>CM057453.1:72640468-73249687 GCA_016271365.2 Neoceratodus forsteri | reverse complement strand
ATATCCGACCAGTACCAATATTGAACGGTTCAAAAGTTATTCAAAAACAATTTTTTCCATTATAGTCAATGGGAAAAGTTAACAAAAAGTTCAACAGTGTCTCAAATGCAGTTTTTAGTGTTGCAAATGACACTTGTAGTGTCGTGAGTCAGCCATTTGTTTTCAGTTAGTGGGCACAGAAATGCTTGACAATTAAATGTGGGACCCCCTAGGGACACAATTTTTTTGTCATCACCTAGTCGGACCCTGAGGATGCTAGCCATGTCATTTTGGGGGGGGGGGTGGTTAAACACCCCAGAAATATGTTTTTGAAGTTTTTGGAAAAAGTAGTGTTGCAAAGTACTGTCACACTCACGACACTTTTGTGATTTCATTTGCGAAAGTGTTGTGATTTGTGACACTATTTTGCAACACTGTGCCCAAAATAACAGGAATTATTTGCCACCCTGCTACAAAAAAACCGTTTGGTCTTTTGGGCTGTTACACCATACACTGTCTAGTTACTGGAGAATGGCTGTCAATATGAACTCATGAAGATGAACAGTGTAACTTGATCATTACAGTCATCGAAACCGTAGTGTGATTATAAGTGACAGAGTCAGTGATAAAGAATAACCCCTGCTGTCCTAGTACACTTACCCCATTCTGAGTTAAATCAATACTAAAAGACATTCTGTTTATATCTACACTATACCTACTTGATTCCTGTTGTACCACAATTAACATAGTTATCACTTTGATAGCATCAGTGACAGAAGTGTGGCAAATCCAAACACTAGGCATACAGCCTGAGTATGAAACAACTGTTAAAACAAATTACACTGTGTCCATAAGTGGAATAGATCACTCATTGCAACAATAGTAAATGTATTACTATTTGAATAAGTTAGTCATCACAGATGCAATGAGATTGTCTTTATCAGGTACAACATACTCAGTAAGTGCCTACAAGAAAATCTATGCTATATACATCTCCGATACAGGTACATCATTGTTGGCTCAGTAGTATTATGATATTTAGAAGCTGCTTGGCCTGATCCATGCAATTACGCTGTTTCTTACAAAGAATACTTACTGCATCTTTAGTATTGAAACACACTGAAAGTCTATGTATGTACATTAGCAGTACACCTTCATCAGTAAGAATGCATCTGATACTGGCAGTATGAATTGCACAGCATTGAACAGGCAATGCTTTTCCATACGTTTAGATCAGCCTCTCTATCTTGAGTAAACTGTTGCAGTAAATGTACCACTATGTAAATCATATACTAAATGTAACACTACTTTTATATTGAACATGCTAGTGTCTTGTAGTTAATTTATGTACTTCTGTTAATAAATGTATGCTCACTATTGTTAAAACCTTTCTACAACTGTCATCATGCACCTTCATCATTTATATTGACTAACGGCACAGTACCAGTTGTGGTGTGGTGCCTCGGTAGGTAAGGCCATGCAACTACTAAGTGTGGTACGTTGTGTGCAGCTGCAATCAGGGACGTGTACGTTTGGTGTACATGGCCTCAGTTTTGCTGTGGATCTCCACTGAGCATGCAGTACCTGGTCAGGTGGGTGGGGATGTCTTGTAGTACATTTAGACAATTGTTTGTTATTTCTGTCACCTGCTGCTGGATGTCTGTCATTGGTTGTGTTGACTTGGTCCTCCCCCATACTTGCATGTGTGTGTGTGTGTGTGTGTGTGTGTGTGTGTGTGGTGCTGGGGGGTGAATTCGGAGTTGGGTTTTCAACCCTTACAGCGAATTTCCTCACTTTTGTCACTGTGGAACAAACCCTAACTAATGCATTAAACGGAGTATTTTGCCATGAATATCCTGTCTTTTTAAGAACTATTACTCACTATAGTACATGATTTATAGTTGTAAGAATACTGCACATACATTAAAAAAGTTCCAATATCAGGAATACTTCAACTCTTGTAGTTGCATTTAATGTTATTAACAGTAACAGTGGTTCACTGTGAATCATATTGTTTTTATAACTTTATAAATTTTAATTTGTCATTGTTATTCCATGTAATATTTTTTATCTAAGAGTGTCTTACTCTTTTTCTTTGTGAGCACATATGTAAAGAAAAAGATGTACATAAGTAAAAGACTATATGACATGACATGGACACCACAAGTTAATGTACTTAACCAATGGATATGTTATTGTAGTAGCTTGACATTTGATAGACATTCTTGTACTACCAACTGAGGTGGTAGCACCAATCATGTGAAGAGAGGTGGAAGAGGTTTGCTGGTACTGAATACATAACTTTGTTATAGGTTTGCCAACACAGACATTTCACTGTTGTACTAGCAAGTACATACTCATCTTCATCACGATACACACATTCTGTAGCACTAGGTGTATAAAACAACAACAGTGTGCCACAAATAGTGAAAGGTAGCATTGTCACACATCTAAGTTACTTCTATGGAGAATCCCAACTGCAATACCACAGTAGTGTGGTATGATCTTTCAGCAAATGAGAAAATCACAGTTGAAAACATCTTGTTAACACTATTTTCAAGCAACATCTCCAGTACACAATAACACACCAAACACAAGAGAGTATAATTTCACTTTTTTTTACTATAAAAATATCTTAGATATAAAAAATGACAAACAAAAATATTTTTCTTTTTATGAATACAAAAATATATATTTACAAACATAATATGTATACACCAAAAAAACAGTTATAAAAGTGTGTATTGCCTCATACACAAAAATAAATATTTAATAAAATAATTTTTCTTTACATAAAAATATAAAAAATAGTAGATAATTTTTTTTAGTTTTGTGCAACATTTCTGAGAGGTGTATGCACTGCTTGAGGCAATCCAGGCTGGAAACTGGATTGGATGTGGAGGCAGCAAAGGAAGTGGAAGCTGTTGCGCCCTCCGGAGGAGATACCGGACTACTATGAAGGGTGGTCAGTTTGGCCCAGGGAAGCTCCAGGAACAGATGGTGCTGGTGGAGGTGAAGCACTGCTACTGGCCACAGCACCGTCAGCCACTGCTACAACTGGCTCGAGCACAAGGTTGACAGTCCACTGTTGTGCATCCAAGAGAGACTGGATTCTGTCCTTGAAGCTTCTCAAGGATCACCCTGTTTTCCTCACGCAGACTGCCAACCTCGCGGGCGAGCCGTCTGTAGCAGCGGCAGTGGTCTGTGCATTTTCGCAGTCGCCGGCGCCCTACAAAGATTTAAAAAAAGTAATGATGAATATACAACACAAATTAAACAGTTATGACTTTCAAATATTTAACTTCAAATATTTCTTATCTACTGCAATATCACAAATGCATTCATTTCAAAGTTATGATAATAGTTTTAAGTATGATGCTAAACTATTTAGCTATCTTATTTCTGTCTCTGTCATACTTTATTATCTATATAATCTAATGAGCTGACAACACAAAAAGCATAGTTAGATGTGACTACAATGCTACTCTTATTTTTTCAGTAGTCATAAATATTCAGTATGTACATAGTTTGCATTATCAACACTATTATACCATAGAATTGAAATAGATCCTCATCAAGTGTGAGAATTTTTACTTCACCATGTCTGCCTATAATGTCTAGCCATCTCTGCAATAAAAACAAACTACCTTGACATTAACACTATCCTTATATACTTTTCATGTAACACAAAAATGATCACTTTAATGATAGTTTGAAAGCAAACAGCTTTTCAGCCGTGTTTCAGCCCCTCAACACGCGTCACTATTGTAAATAATTAAGTCACTGAAATGACATGCGCTCCACAAGCATGCCAGAGATCTTCAAGTACATAAAAAACATAAATGACAGATTTCTAGGTAGCATAACAGTAAGACATTCAGACAACTAACCTAAAACTTAAACTGCAGCATGGGAAAATCTAGTCAAAACAAACACATTTAATTCATTGCTGTACCGTTGGATGCCCACAATATCTAGATCACTTTGCTTTTGCACTGCCACAAGGTAAGAATCTTCAAACCAAAGTGACACACCAGTAATAAGGTTCTTCAATGTAGAATCTGACATTTAAGCAGTAATTCACTCCAGGGTAAGTGTTGTGCTGGGATAACGTCGCGCCTGGGGTCATTAGACAAGAGGCACAGGCCAAGTGCAACTAATCACTCCAAAAGTTACAGTATCCCAGCACAACACACACACCAAAGTACATTATTGCTATTATACAATGTCTTGTTGGTACTAATAGAAGAAACATTTTTACAAAAAGTCTTAAAAAGTATTTTTAAATTTGATTTCTCAATGCTCAGGCAAAGTGACTAGAGAAACAGTCCCATTGTAATGTTATTGAGTGTCTGCTGTCTCCTCCTGCACCCACCCCCTCCCAGTAAAGCACAGCAGTCCACACACTAACATTCTATCATATCAAATTAACAATAATCAATTAGAATTATTGATTTGCTATCATTAACATTGATAGTGTAATAGTAATAACGTTTATTACTGATGCGAAAGCACTCGCACCCTGCAGAGGCTGACAGGCATTAGCGTGTCCCTCTGGCTGTTAGATACAGCAGGGCAGAAAAAGATGTTTTTTATACTGCTGTGAGTTAAAAAAAAGCTGTACAGTACATTAGAGTTTAAAAATTATATTACAGTGTTAAACATTTTGTATATAAATACACATTTTCACACCTACTATATTGCATGGGAAATATCTAATACCTGATTGCAATCATATAATGTAATACTCATCTCACAACAAATGTTTTAAATAGACATATTTCCACCTTTCCTCACATACAGTCTCACTGTTATGTCCTCACACTGTACCAAAAAGTGATTTCGCACAGCAACCACAGCATCATATTGTAAAGTATGAAAACACAGTTTGGCAGAATAGGTGAGCATAAAAAGTGTGACACTGTTTTGCAAGACCATGCAGCATTGAATAATGTAGCAATCTAATGTCTGTGGGCCAATATTGAACACAGTTTCACTACTCAAGAACTCGTTGTAATAGCACCCAACCCAGTAATAGGCAGCATATGATGTAGTGGAATTTTCACCACTGCAAGTAGTCGTAGTACTACATTTTACATGTGGTGAGACAACTTACATAGTGCTATATATAAATGTACGATATTCATAGTGTGACACACAAACAGTCCCATTATTCACTGTTTCATTACTTTTATCAACATTCCCTCACTTCATGATCACCTTTTAAAAATACACATATGTGTGACAGTGCACTGAACAGCATCACACTGCACTGTACAGGTAAGTATGAGGTTGGCAAGGCTGAATACAGACACACTGCACAGCAATTGAGTTTAACTGTGAAAAGTGGGTCATGAAGACTACAAGGCACATTTTGAACTTGTACATTGAGAAAAAACCAAAAAAATCAATAATTGGACACTTTCTGCATTGCACACCATTTAGGTCACTAGAATATCCTCCCACCATGTTGTGTTTTTGGGGGGATTGGGTATGTGCAGTCATCAACTCATTGCCACCCTTGCAAGGTCACAGCACATATAAAGTCAATAATGTCAACAGTGATTGGGCTCCCCACAACAAACAAAAGAAAGTGGTACTGGCTCGGCACCGAAGGTGTATTGTACACACCCCACATTCAACATTTGGACTAAGTATGCCGACAGACGGTGCACTCCCCCTGTCACACAGTGAAACAGCAAGGCGTAGTTATCAACAGGAGCATTAATCACCACAAATGTTGACAACCATATGGTACTTCTCAAGCATGCAGATAATAGCAACAACAGATTTCACTTACGTGGTGGGCTGGCGCCGGCTTCCTGCTTCACCTCCACTTGTTCAACAGCAGCAGCTTCCCCGGGCTGTATTAAAGCAAAGAAGTAAAAAAATGATCACATTAATAGATGAAATATCAAGATAAAAGACTTTTTCTTTAAAGCAGCAATTTCTAATATTACATCATTCATACAACTATCATATGAACACATATTTCTTTACAAAAACAGCTGTCTCTCCAGCTAGATGTATGTTCTTAAGTCAGTATTACATGCATATAACAAGTCTTCTCATCTGCAAAAGTCATAAAGTTGAAATAATGACACCATGTGTATATCTTTTCCAAGACTAATGTCCATCCAATCCAGAACACTTAATATAAGAAGTCCATTTTTTTTCTGTGCTTCCCCTAACACTGTCTTCAATAACGTTTTCTCTGAAAGAAAACTCAGAAATCTATTATTGGTAGTATGCAGTGCAGAACAAGCACTGCCTACCCATCAATGGCAATAGTTATAACATTGTCATTATGCATATTTGTTACACAGAAACATCCTAAAAACATTACATGTACCTTCAATTAACACACATGTACACCTAACTATATCACGATCTGTTTCTTAAACAGTTTCAAAATGTGTGTTATTATAATAAGAAGAACACAAACATTACTATAATGTTACTCTTCAGTCAATGACCCTCTAGCTGAATATGGCAGTCGTTTATGTGTTATTAAGCATATTACCCCTACAGGGTATTACAACACATTAACAAACATGTAGATACTCTATGCTGTCAAGTAATAAGTATAACAATTATAAAAATGAAACATTGGCAGCAGATATAGAAATACTAAGTGAATAAGATCTAGGGACATGTCATAATTAGCAACAGATAATTAAGCAGCATGCCATTGAATACCAGTGAGACACCTACAACATTACAATTGACTATCTATTACTCATTGTACATAAAAGTCCACCACCAAAAGTAGCAGAGGAGAAGACAGCCCCCTCCCACAACACCACATGTACCGCTATGGACATACATCCATTGACACATTCATGAAGAATAGTATCCCAGTCACATCTGTAGTAATACCAGTTTGTTATGGTAGTACAGGATCTTGTGCCATGCTGCCACTGCAGATTCACTAGACTTGGTTAACACCTTTTTAAAGTATTTTGGGTGGGATATTCAAAAGGGTTGCACCATTCGCAATAGGGTTGCACATCTCCAACTCCGAAATTGCGCCATTCTGTGATATTCAGTAGGAGACAGTTGCACCACTGAAAACAGGCTGAGCAACAGCGCAATGCAAATGAATGCATGCTCAACTGGAAGGGGAGGAACCATGCATGAACTCCACAGCCCGATATTCAGGGAGCTGTGCAGAGTTGTGTAGGCACAACCCCCAACCTGCACCTGCATGACTTGGAGGCAAAAAAAAAAAAGCCCTAAGTCGACGGCCACCCACAGCTCAGCTGCTGCATTGCAGGGTGCAACACAGCAGCTGTCGGCTATGCCTGGCCCCCAACCCAGTCTCTGTGCCCACCCTGCAGCCCGATCGCAGGCAGCGTACTGTAAATTCCACCCACCACCCCCACTGGCCCGACCGCGAGCATAGTGTACTCCCCCCCAACACCAGCAGATCACGGGCAGCAATGTGGCTCACCCGCTCGAACGTATCCCTGGTGGTCCAGTGGACCGAAATGCCCAATCGGAGGCAATAAGTTAACTACTCCCCCCTGAATGTATTCCTGGTGTTCCAGTGGACCAAAATGGCAGATTGCAGGCAGTAAGTAAATTAACCCCCCCCCGAAAGTATCCCTGGTGCTCCAGTGCACCGAAATGCCTAATCATGGGCAGTAAGTTTAATAACCACTCCTGAGCATAGCCCTGGTGGCTAGTGTCCCCCACCCCACCCACCCATGAACCACCACCACCCCGTCCCCCGCAGGTGGCGAGCAGCAACCCCACCTGCCTTCCGCTTCCAGCAATGACTGCCCAGTAGGGCTGCACACTGATTGGTGCAGGCAAGAGCCAATGGGCATACAGCACATACTGTACATGACAGTCAGATTTGTGAATGAATTCATTCACTCAAAAATCTGGACTGTCGTATCTGATATGGGCTGCGTATGATAACTCTTCACTACACCTATGACGTACAGCCCTACCGGGCAGTCACTCAGCAGGCGGCGGGGTGGCAGGCAGGTCAGATGATACCACCCACTGGCTGCTGGGGGGAGCGGGGTGGTGGGACTTAGTGGGTGGAGTGGGGTGGGTGGTACAGTAGCCACCACGGCTATGTTCGGGGGGGTTATTAAACTTACTACCTGCAATCAGGCTTTTCGGTCCACTGTACCAGCAGGGATATGTTCTGGAGGAGGGGAGAGGTTATTTAACTTACTGCCCATGACTGGCCTTTTCGGTTCACTGGACTACCAGGGATATGTTCGGGGGGGCCACATTGCTGCCCGCCATCAGGCTGTGGTGGGGGGAATTGAACCATGACTGCAATCAGCCCAGTGAGGGTTGGTGGGGGGTATTCTACACTGTTTTGTCCATGATCGGGGTGTAGGAGGTGTCAATCCCCAACAGCTGCAGCCTTTCAGGGTGCCAGGCGCAAGTCCTCGGAGATCGGCGCACCTACATTCTAATGGCATGCAAGTCAGGCCATTATCAGATGCAAATGCCCACCTGCACCTTGCATGAATTATTGCCCCATTTGCATGTCACCTTTTGAATATCACAGTTTTGCACATGGCACAATGGAACTTCACGCCACCGTGGTTGGATACTCCACTCTGTCGCCTCGCGTTGGCATGGTTCACTGCGCCATGCAGATAACTATGGCTGTGAGTGATATTCAAAGGGTTGCTCAATGGTGCAACTCCTTTGAATATTGCCCGACACACCCTGCGCAACTATTTTGCGCGGTGCAGTGGCTTGCGCCTATGAATGGCGCAGTTTTAATATCCCACCCTTTGTGTCAGAAGAAACCCTTGTTTTATGTAAAACACCATTACAGATTTGTAATAATAAACTCTTACAAGCCGGGTCAATCACAATGACACTTTCTGTGTCCAACTGACCACCCTCCACAGCTTCAGTCTGTGCTGGTACTACCTCATGAGAAGCAGGGGAGACCTCCGATGTTCTAGCATAAGCAAACAAAAAATATGTAAGTATTAGATGTGAATCACAGTACAGTTTTGACAAACTTGCAACAACAGTAAATCAGCCAGACATACCTTAACATTGCTTCACATTATACATCCCACAAGCATTATGGTCACATATTCAATAACAATTGTATTTTTGTACGAGGCACAGCACACCATTATCTACATAGTCTGTAACTGGTGGAGCAGCAAACAGTATTGATATGTACATTTGTACATGTCTCTCTGTCTATCGGGCATTTCGCTCCACTGGACCACCAGGTATACGCTCAGGAGGAGGGGTGGGTTTATTACACTTACTGCCTGTGATCGGGCATTTCGGTCCACTGGACCATCAGGGATATGTTCATGAGGAGAGGGGTGGTTTATGTAAGCAATAATACCTGACAGGGTGGGCGGCATTGCTCTATACTGGACCGCCCAGGGGCGTAATGAGGCCCAGCGGAGGGCCTTATAGGTCCTGGAAGGTCCGGTATAGCCCAATACCACCCACCTTGGCATGGCTATCTTAGCAAGCTGTGGTTTGTGACTGAACAACAGCACAGTAAATAAATGGAAGAATTCAGGTACATGTTTTCATAGTGCATCCTTACATATAGTATTAAGTATTTTAAAAAGGGTGTGAGAAATACAGCTTTCTGATTGGTAGCATGCATGCTAGTAGCTGTATGTCAATCTTTGATTAACATATATGTGGAGACTAATCACAGGCAAAACAATGTTCACACTATTAACAAAATATTGGTATGATAATACTAATAAGGCAGTCTCAGTTTTTATATTAATGGTCACCTAATCACCGTGTAGGGGCATGTAGCACTCGGCTGTGCCTCATGCCACAGTACACCAGTAAATGGTGATTTGCACAACATAACATTATTCCTGCTCATGTCTTGTTGCTTAATCATGCAGTATACAATTATTGTTACAAATTCTGAATACATGCACATCCATAATGAAAAGTTGTGCTGATTTACTTCACGGTGATAGGCGCTCCCCGCATGGCTTGACACCAGCATCTAAAAGCCCATATGAGGTAGTACCAGCACGTATCATTGTCCGTATCCCTCACGCTGTTTCAAAATGTAGAAACATTGGCGCAACAGCTTCCACTTCACTTTAGCTGCACATACTCTTATTTTTAACTTTAAAAACTATGTGCAAATAGCTGTTGTCTTTCTCACATCGACTCAGTTTCCGGTTCAGTACTCCTCATCAATACCTTCACATTGCCTCTAGCCTGGACTGCCTCAAGCAGTGCACCTCCTCTCATAAGGTCCACTGCCTCATTATGTGATTTTAGGATTGTCTAGTTCTGAAATACAAACAGAAAGAAATATCACATTAGTATCATCTAACAATATTAATCACTTCTTAACCGAATTCCATATAATACTTGTTAAATTAAAGACCACATCTCCTTCAACATAGCAGAAACACACCTCAGTACAATTATACAGGGCCAAGAAAGGATTCAGCCACCTCAACAGTAACAACAACTGCTGCTACACTATGGTGTGCCACCACCATGTTATCCAGTAGTCTCAGGGATGGGGAGCTACTGCATCAAACATGAGATTGGACACACCACCACATATCCATGTCTACTACACTGAAGTGTTCACACAGCATATCAAGTGATGTTAAACACAGATGAACCACACATTGCAGAACTGTGCACACACCTAGAAATACGCTTAATAAATGTGAAGATGGCTAACAAACTGATTGAAAGTTAAATAGTATGATAATTCTGTTGTGCATTCACGATAGCCTATATACTAATCACTACCCATATCTGCTACATTCAAAACAGCTCTATTTCCTGACATACCAGTAAAGAAACATATACATTAAACAGCACCACTGTGTTTTATTGTTGTTTCACACATACCATACTGTGACAACTACAACACTGTAAGACCACAGTAAATGCTACACTCATTTAACATACTCAAACTATATACAATTATAAAAAGGCACTCAGAAATGCTGCAGTCTGATTGGCTCTTAGGATTTCAACAACCTTACATCAATCCATGTAATACTGTCATGTACAGCCTGATCACCATGGCACATCGATTCTTCCTGTCAGCATTCCATCCTCTAGCACAGCTGAATGTGTGGAATGATGCATTCTGATTTTCAACCAGCATTCTTAAACTGCTGCTGTAAGAACTATTTTATTAAAAATCTCCCTCTAAATGAGGAAAACATTCATAGAGAATACTTTTAACACTTCTGTTTTGGAAAACATTTTTATAATACCAATAAGGTACTCCCATGAGTTACATTAACAGTCAGTTAATCACCTCCTAGGGGCGATACGCTCAGCTGCCCTATGCCACATTACATCCCTAGGGGGGATTAACAGACTATTAATGTAACTCCTGAGTCATACCTTATTGCTTAAATGTTGAGACATAACAATATCATACAATTGTGAAATGACAGCAGCAGGGTGAAATTACTATTGCTGTGTCCCACTATTCTATATATAGCAAACCCATATATATGCCATGTGTTTAAGTGATGCATGCAGTTGATTTATTTTTTGACCACATTTATATGGTTCTGAAAAGAACCTTTGTGTATGCTGTAATATTTCCTCAAACAGTCTGACAATCTTAAAGGACTTTGAGGATTCCATCTCGAAGGTCTCCCAGAAAATGGCAATTGCCAGCATGCGAGAAATGTACACCATCTGGTAGGAATAGCCAATTATTACAGTATTTTATTTCGGGGTGACGTATAGTATGCATTCCATGCATGCGTAGAAAAGCAGTTATCTGTACATTTACTTTCCTCTGAGCTCTGTCAATCAGATACATATGATGTTCTTGCCAGACTCTCACAGCTCTGTATCTGAAAGCATGATGATACAGGCAGGCAACAGACATAACCGAAGCAAGGTCCAATTTTGCCTGTGACTAAATCTGCCCAGCGTTTGAGCCCAAATCATTCCCTCCATGATGTAGTAGCAGTATGTCAGGAGGAGGTGAGTTACAAAAGTCTGTGCATGGTTGGCATAAGATGTTCCCATCTCATGCCACCATGACCACACCATCTTACATAGCAATTGAAGAGCTGCAGGTCCTCCCAAAATTACTATGAACTGCAAACTCAGAAATCTGTCTTATGTTTAACTGCTTCCAACTATCCATAAAAATCCTTTGCTATTTTCTGCCATTCAAGTTTTAAAACTCAGAACTGTATAGAGAGCTACAAAGAAAGTCAGTGTTCACCCTGCAGTGACCAGACAGCACTGAAAATCAAACTGATATTTTCACTCCTTATTTCAAGGTAGCTTCACTGGGTTCAGACAAAACACACAAATCAAATAAAAAACATTCCCTGCTGCTCTGGCTTCATTAACCAATCTAACTGATGCATTCAGTATTACTAGACCTATGTTCCTGCAAAAATCTGCAACCACTGACAACTGGGAAAATGCATCCTTTTCATAGGTAGTTTTAAACAATTACAACATCAGAAACAAGTCTGATTGGTTCCATTTTGTCATAGAACTCCACGTGCACCTTCCTATCTACCTCCATTTGCAGCTGTATCTGTACAAGTTAGTACTAAAATGATTTCTCACTTTAAACTATTTTCTCTTAATAATACAGCATGTTAGATAATAACAAGTTACATAATGAGATTAAGCATATAAAAACATTTTAATTAATACTATTTACATGTAGTTATAAGTTTTTTTAATACTGGAAAAAAATCATTTGAATATAGACTGTACTTACAGTTTCAAACTGCTCTCTCAGCAATATTGAAAATGGCTGCTGTTTACTTCTTCTTCAGTGTTGTCCGTCTCTGATTGGTTCTCAGAAATGGCCTGACAAATCTTAAATTACATTGGTAGACCTAGCTGTCACTCAAACACACTGTTTTCTGTTCGATAATGAATGTTTTTGGCACTCCAAGTGTTAGAGTAATTTTACTGTTGAATACGCGAAAGTACTTCGACACTTCGATAACCACGACAGTAAAATTGGAAGTCGAACTTCAACAGTATTTTTGGCCATACTGTTGAATGCACAAAAGTAACATTTGCGACACTTTCGAATGCACGAAAGTACTTTTTGTGAAACTTTCATGCTCACAAAAGCAATTTTCCAAGGCTGTCTATTTATTGCCACAACTTCAGATTTAATGAGAAAATAGCTCAATTTTCAATTATAAACACATTATGTGCTGCGTAGCTGCTTTGAACTCAGTACACTTCAGAAATTTAACAATTACAAAGTTCCAAGTGTGCATAACAAGAGCCAAAATGCAGCACATAAGCAGAAACACAATTTTGTCAAGATGTGATAAATGCAATCTGTACTATTCATAAGGTTGTGTGTTAAAAGCAAAATCTTTAATTCTCAACTGAAAAGTATGACAATACACAAACTTACAAGTGTACATGTGAACTGCAGTGCTCAAGGTTGTAAATCAGAAATGTTTCAGAATTCTCACCCCAATTTTTCAACATGTTCATTTTAAGTCATCTGCTCATAAACACTGGCACTGTAATTTTGTGACTGTGCCCCATACAGTGATTTCGTCAATCAACTGCAGCATTGCACAGTACATGTGCAGAAAAACATTTTGCATGTTGTTAAAAAATAACAGCTCAATAGTCATGAACAGGAGTACTAAAAACACAATGTTGATAATATGTAGCAACTATATTGAAATTTAGTTAACATACAAGCATACTTAAGTAACTGTGCTAGATGAAGTCACACAACAGTAATAGTGCCATGTTCTCCCTCTAATTGTAAAACATACTAATTGTAACAGATTTGGTAATGAACACTATCACTCTCAAGTTTTTGGTCTACCATATAGTAAGTGATTACACTTGACTATGCCATGACACGCTACATGGTGAAAACACATTTTCATCCACATGTAACAAATTACACCTATCCTAATCATAAGAACACATGGAGAAAAAAGTTTGTAAAATGTGGACTAGAAATATTTACAATGCACAAACTTCTGATATTACGTACCAGCTGCGCAATGCACATTCAGAAAAAACTATTGTTTAGTTATGGTTTTACCAAATTGTAAACATACTTAACTTACAATTCTATCAATACACACTGTTATGAGAAATTTACTGAACCCTATTCTAAAACTTTTTTTTTCTCTGTCTCTCATACAGGTGCCTGATACTTCTTTAAGATTGCTTACTGTCACTGTCAACCATAATAGCAAAATATGCCAACTAAATACAGACGTAGATGTGTCTCAAAACAAGAGCAGTATAATAGTACTACACTGTTGTATAAGGGCAACAAACAAAACAGTAAAGGCACACCAAAAAATGAACATCGACAGACCTTTACTGCAACAGTGACCCCTACATCAAGTCACTGCACAACCAAATGAAATTCCTTTACAGAAAAGAAAAAATGTATACCGTCACAAATGTTGTGTAGATCTCTGAGATGAAACCACAACTATTTTGAGTCATAACCATCAAGCAGCTCAAAACAATGCCGTAAACTCACAACTGGTGATTTACAACTCAGAAAAAGTATTTTCGATCACTAGCAAGTAAAGCTAAGGTCGAAGACTTATCACTGCTGTGCTGCGGACACCATAAAAAGAGCAAGTCAGCTTTCTCTGATAAATTACATCTGAAAGTATGAACTTTTGTCAACAGAGCACTGTTTGATACTAGCGATTCTGGCGTAGATGTACCCACGTCCTTGAACAATTCAGAAACTTCTATATGCCATAAAAAAAAGCACAACAGTATCCTTGTTTGACTGTTGACAACTTCTGTCATGTTTCACAGGACAGTGGCTGCAACACTCAGAGGCATATTTCTGGAAGAGTCTGACATTACTTAACAAAGAACACCACATTTCAGTATTGATGAACCAAGCAAACTAACAAATGTCCTCAGTATCTCTGATGACAATCAATTGGATACTGATGATGACTGTGATCAACCACAGTCTTCAATAAGACGGCACTATCTGGCATGGCCGTGATAGACACCTGCAACCACAGGCAATCGTCATTTGAAAAAGCAGAACACTTTGTAAACCTATTTGTAGCAAACAGATGTAAAGACAGACATAAACTGTTTACAACAATTGACCATTGTGAAATCCGACCACATACTGGACTCATGGGTCACTCACTTGCATGTCTCAATACTGAGTGTTTGTGATAGTATTTTTCACAACATGTGGATGCTTACAGTGCATCAAACAGGCATACAAAACTTTGTCTACAAATATATGAAGTAAAAGCGAGCTGTACATCAGTACCTTGTTTAAATGACTTATTGCAATCAGGTGACATGCAGGTGCCATCACTTTCCTAAAATACTGCAACACATTACTACCATACCAGAAACAGCTAATTTCAATTAACACTTCTGAGAAAATCTGTTTCAGTGTTGAAAATGACATTCTGAAACAGTACGGGAAGGAAATTGCTAAGTTTGAGGTTGCAAAGTCTCAAGTTTGATTCTGTATGTGTGTCATGCAACGTTTGTGAAACAAAAACAAACAGTCACAGTCAACCTAGAAACCTTGTCACCATACAATGACATGTGGTTCCACAGGCAGCATTCTTGCTGCTCAAATCTGACTTTAACTTACAAGACACCATTGTGCTATGCAAACACTGTTTTCAAAAGTGAAGTGTAACACTTTGCCAGCAAGGTCAATGCTGAATAACATGAAACAGATGTTACACCAAGTGAATTTCAACATTGAATATGTTTGAGCAGCATTCTAATTCAGACAGTAAAACCATTCAAACAATTCTCGTCTGAACACAAAACACGGAACATTCACAGAAAGAACATTAGATCTCTAAAGGGTTCTGTGATGTATCTACCATTTCCTCTGCGGAAAATGCTAAGCAATATCAACTGAAAATAGCTTGGTAATTCTTGTAAATGGTGTGCCTACAAGAGCCAAGATCATCTGGCAGATGTTGTCAATGTGCAAAAGGTAAGCTTGCTCTAGCATTTAAAAGTAACAATCCTTCTATACAGACCTTGACATAGATCAGATGGCGATATCTCTGTGCAACACGATCTATTAGAAAAAAGTAAGCCAATCATTGAGAAGGTCAGTACACAGACAAGTGACAATGCACATGAACAGTACACAACTCTCCAATACATGGCAGAGATCCATTGGGAGACAACATTGATCTCTATCAAATGAAGCAGGTGGAAGGTGAGCCTGTCAGCATTTGGGAGGCAACACTAAGCAACGCTGTTTCCAAGACCTATCAAAAGGTCAGGTGAGCGCCTAGATGAAGAGAAATCGTGTACAGGGTGCTGAGTACGCACTAAAAGCGTGTCCTCCTTAAGATGGCAAATTCAGATGTAACACTGCATTTACCATTCCATCTCACCAGGAGAGTGAATTAGCATTCTGTCTGTGTCTATAGCACATACCATTCGTCTAACAGTCACTAGATGGAATAACAGCTGCTCAATTTCTAGAAATTAAAGCAGAAGATGAAAATGTAAGTGATCTGTCTTCCATAAGTCTCTGGCACAAAGAATAACGGTATCTCAGACACTCTGAGTGATGACAATGCACAGTATGATGCAGCATGGTTAGTCACCTTAGTTGTGCTACTGAATATGCCTAGGATGAACTCATTGAACTGTTGAAGTGGGCAAATTCAGATGACAACTCATGATGACTATAGAATATGTTCATAGTCCTGTGTCTGTCACAACATTTTCAAAAGCGGTTCATGACATTCTGACTTTCATCTTGTCGGACAATCCTCCTCGTATTGAGGAACATGACTTGGAGGACAGAATATCAAGCACGAGTGCCCTCATATCCATATGTTATGTGAATCAGGATACACCGCGCAGTGGTGAACGAAACAACAAATTATCATTCATCAAAAAATATATCTTGTCACATTCCAACAAGTATGACAGTCCTCACTATGGAAGTTGGTACAAAGTTCCAACGACATATTTAAGAAAAATATTGCGGTAGTAAAGAACAAATCTAATATTATTATGGTAGCACGGTAGTGCTACCATAGTTAGTTATGAATTCTGTGTTAAACCCAAAATTTTTCACTTATTAATTTGCAACCATTTAATGGATTTGCCTGAAATTTGAATACATGATCACAACCATAGGCCTGGATTTTCGTTTTTACTGCTCGATATACGGCTGCAGAGTTGTTGCGGATTCAGCGCTGCTTACGCTTTTTTCTGAATCTTCACGGTCACGCCTACAGGTCAAAAATGGTTTATGGACGTCCGGAATTCGAGTATGTGGCGGGGTCCCGATGTGCCTTTTTGGATTTCGAAAAATATTAAACGGTTCAAGTTATTAAAAACAGTTTCCCATTATGTCAATGGAAAAGTTAACAAAGTTCGACAGTGTCGCAAATTGTATTTTTAGTGTCGCAATGGCCCTGTTAGTGTCGCAAATCTGCCATCTTGTTTTCAGTTGGTGATCAGAACAATGGTTGGCATTTAAAATTGAGACCCTCTAGTAACCTAATTTTTTTGTATTCACCTAGTCGGGCCCTGAGGATGCTAGCCATGTTCCTTATTTTAAAACACCCAGAAATATGTTTTCCAAATTTCTGGAAAAGTAGTGTCAGTAAAGTGGTGTCAGACTATGAAAGTGTCGCACTTTTTTAAAGCCTTCCGAATCATTTACACTACTTTTTGCGACACTATGCCCAAAATAACAGTAATTCTTTGGCACTCGCTGCAAAAGAACGGGGTTGGGAGTTTTAGGCTGAAATTTGGAGGAGCACCGAGACATCTCACAGATGTGCCTTTCAGGGCTATTTTGAAAAAATATTACATGGCGGCAAAGTTAAGCACTCAAAGTTGGTCGGTTTTCCTTAGGACAAAATTACGGCTCCAACACATTGCAAAAATCCTTTGGCACCTGCTGCAAAATAACGGTTTGGTCTTTTTTCCCGAAATTTGGAGGAAGACAGCCAACAGCCCACAGATGTGCCTTTCAGTGGTTTGGTGAAAAAACATTACAGGGAGGCAAAGTTATGGTGCTCCAAACTTTTCTTTTTTTCCCATAGGATAACATTACGGCATTCGCTGCGCCTTTCAGGACCCGTATCTCGGAAACGGTGTGAGATACAGACTTTTCGTCAGAAAATTTCTTAGCCCCCATCCAAATTAGTTAGGACAGTTGTAAATAATATGACTTTTAAATTTTTTTTCTACGTCATACGGTTCCTGAGATATAAAGTATTTAGTATTCCAAGATCTCATTTTCTGCTCTGATACTCATTATTATGCATACATTATTTGTACTCACTGTCTTTTTCTATGCAGGTTTTGGGGAAAACCAGCCTGTGCGCTTACATTACTGTTACTGTTGCCCTTTCTGCTTGTGGTTCTGTGCCCGTTTCACTTACCATTAGCTCTACGCCACCATGTGCGTTATCCTTTATGCTTTTCATTTGCGCTATGCTTTCTGTTATTGTTGCCATTTCTGTCTACAGTACTGTTTCTCTTTCTGTTTCACTTAACGCCACCATGCCCATTGACATTTCTGTTTGCAGGCATCATGTACATGTGACAACACATCACGTAGCAGACCATTCCTCACGCACACGCAACTATGCTACACCTTTCTGTTCTCATTCGCGCTTAGTGTTACCATGTGCGCCACTGTTAGCATTTCTGTTTGCATTGCTGTCCCTGTTAGTATGCACAACACATCATGTGGGGGGAGCCCATACGCCCCGTCGCTGCATTACATTCACTATTGCTATCATCTTCAAAAAAAGAAGGGAAATTAGAGGCAAAACTCCATTTAATGCATTAGTTAGGGTTGTTCCACAGTGACAAAAGTGAGAAAATTAGCTGTTAGGTTGAAAACCCCTTACCCCACCCACCTCCCCAACCGGCATTGTGGTGTGCATTTGGATCATGGGTCCTAACTCTCACCCCATTTTCCTATACTTCTGCTGCTTTACACATGTCATGGGGTGAGAGTTAGGGCTGATGATCCCAATGCACACCCCAATGCCACCACGTGCGTCATCCTTTGCGTTTTCATTTGCGCTTGCGTTTCTGTTACTTTTTTGCCATTTGTGTGTACCGTACTGTTTCTCTTTCTGTTTCACTTTGCGTCACCATGCCCATTGACATTTCCATTTACAGGCACCATGTTACTATGTGACAACACATCACGTGGCAGACCATTCCCGTCTACGCCACCATGTGCGTTACCCTTTCTGTTCTCATTCGCGCTTGTGTTACCATGTGCGCCACTGTTAACATTTCTGTTTGCATTGCTGCTCCTGTTAGTATGCCATAAGACATCATGTGGAGTGGAGCACGGACCCTTTGGGCCCCACGCCCCCGCCACCGCAGAGCATTCACTATTTCTCATTATCATTCTCAAAAGAAGGGAAATTAGAGGCAAAAAATCCATTTAATGCATTAGTTAGGTTGTTCCACAGTAACTAAAGTGAGGAATTCGCTGTTAGGGTTGAAAACCCTAACTCCAATTCACCCCCACACACACACACACACACACACACACACACACACACACACACACACAGCACACACACACATTCAAGTATGGGGAGGACCAAGTCAACACAACCAATGACAGACATCCAGCAGCAGGTGACAGAAATAACAAACAATTGTCTAAATGTACTACGTAGACATCCCCACCCACCTGACCAGGTACTGCATGTTCAGTGGAGATCAACAGCAAAACTGAGGCCATGTACACCAAACGTACACATCCCTGATTGCAGCTGCACACAATGTACCACACTTAGTAGTTGCATGGCCTTACCTACGATGCCCCACACCAGACCACACCACTTGTGGTGGGCCACCTGAGCAATAGAGTTCAGCAAAACCAAGGAGTTGTACAGGTATACATCTCTAATTATAACAAGGGTTTGAGAAATGCAGCTTTCTAATTGACTGTAAACATTGTAACAGCCTTATGTTTAGTTTTTATTAACATACATGTAGAGCCTAACCATATGATGAACATGGTTTAATGTTGTTTAAAAACAGTTTTATTATGATAGCAATAAGCCACTCCCAGGTATTATGTCAATGGTCAGTTTATCACTGTCTAGTGACATGTGGCACTCAGCTATGCCTCCACTCAACATTAACCCCTACAAGGTGATTAACAGACCATTTAACATAACTGTTGGTCATGCCTTATTGTAATTGTCTTTATGAGTAGATACTCTCCCTCTGCTAGGCACTGCAGCAGCTTTGTAACACAGTGTCCCACCCAGTTACACCATACACTGTCTAGTTACTGGAGAATGGCTGTGAATATGAACTCATGAAGATGAACAGTGTAACTTGATCATTACAGTCATCTAAACCCTAGTGTGATTATAACTGACAGAGTCAGTGATAGAGGATAACCCCTTCTGTCCTAGTACACTTACCCCATTGTGAGTTAAATCAATACTAAAAGACATTCTGTTTATATCTATACCATACCTACTTCATTCCTGTTGTACCACAATTAACATAGTTATCACTTTGATAGCATCAGTGACAGAAGTGTGGCAAACCCAAACAGTAGGCATACAGCCTGAGTATGAAACAACTGTTAAAAAAAATCACACTGTGTCCATAAGTGGCATAGATCACTCATTGCAACAATTGTAAATGTATTACTATTTGAATAAGTTAGTCATCACAGATGCAATGAGATTGTCTTTGTCAGGTACAACATACTCAGCAAGTGCCTACAGGAAAATCTATCCTATATACATCTCCGTACAGGTACATCATTGTTGGCTCAGTAGTGCTATGATATTTAGAAGTTGCTTGGCCTGATCCATGCAATTACAATGTTTCTTACAAAGAATACTTACTGCATCTTTAGTATTGAAACACACTGAAGGTCTATGTATGTACATCAGCAGTACACCTTCATCAGTAAGAATGCATGTGATACTGGCAGTACGAATTTCACAGCGTTGAACAGGCAATGTTTTTCCATACGTTTACATCAGCCTCTCTATGTTGAGTAAACCATTGCAGTAAATATACTACTATGTAAATCACCTACTAAATGTATCACTACTTTTATCTTGAGCATGCTAGTGTCTTGTAGCTAATTTATGTGCTTCTCTTAACTAATGTATACTCACTAGTGTTAAAACCTTTCTACAACTGTCATCATGCACCTTCAGCATTTATATTGAATAACGGCACAGTACCAGTTGTGGTGTGGTGTGGGGCATTGGTAGGTAAGGCCATGCAACTACCTAAGTGTGGTACGCTGTGTGCAGCTGCAATCAGGGATGTGTACGTTTGGTGTACATGGCCTCAGTTTTGCTGTTGATCTCCACTGAGCATGCAGTACCTGGTCAGGTGGGTGGGGATGTCTCGTAGTACATTTAGACAATTGTTTGTTATTTCTGTCACCTGCTGCTGGATGTCTGTCATTGGTTGTGTTAACTTGGTCCTCCCCCATACTTGAATGTGTGTGTGCGTGTGTCTGTGTGTGTGTGGTGCTGGGGGGGTGAATTCGGAGTTAGGGTTTTCAACCCTAACAGCGAATTTCCTCACTTTTGTCGCTGTGGAACAACCCTAACTAATGCATTAAACGGAGATTTTTGCCTCTAATATATATTATATATATATATAGATATAGATATATATCTATATCTATATATATATATACTGTATAGCAGATTACATTCGCGGTCATAATATTTTCACTATAGTAGCTGAATCGAAATATCAGCATAATCTATACTCGAATATAATCAAATTATTGTGGTACCATCCATGGGTTGCATTATTCCATGTCTTAAGTTATACACAGAGAACGTTGCTGCTTTAAAAATAAATTGCTTTATTAAATGACAGTAAATTACTGTATTGTTACAGTAGTGTTCCAACAAAAATGGTGTAAAAAAACAAAACAATAGTGTGAGTTCAATTGAGACTGCATCCAGCATCAGCATTCCATTTCATATACTTCTACTTCTGTGCAGCATCTGCCTGCAAACCCTAAAAAGAAAGAGGTACACTTTACTAACTGCACTGTGCCTGGTCTATTGAAAATAATGAAAAATCCCATAAGCTTACCTTAGTAAGGCAGTTCATGTGTGCTTCCTGAATACCAGATTGTTGAAATTTATGGGCAATGTCGTCGTGTCTAGTAGCAAGTTGTTCAAAGCTATTCTGAAGCCAGCAAGCATGGTGCTCTTTTAAATTTGTTAGCCGGAGGCCTTCTGCCATATTTTCTCCATTTCCTGTAACCAGTCTGTCAGAAACTCAGCCCACATACCATGCTATAAACAGTTTCTTTAGGTAGTCTTTAAAGATTTTGTTGACTGAAACATCGAGTGGCTGGATTGCATCAGCGCAGAATGCCGGTATGTATACCGGTATGATGCCATTAGCTTCCAGCTGCTTCAGGATTGCATCTGTAGTATGGGCTCTATACAAATCCAGGACTAGGAGAACCTTTTGCTCATCAAGCAGAGACAGGTTTTCTTTTTGAATCATTACATACAGCACCAGCACATTCTCAATAAATTTCAGGGAGGTTTCGACATTTGCCCACTGATTCTCACTGTGGCTTACGTTCCACTCAATGGGGAACTGGTGCCGAGGGTGAGATACTGAGCTGTGGCCTTTATAAATCAATTGTGGGGGGAGCATTATGCCTTCTAGAGTGCAGGCCAGCAACACAGTTATCTGTCTTTTGTCCCCTAGTCCAGTTACAAGGACATGCCTTGCACCTGTGACTGCCATTGTCCACTCTGATACAAGGATCATATTGACCCCTGTTTCATCAATGTTAATCACCAGTTGAGGTCGGATCAGATCCTGTGCACAAGCATTTGCAATTCTGGTCAAAAAAGTAGCTTTTCAGTTGGGAAAGTCACTGGGCGTTTTATGCCCTGCTTTGATCCCTTTTACTAAATCCAGTTCTATGAATGTAACCCCACACCCACTTGCTTGAAAGATCTAGGTGCCCCCCATTCTCAGTTAGCAACTGAGGAGAGTTGGCTTTCACTATGCCAACTGCTACTGCATGTATGACCCCTGCATTAACTACTGCTCCCTTGATACGGAGGGATTTAACACTTTTTTTCAACTGTTCCTCAAGATGCTCCTCTAGATGTGTTGTTCATCCTCATGGTTTGTGAGGGAAGAGAGGAGACATGGTTGTGGGATCAGGGATCTTCTGGAGCTCGATCAGGTAGTGAGACTTGAAACTGCGGACTGTACTCTCATTTATTCTGCTGCCTGTGGCACTCATGTAGTGGTGAACAGCAGCCATCACTCCCTGCTCAGCCGCATACTTACCCACTTGAAATCTAGTCTCAGGTGTGTAATTCACATGGGCAGAGGGTCTACTCTTCTTTGTCGGAGGTGGAGAAGCAGTTGCAAGCTCCTTCACAACTGCTGCTGCTATTCTGAGCTCAACACCAGAAATCATGGCCAGATCAGAACTGGACACAGCGCTTGCCTCCACAGGATACGTTTGCTTGATGGGCTGTGAAGAGCTTATCCATTTTAGAAGCAATATGTTGGCAACTGAGTAGCAACCGAGCAAGTAAGCAGAACACGGTGTAACAGGGGAGTGCTTAAAGCCTGCTGTGATCAATTATGGATCCATTAGAGATCCAGATCTTAATTACCCACTACGTACTTAGTACTTAGTTCTGCCACTCTTATTACAGTATTTGCCAGTGACCGCAGTGCGAATACTAGCAGGAGTGAATAAGTGCAGTAGCAGAGAGTCCGCTAAGTATATCGAGCATGAATTTAAACTGCTATTCAGTATATATATATATATATATATATATATATATATATATATATTCATGGCAAAAAAACTCTGTTTAGTGCATCAGTTAGGGTTGTTCCACTGCGACAAAAGTGAGGAAATTTGGTGTTAGGGTTGCCACCCCTTGTACTCCAAGCCCACCCTGCCCCAGCCATCAGGCATTGGGGTGTGTGTTGGGGTTGTCGGTCCCAATTCACATTCCATCTCATGTGTAAACAAGCTGAGATGGTACAGTATAGGAGAATGGTGTGAGAGTTAGGACAGATGACCCCAAGGCACACACCGATGCCTGTTGGTGGGGATGGGGTGGGCTTGGGATGCAAGGGTGGCAACCATAACACTGAATTTCCTCACTTTTGTCACTGTGGAACAACCCTAACTGATGGATTTTTTTGCCATGAATTTCCCTTCTTTTTGATAATGAGCACTATAAATATTGAATGGAATGTGGTGGTGGGAGTGCAGGGCCCTCCCACCATGTGATCTTTTTGTCACATAGTAACACTCATGGTAACGCAAATGCATGTGCAAATGGTAATGCACAAAGTGTTGCAAAAGTAAATGATAACACAAACGGTAAGAGAAAGGGAAGCTCAAAAGTTAATGAAAGCAAAAATGGTAATGCAAATGGTAACACAAATGCTAACAGCAACAGAAATGCAAACATTAATAAAAACAATAACATAAATGCTAATGCCAATAGAAACACAAAAGGTAAGAAAAATGCAAATGGTAACACAAACGCAAACAGAAATGCAAACAGTAAAAGCAATGGCACTGCAGAAAGAAACAGTAATGCAACTGACAATGGAAACGAAACCAAAAAAACAAATGCTAAGGCCAATAGAAACGCGAACAGTGACAAACACACAAACAGTAATGGTAATGCAATTGGAAACACAAACAGTTACAGTAACAGCAACAATGACACCAAAGTGAACTGTAATGCAAACAGAAACGCAAATGCAAGCATGTATGGCAAAGCAAATGGTAATGCAAATGGTCATGGTACCGCAATTGGAAATGCAAATGCTAATGGCAACACCAACGATGACACCAAAGGAAGCACAAACACAATTGTAAGCACCTTCACAAATGCAAATGGTAATGCACACAGCGACGCAAAATGAAATGCAAACAGAAACAGTAATGGAAATGCAAATGGTAACAGTAATGCAAATGCAAGCACAAATGAAAATGCAAAGGATGGTACACATGGTGGCATAGACAGGAATGCTAATGTAAACAGGTATGGAAATGCAACTGGAAATGCTAACTGTAACAGTAACAAAAGCGCATACCCTTTTTTTCCCCAAAAGCTGCATTGAGAAACACAGTGAGTACCAAGAAAGTATGCATAATAATGGGCTTCAGAGCAGAAAATGAACACTTGGGCCTGAATATTCAGAGTAGTTGCACCATGCGCAATAGGGATGTGCCAGTGCAATCACCAAAATGTGGCAAAACACGATATTCAGCGGCAGCAGATGCACAGCACAAAATCCAATGCACAAGAGCACAATGGAAATAAATGCATGCACAACTGCAGGGGGCACAACCATGAATATGTGTCACAGTGCGATATTCAACAGCAGGCAACGTGCGCAACAGAGGAGCACTCAGAAGTTGTGTAATAGTGGACTTGAACCAAAATAAAAGGGATCAACCGAGGGGAGGAAGCTTGTGCATGAGAGGAGCCATAGCAGCAGGTAGACGGGACATAGCATCAGGGAGTGAGGGTAACAGAAAGCAGCACAGGAGTGGCCCAGAGGTGGATAGGGGTCACAGGGAGTGTGTGCGTGTGTGTGTGTGTGTGTGTGTGTTTGTGTGTGTTTGTCAGAGGAACTGTGCATGGGTGCCACATAGGAGGGACAGCAGAGGGGCCCAGGCAGGTCACACTGTGCGTGGCACAGGCAGCACAGTGCCGGGGGTGCACCCAGTGCAGGGGCAGAGCCAGCAGCACACAGCCAGGAGGACCAGGGAGAGAGCCACCTGGGGGAAATAACAACCCTGGACATGGCCAGTGCAACCTTCCAGATGGAAGCAGTCATGAGGGGTGTGAGGAGGCAGGGTGCAGGGAGGCACGGCCGTGGAAGGGCCCGTTGGTGGTATGCCCAGAACAGACTGTACGTGCCTATGGCAGCATTGAGCTGTACAGTGACACCAAGATCGTGGGCCAGTACTGCCTGAACTGGGCCATTCTGAGGCAGCTCTGTGAGCTGTGCAATGAGGAGAGGCAGACACCCACAAGACGGAGCCATGCCCTGTTGGTGAAGACAAAGGTCATGGCCGCCATGTGCCTGCTCACCACGGGCACCTTCCAGAGACCAACAGGGACACAACAGGCATAACCCAGTTGGCTGCATCATGCATCCTCACACAGTTCCTCAGTGCACTGCTGCCACATGCTACAGAGTACATCCGTTTCTCCAGCACACAGGCAGAGCATACAGCAAACATGCAGGAGTTCCACAGGGTAGCATGGTTGCCTGGCATGCTTGGGGCCATCAACTGCACCCATGTTGGCATTCATACACCACCCGGCCCAGAGGGGGTGGCATACATCAACCGCAAGGGATACCAAAGTGTCAACTGCCAGGTGGTGTGCAATGCCAGGGGGCGCATAATCAATGTCTGTGTCACGCACCCTGGGGGAGTACACAATCCCTTCATCTGGCAACAGTCTGCACTGTGCCACACATTTGAGAGTGGGGACATCCACACTGGCTATCTAGTAGGTAAGTATGCAGTGCATGCCAGATGATGGTGGTAACAGTGTGTGTGGTGCAAGAGCAGGGGTGCCATGGGATGTGGCCTGGAAGACTGGGGGCACAGTGACACAGATCCCCATACTAACGATACCTCACAACACACAGGTGACAGTGGGTTCCCACTCCGGCCCTGGCTGCTCACACCATACTGGTGGCCCTCGACCCCAGCACAGCAACAGTACAATGAGGCACATGCCACAACACGGAACATCATTGAGCGGGTGTTCGGGCAGCTGAAGGCTCAGTTCCATTGCCTGGACAGGTCTGGTGGTGCCCTACAGTACAGCCCCTCAAAGGCCTGTGGCCTATTCCTGGGCTGCTGTATCCTGCACAACATGGCCACCAACAGTGGGATAGCCATTGAGGTCGAAGAGAGGGACAGCAGTGGGGACAATGGGGACATTGATCCAGCTGGAGGTGGGCAGCCACCCACTGGGTGAAGGGATCCCCGGCTAGACCAGATGGCATAGCAGCACCAGGACACCCTCGCAGAGAAGCACTATGGATGACACAGGTAGGTCAACTTGTCCACGAGCATGCCTGGGTATCCAAGCACAGCCGACAGACAGGTGGGTGCAGACACCCAGCCTAGGTCAGTGGCAGGGGTGTGTGAATGGCCGGGGGCTTGGACACCATGGCAGAAAACAGCAGGGCTGCACACACATGCACACCCCCATTCCCTGCCCACACAGCCACATGCACACCCACCTCCATATGCCTCCCCACCCACACCGGACCCAACAGAGCCAGACCCAGAGGCAGGCACTGGGCATGTCTCAGACACTGAGCAGCATTGCACAGTGGCAGACAGCACTATGCTGGCATCATCATGCACATGCCACAGTGGCCAGCTGTGGGACGGGTGTACACAGGGCCCCTGTGTGTGCAGGACTGGGTATCACACCCATGCATCACACACGGAACACCACAGTGCACACAGGGCAGTGGCAGACAGCGGTCATGGAGGGGATAGGGTCTGTCACGCTGCACAGTAGCACTACCACTAAGGACGTGTGGGTGGCCCCGCCAAGGCCTGCCAGCCGGCAAAGGCTGCTCATGGCCTCATGGGGTTGCACAGATGATCCCCAGGGGTGATGCTGCATGAACATGACCAGGTTTGTGCAGGTATCTGCAGGCCACCAAACATGCCCAGACCAGGTGTGCCTGGTATGCACACAGCCGAACCCAGCGTCAACATGGCTGGGGTCGCCAGACGCCGGTCCCGAGGGGTGGACACTGCACTCCGAGGGGTATGCAGTGGCTGAGCACACAACCGGGCAGCCAGTGTTGCCAAGACAGTTGTCACCACAGTGGTGTTCCTAACCATGGCTGGGGTCACGTTTACCCACTACCGAGCTAATTCTGCCAGGAGCAGGGCATGGTCCCTACTGTGCCTCTCCTCCACCTGGCGCAGCTCCTCATGGAGTGCATCCACCACTACCATGAGCAGAACTTGCTGATCCACAGTGCCCTGCAGCAGATGGCTGTGGTCATCCAAGGGGTCATCTGCATGGGCACCATGCTGGCCCACAGGTGAGACCTGGCTCTGCAGCGCAGCACCCTGCAATGGTGGGTGCTGCATGGTGGTACCATCCTGGGGAATTACCTCATGTGGTGCACTTTTTCCACCCGCTGCCACCAGCCCCCCTTCAACACTGTCCAGCTGCTGCCACTGCCCCTCTTGCTGCTGAACACTGGACATCACCAGTGGGGCTACATCAGCACCACCTACATCACTGCCATGACCACACACCAGTGCTGCCCTACTGAACACCACAGACACAATGGGCACAGCAGTTGGTGGGAGGGCAACCATGCCAATGCTGCCTGCACAGCTGCCCTGGTGGTCGCCTGTCGAGGTGCCCCCTGTGACACACCAGCATCACTGTCTGGGATGTATGTCACATCATCATCGGTGCTGGAGTCGGCCCCAATTTGTATCTTGGCACACAGGACACCATCCCTGGTGTCATGCTAGAATACAGCCAGGGCCTTGTCTACACCCGCGCCACAGGCATCAGTCTGGACAGCCATGCAGGGCTGTTGCATGTCAGACCCTCAGACACCGGTGGAGGTGGATGGGAGCTCCACCTGTTCCAGGGTCACACCCTCAGTGGACACACCCACTCCCACTGCTCCATGCAGGCACTCAGGAGCTGAAAGGGAACACAGTACCATTAGCGGTGCTGACTGACCCCTGGCCCCAACTCCCTGCCACCCTCACACCACCACCACTGTTTCTACCAAGCAGTGATGGGCTGCCGCCCATCTGGAAGCCTCCGCAAGGCACACCCTCAATGGCACAGTGCCGCATGCTGCCAGCCACCTGCTCCTACCATGGCGTTAGGCATGGCACAACCTGCTGTCCCCGCCAATGGTGAAACATGCCACCTAGATGGTGGCCATCTTCTCCCTGATCCTCCTCCTGTCAGTGCCAACTGTTGGCTGCCCTGCTGGTTGACTGCATGTGCTACCTCCTCCCATGCTGTCGCCCGTGCCTGTGGTGTGCCCCTCTGTCCACTCAGGAGTGGCTCCCTGTCCAGGTAGGCCTTGAACAGGGCATCTGACTCTACCCTGGTGAAGTTCAGCCTTTGCTTATGCACCCTCCCCTGCTTCTCATTCTCCTCACATTCGGACATGCCTGTACCTGTGGAGATGGACAGGTGTTAACATGGAATGTTCAGTACCACACTTTCCTTGCAGCCCACTGTCCCAATGACCCCACAGCATGATGCTTACTTTCAAAGGCTGTAATACTGATCCATGGCCTGTACAGTTCCATGGTGCTCTTATAGTGCAATGCATGCAATTGAGGTCATGCACAACTGTAATGGGATGCAAATGCAGTGGATGCACCACAGAATAGCTCATGAGCTGATTTGCATATCATGGCTGAATATCACATGGCTGCACCTTGCCCAGTGCTGAAGTTGGGGCACATCACTGTGACATGTGCAGTTGGCCCCACAGCATGCATGCATGTGCTGCCGACATGTACGCCAGTGGTGCAGCATATGCACATTGCACAAAAGGCAGCACAGTGCCTGGCCACTATCATGCCTGTAGTACTCATGCACTGTATAACCTATGGGGCACACACACTGTAGTGCAGCTAACAAAGTGCCATCATGCCCTTTTTGTGCCACTGCACTGTGGTTCCCATTGTGCCTCTGCATAGTAGGCCACTGCACAGCGTTGGTGACATGCCCCTACCGTGCACCATATGAGGGGCCCCCAATAGTGCAGTGGTGCTCTGTGCATGGCCAGACTCTTGACCCTGTGAATGACCTCTGCCCTCTAGGCACCATACGGCCACATGGCTGCTACCCCATTGCACCGCTCAGTGCCTGCACAATTGCGAATGGCAGTGCAGCACCACACTAGCTCTGCATGTGGTCCACATGTGCTACTGGCTGTCATATCAATGTCTGGTTAGCAAGGGACATGCCGCACACCAGGGAACTTCATGCTCCAATATGGGGTGACTTGGAGCTCACTAACCTCATGGCCTTTGTTCAGCCATGCACTGGGACTCTGTTTGGCCAGGTGCCCCTCCAGAGGCCATGGACGGACAAGTGGCAGGAGGCTGCGGATGGCTTGGAGGTGGCAACTGGCAGCCAGCACACAACTAAGCAGTGTTGCCACCACTATGGTGACCTGCAGCAGTGGGACCCAGACAGGATGAGGTGCCTGCAGGTGTGGGTACGGAGGCATGCAGTGCCATGTCCTGGTAGGTGCACATTGACCTTCACCAGTCTCATCCAACAGTCCTTGGGGCACAATGGTCACCATGCCTCATGTCCAGAGGTGGGGAAGGGTCAGGACATGTGTTGGAAGTTGTTGGGGTGCACTGTGAGCACCCTGCACCACCGCAACCCAGACACACTGTGTGGCACGTCACACAGGTCGGGAGGGTGGGGGACCTATGGTTCAGACAGGTATTGATGTGTGTCTCTCCATGGTTTCCTCCTAGGTCCTGAAGACAGGTGGAGAGCACAGCTGGAAGCAGCTGGCCAGGGGCAGGACCATGCAGGTAGAGAGAGGCATCGGCCAGCCAACATGGGTGGTGCTGCAGTGCAGCAGTGCCAATGTGACCAGGATGCAGGTGAGTACCATTTTCCCCCTATACATATGAGCATGGTGGCTTGCTGGGGGTGTGGCATGGCCCCTCTGTGCATGGCCTTTCTGGCTGTGCACCACCCACGGTGTCCTCTGCACTGTCCTGTGGCCTTGTAAATGTGGGCGGGTGTGGCAGGTGGGCTGTGAGTGCACTCGGTGCCTGGCTGTGCCACTGCCATCACACTGCATTGCCATGATGCCGGACGGCCAGGGTGGTGGTGTGCAGTACATGGGCAGTGATGGTGTGCAATGGCTTTCATGGCTGTGGTTACTAGTATTGGTGGCTCATGTGGGTGCACCCACTGTGGGTGGTTGCATGCCATCCCAGGGATGCTGGGCACTGATGCACGCTGTGCACATTGGGTGGACTGTGCTATCCTGGCCAGGCACTCATTCTGTGTCTGCTCCCTTGTCCTAGGTGGCCATCAATGGAAGGCAGTGGAGAGGAGCTCCTGCAGGTGGTGAGGGCCACACTTGAACTGCTTCAGCGACATGACCAGAGGTCCAGGAGGAGGCACCACAAGCGCCGGAGGACCAGGGCCACCAATAGGGCCTGATGGCCTGCATCTTTGCCCCTCCCCACCTGGACTGTTCCCCACACACCCTTGAACCCTGCCATGCCTTTCCCCATGTCTCCTGCCCCTTTTTCCTACCCCTTGTAGCATCTTACCCATACCCTTCCCCTGATGTACATATATGTAAATAGGTTTTGATCCCTTGTTGTTGTACTAATACATACATTTCTATTTACATCCATATATGTCTCTGATTTGCAGCTGGTGCATGGAGCCTTGCTGCAGTGGTTCATGGCTGCTGTGTGGTGGAGCTGGGGTGGGCATGGGTGTGCCTGGTGGTGCTCCTCCACAGGTGTGGGTGGGGGCCATGGGCTATCTATACGGGGCATGTGTGGTGTGCCCTGTGCACTGTTCACCTGTGTGATGCTGGCTGTGGTGTGTATGGCATTTCCTGGGCCCCCCTGTCAGTATGGCCATTGCCTGTGCAGCTGTGGCCATTGCCACTGCCCCACCTGCATGAACCACTGGGGTCTGCAGTGTATGGCTACTGCTGCCACATGCTCACCTACCAGCATGCCTTTGGGGGCAGGCCGTACCTGTCACCTTGCTGACACAGCGCCCTTGCAGCTGGCATTCTGACCCCATGCCTATTGGCCTGTCGTCCCTGTTGCCACTGTAGGTAGTGCCACTGGATGCCCCTTCATTTTGTCCATGTGGACTGGGGTGGTGTCTGTGGACCAGTGGCTGTCACACGGGGACTTGCTGCATGCGGGTGGTGGACAGGTGGCTGTGGGATGACCCAGGCCCATGCGCCTGCCATCAGTGTGTTCGGGATCATGGGGTGCCTGCTACATAGCAGGCTCAACTGCTGCCTGGTGGCAGGTGGCCTGTGGGTTACACAGCACCATGGGATTCATACAGGCAGTGCCTATCACACAGCTTTGATGGGATGCTTGCCAGGGAACCCATGGGACCGGGTCGGAGGGGAGCTTTGGGTGTGCCCTCTGTTGCTTCCTGTTTGGTGCATGACTCCATGCCCCATGGGAGGGTGCTGTGTTGCCTGGTGGGATCAGTGCTGTTCCAGGGGTTGGTGCATGGATGGGGGCCCTTCCTCTGCTCCTGTGTTCGGGAGCCTTCCTACATGTGGTGCCATCTGTGGTGGACCTGATCACATGCAGGTTTCCTCGGGTACTGGTGCTGGGTCACCCACCTTGCTGTGTCTCTGTTGAGGACATGGTGGAGGGCCTTGTGTGGGTTGTGGTTGTGTTAGTGGATGGTTCCACCGCCTGCACTGGGTGGTCACAGTGGTAATGTGGTGGGTGTGCAATGCAATCAAGGTGACTGGATGCATAGGCATGGGGTGGTTGACTGCCTTCATTATCATGCACTGTTTGGTCATGCATCTGGGCTAGGTGTCTCAGATGCACTGTCCTGGGGGGCATCATTGGGATGGGGACGTGGCATGAGTGGGACTTGGGCATCATTGTGTCCTGGTCCCTGTTGGCTGGTGGATGCTCCAGGGGTAGCATGCCCAGCTACTGGTGTGCATCTGTTGGTGGTTCACCACTGTGGTTCAAGGGTCAGTGGTCCCTTTGCACCTGTCTGGCTGTGCTGCTCATGGGGTACTGGGTCCACCCCTAGGAGCCTTGCCCTGGTCAGGTGTTGGTGGGGCTGGGGTTGTCTGTCCTGGTGCATGCTCCTCTGCACCTTGTGCATCCCAGGTTGCTGCTCAGCTGATTCCTGGCTTTGTCCCTACACATCCCTAGGGGCACCATTGTGCATCGTCCCTGCCTTTGCACATTCCTTGTTGTGCTATGGCATATTGGGGTTGATATTCAGCTGTATTACGCAGGTGCACCTTGTCCTGTGCATGGTTTGAATGTCACTCCCACTGCACCATGGCGCACTGGATTTGAACCTGCTCCTCTATTACGCATCATTCTGGTGCAGTCTGAATATCCCAGCCTTGGAATACTAAATTGTTTATATCTTAGGAACAGTACAACATAGAAAAGCATTTAAATTTCATATAATTTATGATTTTCCTGGCTAGTTTTACACTTAGCCCCCTAGTGGGGGGGCCAAGCATTTTTCAGACAAAAAGTCTGTATCCCTAAGCATTTCCGAGATACATGCCCCAAAAGGCACAGCGGATGCAGTAATGTTAGTCTATGGGAACAATAGTCAATTTCGGAGTATCGTAACTTTGCAGCCCTCTAATATGTTGTCACCACACCACCAAAAGGCACATCAGTGGGATGTTGGCTTTCTTCCTTCCAAATTTCAGCCCAAAAGACAGTGTGTGTCTGTGCGTGCGTGTGTCTGTGTGTGTGTGTGTGTGTGTGGTGGGGGGGCAAAATTGAGAGTTATTGTTGAAAACCCTAATGTTGCATTTCCTCACTTTTGTCGCTGTAGTAACAACCCTAACTGTTGCATTAATGAAGTTTTTTGCGAAGAATTTCCTTTCATTTTTTATATTGTAATAAAGTTAACAAATACAGAGCTGCCAAAGTATTATGTTTCCAAGTGAGAACATAAAATATCTACAATGGCATCGTACCATACCCCACACATGTGCCATTGAATAGACATAAAAACCTTAATTTGCCACCTCAAAGTATACCTTCTTGACACATACATGTGTGTTTACAGTGTCAGTACATTGATTTACACATATTTTCAAAAGTGAATCATATAATATTCATATGCAGTTTCAAGAAACACCACAGACAGAAAATAAGTTAAGAAAATTGTTTAATTAATCATTCAGTGCTAATCCTGTTGTAAACAAGGCCAAATTGTAAAACTCAGTCTCACACAACTGCTGTTAAAGTCACATCTCAGAAGTATTACAAAAAAGGAAGGTCAAAGTCATATGAGACTGAGAAAGTCAATGTTCCTGGGTTGGGCAAAAATGAAATATGTTAATCAATTAAAAAAAACTATGGACACCAGAACAGCAAATGATAACATTGCTGCAGTAGTACAGTACTATATTTCAACATTATGTGCATCTGGAAAAATTCCTCACCAGACCCCTTAATAAAGATGATCAGAAAATTATCAGGAACATATCTTAGACTGATAATGAGTGGAGTGTGTGATTCACAATACTGGTCCGTAATCAACAAAAAATTAATAACTCAGTACACATAATAAAGAATTAATAAACAGTCATATCATTTTAACAGTACTAAGACAAGGATTAAATTCAACATTTTAAATTATTAATCTTATAAGTAACACTGTTACATAATAAATCTTAATGAGAAATGTAAGTAATAAAACAGTGAGACCTCAGATAGTAATAAAACTATTAGCCAGTAATTAAGTATTTAACAAATTAAGAGTTTGGTAAAACATCTAAATACATAAGTCATAAACTGCCTATATAAGAACTAAACAACTCTTATTAATGTATAATTACATACAGCAGAAAACCACAATTGTTTACAGTGCTATGAAACCTTATGAATTCTTATAAACTTTAATATTACAGTTGGCACTCTAAAAATAGAGTTCTAAGACTTTACATATATACAGATAATAATGTCAAGTTTTACATCTTAACATATAAACAATACTAACATTCAGTATTGCTTTACACATCTATATCGTATTACTATTTACAGTCTACTGTTCCCAGAAGTAAGCACAATTGGCAGAAAGCGTACCACTTAAAGTGGATAGTATTCAGGTACCAGTGAGACACATGAAGTTCACATAGAATGTTAGGCATTTTTCCTATTGTGGTGATAAACCATTGCAGAACAGTATGTGTGCAAAGACATACACAGCTAAAGTGTCAGCTTTGTTGCACAATGTCTCATTTTGTATCACAAGGCAATTTGACACATGTATATAGTGCAGTATGACCACACAGCATTGGTAAACAAAAAGTGTAGCCTCATTTGTGACTGTCTGGAAGGTGCACAGGATTGCCATCAAATGTTCTCACAGGTATAAAACCATATTCCATGTGACATGGTGCAGCAATGCAGAAATAAACACATCAGTACAGCAAAACTGCATGGTACTGCAATATTGATGTACAGGTAATATGAGTACTCCACAGTGAAAGCAATAGTTGTCTGAAATGTGATGAAACAGACAGCCCACACAGATTAAGGCACACTTCGGATGCATTGATGCTAAGATCACAACACATACTTCAACTGTTGGCATCATAAATACCTGCATATACATACTCAATGACTGCAAATTTTCATAAACATATATGAAAGTAACTGCACATCTCCACCAAAGGTTCCATGTAGCAGTCTATTGACTGCAACAGTGTATGCAACAGAGGGTCAGAATATTACTATACATTATTCTTCTGCCATGTGAAGCTCATTGTAATTCTTAAGAACCAGGATACATGCATCTTTTAGGTTGTGAGGCAATCTCTGTTTAAAAGTGCTCATGTAGTCATTGCATTCCATCCAGCCATTGCTGCACCTCAGCCATGTAACATAATGACCTGAGTGGACAGACAGTCCATGGTGGAATATAATAGTCTGAGTATCAAAACATGCTCCCATGAGTTCTACTCTTCCAGCTACAAAATCTGTGATTGGTGTGTCAACTCATAGTCCATGTGCATCAAACCTTTGCAAGACTGAAAGAAGATACTGAGGAGAGGTCCTACGTCGCATGGACTGAACACAATCTACTCCACACCAGCTACACCTCCAGCCACACTCTGCATTCCTATGCAGTTGTCTGAATTTAACAGAATGAGCCTGTGGAACATACAGTGAAATCCACAGCATGTTTTCTGTGACGTCCTTTTGTGAATATTGTCAAGACAAGCAACTGTACTTTGTGACATACATAACAGTAAAGTACTGCCACATTGGAATGTTATCTAATTCCAAGCTGTTTATGATTGCCATCATAAACTCAAGTCACATGTTGTTGAACATTGCTGGAGAATGCTTGATGCACTTCATATCTACCCAAGACAATTGGTAAGGGTGTCAGAGTATGTATCCTATTGTCATGCTTATCACTATCATTGATAGCCTCCTTTATTGACTGAGACAGTGGTGTGTCACGAGAAGATTTGATAGTGCTCACAAAGTGAGACATATGGAGAAATGCTTGAACTGCAGAGTTAGCATAACAATTAACTGTAGTGATGTTGTCAAAAGCAGGAACAACAGCCATGCCAAGCACCTTCTTACATTGTGGGATGGTACTTTGTTGTTGACATTTAGAAGCACTCTTTGTGCTGTCTACATGCAATATTGGTCTGTCTGTCTGGTACATCTTTTTAATGCCAGAAGCTGTCACTGTAGCATCACACTGTGACCCATGTATAGGTAGTGGTATGAGAGGCAATTGTGGCTGGTACAAAGTACACAGTCTGTTGTACTCAGCAACACATTGCTTGTCAGCACGTACCTTGTGTGGTGCCAAACTGATGATGTGCAACCCAGGCAATGTACGTACCCGTGAAAGTGCAACATAGCTCATGCCATCTTTGAAGATACCAGTGCCTATATCGACCATTGCTGAGTCCAAACTGTGGCCTTGCAACTTGTGGATGGACACAGATTATGCAACACAGACAGGGAACTGTTTCCTCATCACATATATGTCTTTCAAGAGCTAAAATTTAACAGTAGTCATAGAAATGGGTAAGCACTGCTCAATGTTGTCAAACTTGACCACAACTGCATCTATGAATGTCTTCTGAACATTGAACTGAAAGTCAAGTATATGTCCCATTGCACAATTCACCATACCACATTCTACATCAAGGTTACAACGTAGCATGATACATGCATTTGTGCACACAGTTAGAACTGCTTCTAACCCTGCTGTATGAGACATATCTGACTTTAGCTCAAACAACTGTTCCATCAGCATTGCTACTAGATTCCGGCTCAAGACTGCACCATTAAAAATGTTAACAGCATGCAGAGTAATGATCTCTTACCACTGTCTCTGCAACATTAGGCTGTCAAATTCAGCATACTGCTTCAACTGAGTCATAAGACACACAATTCAAGCAGATTCTGACTACACACTAGTAAAGACATCACACGCTGCTGTGAGGTAATTGCACTCAGTGCTGATACATCATGTCCTCAGCAGAGAAACATTTTAGTCTGACAATGACCCAATTCGAGCCTGATCCAAAAGTATCTTGTACACAAGATTACAGCTCTGTAGCATATTTTTATACAGCTCAATGTAAGTAAACAGCTCCCAAAAATGTATGCCTCCAATGCACCCAATGTTTTTTTGGCTTCCTTCACAGTCAATGCTGTGAAGACATGCTCTCCATTCACAGGTGCAAGTTGTAGGAGGTCACCAAATACAACAACACTCTTACCACCAAAAGGCTTACCATCATCCTTCCCAAGTATCTCTTGGAGATGAAGATGTATACATGACAGCATGACATTTAATACCATGCCAATCTCATCAATGATGAGTAGTTTCCTCTTTAGAAACACTGGCCACAGCTCAGATGCTACCTCAGGGGAAAGTTTACGGTACTCTCCTGTTTTGCCATGCTCTACAGGTAACATGAATAATGTGTGTAGAGTTACACCACCAATGTTGTAGGCTGCCAAACTGGTTGAAGCAGTCACAGCCACAGATATCACTTCTCCTGTATGCCTCCATATCTCAGCTGTGAAAGCTTCGCTAACAAAAGTCTTCCCTGTCCCCGCAGAACCACTGACAAAGCACAGCAGAGGCTCATTCTTTGTACATGTGCATTGTTTCTTCTCATAAAGGATGCCATGTCTGACTGATTCACCAACATCATCATAGGCAGCATATTGCTGCATATTTAACTGACCAATCAGTACACTTGGATTGTCTGTAACATGAGAAGAATGCTGCAGAGCATTTTCAACGTTACTCATGAGAACCACAGGATCATTCACTGGCAGAGGAGCACCTAGATTACCCTCTCCTTCAGGATCCATATTTTCCTGAGAATTCCCTGGGGTATCTTCCTAATTCTGTTTCTTAGAATGTTCCATCTGCTTCTTCTCTAATTCCAGCCTACTAATGTATTTATCAGACTGGCGACTCTTAAAGGTTTCATACTTGAGGTAGAACTGTTCTTCATCTGTCACAGTCTCCTTTCAGTGTGGTCTCATCCCTCCATGGCTTAAACAGAAACATTAGAGCAAAGCAGTAATGCTTCTTGCTGTCAGTGGCAGAGAGACTAAATTTGCAGTGGTCAATGAGTAATACTGTCTTCCTTTTAACAAGGTACCCATGAAAGCCTCTGACTTTGTAGATGTCTCAAGTCTCATAGAAACATAGACTTTGACGGCAGATAAGGACCGCTTGGCCCATCTAGTCTGCCCATTTCCCTACCTACAGGATAGGCCTCAGATCCTAATTAACCAACAGCCTATTTCTTCCTACCCCCCACAAGAATTGCCTTATGTCTGTCCCATGCATTCTTGAATTCTCCCACAGTTTTAGACCCCACAACCTCCTCAGGAAGGCTGTTCCATGCATCCACTACCCTCTCTGTGAAATAATACTTCCTCACATTGCCTCTGAACCCCCTCCTTCTATCTTTTAAATTGTGTCCCTTGTTCTTGCAAGTCTCTTTTTCTGAAAGATGCTACCCTCTTGGACTTTGTTGATTCCACTGAGGTACTTAAAAGTTTCTATCATGTCCCCCCTCTCCCTTCTTTCCTCAAGGGAAAGAGTGACCTCCAAATGGCCAGAGATCGAAAGGCTTATACCATTCTGGTCCTTCTTGATCTCTCTGCAGCATTTGATACTGTAGACCATGAGGTGCTATTGGAGTGGCTGCGGGCTTTTTGTGGACTGTCTGGTACAGTCCATGAATGGTTTCGTTCATACCTCACTGGTAGGTCTCAGAGAGTTGTCACCGGAATTTATTCCTCTGACACCGTCCTCCCCTACCATGTGGGCACCCTAGGTTCCATTTTAGTCTTCCCATGTTGTTTGCAGTATATATGCTGCCATTAGAGAAATCATCAGGAGATACAGCTTGAGTTTTCACTGCTATGCAGATGATACTCAGCTGTATTTATCCTTTCTCCCGATCAGAGTGATGCACTCTCTGTACTTAACAACTGTCTGGATGAAATCAGAATTTGGATGAGTTCGAGTTGGTTGAAGCTTAATCTGGATAAGACCGAGGTATTGGTTGTGGGCCCAGGTCATCCTGGGAGGGTTTAGGTGAGGCATCCATCAGGCTTATCACTTGGTGGGGTGCCGCTCTTCTAGTTCTCGACAGGTCGAAACCTGGTGTTATTTTTGTGACGGCCTGACCCGAAATCTCAGGTGTCAGCTGTTGTCAAATCTCTTTATCATCTGAGGAATATCTTACGGGTGAAACATCTGATTCCCCAGGAGGATCTTCCGACCTTAGTTCACGCCTTTGTCACACCCGCTTGGACTACTGTAATTCCCTATACCTAGGGCTTCCAGGGGTTGATATCCACCGCCTGCAGCTGGTGCAGAATGCTGCAGCCAGGCTATTGACTGGGACTCCAAGAACCAGTCATATTACACCTGTGCTTCGTGAACTGCACTGGCTGCCTGTGCGGTGGCGAATCACCTTTAAGGTTGGCTTACTAACCTTTAAAGCCCTACATGATCAGGAACCCGGTTACCTGAAAGATCTTCTGTCTCCCTACTGCCCCCTCCGCTCCGCCAATGAGGATTGCTAGAGATTCCCAGGGTTCATCTGAAGTTATCAGGATCTCGTGCTTTTGCCTTCTCAGCTCCTACCCTGTGGAATTCTCTACCTCATTGGTTGAGAGAATTCCCGACCGTTGATAGTTTTAAAATTGCTTTTAAAACATATCTTTTTGACTTGGCTTTCTCTTTATAATTTGATTGTTTAATTGTTGTTTTTTGTTTTTATTACTATGTACAGCGCCTTGATTTTGAAAGGTGCTTTATAAATAAATATGAATTGAATTGAATTGAAGGGTATACATATTAAGCTCCTTTAGTCTCTCCTCATACGGCTTCTCTTGCAGACCCTGCACCATTTTAGTTGCCCTCCTCTGGACTACCTCTATCCTGTCTATGTCCTTGCGGAGATGGGGTCTCCAGAACTGGACACAGTACTCCAGATGGGGTCTCACCAACTGTCTGTACAGAGGGATAACAACTTCCTGTTTTCTGCTGCTGATGCCTCTCCCTATACATCCCAGTATACCCCCAGCCATCCCTACTGCCTTCTCACATTGCTTACTAACCTTAAGGTCATCTGATATGATTACCCCCAGGTCCCTTTCCTTTTTTGTTGTTGTTACTACCTCCCCACCCATTGTATATTCTTCCCCTGGGTTCTTGTTTCCCAGGTGCATTATTTTGCATTTTGCATTATTTCATCAGGTGAAACACCCATCTTGTAGTTTTACCACTGAGCCACATGGTACAGCTGTCATCCATTGCATCTGCTTGATTTGGGTAGTAGGTGTCAATCAGGTCATTCTTCAAAATATTTTTTGAAGAAGGCCAGTTCTCAGGCAGTTCTTCAATCTCATTATGATACTTCAAGACATGCTTTTGTTTCTCTTTGTAGTTCACATTGAGAAACCATACAGCATCAGACTTGCCTTATGAATGTGTCCCAGTCAAATGATCACTGGCCTCATATGCTCTACACTCCCTGTGAGACAGTGTCTTCAATCCCAATGACCAGAGTTGTGAACTCAGTGATTGGTTAGATGCTGCAATATCTTACCTGAACTCAAGCAAACTTGTCTGCTCATGTTTTGTGATATGCGATGTGATGTACTGCACAAGAGACAGAGAGTTATCTGCAAGAAACTGCACATCAATGTTTGCCTGCCACATCAGGAGAAGAGTAGGATTGTAATGGTTAATGAACATCTCATTCTCCTGTCTGGGTAACTCATAGACCCTCTTTGTGGACTTTGCCTTGAGATGGTGATGCATGGCTGAAAACAAGTCATTCATACGTCCTTGCTGGCAGACATGTCTCAGGAAGCCAAATAGACACCTTTTGTACCACTGATTGTGACTCTTCACTGGTTGCCAACAATACTTTCCACAAAGATGTTGCTCAAATTTTTTCACCAGCTTCCATAGTGTTGGGCTATCGTACTTATCAGGGATGTGACAAGTCAGATAATGTGAAATGAACTTCAGCACTTCAGTTGACTCATTCTCATCAATACGAGGAGCATCTTTGATCCATAACAGCATATGAATGTGTGGTGCACCTCGTGCCTGATTTTATGTCCTCCAAAAGTAGTATTCAACTAACCCAAGAGGAGGATTTTCTTTAGACAAAATAAATGTCAGAATCTCATGGAAGTGATGGTGAAAATGCTGTGACACTGAAACTGGAACAAGTGAGCACATCTCACCAAGTGTCATTGATGATATGCCATCGACATCAGAGTTGGCCACTTCAACAGGTCAATCAACTCATCCCGACTGTACTCTGCACAGCTCAGAGTTACAAAACAAGTAGCTGCACCATACTCATGCAGTATGGTCAGAACCTTTCAGTGCCAATGATACCAGTATTCTTTTGTGCCATGAAGGTTTGACAATAGAGATGTCAAATTCACCTGCAGTGTTTTGTCCTTTTCTGCCAGGCAATGCAGAAACTCAGCTGCTGTCATACCGTTCAATGGGTTAGTCAATTGAAGTGTATGAGCAAGGAATGCAGAAAGCACACTAAGTTCACTCTCCCACAACAGGTGGCATAAGCACTGTAGGTTCCTACAAAATTTTCCATCCTTGCTCATCACTTTTATTCAGTATTCAGCACCAGGAACACGAACCTCACACTGATGCAGATGCCCTCCTGTTTCTTTTGGGAACAAATCTGGAAAGCATCGAGCTTCAGGTTGTTCCTCCAATATGGTTACAGGGCTACCTTCAACCTGTTGCATCTGATACAAGTCATTGTTATCACCAGTGGGATCTCTACCATGCAGAGGGTGAATTGTGTACTGTTTATACACATCTTTATGAGTCGAGACATCAACCTTCTCAATCATTGGCTTTGCAGTGTCTATCAGTCCAAACTGACCACTCACATCTGACAGTTCATGAACATCAAGGTCAGCATAGACAGGATTATTGCTCTTCAGATACTGCAGAGTACTTTTCACTTTCTGAACATTGACAACATCCTGCCAAACCACCTTGGACTTTGTAGGTACACCATTCACTAGTATCACCATACTATTTTCCTTTGAGATCGTCTGCACATTCTCTTTCAGAGGAAGAGATAAATACATAACTACCACTTTGAGAGACTTAACAAGTTATTTTTGGGGAACCTTGCAACTCTTTGTATTCAGTTACAGAATGGTCTGAAACGGTTTCATGACCTGTATCAATATCCGCTCAAACTTATTCAATGCAGCAACCTCACTTGGTGCGTCATCTGCCGCCATATTGTTTAAAGCAGATCTGGCTGGCAGAGCTTTACTTTTGACCTTTGACAAACACTGCCGACACATTATCACACTGGTTCAAACTCAAAGTCACTCTTCACCAGTAAGTAAGCCATCAATCATGCCCACATATATCATTGAAAGAGCTAATTATTTCCAGATCAACTGCTACAGACTGCGAGCTGTAAAGTAATCTGTGACCTGAGACACAACAGAGTCAAATTTCTCTCTTTTAGCCATCTCAAACTTGGCTGTCTGTTTCCTGAATGTTTTCAGTATTTCAGATTCTTAGAGACTAATACTCCATGACAAAGTGTCGGAAGCATTGTCAGAGACTGTGTTGTAATGTTTACTGACACACTGCACATCTTGTATCACAAGCTTTGCAGCCTCCGTATCTCCTGTTGACAATGCCTCATCAAGCTGTTTGTATAGTGAAACAGCTTTTTTGACCTGGTATATTTTGTGCTCAAAGCTAAGCATGGCAGGATTGTGCACAGGAATCATGTGCATGTGATGAAACACACTGTTGCAAACAACACTGTCAAAGCAAGCTAAATAATGTCCCAACAACCATTTATGCCTGCGAATTTCACAGAGATCAATCTTATGTAATAAGTTGCATCTCTCTTTGTTCTTACTTGCAACAAACTTCAACACAAAATGTGCAATAGCATCAAATGATGATTGGTGCAAATTACAGCTGTTATCACATGTCCATTATGCTGACCTTCTACTCACAGTGCTAATTTCTGAGCTACAGTAGTCTCATCATCTGAGACAGTTGTTACTTCTGCGTGTGTCACACGTAACACATTGCAAGCCTTACCAGCCTCATCAACAGAGACAACAAGCTCCTTAGATACTGGCTTGTATGACTCCTCCCAAAAGAAAGTCTCTGAGTACTCTTTATGTTGCCATATACCCTGAAAGACTTCACAAAAGTTGTCTATGTTCAGACCCTCAACATTCTGTAGTCTCTCATGAATGGACTGCACTGTTCCAGTGAAGCGTTCAATCTCTTTCAACATTTTTTTCCACAAATGTGAAAGAACAGCAAGTGCCATATTTACAAATCTATGAACTCTAAGTCATAGCTTCATCAAAGGCAATTTACTTTTGAGTCTTTTGCCTTGATGTCTCATAATGGTAGAAATTATCCTATCAGCCTTAGCCTTAGAAGCTTTTTTTCAGAAAAATGTCAACTTGCTTTTATGGCCACAAGTAGCAGAGCTTTCTTTTGGTTTACGTCTTGCAATACGAACATTGTCAGTATGCATACGTCTGCCATGCTGTGGCATGACAGCATTACATGTACTATCCAAGCACAGTACATTTGTGTCTGTCAAAGAGACTCAGACATGTTATTATTAGCATGCAACCTTTTCCTGGCAATAGACATCCTACTGTCCTTAACTTTCTTTGTAATATGTTTTCTGCCATCAGTACTCTTCATTGATTTAACATAGGCATCATGTTTGCCCTTCTATGTTTAGTTTGCTGTCTATGCTTAGTTTGCATTTTCTGATCAGAGAATTCACAGTTGTCAGGCAATGAAATTATACAATATCACACACTTATAAAACAAAAGAAGAAATTAGAATCAGTAACCTGTCAGCATAACAATGTCACAACAAACTCAGATAAGAAATCACATCTAAAAAAATTTAACAGTGTGTGGCCTAACTTGTAAAGTAAGCTATAACACATGCAAATGTGTTCTGTCACTCAAAAAATAAATAAAATGAGCAGGAAGTATGGAAAAGTCATGTAACTTAACAATCCATAACAACAGCACTATCATATTGTCATGTTAAAAAAGACAAGTCAACACAACAATAGCCCTTATTTAGTAGTAGTTTTATTTGTACAATGTCATCTCTGTGGAAATCATTCACATGCAAGTTCTTGTTTTTCATGAAGCAGAACTATTCAGACATGTAATGTTGCTTACATTAATAAATGTTGCCAGCAAAGTTTCACAATTTTATGTGTTGGCCCTATTTAAATACAAATCATTGATGGGGGGGGGGCATCTGTTAAAAAATAATTTAGACTCCCTTTCTCACGCAAGAAAAAAAGTACATCATCTTGTTGTGCACAAATTTTGTTGGTTGGCTTCTATGAAACTATACCTTCCTTGATAATTTCAACCATGAAGAAGTCAAATTATCGCAGTAAAAAAAAAATATTGTGTGAACAATACTAGAGAACAGGTTGTGTGGTATTATTCTATGTTGACCCTCCCAGGGACATAATGGCACATGGTGATGTGGGCATACAGCCTTATTGCTCCAGTTAGGTTCAGCATAGCACTATACCACCCAACCAACAGGGTATTATTGCACTTAGAAAATGTTTATCAGCCATCTATTTTGTATAAAAATACAGTCAAATATTATAAAGAAAACAAATGACTCTTTAATAAAGAACCCAAAAAAGAAAAATAAAATAAAATAGCAATTTGGTGTAAAGCAGCCTCTCTACACTGCTGCCTCAGTCTTTGAACTGTCTGACAATATGTGCCCCCCCCCAAGATGGCTTTCATTATTGAAACTGATATCCATCTTCTGAAAAGTCAGTTGTAAAGTGATGTTTCTTTTTTTTATTCTCCGCACATTCTCTAACACTACAGTCACACTTACTATCCTTTTTCTTGTGTAAAAAACACCAGAAAAAAAAACAATAGCAGAGACTGTATCAGCACTACAGAGGGCATGGATACTGAATGCACAGTACTACAGAGCTGCTCATATTCAAAGCATGATCCTTTTCAAACCCATCTTGCCATTAAAAACTTTGACTGTAACATGCTATACTGCTATTAACATTTGTCATAATTTCACACTCAGAAAATATTACCATTGACCCTTTCAACTACAGGACTGTCTGGTATTGTGATACATCAAGAATAATAAATAGCCAAGTATGTATTATGGATTTTTGTTACACACCCAAGGTGTGTAATGACCCATAAACCTCAAGAGTGAAGCTCAACTGGTTTATATAGTCATCAGACACCGAGGGTGTTTAAAAAATATCCATTACAAAATAATTGAGTATCCTTTATTTTTCTCAATTACTGGACTGTTGCACAATTTCAGCATTTGTTTGCGTGGTTTGCATGACTTGCACACCTTTGCACGACTTTGTGCGGTTTTGTATGGCTTTCCATATCGACAGCAGATTAATATAAATTTTTACACTGCTCAAAAAAAGGTCAATATTGGGGGTCACCAGTTATTGTATAATCTTATCTCACTTCAGAAGTGCTGGCACAAAAGTTATTGAGGTACATGATCCACCCCTATTAAAAAACATGATGTTTTCACCATCAAAAAAGTTATTGTGAATGTTTTTCAGCTATATGAGTGATTCACAATGGGAAATAGTATGTTGGCATGCAAACAAAATGTTAGAGTGAATGTTTTTGAGCTTTACATAGTCAAGGATAGGTGTATGACTGCAATCCAAAAAAAGTTTTTGCACACATTTTGTTGTTGAGCTTTTGTGACCTTCTACTTTTATCTTCCATGATGCTTTGCAACCAGGAAGTGCTCAAAATTTTCTGTACAAATGCCAGCGACCATAAAATAGTTCAGAAACTAGTTATTTAAGCAGTACAACTGCAATATACTGCTAGAAACACACAGATATGTTATACTAATTACTGCATTCCTGTAGATGAGAGTAGTTTATGAGCTTGCTCCACTAAGAGTGGCCATTTTTTTTTTTTGGAAAAAAGACCCACATAGCTAGTCTAGCCAATCAGGCAACAGTTTTCCTAGACTGACAGCCCATAACTACAGATCATATAATGGCACTAATATGCTAAGAGAAGTCACTTTGGCAATGACTTGAACCTACTAAACTGCAAGGTTCACTGGATTGGCAGAGGAGGGATGAGATGGGAGCAGCTCATTCCCACTTGCAAGACCTCCTGAGCAACAACTCTGCACCAGACATACTGCTCATCCATCTCAGAGAAAATTATTTGGGTGACAAAAGGTGGATAGATCCAGTGGCTGAAGTTAAATTGGACCTAGCTTCTCATACAGAGATGTTACTGGCCTGTAAAATCATATATGCTGATATTACAGAGCACATGGTCTGGCATGCAGATCAGCGTATGTATCTGCTTGACAGGGCAGGGAAAAAAAGTAAATGTTTACATCTCTGCATTGCTATGTGATCTGGGTATGCACACAATCCGTCACCCTGAAATTAAATATTTGAAAGATTTGCTCCACCTAAGAAATGGAGTGCACTTCTCAGACACTGGTAATTGTCTATTTTTGGGAGACCTTCAACATGGCATTCACTCTGTACTCTGAAGAAAAGTGTGTTTAATGGCAAGTGTTGCAACAACAAAAAGGCTCTTTTAAGAGCCACCTGTAATTGTCAAAAAATAGAATAACTTGCAGAACCAAAAGTATAAGTCAATTCTATAAACCAATAATTATTATTGTGTGAATGTCTGTGTGTGGTGTGTGGTGGTGGGGGGGCTGAGTGCACAGTAAATACACAAGTTCTGTGTGAATCACCATGACTTAAGACAGTAGCTTATCGATCTCACATGTAGTTGTATGGATGGCATTTAAGTAACCATGCACAGCATGGTTGGCTTACTTAAGCAATATACCCCTACAGGGTGTGGATATACTTGTGGATTTACCATGGCTGGTGTGGTTCGGTCATGAGACACAGCCGAGTGACTTAACCACATCAGACATGGTAAGTCCACCAGTATACCCACTCCCTGGAGAGGTATATTGCTATTATACAATGTTTTGTATCAATTAACTAAAAAGGTAAAGAAAAAAACATTTTTTTGTGGTTTTACATGATTTGTTTTGTTGCGGTACAAAAATAGTTCCTTGTTGCTATGTATAATATAGAGGAGGATCCGCTACTGTGCCATTGTTCAGCATGGTGTGCATCATACAGAGATGGCACAATGCCGTTTCCGTGGACGTCTACAAACAAGAGTCGTATTTACCTGGATGCTGCCTTTTTGCTGTTGCTTGTGTAAGACAAAATAAAATACTCTACTGCCTATTTCATTGCGGTTTGGTGTTACAGGAAGTGAAGTCATTTTTGGGGGGGTCAGTGGTGTAAGGTCTGGGGTTACTGGGGTGTTGTGGTAAGGAAGTTTTATTCAGAGTTTTATTTTTCTTGAGGGGTGGGATTATATATTTTGTGTAAGGCTAACTGCTGTTGCTAATCAGTAGTGTGGTTGTGCTTTTATTTGTTGAAAACTGTCACCGCTTATTTTGCTTGTGTAGGAGTGCTGTGTTTGCCTGTTAGTTGGAGGTTGAGTTTGTCTAGCCATGCGATTGTCGTCAACTTTTTGTGGTTCTGGCTTTGTCACATACTGATTTCAGAGGAGGTTATTGATGTGGCTGCCTGGTGGCTGGCACCTTTTGCCGTGGGTACACTGGCTGATTTATCATGGCAAAAAGGTGCCAGCCAACCAATCAGGTTGCGGGGACTGGGTTGTTGGATTTAGCACATTGTATAATTAAACAATTAAGCACAAGAGGGAGTGGGTAATTGTTCAACTAATTGCAGTTAGCATGGCATACCCACAAGTCATGAGCAAGTTTATAAACCTCAGTAGTCATACAACCCCCCACCAATGACATAGACACTGGAGAGGCTTATTGTGATCATTCCAGTGGTCCATTTGCTGTACAATGTGAATAATGTTCTACTATACAAGTCTGTGCAGCTGCAAATCACAGTGCTACTAGCCAATGTTTTTTTTTTTCAAGCAGTGACAATGCACCTCAATATAATCACAGCTTCAAAAAATAGCTCATCAATCAGCATAATGAATTAAGGTGAACCATCTCACAGTGTCAAATCCTCAGCGACACACCATCACCACTCGTTAAAGCTACATCATTTGTCATTATGACTCTGTGCGGCACTGTGAATATGCACATAGTTAGCCAATAATTGTACTTTTTTAACAACACAGAAATGACCAAATACTGGAGTAATGAGCGGCTGCCTATGTTGCTGGAGGCTATAACGAAAACAGGAGATCCACAGATCATGATGAGGGCTATGAACATGCCTTAAGAAGAAGTGTGGAAAGGTGTGGCCAGATATTTGCGTCATGAGAAAAGCCTAAGTAACGAGAAGTAGTGCAAATGTGGGGGGGAGTGGAAGCTGCTGCAGCAGAGATTCTACAAAATGATGGAAGCAGGGAAGGTGTCTGAGAAGGACCAGGGCTGGTATCGGGCAGCATACCAACTGTGGCATCAGGCGGGGAAGCCAAGCTTTGGAGAGACAGTCCTTCACTGTAAGTACCACCATGAATCTTGAGAAAAATACCACGTGAATATCCACTTTAAAATTGCACTACAAACTACCCCCCGTCGCAAGTTTACAATAGCTCAAAGAACAATATGAACTGTCTTACTAGTTCTGTTTCTGTTGAGTTTTACTGTAAGGTATAAATCAGTGCAGCACATGCCTTAAATTTAATGAATATTAAATAATATGAGACACATTTAATGAAGCTTTAGTCTGTGTTAATGTTTCCTGGTGTTACACCACCATTTACAAATAGCCTTTCACAACTGTATTATGAACAGAGCTCTGCAGTGATTTCATTAGCTATTCAGTACTGCATCTCAGAGTCATGTTGTGAGTATCAATTCACATTATCAGACAAGTGGCGTTCCACATAAGCAATCAACTTCAGTATGTGGCTATCACCGGATAACATCAGACAGCATTCACACTGCCCTACAGTGCTTCGTAATACCTGCTGCTGTTACCCTGACATAGCCATGTAATCTTGGGCCCCATTATCTGACTTATGTAGTTAGGACCGAATAATATCAGAGAGTATTTTTGCCACCCTTTTGTGTATGTTAATGCCTCCTGATCTTACCCCAACATAACCAAATGCTGTTTCACCATAGTATTATGAACAGAGGCCTGCAGTGATGTCAAAAAATTGAGCACTGCATTTGTATATGTTGTTGTGGGCATTGCTTGGCGTGGGGAGACAAGTGCTTTCACACATTGACAACCAAGGTGACTATGTGGTTCTGACTGTATAACATGAGACAGCATTTACACCACCCTTTGGTGTGTGTTAATGCCTCCTGATGTTACCCCGAAATAATGAAATAGTCTTGAGTGCCATGCTCCCACTTAAGTAGTTATGACCAGATAATATCAGACAACATTTTCAGCACAGTTTACTGTGTGTTAATGCCCCCTGATGTTACTCCACCATTACTAAATACTGTCTCACTTTCATTCAAAGAACAGAGCCCTGCAGTGACATCATGAACAGTTTAATACTGCATATGTGTACGCTGTTGTGGGCAGTGGTAGATATGAACAGACAACTGTTTCAACACATTGACCACCAAGATGAGTATGTGGTTATGAACGGATAACAAGAGACAGCATTTACACCACTCTTAAGTGTGTGTTAATGCATCCTCATGTTACACCAACATAACCAAATATTGTTGGACACCATGCTCCCACTTGCCTACATTAACAACAAAAATATTTCAGAACTACATATGTGTATGTTCTTGTGGGCAGTGGTTAACATGATCAGACAAGTCCTTTGCTACATTAACACACAACCTGACTATGTGGTTAGCAATGGATAACTTCAGACAGCATTCACACCACCCTACAGTGTATCATAGTGCCTGCTGCTTCTACCCTGACATAACCATTTATAAAATGGGCTCGAGAAATCCACCATTCTGATTGGCTACTACACCATCTGAGCCGAGTCCTTATCAGATGATATAGTAGCCAACAGGCATTACCCTCCACTCCTGTGCCCCACAACACCATAGAATCAGTGAGCTGTGCCAGCCGAAAACAAACACAGACTGGCATAGCTCACAGCGTGACATCCCTGAGACAGAGCGCCAGTCTGCCCACCCCCAACCTCTTTGATACCACGCAACACAAGCTGTAAATAAAAACAACAAAACATGTCAAAAAAGGCTTTTCCATGTTTCCTATCAAAAGTCTCACCTCTCCTTCACAAAACTCTCACTGAAGTAATTGCCACAGCGCGTGCTGACACGACGCACTTTCAAACAAATCCCAATTTAAAAACAGTCACTCCCAATGAAAAGACTCCATTTTGCCCACACAATGCCACTGTGATAGTAAAAAAAAAAGAAACCTGCAATTCGAGGCACAAACGGGAGTGTAATCTGCAAAATCTGAATGTTTTACTTTCCGAAACCAGAACAACTGGAAGCGCTGTTTATGGTGGCTCCTGAGGGACACACTCGCTCCTAATCCACCTCGATCGATCTTACAAGCAACACACTTGCTTTCCATACTCCTGTTGCTTCATGCTCAAACTGCCCTTTTAAAAAAACTAAAGAAAACAATTATTCTGTGTTTGTGCCACTGCCAGAGTCCAAGTATGCGGGGGGGGGACGGAGTAGCGACTCAGATAGAGCAACCTCATCAGACAAGATCGCAGATGGGGCAGCTGTCAGTGTGACTGCAAGCTTAGTCTTAAAACCCAGTACTCTCACCATTTAACAGGAAAAAAAATACAAAAATGTCACAGGAGGATTTAAATCAATCTAAATCAGTAAACACAGTAACAGCACTGTACTGCCAACTTAACTGTCACTTCATTGGGGGACTACTTTTTACTACTTGAGTTATTAAACCATGTTTTTTTATAATTTTGTTTTTCTCAATAAATAATTACTGCAGGCCTATTTTATAAGCGTAATTACTACTCCGAGGTGGGTTATCTCCTGATAAAACACGCCCAGTGAGCACTCGGCGCAAGCGCTCGCGCCTAACAACGCACCTGGGTGTGCTCTTATCAGGAGATAACCCACACCTCGTCGTGTGTTATTGCTTGCATAATCTTGATGCTCATTATCCCACATATGTTGTTATGACCGAATAATATCAGACAGCATTTTCAGCACAGTTTACTGTGCATTAATGCCCCTTGCGGTTACCTCACCATAACCAAACACTGTTTCACTTTTGTTTTATGAACAGAGCCCTGCAGTGATGTCATTAACAGTTGAATACTGCATATGTGTATGCTGTTGTGAGCAGTGGTAGACATGAAAAGACAACTGTTTCCACACATTTACAACCAAAATGAGTACGTGGTTATGAGTGGATAACATGAGAAAGCATTTACAGCACCCTTTAGTGTGGTTTTAATGCATCCTCATGTTACACCGACATAACTAAATTGTCTTTTTTTTTTTTATTCTATTTATACTCCCAGACCCCCAGGCATCCTTCAGGAGTGCCCACTGAAATACAGCCCTAACTACCAGCCTGAACCTCCCCCGCCCGTATCTCCCAGGATCTCCTCCCCCAAACAACCCCAAGCAGGCCTGACCCCCAGTATCACCTCCGGGGCTGGTTCCACCCTCCTCTGGTGGTCAACTCCTAAGTGTAAGGTGCCTTACCTGAGGCCAATGGGTCAGCGTTGGAGAGAGATCTGGGTGCGTCTGGGCCAGCGATTGGGATGTGGGTGTTCCCCTGGGGCCACCATCATCTGACTGGTGGTCTAGGAGGCCTTTTCTTGCTTTCCCCCCGAGCACAGTTGTGCAATGGCGTCAGCACACAGGCCACCCCCATAGATGTCCGGTGCACTCATCCCCGATACTTGTTCCGACGGAGGTAGTACCCCCGGTCTCCACCGGGGGCCACTTCTGCACTGGGAAAACCACTGGATCCCTCCTCGGGAGAGGAGAGGAGAGCAGTTCTGCAGATGCTCAATCCATCTCCCTCCAGTGCCAAACCCCAGTGCCCTGGCTCTCTCCCAAACCTGGGTCACCGGTGTTGTGTGAGGTGTGGCGTCCAGCGCCTCAACCTTCAGTGCCACCGGGCCAGCAACAAAATCACCTTGGCTGCCTTGCTCCCGCTTATGTACTTATGACCAGATAACATCAGTTAGCATTTTCACCACTGTTCAAGTCTCTTAATGCCTTTTGATGTTACCACGGCATAATGAAACAGTGTATCAGTTTAGTATTATGACCAAATGCCTACATTAACATCATAAATATTTCAGAACTACATATGTGTATGTTCTTGTGGGCAGTGGTTGACATGATCAGGCAAGTTCTTTGCAACATTAACACACAAGCTGTCTATGTGGTTAGCATTGGATAACATCAGACAGCATTCACACCACCCTACAGTGTATCATAGTGCTACTGCTGTTACCCTGACATAACCATATAATCTTGACACCCATTATCCCACGTATGTTGTTATGACCGAATAATATTAGACAGCATTTTTACAACTCTTTTGTGTGAGTTAATGCCTCCTGATCTTACCCTGATATAACCAAATACTGTCTCACCATAGTATTATGAACAGAAGCCTGCGGTGATGTCATAAACAATTGAGCACTGCATTTGTATTTGCTGTTGTGGACATTGCTTGACATGGGGAGACAAGTGCTTTCACACATTGACAACCAAGATGACTATGTGGTTCTGGCCGTATACCATGATGCAGCATTTACACCACCCATTAGTGCGTGTTAATGCCTCCTGATGTTACTCTGACATAACAAAAAAGTCTTGGGCACCATGCTCTCACTTATGTAGTTATGACCGGATAATATCAGACAGAATTTTCAGCACAGTTTACTGTGTGTTAATTCCCCCTGATGTTATCCCATCATAACCAAATACTGTTTCACTTTCATTTTATGAACAGAGCCCTACCGTGATGTCATTAACAGTTGAATACTGCATATGTGTATGCTGTTGTGGGCAGTGGTAGACATGAACAGACAACTGTTTCCACACATTGACAACCAAGATGAGTATGTGGTTATGACAGGATAACATGAGACAGCATTTACAGCACTCTTTAGTGTGTGTCAACGCATCCTGATGTTACACTGACATAACCAAATAGTCTTGGCCGCTATGCTCCCACTTATGTACTTATGACCGGAAAACATCAGTTAGCATTTTCACCACCATTCATGTCTCCTAATGCCTCCTGATGTTACTATGGTATAATGAAACAGTGTATCAGTTTAGTATTAACACCAAACACCTACATTAACAGCATATATATTTCAGAACTACTGTACCTATGTGTATGTTTTTGTGGGCAGTGGTTGACATGATCAGACAAGTCCTTTGCTACATTAACACACAGCCTGACTATATGGTTAGCACTGGATAACATCAGACAGCATTCACACCACCCTACAGTGTATTACATTGCCTGCTGTAATTACCTCAACATAACCATATAATCTTGATACCCATTATCCCACATATGTTGTCATGACTGAATAATATCAGACAGCATTTTCACCACCCTTTTGTGTATGTTAATGCCTCCTAATCTTACCACACCATAACCAAATACTGTCTCACCGTAGAATTATGAATAGACAGCTGCAGACATGTCATAAACAATTGACCACTGTATTTGTATATGCTATTGTGAGCATTGCGTGACATGGGGAGACAAGTGCTTTCACACATTGACAACCAAGATGACTGTCTGGTGCTGACTGTATAACATGAGACAGCATTTACATCACCTTTTAGTGTTTGTTAATGTCTCCTGTAGTTACCCCAACATAACGAAAAATAGTCTTGGGCACCATGCTCCCACTTGTGTAGTTATGACTGGATAATATCAATCAGCATTTTCAGCACAGTTTACTGTGTGTTAATGCCCCCTAATGTTACCCCACCATAACCAAATAGTGTTTCACTTTAAATTATGAATAGTGCCCTCCAGTGACGTCATTAATGGAGGGCTAGCATGACATCATCAACAGTTCAGTACTGCATATGTGTTTCCTGTTGAGGTCACTAGTTGATACGAACAGACGATTACTCCCAAACATTAACAACCATGATGAGCATATAGTTATTAACGGATAAAATGAGGCACAATATATGCCACTGTACAGTGTGGCATAATGGTCCTGATGTTACCCAGACATAAGAAAATTAGTCTTATGTACTTATGAGCACATGATAAGAGACAGCATAAATGTGTCCTAATGTTAACTGACCCTACTTCTAATGGCAAAACAAGTGACATACCAGGTGAAATATTTATAGGACTAAACTACATGCAGCAGTACATCACAGTGTTATTTTTTTTTTTTTGACATTTTTTCTAACTCTTCAATTTATCAGCCACTGAAGCCACAGCTGAGGAAATACCAGCAGCACCAGTCCTGGTCCCCACAGAAGAGAGGACAGAGGTTGAGCAAGAACATCCAGAGGATGATGATGTTATAATTGTGTCATCAGAACATGAGTACAAAGAGACATTCACAGACAATACTGCAACGTTGCTGGCAGCTTAATATTTGTTATTAGACTGTTGCAATCTGATACATAAAATACCATATCATGGGCAGAAAAATATATAAAAATAATACAATGTTTCATAATCACAATAAAAATACTGCAATATAAGCCATAAGTTTTTTAAGCAAATACCCTCAATAGGGTGTGTATGGTGCAGGGATAATGTTACACCTCAGCTGGTTTGGCACAAGGCTACATGTCAACTGTGTCCAATACCTGTGGTGTCACGTTATCCCAGCACAACACACACAATGTGAAGGGCATTATTGCTATTATACAATGGCTCATTGTTATGCAAAATAAAAATAAATATTTAAAAACATGTTTTTAGTGGATTTTCAGTGAGGCACTGTTTGTTTGCTTCTGAGGGGTTGCATAGCCACAAGGGAATAAGTAGTAAAAGTGGTGTCCATAGTTGCAATAAATCAATACAGTGATGATATACTGAGAGTAGACCCATGACATTGTCCTGGAATATCATCATGGTTCAAGTCAAAAACTGACCAATCAGAGACCAGCATTCTTTCTTGCTTTTCTATAATTGAAATTTAACCTTTTTTATAAACACTGAACACTATCATACACTGAAAAATATGTTCCATTCCAGTACTGTGTGAACAAACACAGTTCTGCCCCACTCCATGAACCACAAACAATAAATAAGACAGGATTAGAACTGTCACACATACAGGAAATCTCCTTGTTTGACACATTGAAGATATAACAGTTTAGACATTGCTGATATGCAGTACCAACCAACCAATACTGTAAATTAGTTTATCCAAACATCACAGATACCTCCAGTCCCACAAAGTGTGGACTATGCTTCATTTTATGTGATTATTAACTTTACTGTCATTATGAACACTATCAACATGCTCACAATGCACCAAACATCACTGTACTTTAGTAACACAGTCACATACAACAGAGTCTCAGGGAATTCAACATTTACCCACTGCTTTTCTTGTGCCTTACAGCACACATGCAAATCACTTAAACACACATAAACTGTGTACATCACCAATAACTCACACCGTAGACAACAGTCATGTGACATAATTTGACCAACGAGGTTATTTTATTCAGTCAAAAATTGTATAATGTTGACTAAGATATTGAGTGACAGCAAACAACATGAGCTGCGTGTGATGTGGGTCATGGGGGTGGGGGAGTCAGCACAAGACAGTATGTAGGAATGATGCTAATAACTGTTTCCAAAATTCTTAGCAGAAAATGGAAGAAACCACTTAACCTTTCCTGTCTACAGAGAAAACTACATGTATCCCACTATTAAATAATATGCTGCATACTGAAGTAGAGTAAATGTTTCAAATCTGCAATGTTTCTGCCTATTTTTTAATTTCCAGGACTACATAGCTGACTATCACCTCTAAAATCAGCATCATATAAATGCATAGATTTTGTCAGATTATAATGAATCAGTGGGTAAAAAAAGATAGTACAGAGCTCTTCTAATTTATGCTGCATAAACAATAATCCATTTTCATATATATTTTTACTGAACTTCCACAGAGCCAGTGGAGACCAGGGTCAGTGCCCCAGTTAAGGAAGAAGGCAGGCGACAGTAGGAACCACAACCTGGCCCTTATCACTGTATGTATACCACACATGAAAAGTGATAACCATGCACCAGTATTAAACAAAAACCAAAAATCTTACAGTGTATAACAAGAATCTTACACACACTCAAGTTGTTGGATGACACACTTAACCCCAAATGCACAGTCCAAGGGGTTTATGCAGCCATCCAACAACTTGTGTGTGTGTAAAAATTCAAGTGTACACATACTTAGTTTTATTAAATTGAGGGGCTGCATTTTTTAACCATTTTCTTACACACAAAGAGCCATGTATTAAGTGGCATAATTAACAGACATGTGTTATGGCATTTAATACATGGTTATTTGTATGGGAAATTGTGGCTCATTAATTCAATACAGAATAAAGGATGGGAAAGCATGTGATATGAGCATTTAATGCACACCCAAGATGTGGGATGCTAGTTAAACCCCAAGGGTGAAGCCTGATGGGGTTATCAAATCATCCCATAATGATGGTGTGCATAAAATTCTCATATGCAAACTTTCTCATCTTTTATGATATATAATATAGTGCTGAGCAATTTTTTTTTCAGCCCTAGTGCTGTGAATGTGTGTAAGTGACTGACTTACACACACACACACACACACATACACACACTGCTTCTGTCCCTTGTTCCTCAGGATAATGATTTTTCCCTTCCAGTTGGGCTGACAGATGGTTTACCCCCCACCATCGGGGGGACTCGAGCTCCAGTCCTCAATTCTCACTAACAACCCACCCAGACAGTCCTCCATGAGTTGCCCCACAATGGAAAGGCCAATGATGAAGGGTGGCAACTTTTCCTTCCCCGCAGAGACCAACACCTAGACTCCGGGGGGGGGGGGGCTGACGTGAGAGCTACAGGGCCATCATGGAATCTGTCTACTGCAAGTATTCACTTTTCTCCCCTCCTCTTTTGCCATGGCCACCCAACCACATGTGGAGGTACACACATGCAGCAATTCACACCACCCTCCCTATTCTAGCCATCCCTCTCTCTACTGCCCTTGGGCCTCCACCCCAGGCAGCCTTGCAGTGGTCATGACTAGCTCCCAATCTGGGAGGGGAGAACACTTTATTTATTTTTTCATTTATTATTTATTTATTTAGTTTTTGTTGACTGGGTAAGTGCACTGTACAAAAGTCTGCCTATTTTCAGGCATGACCCGGGGAAGGGGGATACAGATGAATGCCAACTGACCTTGAACCAGATTAAGCTGTTGGTGGTATTTTAGTATTTTTCACTTCACCATTCACTTAGTCCATCTCCTGCCCCCCTGCCACCCCCTGATGACTGGTGCTCATTCCCAAACTGGAGTTGCCAGCGTGGTACAAGGTGTGACATCCAGTGTTTCAACCCTCAGTGCCAGCAAGGCACCTCAGGATGAGGTTTTATTTTTGTTTTACTTTTCTTACTTTAATTTACTACTTGCCAAAGGTTATTTATTTTTGTTATTTTTGTTAACTTGATTTAGTACTTGTCATCATGATTTCCAGTCAGCTGCAGTTTTATTCTGCTTACTAGTCCTCTCACACAGTGCCGTTCATGCTCCTTTCACAGTGTCAGTCAACAAACATAACAATCAAAAGGGTCAACCAGCTTGTACTGTTTTGTTGTATTTTATTTTAAAGTAAAGGCAGAATCGATCAGATCATCTTGGCTGCAGTATGGAGTGTCAGCTCCTTGCTAGTGGAAATACGGAGGCACCATGCTTTCATAACTGTGTAGCCCACCCACAAAGAGGAGTAGAGTCAATGGCAGAACACTGTAGGGTTAGTGATGAAGCTCATGTGTTTGCTGAAATAACCCCCGGGTTATTAAGGCAAATATCAACTGACTGAGTACATTGAAAAAATTACTCACCGGGTATAATATGGAGTACAATGTATAGTCCTTGGTTATGAACCACATTGCTAACACACTAAGATGTTGCATGACATCATAGTAAAACTTGACAGCGCAAATTGAGAGGTTTCCACACGTTATGGCAATGTCAACAAGTGTTTTCAGACAACTTGTTAACTAAACACCATACATTATATTTCATAGGACATGAAGTACCAACATTCTGTAATTGTGAATTGTATTACTTTATTTCCTTGACTGAATTGCTATACTGAACATTAACATATTTTAACATTGTCTTTTGTCACAAAATTGATTTTTTGTGAGCAACATGCTTCATTATAATATTGTTATCATGTACTCAAGAAAGGCTAACAACATAGTAATGTTATAACAATAACATAACAAGCCTGTAAGGTGCTTGTTTTCTGTTAATAATAATGGCTCCCCATATGTTAGATACATATTGACAACAGAACTTCTAGTTGGTCCAGGAATTGTTCTACTGTTACAATCCCAAAGTGATCCAAGCCATATGTCTTAAGAAGAGATTTTTTTGTAACAGTCAATGGCTCAATAGATAGCACACTCGTCTCTGAGTCAAGCACATAACTGGGCTGTGGATTCAGTAACCACAAGTAACATTCTCTTTCACATCCCAGTATCTACTCAGCAGTGCAGCACGATCTACATGTCACACTTGTGAGGTGTCATCTTTCGGATCCAGGGTTAGACTGAGGTCACATCTGTTTGGATAGGTGCTGCTCCGGCGTATGTTACTGCTCCCATAGCACTTATCAAAAACTGTAGAGCAATTTCCCTGTTATGCTGTACAAATTTGACCCATGCACAGGATATAGCACAAACGGCTTCATGTGGTGTAATGTCACTGTACACTTATCTGTGGAGGCAAAGGGTTGTGGGGGGGGAGCAGCATGAAAGTGCAAACTAGAGACTAGCTGCACAGTCACTCAGACATGATACACCATTTCGCATGTATGTGCCACAAACAGTAAGTAATTAAGTAACTGGTGCAATCTATTATCTACATAGACTACGACAGTAATACTAGCATTGTCACACAAATTATAGGCAGCAACATAACAGTAAATAAACTACTATCAGTTTCTGTCAATCAACAACTGGTAGAGCTACATTTATTTATGACAAACTTAAGATGATAATAACCATAGCAAGTCAATGTGCACACACACACATAACTCAATATCTCATATACCTGTTATTTCTTTCTCTTTGGTTTCTCTACAGAACCTCCACTCTTAAATACAGATACCATCTGTCAGCAACTGGACACCCTGATACAGCTACAGTAGTCAACTAACTCTAAATTAGAAACAGTAGTACAACAATTGACAAGCAACAATAAAACATTAGAAAATAACACCCAAAAATTAAACCTAATTGAAGTACAAATTAAAGCAAGCAACAAGAAACTTAACTACCTGTATCAAGCTGTCCAGTCACTGACATCTACACTCAAGACCACCGTTTCACCACCAGCAACACAGAAAGATGACCCTGGTCTCCACTGACAAGAACCTCTGCCCCCTCCTGTACTAGAACTCGAACACCTTCCCTGAACAGCAGTTTTCACTTCCTCTCCTGCATTCAGAAAACTGGCCACGCCCTTCCACAGGATGCCTCCAGCAACATAAGCAGCAATTTTTCCCTCTTTTTATTGCAATAAATGGTTTCTTTTCAAAAGCTCCTGCAATTGAAATGTATATAAATATTTCTGACTCTAAATAGCTATTTTATATACATTATATTTTTATTTCCATTTTAAAACACAGGAGTAAAGAAAATTTAAAAAGTATATTTTCCAGTATGAGGTTGTTCTCTGTTTAATTAACATGGGAAAGCAACACATATTTGAAATACACATAGCACATCAGAAGTATAGTGCCACATTTATGTCATGCCATGAGTACAGGGCTCTGGTCGTAGTATTGGACCTAAACACTGTATGCCTATGAACAGGTATCATCAAGACACAACAACACACAGTAAACATAAAGAATGTCCATGGGTGTCTTCTCTCTAACTCTAATCTCATTCCATGGGTAAAGAAAATATAGTGCTACAGTATACACACAAAATGTTACATTAGAACAAGGTCACCCAAACAGACACCACAATGTCAATTTCTGTCTTGGCACAAGTGTTGTGGGGTGGGGGGGGAGTTATAAATCTCATGACACTAACATTTAATTTCCCTATTTCTTTTGTTACTAAGTAATGAATCATACATGATGCAGCAACAGATTTCTGCCTAGAAAAAGTTATGTTTCTCTCCAGAAAAGCTCACTCATACATGTCAGCTCTATGACAAGGCAAAACTGCTTAATCTAGATGAATGGCTATGCTACCAAACCTGCCTCCTCATGAAAAAACTCTTCTTGGGCTATCCCTTCCAGGGATGACAGCCTCCATCCACCAAACCCAACCCACTGTCGCCACATGACCCTCCTGCAAGACCAATCTACTGGTCCCAAGATCCAGGACCACCCATGGGCAGAGGTCCTTCTGCTACAGAGCTCCATCCTGGTTTAACTCACTCCCTGCCCCCATCTCCGATGCCCCCACAATCTCCAACTTCAAAACCGCACTTTGGAGCCAATTGTTTAATACTCACAGCTGCTTCTGTCTCTAAATGAGGCATAGCTCACTTCATACCTGACAACGCACACTGGGTGGCACTACACCTCACCGCAGACAACCTCACCCCATTGCCACTGTTATTATCCAGCTGTTTTTTGCGAGACTGTATCATTGTAACAAAACTTTATAATTGTATAAATGTATGTAACCACTTGTGCTTGCTAAGTTATATGACTCGTATGCTGTAACCAAAAAAAATTTGTTCTGTTTGTCCTCAATGTGATGAGGTACCTTTGGAAATGAGCCTCTGGCTCAAAGGTTGCAAACTGATATACAAATAAACATATATTAATCATGTATGGCATATGTTGTCGAGAGCACAAGGCCCTTGGGCCACCACAGCTCAACAAATTACAAATACATGTTCAATGATAAGTATCTCTGGTAGCATAGACACTCTGGGGCCTCTGCTCCCACTGGCACATAACTACAGAGCCATATAGTGGCCCTAAGTGGCAAGAAAGTGTTCACATCAGAGCTATATGAAGCGATCATCAACCCAACTCTCACCACATCCTATGTGTAAAGAACATAGGACAGAACAGTATAGCTGAACAAAGTAAGAGTTCCTTCGATACCCTAACACACCCCAGTGCTTGTCACTGTCCTCAGGAGTGGAGGGAGGAAATGGGGTAGGGGTCAGTGATAGTGGTGTTGATCATAAGATTGACCTATCACACTCTTCTCAGTGTGGAAACAACCCTGAGTGATGCATTACAGAGGTTTGTCTCAATGAATATCCTTGTTTTTAAGCGTAATATTAAAACTAGATAGCATATAATGGTGACTCAAATATTGAAGTTACACATCTTTTTCACTGTCAAAGCAACCCTAAGTAACACATGAACAGACTTTATTTCAAGGTATTTACTTTCTTTTACTAAAAAATGTAATAGAAATAAAAATGGTACATGCCTGGGTAACATGAAAAGGTATCTAGACAGTAACACACACTAAAGGGTACTGTAAGTGGTGTCTGATATCCAGTCATAATCAATTTAATTGTTAACCTCCAAAAAGCAATTGTCCATTCATATGAATCAGTATACAGAACTGCATACACATATAGCTGTTCATGGCAAAATCTGGCCATAACTGCATGAGGAAATACAATAATTGGCCATTTCATGACAGCAGTCTAGATCTCGGTTCAAAATAGTAAACTAAGTCTATTTGGTTACGACGGACCAACACCAGGAGGCGTTAACACACAATAAAGTGCTGTGAAAATGCTGTCTAATATTATCCAAACATAACCACATAAGTGGGAACATGGGGCCCTTTGGGTCCCACACTCCCACCAAGCTGTCCATGTGTACATAACATTATAACATCACAGCAGGCCTCTGGATATAGTATTGACCTGATACACCATTTGCTTATGCCGGGGTAGCATCGGTAAACATTAACACACACAAAACGGCAGTGAAAATGCTGTCTGATATTATCCATTCATAATGATATAGGTTGGAGCATGAGGCCCTTTGGGCCCCATGCTCTCACCAACATATCAATTTGTACAGCAAAAGACACATCTCTTTGAACTGAAAAACTCTCCCCAAAGCAAATCTATATATATGGGAGTGTGGGACCCTTTGGGTCCCATGCTCCCACCAAACTGTCCATCTGTACATAATAATATGATATCACAGCAGGCCTCTGGACATAATAGTGAACTGATACACCATTTCCTTATAACATGGTAACATCAGGAGGCATTAACACACACCAAATGGCAGTGAAACTGCTGTCTGATATTATCCATTCATAACCACAAACGTGTATATTATACCATGATGTCACAGCAGGCCTCTGGACATAATAGTGAATGGATATACTGTTTGCTTATGCCGGGGTAACATCAGGAGGCATTAACACACAAAAAATGGTGATGAAAATGCTCTTTGACATTATTCATTGATTACCACATAATGGGCCCAATGTTCCCACCAGCGTATCAATTTGTACAGCAAAAGACACATCTCTTTGAACTGAGAAACTCTCCCCAAAGCAAATATACATATATGGGAGCATGAGACCCTTTGGGTCCCACGCTTCCACCAAACTGTCCATCTGTACATAACAATATGATGCCACAGCAGGCCTCTGGACATAATAGTGAACTGATACACCGTTTGTTTATACCATGGTAACATCAGGAGGCATTTTGCACACACAAAAGGGTGGTGAAAATGCTCTCTGATATTATCCGTTCATTACCACAAAAGTGTACACTATAACATGACATCACAGCAGGCCTCTGGACATAGTAGTGAACTGATACACTGGGTGCTTATGCCAAGGTAAAATCAGGAGGCATTAACACACACCAAACGGCAGTGAAAGCACTTTCTGATATTATCCATTCTTAACCACAAAAGTGTACATTATACCATGATGTCACAGCAGGCCTCTGGACATAATAGTGAACTGATACACCATTTGCTTATGACGGGGTAATATCAGGAGGCATTAACACACACAAAAGGGTGATGAAAATGCCCTCTGATATTATTCGTTGATTAACACATAACGGACCCCATGCTCCCACCAATGTATCAATTTGTACAGAAACAGAAACATCTCTTTGAACCACGAAACTCTCCCCAAAGCAAATATACATAAGTGGACATAGTTTCTGAGATACGGCTCCAGAAAGTGTTGTGCACATTAACACTGAGGTCATAATACTGTCCTACGTACATGAAAATGAACAATTAGAACACTAATTTGCAAATATCTCAGGAACCATACAAGCTAGAAAAAAAAATTCTAATTTCATGATTTGCATGGCTTTCCAGCATAGTTCTGCACCTAGTCCCCCTAACTAAAAGTCTGTATCTCAAACCGTTTTCGAGATACGGGCCACGAAATGCATCACAGGCGCCGCAATGTTATCCTATGGGAACATTTCTGAACTTTGGAATGTTGTAACTATAGGCCTGTTCAATGTTTCCATAACAAACCACAAAAAGGCACACCTCTGGGACTAGAGCTTTCCACCCTGAAAGGTTCAGGCCAATACCAAAATCCACATTGCCACAGTGAAGTGACAAAAAAACAACCGCAGCAATGTCATCCTCTGGAAAAATACCTGAACTTCGGAACCCTGTAACTATGGGCCGGTTGAATCTTTCCATACCAAGCCACTGAAAGGCACATCTGCAGCACCAGGATTTGCCACCCTGAAAATGTCAGGCCAATACCACAATCCAGCTTGCCACAATCAAGTGAGAAAAAAAACAACACATAGCAAAATTTGTTTGTGCAGTGCTGGCACGATTACTTTAATGTTTGCATGGTTCTCCTAACTATATAATGGGAATGTTAGCGTGCACAAAAAAATGTTAGTACAGTTACTTTTTTGAGTTAGTGTGATTGTTTGTGCAATCAAAAAGTGTTAAAAAGATTAAAAAACATGTTTCCGGATCAGGTGCTGAGAAACTAATACCATGGGCATGTTCCTCGGGGCCTGATTAGGTAAACCCAATGGTGAAGTATTTTTTGAATTACAGAGTTTTTTCTCTCTCACTAACTGAAAACAAGATGGAGGCTGCGCGACAATATTTTTGGCCAAACTCAACAATAAAATTTGATTGCGAATGCTTTTGCGGTGAAAGTATAAATTTTCTCATAGGCTATAATGGGACATGAAAAAATGGAATAATGGAGCAATATTTTTACACCAAATCTTCAAAAGGCAACAGTGCAACACAGGACACATGTAAACAACCCAATCTGAACACAGGACACATGTAAACAACCCAATCTGAACCAACTTAAATGCATTCTTCAGTGCACTGAATTGTCCGTGGTATTCACACTACGTGCTGTAGTTTGGATCCGGGTCCAACTTCCCTGGTTATGGATTGTTCTGATACCATTGGCCCAGTCCTGGCATGGATAGTCTCATGCTCCCTTGAGTCAGGTGAGTTTCCTAGCTCCCTGAAGGAGGTGGTGGTGACACCCCTCCTAAAGAAAGCTTCGCTAGACCCAAACTGCCTTGCCAACTACAGACCAATCTTTAACCTCTCCTTTGTGGGGAAGGTGATTGAGAAGGTAGTGGCCGTACAGTTGGGGAACCATTTGACCATCCATAGCATCTATGAACATCTCCAATCCAGTTTTCACAAGAGACACAGTACCCATACTGTGCTGGTTCAGGTGCTCAGTAATCTCCTGATAGTGAGAGATCGGAAAAGCAGCACCATCTTGGTACTTCTGGATTTCTCTTCAACATTTGACACCTTGGACCATGAGGTGCTGCTTGAGCACCTGAGGTTCATCTGTGGCCTGTCTGATAATCCTCAGGTGGTTTAAGTCCTTCCTCACTGGCAGAACTCAGAGGGCAGTGTAGGGGATTTTTTCCTCTGACCCTCTCTCTCTCTGTTATGTGGGGTTCCCTCAGGGCTTGGTGCTGTCCCCCATGTTGTTCATGGTGTACATGATGCCCCTTGGAGACTTTGTAAAATGGTATGGGCTGAGGTTTCACTGCTATGCTGATGATACCCAGCTCTACCTGTCTTTTGCACCTGACCAGGATAGTGCACTCACAGTATTTAATAACTGCCATACTGAAATCCAGGATTAGATGAATTCCAGCTTGCTGAAGTTGAACTTAGAAATGATGGAGGTGATGGCTGCGGACCTTGGTTGCCGGACAAGGGGCTGGGGGCTGGTCAGCCTATGGGGCTTTTTCTGGGGGGCTCCCGGCTTCTTGCATTTGAACAGGTGCAGGACCTGTGGGTGGTGCTTTACAATGGGCCAACACTGCAAGCTCAGGTGTCAGCAGTCATCAAGTCATCTTTTTATCATCTAAGAAACATCACTAGGGTCAAGCACCTTGTTCTGTACAGTGATCTTTTTACACTGGTCCATGCCTTTGTGACCTCGCATCATGATTATTGCAACTCCCTCTACCTAGGGCTACCAGGGATTGATATCTACCACCTGCAGCTGGTGCAGAATGCAGCAGCCCGGTTGCTGATGGGGACTCCACGGCCATGTCATATTACACTGGTGCTGTGTGAACTGCACTGGCTGCTGATTCAGACTTCTGAATTAGAAAGCCCTATGCAGACATGGCCAGGACTACCTGAAAGAAATTCTGTCCCTCTACTGCTCTGAGCGATCACTCCACTAGGCTAATGAGGGCTTGCTAGAGATTACAAGGGTGCCCTTAAAATCTTCAGGGGTCCATGCATTTATGTATGCAGCCCCAGCCATTTGGAATTTTCTTCCCCATCAGCAATGGGAGTGTGCTACCATGGGGGGCTTCAAGCAGGCATTAAAAACATTTTTGTAGCACCAAACATATGTTGCCTAATTATATTGAATGTTCTCACTTAGCTGTTTTATACTGTGTGTGATATTTTATCTTTTTCTATTTATTTTTTATGTAAAGCACCCTGATGCTCATGAAAGGCACTCAACAAATAAAGTTCATTACTATTATTATTATTATTATGGTTGGGCAAAGAATTCACAACTTTGGGGAAATTTCACTTTTTGAGCATGCTACGGTTCCACAACTGTACATGCGACTTAGAGTAAAATTTCCAGATCTGGAGACCTATGGCAGATCTTTCTACAGTCCAAATTTTAGGTAAACAGGACAAACAGTTCAAAAGTTATTAAAGTGCAAAATTTGAGGTTTAACCTAGAAATGGCAATGCAACCCTAACTACAGTGGCACTACTGTGCCACTATAATAAATACTTTTCATTGCAAATACTTAGTTAATGCACCATTAGGGTGGAGGCATCATAAGTAAGGAAATATGACCTTGGGATTCCCAAGCCTAAGACCACATCCCCACTCTGCATGCAGGAACAGGCATGAGGGGTGTATTTTGTGGTTTGTGAACCCTAATACTTGTCCCATTCATCTATACTGTACCCATCTTACCTTGCTTATTCATGAAATGGAGTGAGCTGCCCCCTTGCCACTGTCTCCCCCGCCACCCATCATTATCATCCCTCTCCCTCACTTTCATCTACCCATCCTTCCTCCAGTTGTAACCCTCTATTTTACCGTCCCACTTAATTTTAAAGCTTCCCACTGTGTTCAAGTATATCACCTCCTCTAGTAGCTTGTTCCATTTTGACACCACCCTTTCTGTGAAATGTGCCTCCTCATTTCCCTTTTAAATCTACTCCCAACAAGTTTCAGACCGTGCCCCCTAGTGTTCCCTTGTCTTTTTAAATTGAATATGCCTCCTCCTACCTTGTTTATACCTTTATGGTACTTTAAAGTTGCTTTTATATCCTCCCTCTATCTGTCCTCTGGGGAGTACATATTGAGCTCCCACAACCTTTCCTCACATGATTCGTCCCCCATGCCTGACTGACAGGATCTCCCCAAGACAAACCCATACTGCCTAGTGTCTTGAAGACCATTAACCTCCAGAAAGTTCACCAGCCTTTCTTTTAGAATGGTCTCAATTAACTTGCCTATGATAGAGGTTAGGCTGACTGGCCTGTAGTTCCCATGTTCATTTCTGGGCCCACTCTTGTGGAGTGGCACAACATGTGCTGTTCTCCAGTCCTGAGGCATGCACCACATCTCCAGTGTGGTATTAATCAGGTCTGCTAGGGAAACTGCCAATACCTCCACCAGTTCCCTTAGAACCTTTGGGTGAATGCCATCTGCACCAGATGCCTTGTCCATCTTAAGGGCCCTGAGACTTTTTAAGACCCTGTATTCATTGATTTCCTTTCCTTTTTGGTCTCATCTCCCTCCATGTTTACCCCAGTCTTTCCCTGCGGCATTGGTCTGTCCTATGCCCTAGTAAACACAGAACTAAAGTAGTCATTCATCACCCCTGCCTGCTCCTCACTGTTTTCTGCCCTTCCCTCCTCATTTTAATACTAACAATCCCCTTCTTACTGTTTCTTCTCTCCTTTATATATCTAAAGAACTCCTTTTTATCTTTCCTGATCCCATGCGCTAATCTTACTTCCTTTGCAGCTTTAGCTGCCCTGACCACTCTACTTGCTTCCCTGGATTTCCCTGTCTAAATGTTCCTGTCCTCCTCCCTTCTCCTACACATGGACCTCAGATAGACTGCCCTTTTCTCCTCCCTTATCTTTGCTGCCACTTCTTTATTGAACCAGCTTTATATTTTGGTTCTGGACTTTTAATCTGAACTGCTTCATTCAGACCTAACTTAATGATAGACCACTTCTGCTCTACATTGATTTCTGACTTCAATTTTCACCAGATGCCCTACCAGAATTTCCCCCATTCCTCTAAAGTCCACCCTTTGGAAGTTCACCACCCTCATCCTTGTCTTGGCTGACTCTTTACCCATAATGAAATAAAACTACACTGTGTGGTGGTCCAGTTGTGACACATGACCCCATCTTCCAAACTCCAAGTCCCTCCCTCTCCCTTTGCCTCTCTCGGCATCCTCCCTCCTCCTGGTCCCTTCTCACCTCAACAAATTCAGTTAAAATCATTCCCACATTAGGCCACATAAAGCACAGAACAGTACAGGAAGTTAAAAATGATCATGCTTCCCTTAGCTCTGTCCATACTCTGCTCACTTGGCAGCAGCTCTCCTACTAAGGATAGACTACAAAAATAGTGCCATTATAACATCCTTGACTCTGACCACTTTATTGGTCCAGCTGAGTCATGTGACCCTGTCTTCCTTGTTCCAAGTCCTTCCCTTCCTCTTGCAGCATCCTCCTACCTCTCAGTTCCTTCTCACCCCAACTCCATCCATCCTCTGCTCGCTCACTTACTGGCTGCTCTCCACTACATCAAACAGAACATTAAAACATAAAGCTCAAGAATGCCTAAAGAATAAGTTGACAAACAGCAAATTGCCATACAGTAAATTATGAAACAAGCAAAAGAACATTTAACAGTAAGCAACAGAGAAAAATAAGGAACACGGAGACATGACTGATACTAGGGAAGGGGGGCAGTGCTAGTGACAGTGGTGAGTATGTTGCAGGTGAATAGGCATCTACAGCAACATCAGAAACAACTGCATGAATGAATAGAAAACTCATAGAGGAGAGATTTAAGAGCAGAAATGCTTGGAGCAGAGTGAATGGAAGGGGGAAGAAAACCTCAAAGTTTAGGGAAGCAGAATGAGAAGGCAACTTGGATAACAGCAGATTTAATTTGATGGAAATCAAGACAACAAGAGCAAGTATTGGAAAGGGAGTAAGACAAACAATGGAGGAGGTAGAGGACAGAAGCAAAATATGAGGTGAGAGTGCCAAAACAGTATTTGAAGATAAAGGAAGCACAGTGTGTAAGGTGCCTGGCATCAAGAGAGGGGATGGGAGGGAGAAGGAAGAGTACAGAGAACAATGGTGTGTATGTAGGAGTCTGCCAAGGCCAAAGTGACAAAAGGGGTTAAAAAGAGAAACCAGTCGAGCTAAAGTGAACTTTGGAGAAGTACTACTGCCTAGAGAAAGTCTCTGTAGTCGAAACAGGGGAGAATTAGCTTTGTAAGAATTTATCTACATGCAGGAAGCAGAATGCTTCTCTTTTTTCTGTATAGTTCCACAATCTTGGGATAGGGCTTCTGTTGGATAGCATCCACATGAACCAAAAAATCAAGGTCTCTATACAGCCAAACACCACAGCACTTGAAGGAGAAGACATTTTCAATACTTGCACCATCAAGGGTATGAAAGCAGGGAAGGGGGAGACTCTAGCAAGTCTCTACCTGGTGCCAAAAGTGATAGAGACTGTTTTCTTAGAATTGAGAGATAACTGATTTTCATGGGACCAATGCTGGATGTTGTTAATGTCCAGATGAAGCTGGTCTGTGAAGTCAGCAGCAGAGCCAGAGGAAAACTGTACTGTATCATCTGAAAACATATGACTGGACACAGAGGAGCAGGTATTGGGGGTCATTTAATTCACAGAGAAAAAGCCGGCCCATTGGCTCTGATGGTTGAGCCACTGGATACCACACCTTGCACCACACCGGTGACCCAGGTTTGGGAACAAGAATGAGTTGTTGGGGGTCAGCAGAGGGGAGGGTGAGAAGCAGGAATGAGCTGCCGTGAGGCAGCTCTCCTCTCCTCTCCTCTCCCAGGGAAGGATGAGAGGTTTTCCTGGCCCTTGGCTGCCACCCAGTGGAGGACAGATGGCAGTTTGGGCTGCAGAGGAGCAAGACAATTTACATGGGTGGGGCTGAATGGGCTGAGCTGGCACCTCAAGTACATGTGTGCCTCTACATGCACACACTGCCATGTTTGCTGGGGTCCCAGGAACAATGGGAGAAAAATAGGGGAAACAAATGTAAAAGTGCATATATATAAAAAAAAACAAGTGAAAAGAATTGGGTCAAGGACAGACCCTTTGGGGACATTTGAGCTAATAGGGAGTGTGTGTGGGGGTCTCCAATACCCACAATTTGTGACCTGCCCTCAAGGAAGGAGTGGAACCACTCAACTGAGGATGCTGAGAGTCCAGATGCTTTAAGCTTGTCCAGGAGAATGGGAATGGCTACAGTGTTTAAAGCTTTCACTTAGTTGACAAAAATGGTGCAGGTGACAAGGCCCTTATCCATTCCAGAGAAGATGGTGTCAGTGAGCAAGAGGAGACTGGTGGAGATGGAGTATGACTTTCTAAAACTAGACCAGAAAGGAGTGAAGAAGGAGGCTGAGTCAAGAAAAGGGGAGAGTTTATAGAGAAGTTGTTCCTGCAGATTAAAGCATCAGTATTTGTTAGTCAGTGAAAAAACTAATCAAATTGTTTTTTTAGCAAAAATGTATTGTGGACAACTGAAGATTCATGCTCCATATATTTTCTGTTTTCTCAGATGTTGTTAAGACTTTTTTATAGCTAATTTTGTAATTGATGACTCACGTAATTAAAGATGTCCGCCCTTCACCATTTTTAAAAATCTCTTCCCCTTGTGTTACTTGTTAAATGTACATGCTAGATTCCTAATGTGGTTGTATTATGATGGCTCTTCCGCATGATTCTGATAACAAACAGCACAAAATATTATATTTCTTTCATGGTGGTTGTGGCATGGGCATGGTATGGGTGTGGGATAGACTCGGGAACGTTTATAAACTTCAAAACCCCACATCTTGGTTCAGGAATGATAGAAAGTGAAAAGAAAAAAGTGTATCTAGACATTTTTGCCAGACAAACCTTATTACTGAAAAAATGTGTATTGGTACTAACAAATACTGCTGCTTTAAACAGAGTGGGAAGTAAGGAAATACAGTGGTAGCCACAGACATTGCAAGCTATTTCCAGATATTTTGCTAAATTTCTGAAGAGTTTCTCTCTGCTGCCCCTACTGTTTAAAAGCAAAAATCATCAGATATTTCTGGAAATATTACATAAATTTTGGGAAATAGCTGGCAGTGTCTATGGCTATTTCTGTATGATGGCAATTATTAGGGAAAGATAGTTCAGCCCTTTTAGGAAAGAGAATGATGGTTGCCAACTTCCAAGAGTTAGGGACACAGAATAAGGAGAAAGAAATGTTGAGGAGGTAGAGAATAGGGATGGCAATAGAATATGCAGGGAGAAATAGAAGTCTAGGGACAAGACCATCAAGACAGTGCCAAGAGGGCCTTAAGAGCATCAGCAGAGGTAATGGGTGAAAAAGAAAAATAGTAGGCAGAGCAGTAGGACAGGCAGTAATGAAAACTGAGAGGAACAAGAAGAAGCAAGAGGAGGAGCAGAAGAGGAATAGACAGCAGTGAAAGGTCACTGGAGGTGAAAAAGGAATTGAAAGATGAGGTGACTGCAACAGGGTCAGAGATATCAGTATCAACTATCTTGAGAACAGGGAGAGGGGTCATAGTCAGAGGGGAGAAACGTGAGTGAATAATCTTCCAGAACTTTGAGGGGTGATTAAGGTTGCTGTGGAGTGTGGATATGAAATGTTCCAACTTTGCATACCTAGTAGTGTTAGTATGGGCATTCTGAAGAGTCTGGTAATTAGGAATGTCAAAACTGCAGCCAGAGAATTTACAAGTCCTAAAGGCAAGGTCACATGCATCATGACCTTGATCAACACATCCACAATGTGTGTCAGGCTGTTAACTGGAAACTGGGTCTGGCTTACAGGGCGAGGGATTATCTTACCATGGTTTCTCAACTTGCACTGGCAAGAGGAGTGCTCCTATATTTATCCTATGGGCTTCCCTTGTTTGCCTGTACTACTAAGGTTCACCTCACTAGGTGGACCGTAGCCTACAATAATATTTGCTGCTTTGCTCTCACAGCCCCTTGTCTAACCTACCACTGTGATCTGTACAGTAGGCTGAACTGGCTCTCCCCATCCAATTACATGAACTTTGTCCTGGGCTGCTTCACAGGCAAAGTTCTGGGCTCTGGCACTCCCCCTCCCCGGATTGGCAGAGTTTCTTGTGCCAGCTCCCTCCACTCACTACTCCCTAAGATCCCTGGGTCCCACTATTCTCAAGGTTCCTGTGATGCACACCCAAATGGGGGATAGGGACTTTGCATCCTGTGCCCAGAGGCTTTGGAACTCTTTTCCTGTCCAAGTCAGGACTGCACCTACCCAGGCGTATCTACGAACCTCCCTATGGGATCACTTGAAGCTCTCCTCAGTATGCAATTGTTCCAGATCTCCCTGAGTCTCTGTTCTGTACTCAAGCTCAGTATCTCTTGTACCTGGCTCCGGCCCTACTTGTTGTTGGCTGCCTGCCTGGGCGTGGCCCTGTACATACTGCATATATTCTGTATATTCTTGTTAGGTATATTGATATTGAAATTGTTCTGTTATATGTTCACATTTTATGGTGTCCACTGCTGTAATCTGAGCTATCCCACTATGTATGTTATGTTTCCTGACTTCTGCATTTGTCTGTACCTTATTTGCATCAATTTGTACTCTGTATGTTCTTTTATTCTTCTGCATTCTCCCAGGTTGTACCTGAAAATAGGCATATGTATTTGTCTAGAGTACTTACCTGGTTAACAAAAGCTAAATAAATAAATAAATAAGATGATAAGTCAGCAACTCAGCTAAAATCCACAGGAGGAATGAATCTCTAACCCTGGTTCTTCTAAGTGGGGGGTATGAAGACCCCAGGCAGACATATATTTAGAGTTGAAGACATTGAAGGCATTGTCCATGTTGTCAGCTGTTGAAAAAGGGGACCAATCAGTGGCTACCAGGTCAGCATGAAGGTGGTACAAATCCAGCTAATGGAATGACCAGATCAGGATGGATTCAGATGGAGTTTTGGGAAGGCTCACTGAACAACAAGTTGCTTGTCTCATGGTGTGACCTGGGGGGAAGGGGTACAGTAGGATGTGAAAATTAGACATGCAATTACCATATAACATAACTGTGGGAATACGTTCAATTGCAATTAAAATGACACACACATTTTACATTTGTAGAGTGGTTTACAGATTAGCATTTAACATGGCTGAGAATATATGCATACAGAAAATATGCTATGCACAGACAAGACAAAAAGTGCAAGTGTTCAGATATAAGTGAACTAATAGCTATCTAAGTGCTGAAAAGAAGGGGTCAGGGGATTGTGGGGGATGTGGGAATTGGACAGGGGGGATAGGAATGGCCTAGAGCTAACCCTTTCAGGATGCAGAGAGGCCTGCTAGGGGTTGAATGCATTGGAGGCCAGGTGGTACAAAAGGGGTGGGAGGGAAAAGGGCAGGGGGAAGGCAGGGAGAATATAAAATTGGAAGGGGGTATAGAGAAGGTGGATGGGTGGTTGTGGAAGGGAAGGGAAGGGAAGGGAAGGGAAGGGAAGGAAGAGGCTTGCCTAAAACTGTCCTCTCCAGGATGCTGAGAACCCTGCCAGAGAGCAGATTAGAGGAGGACAAGAGTTGGATTGGGAGTATAGCAGGGATTGAGGAGGGGGAAGAGGTATAACCCAGTTTTAGACCTCTCAAGGATGCAGAAAATCCTGTAAGGGGGCAAGAGCAAGCACTGGCAAGTTGGTAATGGGTAGAAGGGTAGAGATAGAAACAAGGGGGAAGAGGAAGTAGAAAGGTGGAATTGCTGGGTAGTAGGCTCAAAGGGGACAGAGAATTTAGTGAAGAGAGGTGAGCTTGTGACAAAGCAGGCTTGAAGGTAAGCAAGTTAGGGAGTATTAAAAAGGCACAGCTAACAGAAAGAAAGTTATAAAGGGAGGGGCTAGGGAATGATAAGGGGAGGAGGAGTGCTATATTGGGGGTTCCAAGTTATGGGGAAACAATGGGTGAAATCTGATTTACCGATGAGAGAGGCATGATGGGAGACCAACAGAGTGCAAGTGTCATCAGATCTGAGGGAGTGAAGGGAGGATGGGTGGAAGAGAGGAAGTATGAGCAGTGGAGAGGAAGTTCTCCTAGCCAAAATATAGAAGTGAGTTTGGCACAGTGAGTGAGGCATCTGTTAGCAACTGGGGGAGAGGGCAAAGCATGGTGTAGGTGGCAGGAGGAAGCACAAGGGAGTAATAAGTATGCTATAGAGTGAGGATAGATATGGCAGTGGTTTAGCCACAGGTACAGTTTACTGAGAGCAAGTTGTACAGTGCAGAGGAGATTGAGTGGGGAGAAGATGAGTGGTAGATCTGGTATGGGAGTGCATTCCATAGTTTGAGGAAGCAATGAGAGAAGGCTGCCTGGCCAACAGTAGTCGACCAATGGGGATTACCATTAATTGAGAGACATATGATCTAAGGGATAGGGCAGGTTGAGGAAGGGGGGTTAGCAAAGAGGCCAGATATGGAGGAAGTGAACTGAACCAAAGCTTTGATGTGAATTTAGCACAATGGAGGAGGCATCGGTTTTCTAGAGATGAAAAAGCAAGGGAGTGGTAAAGATTGCAGTAATGAGTGAGATGGGAGGTATCCAGAACAAAACAACAGAAGGAGTTAAAAAGGGTGTCCTGACTGGCAAGGGAAGACTTGGGAGCAGCACTGTAGGCTACATCACAGTTGTCAAAAATAGGTAAGATCATCTTTTGAACAAGTTCACACCTTGCCAGTAGAAGGAGACAGCTACAGTTCCTGTATAGTAAGCCAAGCTTGGGGCGCAGTTTTTTGAGGATGGCATCAACATGGCCAGAGAAGTTGAGGTGTCAGTCAATCAATCCACACCCAATAGTACCTAAAAAAGGATGTGTCCTCAAGGATTTTCCCATCAAGGGCCTGAAGGGAAGGCAAGGAGGGGAGCCAAGAGAGTCTCTGCCTTGTGCCAAAGGTCACTGAGACAGTCTTCTTAGCATTGAGGGACAGTTGATGGGAGCTAAACCAGAGCTGAACTTGGTTGAAATCATGCTGTAGCCTGCTAGCCACATCATCTGGGAACTGATCTGAGATGAAGAGGACCATGTCATCCACATACATATGGATGGAGGAGGATGAGAAGACAGAGGGGAGGTCATTTAGAAATATGAAGAAGAGGATTGGTCCCAGTATGGATCCTTGTAAGACTCCAGTGTTAATGGGGAGGGGAGGAGATATGGGATATGGACCATATGATGGTCTCTGAAGGCATTAGGAAAGATGCTAGCATCCACAACACAATGGGTATGAGAGAAGAGGACCCAGTACAAGAATGAATGATTTAGAAATTGAAATTAAAGTGCATTGGGACAGAAATTAGATGAGTTCAAAGAAGAGACTTCATGTTAAGGCAAATTTTATAAGAAAAGGGGGAGTCAATTTAAATTGAAATTATCTAGTATTGTAACTCACCAGAGGAGACCTGGGAGGAGATGAAGGTGAGTAACTCAGTTACTGAAGGAGGAGACATACCAGGGCAGCAGTAGACAATGGAAATAAATATGGGTAGGGAGAAATAGGGGGGCAAGTTTGAGAAAAAGCATCTTATAGGCAGAGGGGATAGAGATGTAGAGCACAGGCTCAAACTGAATGTTTGAGAAGAGATAGAGAGCTACACCAACACCCCTTGTTGCTTAATCCTGACAAATAATAGTGAAACCAAGAATTGCAACAGAGGAATCAGGTATCTTAAAGGAGAGCTATGATTCCTAGCTCACAAACACATTAAGGTTAAGAACCATAGGTGGTGATAACAGGTCAATGTGAGGGAGAAGGCTACAGATATTGACATGGACTACTATTAAATTTGGGGGGAGAGGAGATAGTGAAGGTCCAGGGATGTGTTCAATATCAACTGCAATTAAAAGCAGCAGGACGAAAAGGAGCTTAAGAGAACCAATGAGATGCTCATAGGAATAGGAAGGAGGAGGGGAGTAGGAGGAACAAGAGTTTGTGAGGTTGGAAGGAAGGTAGGAAAGACCTGAGGGTTTCAACATGAAGACAAGAAGATGAGAGGAGACTGCAACCAGGATGCTAGGAGATTGATGTAATTCAGGGAGACAAGAGGATGGGAGGGTGGGCGAGAGTGAAGAATGAGGGGTAAAGGGCAAAGAGAGGTTAGGCAAGATGTAGAGAGAAGGGAGGTGAGTGAAATCAGGAAGGGAAAGAAAGTGATAGAAGCAGCATAGTAGAAGAATAAAATGGGCAAAAACAAACACTGTAGTAAAAAAGTAGTATGGGGACAAGTTTTACTTCAAGAAGTGAAAACAGTAAGGTAAGTGCTGTCTACCAAATGTGGGAGACCAGAATTAAAATTTACAAAGAGGACTGCAATAAATAATTTAATCCAGGAGGGAAGTAACTTATTTTTGTGAGGAGGAAAAAAGTAAAATAAAATGAAAAAATTGGGAAAAATACAGTATAACAGGGAATCCAGTTTAGAATAACTGAAATAAACCTGGCAATTCCAAATACAAATACAAATGAAATAAGACTACACAAATAGGCAATCCTGGTAAAACCAATTGAGAATCAGAGATAGAAACAGAAACATAGTAATCTGATGGCAGAAAAGGACCTCTAGGTCCATCCAATCTGCCCATTCCTCATGAAATCAGAGCAGATAACTAAATTAACTCATTGCCTCTACATGGACTCTCTGAAGTTGCAGCATTTGCCTCCTGTATACTGTTAACATTGAACCTTTCAAAGCAAAATCAAGCCATAATCATCATGCCACTAACAAATGCTAATAGCACAAAAACCATAAGGCTAGACACAAAGTATGTGTGGCAAACTTGTTCCGCATACAATTACCTTTCCAACGGAGGTATGCAAGTAATAATAGGTAATTTACTTTTTTTATGCTGGTCGAAACAGCAAAGAAAAATATTTTTGTCCACTAAAAAATCCACCATAAACCTTTTTTATTGGGAAATATGTAACATATCAACACCAAATTAAGCATCCATACATTAGATGTATATTTAATCATTTGCTTGTAAAAAAACAGCTATTTCTGTAGTATCAAACATAATGTTTCCCCATTTTAGTCAAGATGCATTGGTGAGGTTTGAGGGATGAATCTGAATCATACACAGCATACCATACACAAATGCATATAACTCCTAAAGTATACATGATACACACAACGTATCAGTAGCAAAGTTGTTCCACACAAATTTGCCTTTCCAACAGGCTATGCAATCAACTGTGCTCAATTTGGTTTTTGTTTTATACTGGCTGAGTTACTCAGAATGTGTGTTTTCTTCAAAGTGCTTTGCCATACACACCATGTCATAAACAAATGTGAATAACTCTTAAAGTGAACATGATACACACAAAGTGTCAGTGGCAAAGTTGTTCAGCACAACATTACCTTTCTAATGGTGCTATGCAGTCAATTCTAATCAATTCTGGCTGGCAAGTAATACTAAAACATGAGAGTGACATCTCCAGATATTACTAGGGCACACATGATGTCTGTAGGTGACTTCAGTAGTCGTTCTGGGACACACTGCAGGGAAAGGGAAAGGGAAAATTTTTTTAACCAGGAAAGTGCTGTAGTACATTTGCTGCCACCTACAGGTGTATTCTAGGAGGCAATGAGTTTTTTATTTGCAAAATAAGAGGACACCCACATAAGGTGTGCTAGGATAACAAGAAATCCATTCACATAACAAAGCTAGAAACTAATATAGCAGATAAACAGGATAAATGCAAGTCAACTAAATCAATAAAAAGTGTGTGGACTCACAAGATCAGTTAAAAAAAATGACTGGGAGAAAGGAGCACACTTTCAGTACAAGTTACACTTATAGTTCAACAGTAAATAAGTCCATTCATCCACAGTGGAATTCAGTATAGAAGCTCAGGAGAAAGTGTGGTCTGCCAAACAGCTGACTCACAGCTGACTCCCGACAGACTCTGTGATGCCCTTTAGCTATGGCCCTTAAGCTCTAGGACTGCAGTGGAGAACTACTAGGAAATAAGTCTTTTATAAGCAAGAAAGGACACACCTCCTATTAAATCCAGGCTTCTGAATGGAAAACCACAAACTAGGAGCTGCAAAAGGGTAGGTGATAGGGCTCACTGAGTAAGGCAGTCCACATGCAGACTGCATGTAATTCCAAACCCAATGGCCTGACCAGCCCATCTAACAGTTACTTCACAAATGGCAGTCCTGATGCTTTAGAACAGAATAATTGATTAAACACACTGTTTACAAGTGCTAGTTTGAAAGGTGCTCTTTAGCCCCCACCCTTACCCACTAGCTCCTGAATGGAGAACCACAGAGTAAGAGCTGCAAAAGGGTAGGGATAGGAGTCAAGGAGTAAAGCAGTACACACGCACACACACACACACACACACACACACACACACACACACACACACACACACACACACACACACGTAATTCCAGCCCAATGTGCCAACCGGCCCAGCAAACAGTCACTTCACAAAAGGCAGTCCTGATGCTTCAGAACTGAACAGATGATTGAACACACTGTTTACAAGTGCTAGTTTGAATGGTGCTCGTTATGACACACACCTTATTAGCTTCAAACTCCTGTCTGGAGCACCACAGACTAGGAGGTGCAAAAGAGTGGGTGATGGGACTCAAGGAGTAATGCAGTACACACACTCACTGTGTATAATTCAAGCCACAATGGTCCTACCAGCCCTGCAAACAATCACTTCATGAGAGAGATGGGAGGGGGCAGAGCAGCAAGATGGCCGCACTGCTGCTCTGCTCCTCACCATGCCTAGAGATTGCTCTGTTTTTAAAGTCTTTTGGAAACTTTTGATCTTAATTATGAGATCTCCTGAATTAAACTTTTATTATTTTACCATTGTCATTTCAAAGGAATACTTGGCTAAGGTATTTTTGCTATGGTTTTAAGTGAGTCATGACAACAGAGCTATATTGGCAAATCCAATTTCTTTAAAACTCTTGGCAGTAATGCTTATCTTCCTTGGTCAGTGGCCAACAGAAGGCAACTTTAGATTGAACTGCTGAACTCTATTTTTGCTGTTTTGGCACACATGGATATACATGTTAATATGCCGAGCACTGTGCTTTGAGGAGAGCTGGTGCGGGGCTTGTCAGGCTATTCTGGAGGGAGTTGTTCCCAGCTAAAGTGCCACAGCTGGCTTTATAACTCGCATTATATTTGACATTTAATATACTGGTGCAGTGCTGAAGAAAAAATGAAATAAAATAGAGTGCATCTCCTCAGTTCAGAGAGAGGGACTGTATGTGTAACTGTGGGAAATATGAACAGATGACTAAATATAGCACTGAAAATGCTGATATGCTCATTTTCTTCCAACAAAAGGTATGACAGCTATTCCTGGAATGGGGGGTTAAGTTCCCCAATAATGTGAGTTTTACTATGCTCAGTGGGGTGTGTTGTGTTTATATTTTCCAGGTGGAAAAAGAAGGAGAGTTAAGAAAGAGATTTGTTGGAATTTTGAATGGAAATACGACAGGGGCTCCTGGTCTCAGGAGACAATGAATTTTAAATAGAATTTTAAAGTTTCAGCCTGTAATTTAACAAGACCCATATGAGGCCTTGGAAGAAACGCTAACAGGTCACGTATGTTTAAATTATTGTTGTCAGAGTGTATATATGCTAACAGATGCTAGATGCAAGCATGTTTCACCTGTTGTTTGAAGTTTTTGAACAAATCCCTACTTTACTTATTATACCTGCTCTGAGACATCTAGTTGTGGCACTATAAAGTATTATGACAAATCCTGATATTATTGGACCCATTCATGGCTTATCAGATGGGATTAATACTGATGGACTCCGGGAAGTGAATCCTTGTACATCACATTATTTTTGGAGGCAGCATACTGGTGGGTAAGACTGAAACATGAACACTCTCAAATACCCTGATTTTGACATAAAATATACCTTGAGGTCAAGGTAGGTAGGCCTCGGACGTGACAAGTACTAAATGTGAAAAGTGTGGTTGTAGTGAGACTAAATAAAGATAGACCAGAAGTGTTTGAAAATGTTTCATATTTTCTTGGCCAAAAGGGAGCCTTGGATTTGTATTAATATGGACTCCATCAGGCTTTGTGAGCCATCGCCAGCTGGCAAAATACAAGGCCCACCACACGAAATTTAAGACTCTCCCTAGAGATAAAATTCTTGTTTGCTTGGTAGATAGAGTTTCAAGAATGTTTAGGCTTTGATTTGATATTACCAGGTTTGAAGAAAGTTAAACCTTCTACAGTGAAGGATAATTTATTCGTTGTGAAAGGTATATTAAATTATTAAAACAGTTTGAAAATGGAGTGGGGGATGGCTCAGAGGTAATGTGAGGAAGTATTTCTTCACAGAGAGGGTTGTAGATGCATGGAACAGCCTTCCTGAGGAGGTCATAGAGTCAAAAACAGTTGGGGAATTCAAGAATGCATGGGACAGACATAAGGCAATTCTAGTGGGGGCTAGGCTGTTGGTTAACTAGGATCTGCAGCTTATCCATTAGGCAGGGAAATAGGCAGACTAGGTGGGCCAAGTGGTCCTTATCTGCCATCAAATTCTATGTTTCTGTGTTTCTATATATTCATAAAAACACTTTATAGTGAACCCTTAGCAAATTGAAATAGTGGCTCTTATTGTACAGAACAAATATCTTGCAAGATGAACTAATAGTGTCAGTTGAAAGGACTCCCAGGATGGAGCTGACTTTCTTGCTGTGAAATTGCTTGATAGCTTTTATTCTAGTTCATTAGACCTATATGTGTTTGGGCTCTTGAACAGTATGGAGTCTAATTTTATTCTATTTTATTTTTATAATTCAGTTATTATTTTTAGCTAGATTTATGGCTTCTGTTTATAACTGGAATTTTTATGTCTATATTTAGGCTTAATGATTTCTATTTATTTGCATTGATTGTTTTGTTTTAAAGTTTTGATTTATTTTTCACAAACTTAAAATTATCGAACAATGGGGTTGATACTGGATAACCAGGTAGTTCCAAATGATTTATTCTGAGTGTTAAGTGGTTAATTGATTAATGACCACTTCATGCATTGCCAGTTAACTAATGTTGGATAAGCATCTATTGTACATAAGTTCAGTTGTTATTTGACAAACTATGAAATTCATCTTTTTACTTATTAAGTTCTGAGCAACCAATAAAGATTAAATTTGTCCTGAGTGAAGAGGTTATCCAGGGTCTAGGTGATTTACTCCTGCAGGGCACAGTTGGCACTAGCTTAAAGGATCTAACATGGCCATATGGGACAAGTAATGCTTGGGGGACTATCCCTCTTAAAATGGGATGATACCAGTGTCTATCTTACATTTTGTTAGCTGCTGTGTTCTTTGGACTTCTTGCCTAATAATGTAGCCATGTTATATGGTACTTGATGGCAAAACTGAGTCCTATTAGTTGTAACTTGGCAACAGATAATGGGATGAAATATCAGGTGATATTCCATTGGAAAGTGGGAGTCTGCCTGTCTAAATCATCCTTGGGTGGTACTGGGAGATCGTCTGAAGTGAACTGGCAGTTTGCTCAGTAAGGGAGTTCTTTCTTGGACTTCAGTTTTTTAAACTACCCTTCTTGGATAAAGTTGCTTACAATGAAACAGAATAGAAATTGATTGGATCCAAAACTGGTTATTTAATTAATGGAATATGCAATTAATAGCCTAAAGACTAACATGAAATGCACTTTATGTACTGAATTCATGGAAACAAATGTTATTTTATGTCTGTTGTAGTTTTGTATTCTAGTATCTTATGTTGTAATGGTTTTTACTGATCAACAATAAACGTTGTACTTGTTTCATGAGAGAGAGATGCAAATGGCATTGAGAAGGGCACAGTTCAAGGAGCTCTTAACTCCAGCACCAATATCTGGCAGAGGAAGGGGGGAGGGAGGGAGTGACACCTATGTCCATCTAGGGTCAGTGGTGACAGAATAGGTAGGGACAAGGAGCAGAATGAATGGGCCCAAGGATCATTTTCTACCAACAAAATCTGTGTTTCTATGTTTCTGTGATGTGGGTTATGGATTGCCAACAACTTGGACATGCTCACTGTGTGCTACCTGTAAAATGTGCTCTGTCACGATGTTGAAGTGTCGAAGGGAAACCAAGATTCTTTGGATTGGCTATACCAGTGTCCAAAGCATCAGATTTTAGTTTCATTATGAATGCAAATTTGGCATAGCCTATCTTTACAAAGGAAAAGGGAAGGTTCAGGAGAGATGCAATTCCCATGAGTGAAAATAATTTAAGGGACTCCACAACAGAAAATAGGATATTTTTTATAAATTGATTCAGGGTGGTAAACTACAGGGCACAAGTAAGAGTTAAGGGAGGCTGAAAGATGTAAGTAAATGTGGAGTCTGTAGATGCAGTCATCATTCGAGATTTAAAGAGCATCTTTACGTGGGTCTAATATAGAAAAATACTAGAGATGGCATAGTATGAAGCAAAGGGATACTTGAGGGTCATGTTGGGCATCACTGCAAGGCTGTAGTAGAATGTTAAGGAGGAATGAGCAGAACTCTTGTACCATGGACTTTTAAAGAAGATTTCTTCATTGTCATTTCTTCTTTTACTCACTGCAAAGGGCCATTAAAAATATAGACTTACTTTTTTTTTTTAATCAGGTATGCACACTAGTCCAAGGTGTCATTATGAGGCATGACAGGAGGACACAAAGTGCATGCAATAGTTACAATAATAATAGAAAAGTTATTTCACCAGTAGTAGATAAAATAAAAATGGCAACATTGTAAGAAAAACACATAATACAACTTGATACAGATCAAATGTATTTGCATACAGAGTGAACAAGTAAGTAGTTCTTCAAGCTTGACATGAAAATGTATTAGATTGTCTTATTTCTTTTAACAAAGTGTTCCAGTAATGAGGAGCTATGTTAGAAAATGACATTTGTCCCACTTTGCTAGGAAAAAAGGCCTCATTAAGAAAGTTTTTACCATTTGAACAACATGATCACACAGTTGGAATGAGTTGAAACTGAGTGGCTAAACACAGTACATTGATTATTATGAATAATATTAAATGTAAAGTAAACCAGGTCATAAGAACATCTGGCAGCAGGGGCCAGCCAGGACAGGTCAAGATGTAAACTGAAATTATGTCTGTTGTGATAAGAGTAGGAAACAAATCTACAGATAATTATTGTTAACAATGTTCCACTTTTGCATCAGTGAATGGTGTATTAGACTAAACCAAACAAGAGTAAGAGACTCTCAGAAGCAACAGAACTCAAGCCATATTCTCCCTAGCTTGAGAGGACAGCTGTTGTTGAACTCTATAACCACTACCATATTTTACATTAACAGATTTGAAAATGCCCACTACTTGGTTTGCAATTCCTGTTACCATTTTTCTTTTCATGTGATGAAATCATGCAAATCTACATATCAGTGTTTGGGGTCTTCTTACAAAAACTGAAAGCCTTTGGTAATTTGCATACAACAGTAAATATTCAAGACTGGCAGATTACACACTTTACACACACAATTTCTGTTTTCAAGACTGGAGTTTACACACAAAATTTCTGTTTTTATGAACAGAACAATTGCTGATCTTCAGATGAACAAAAATTATTTTGCATAAAAACAAATGATTTTCACAGTATCAATTCCATTTTTACATAATATGTGTTTTTATTTAGTTTTGTTATGAAAATATTGATTTTCATAAAGTATGGACATTTCTCAAGAAAATCTTGCCTTTTTTATGGAATAATTTGTCTACATCATTTAGATCTTCATCATCTAGTGTCTTTAATGCTAAATTGAAAGGGTACTTGTGCAATATGTTCATAATTGCTTTGTTTAAAATTGCCATTAATAGAGGCTGGCACAGTGGTAGAGCTACCACTTGTGATACTGCTGACATGGGTTCAGAATGGTCTCAGGTCATCAGAGGGCCAGCAGGGGGAGGTGAGCAGAGTGTCCCTCTAGATGATCTCCACCTTGGGGGTGGGGTTAATTTTTTGCAGACAAGCTACCTATGCCTTGGTGAACATGGGAGGTAGGTGCCATGGCTCATGAGTGGGAGGATATTGGCTTAGCTCCAGCAGCATGAGTGCATGTCTTTGCTTGCATCTATGATCGAGCCAATGTCCTAGGAGAGGGACTATAACTAGGACAAAATGGACACCCGACCACCAAAGCAGGATGACATCCATCCTGCACTTCAGGTCCCTTGCTGCTGGCCTCGGTGCTCCCTCCAGAGTAAATACCTAGTCTGCGTCAAGAGTAATGGGGTGAGACATTAAATCACCCCACCCTGGGGGGAAGCCTAGGTGTCAACAGACTTGAGGTCAATTGAGGCAGGCAGGTGACCGGGCTCAGTATTGGAGCTCAGCAAAATGGGATCTGCTGGGTTACGGAGCCCATAAAAGCATAGTAAATAAAAAAAAATGCCATTTGTAATTTGCATGATTTTGTTTTTTTCTATACACATTTTCATTTATTTAATTACATGTACTTTATACGTTGTTTCTCTGTTCAGTTACTTGTACTTTAATGTACACTAGGTTGTGTCTGAAAAAAGTGCTTCACCATCAGTGCAATAACCTGGATAACAAATTACAACTGAACTCAAATGTCCAAGCCAATTTTACCTAACCCTCATAAAAATAGCCCTATGAACCATAACTATTTTTGTTAACTTGAAATGCATAACACGATTAATATGATGGAAAGGTATGAGACAATTTTGAATGACCAATAGGACAGATTTTTCAGATCCTTTCATCTAGTGTGACTTTTTCAGATGTGCCTAAAAGTGGATGCAAATGAAAATCCAACCTGCACTCAGTATTTGACTCAGATGGAATGAAGACTGAGCAGATGTTTGCATTAAAGCTCAGGTACGAGATATTTAACCATTATTCTTTAAGCAGGAGACTCACAGTACTGTAGGTCTTTATCTATCATAGAAACATAGAAACATAGAATTTGACGGCAGATAAGGACCGCTTGGCCCACCCAGTCTGCCCATTTCCCTACCTACTGGATAAGCTGCAGATCCTAGTTTACCAGCAGCCTTACTTCTTCCTACCCCAACCCCCCAGAATTGCCTTATGACTATCCCATGCATGCTTGAATTCCACCACTGATTTTGACTCCACAACCTCCTCTGGAAGGCCATTCCATGCATCCACAACCCTCTCTGTGAAAAAATACTTCCTTAAATTACCTCTGAGCTGCCCCCCCTCTATCTTCAAATTGTGCCCTCTTGTTCTTGCACACCTCTTTTTGAAAGATGCTACCTCTGGACTTTGTTGATTCCCTTGAGGTACTTGAAAGTTTCTATCATGTCCCTCTCCTCCTTTCCTCGAGGCTATACATTTTAAGCTCCTAAGTCTCTTCATATGTCCTCCGTGCAGACCCTGCACCATTTTAGTTGCCCTCCTCTGGACAGCTTCCATCCTGTCTATGTCTTTGCAGAGATTGGGTCTCCAGAACTGCACACAGTACTCAGATGGGGCCTCCAGCTGTCTGTACAGAGGATAATAACTTCCTGTTTTCTACTGGTGATGCCTTTCCCTATGCATCCCAGTATCCCCAGCCCTCCTTGCTGCCTTCTCACATTGCTTGCCCACCTTTAGGTCATCTGATATGACTACCCCAGGTCCCTTTCCATTTTTGTTGTTGTTAGTATCTCACCCCCCATTGTGTACTCTTCCCCTGGATTTTTGTTTCCCAGGTGCATTACCTTGCACTTCTTAGCATTGAATCTAAGCTGCCATACATTTGACCATTCCTCTAACCTTGCCAAGTCCCTTCTCATCCTTTCCACCCCACCCTGTGCATCAACTCTGTTGCAGATCTTAGTGTCATACTGTATATTTCCAATAGAGATGGTGAACCTACAATAATATTTTCCAAACATCTATCGCTTACCCAACTACAAAGCTATTGCCCTTTTGTGGAAATTGCTCTGTTATGAAGAAGTTCTGGCTCATCTATCAGTTGATAAAGTACTTACATACACTACTGACCACTGCAAAAAAAAAAAAAGAGCTGGAACTGTATTTAATGCAGTGCACCTTAGAAATTAGCCCCAAAGCATCTTCACCATGCTGAGACACATTTGGGCTAGAGATGCTTCTCTGGTGCTGTTTAAAAAAAATCTGGCTTGTGCTCTCTCGCTTGTATTTCCTAGGTTCCTGTGCAGTTTTTAGCCTTGGATGTTCTTCATTGTCCTTGAAGACACGTTGCTCTAGATTCACTAGATACTTACCACTTATGTACCACCATTCCTGTGACAAGTGATGATTTTATATGAGTCTATCAAATGCCAGCAATATAGTACAATATGTGCCCATGCTATTTTTGCTAATATAGATGGGCAGTGAGCAGAGTCATGCACATGAATGAGCCACTTTTTGGACATCACCTGGCCCTGACAGAAAAAGTCATGAGGTCCTCACCAGGTAGTCATGATTGGGTAAAAGCACTTCACAAACATATGGCATTTCCTTCTGCTAGTAGTTCCATAAAGTGTGGGAATATAATACAGGTGTGTGTGTATCCTGCAGTATGGTTAGGCTTGGGGGATGTGGCAATCTTCAAATGGGTAACATAAACATGGGCAGGGGACTCAAAAGTGATGTCTTTTATGCATTTTGGCAGTGTAACCTTGTGGCTGTGATGTCTGACCACCCCTTATTCACAAAACTTCACTGGAAGCTGTCACAGCATTGGTCTCATGGTTTACATGTTTCCTGGATGAAGGATTGTACATTGCCTGATAACTATGTTGGCATTGTGTTGCCTATGTGTTTGGAATATCTGCTTTAATTACTCACATAGTGTCCCTCTTTAGTACTTTGTCCTGACACAGTAGTGCTCAGCGTTTATTTACTCATGTGCCCATTAGCACTCAACCTCATCTGCACTGTGCAGTGACAGAATAGTGCTCAGTTTGTTAACTCATACACTAACTAGCACACAACTACATCAGCACTGTGACCTGACACAATAGTGTTCAGACTTTGTTTACTCAAGCACCCACTAGCCCATAACCACATCAGCACTGTGTACTGACACAATAGTGCACAGAAATTGTTTACTCATGTGCCCACTAGCACACAATGACATCAGCATTGTGTCCCGATACAATACTGCTCAGAATCTGTTTACTCTTGTGCCCACTAGCACACAACCACATGAGCACTGTAACTTAATACAGCGCTGATACACAACCACATCAGCATTGTAACTTAATACAGTGTTGGTACACAACAACATCAATACAATGCTGAGGTTCTTTCCACAGTCTGCTTTGGCAGTTTCTTTAGCTGCTAATCTTCAGGAAGTTTCTGTGTTTTGTTACAGTTTCAGGTAATTTCTGTGTAATTTAACAGATTTCAGGTAACTGAGTTCAAATTGCTTTATGCTCTTTCACCTGCCTTCTGTAGCTGAGGTTCTTTTCCATTGTCTGCTTTGGGGGTTTCTTTAGCTGCTAGTCTTCAGGAAGTTTCTGTGTTTTGTAACAGTTTCAGATAACTTCTGTGTTATGTAACAGATTTCAGGTAATTGAGTTGAAATTGCCATGTGCTCTTTCACCTGCCTTCAGTTACTGAGGTTCTTTTCCACAGTCTGCTTTATGGGTTTCTTTAGCTAAAAATCATCAGGAAGTCTCTGTGTTTTGTAACAGTTTCAGGTAATGTCTGTTTTATGTAACATATTTCAGGTAATTGAGTTTAAATTGTTGTGTGCTCTTTCACCTGACTTCTGTTGCTGAGATTCTTTTCCACAGTCTGTTTTGGGGAGTTCTTTAGCTGCTAATTTTCAGGAAGTTTCAGTGCTTCATAACAGTTTCAGGTCACTTCTGTGTTACAGTGCTCACTACAGAAAAGTTTACCGGTAATGAGGTACATCGATTGGTACCTCCCACTATCGAGCGGTAAAGAGCTCCCTACTGAGTGGAATTATGTTGCTGCAGTATGTGATGCCAGATTACCACTGGTGTTTAAATACACTTTCTCATTTAACCAAATGGTGGCTACCGTGTACCATTTCTGAGGTAATACCCTGATTCCAGTGTAATATATTCTTTCCCCCAAATCTCCTGAAGATGGCACTCTATGTTGATAAAAATGTAGTTATTACTCCATTTTCAGTGTTTCTAAAATTAGCAATGCTGTACTCATTTATTATCTTGATTCCTAGCGGAGCACTGGTTTTATATCTGGGGACTGTGGGTCTTGAGCTTTACATTTAGGAGGCACAATATTCACACATGACCCTAGCAGGGATCTCCTGTAGTGCACTGTAGGTATTCCAGAGGATGTTACTGAAAGCCATCATTTATTTGTTCACCTTTTTATGCAGTCAGTGCTGCAAATAACTTATTACTGCATTTTCAATATTCCTTCATTTTCCAATATTATCATTACTAAAAGCAGAACTTGAGACCTGCAGCCAGCAGGTATTGAACCACTGCTCTGCACATCAGTTACACATTAACAATTTGATACTGGCAAAGTCCAGTCACAAACTAACCTGTCAGATGTTCAGTACCATGGTACTGATGTTTACTGATGGCTAGTCAGACTGAAAAATAAATAAATTATTTAGACTGATTCTGTGACACTTTGACACTTTGATGCATGGTTTGCTGTCACAGTGAGCCTCAGTGACAATTGTGGATCTTCCTTAGGAATTCTAGGCAGTAGTGAAATGAGATGATTTATTTATTTATTTGATTTTCTCCCAAGTAGTGGATAGAATAAATGTATCATGCACCATAACCTTAGGCCAGCATGGTGAATGTATTGCAAAAATGAGAAAATATTAAATCAACAGGATTTGGGCAACTGAGATCTGTCCGCATACTTTAAAAACTCTAACAGTTTGCAAAATAGACTATTGTTATATTTTTTACAATAACAGCTACAGCACATGTACCAGATGTTGAGCTTCTTCCAAGTAGTGTCACTAGCGTAGTGGATCATGTGCATGCTTGTGAAGCTGCATGTTAGGGACATTGAATTGGGGAAAATTCAGAATGACTTGTGAGCACATGTTAAGTATTTAGGTGGTACCATGGAACAAACATAGCATTTTCATGATATTGAACAAGTGCCTCTGGGCATACGGGAAGCATACCGGAAGATGACTTGGAAGTGGCTTTTCTAAAATGACAATAACTTTGGGATGTACTGTATAGCTTGGATAGCCTGACTGTGCCTGGTTTGATTGACAGTTGTGAAATATCTGTTTGTTTAATGAGGTCTATTTTTCATAAAATGTACACTTTATTATAATTTGTTGGATAGCAGTGACATGTGTATAAGAGAGAGAGATTAGTCATTCTCTCTTTGTTCTAGTTCATTGCTGGTTGTCACTATTTTCCTGCTACTTGGTCGCTTTCATCAAATATGAATGATTTTCCTGTTGGTATTAACTATGAAAACTACCCCTCCCCCACCACCACCACCACAAACACACACACATTACATTTATGGGATCTGTGATTTTAGCTAAAGCTGTATGGATGGAGACTGATCTAAGAGCAATATACCAGTGAAGCGTAAAAAAATTGCTGCTTAAAAACTTAAACAATATGGCATGGGACCACTTTCTATATTGATATGGACTGTAAGTGATGAGAACAAATATATATAGAAATGATGTTTATTTCCATGATAATATATGCCATATTTATTGCTGTTTTATAAAAGACCTTTATATATCTATATATATTAGAGGCAAAAAACTCCGTTTAATGCATTAGTTAGGGTTGTTCCACAGCGACAAAAGTGAGGAAATTTGCTGTTAGGGTTGAAAACCCCCCTTGGACCCCACGCCCACCCCCCAACCGGCATTGGGGTGCGCATTGGAATAGTCAGCCCTAACTCTCACCCCATGACATGTGTAAAGCAGCAGAAGTATAGAATAATGGGTGAGGTTGGGACCCACGATCCCAATGCACACCCAATGGTGGTTGGGGGTGGTGGGGTCCAAAGGGGTTTTCAACCTAACAACGAATTTCCTCACTTTTGTCACTGTGGAACAACCCTAACTAATGCATTAAATGGAGTTTTTGGCCTCTAATTTCCCTTCTTTTTGAGAATGATAACAAGAAATGGTGAATGTAATGCAGCGGCAGGAGGGCCCCGCGCTCCCGCCGCATAATGCAGCGGCGGGGCCCCGCGCTCCCGCCACATGATGTCTTGTGGCATACTAACAGGGACAGCAACGCAAACAGAAATGCTAACAGTGGCGCACATGGTAACACAAGCGTGAATGAGAACAGAAAGGGTAACGCACACGGTGGCGTAGACGGGAACGGTCTGCCACGTGATGTGTTGTCACATAGTAACATGGTGCCTGCAAACAGAAATGTCAATGGGCATGGTGATGTAAAGTGAAACAGAAAGATAAACAGGACTGTAGACAGCAATGGCAAAAAAATAACAGAAACGCAAGCGCAAATGAAAATGCAAAGGATAACACACATGGTGGCGTAGACGTCAACGGTAAGTGAAACTGGTACGGAACCGCAAGTGGAAAGGGCAACAGTAACAGTAATGTAAGCGCACAGGCTGGTTTTCCCCAAAACCTGCATAGAGAAAGACAGTGAGTACAAATAATGTATGCATAATAATGAGTATCGACGCAGAAAATGAGAACTTGGAATACTAAATACGTTATATCTCAGGAACCGTATGACATAGAAAAAAAATGTAAAAGTCATATTATTTACAACTGTCCTAGCTAATTTGGTACTTAGCCCCTGTTTGGGGGGCTAAGAGTTTTTCTGACGAAAAGTCCGTATCTCGCACCGTTTCCGAGATACGGGCCCTGAAAAGCACAGCAAACGCCGTAATGTTTTCCTATGGGAAAAAGGAAAAGTTTGAAGCGCCATAACTTTCCCTTCCTGTAATGTTTTTTCACCAAACCACTGAAAGGCACATCTGTGGGCTGTTGGCTGTCTTCCCTCCAAATTTCAGGAAAAAGACCAAACCGTTATTTTGCAGCAGGGATCCAAAGGATTTCTGTAATGTGTCGGGCGCCATAATGTTATCCTCTGGGAAAAAATGTCAACTTTGGAGTGCCATAACTTTGCTGCTGTGTAATATTTTTTCAATACAACACTGAAAGGCACATCTGTGAGATGTCGGCTCCGTTCCCTCCAAATTTCAGCCCAAAACTCCCAACGGTTCTTTTGCAGCGCAGTGCCAAATAATCGCTGTTACTTTCCCACAGATGGAAAACTACTGTCGCAATTTGCGAAAGCTTTCTCAAAAAAGTTTGACACTTTCGTGAGCATGAAAGTAATTTGTGAAAGTACTTTTTCCAGAAATTTGAAAAACATATTTCTGGGGTCTTTTACCACAAAATAAAGACATGGCAAGCATCCTCAGGGTCCGACTAGGTGAATACAAAAAGAATTAGGTTGCTAGAGGGTCCCAAATTTAAATGCCAACCATTTTTCTGATCACCGACTGAAAACAAAATGGCCGATTTGCAAAAGTAACAGGCCCATTTGTGAAAGTAAAAATGCATTTGCGAAAGTGTTGAACTTTTTGTTAACTTTTCCCATTGACTTATAATGGGAAACTGTTTTTTGACTAACTTTTGAACCGTTTAATATTTTTTCACGAAATCTTTGAAAGGCACATCAGGGACCCTGGCTGCACGTTCCCTGAAGATTTTGGGCCAGTCGTGCAAACTGTACGACCTGTAGGCGTGACCGTAGAATTCCAGAAAAAGTATAAACGCGTGCACAGATCACACTTAATAACTCTGCAGCCGTATATCCGACCAGTATAAAACTTGACAGATCCCAAGGCCTGTGGTTCTTGATCATGTATTCCAAATTTCAGCCAAATCTGTGAAACAGTTGCAAAGTTATTAAGGTGCAAAATTTTGAGGTTTAACTTAGAAATGGCTCCTCAACCCTAACTATAGTGGCACTACCGTGCCACTATAATATATATATATATATATATATATATATATATATATATATATATATATATATGTATACACTGTATATATATTTATAGGAACACTGTCAACTCCCTTGGGCCTCAAAGTGTCCCTAGTTTAAAAAACACACATTATGATTGTTCTCATTCCATAGAGATGAATGACATAGCTGGGAGTTTGATTCTGATTACTTTTTTCTTTTAAAAGGTGAAAAAGAGACTGCCCACCATACTGGTGTTACCATACCAAAACCTGTTTGTTTATATTCCTTGATAATTCTCATGACATCTTTCTTGGACTTACGAACACTCCAAATAGTCTAGTCACTAATTTTGTAGTTGGAGTAGAGGAGACTATTGCATCATGAGTGGCTGCACTTTATTTTTTAATGATGAGTAAGTATGCAATAATAGTAGATCACTAGCTAGAAGAAAAACAAGGCTGGGTATAGCTATACATTAGCATGTATTTCAGTTCCACTATTCAAAGAGACAGATAAAACAATCAGCAATAATAATGAATTTTAGAGATGGCAAGCAATCATAAAATGTGGGTTTTTAACTAGAAAAAAGAATGATGCTAAGAAGTTTGACAGTGTCCCTTTAAATATATGTGCATCTTGAGATTTTCATTATTAAATTCACTTATATATGGTAAGTTATTTGTGCTGTGTTATGTGTTTTTTACATGTTCAAACTGCAGTTTTGTTGTGCTTCACTGGTATATTGCTCTTTTGCGAAGTGCTCTCATTTCAGATCAAAGTTCAAAATCTGAAACTTTGGGGATCATATTCTTTGTACCACTATAGAACTGAAACTTGCAGCACGCACTACCTCCCTCACCAGAATGGGAGCAGGGTCTTAAGTGTTCCTGCCAGAGTATCACTGCAACAATGTTCCAATCCAACAATGCCTCCACCCCATTGCTGTCCCCCAATCTGATTGCTGTCACTTTACAAGAACTCCATCACCTAGAAATGACAGTTCTCTTGACACATGCTTGAAAGACAATGTTATGAATAGGACCGACAATAAGGAACACAGTAGAGCATATAAATGTATACACAATTGCTTCCTTTCACAGCACTAAATGACCATGCTTAAAATTTAGAATGGAAAAGATTAAACTGGTTTACTCATATTGGCCTGAATGTCCACCATTTACACCTCCCAGACTGACTGGTGAAACAAATAATGGTCTGTGACATCATGACTTCCTTGTAACCTGGACGTATAAAGCCTAAATAGTTAATGATATGTATGATCAATAAATTTTAAGAGCATATGAGCACTCAAAGTAGCTGCATAATTGGACTACATGTAAGTATAACAGGATGAATGGATAAGAAAATATGAAGGATTTTTAATGAATTTGCATATTTTGCAACTATAGATATTAAATACAGATTTTAACCACACAGTCAGTCTCTGAAATCCTCCAAGGTCATCAGTCTGTATCTTTTATAGTTAATTTTATATAAATAAATCATATTAATGAAGTAAAAGAGGAATTTTTGCCAATCTCTTAGATGAACTTAATGTACAAACAGTGCTTTTTAAATTCGTAGATACTGTATCTTGATTATATACTTGGAACAATAAACTGAAATACTGCAGTTCATTCTAAGCATTCTGGTTGCAGCTTCTCATGGGAAAGGAAGACACACCTATTTTACAATCTGTATATTAATAGGGGCCCTTAGAACCCCACCCCCACCTGATATGCAGCTAGGAGTGCTGTGGATATTGTTAAAAGTACCCCTGTTTTCCTGTTTTCTCCCATCTTGAGCCTTTTTATTATTACTCATTATAATTACTAATATTGTAATACATTAAAACTTCACTATTAGGTCCTCTACTACAACGTCTTTCAAAACTACACCATTTACCTCTGCTGCAAGCTAATTGAAGCATTTTGTTGATCCTCATTGTGTTAATAACAGATCTCTTTAATACTAAAATTATTTGGATTCTAAGAAAAATCTAACTGTAAGAGTAATTTTAATGAAAATTCATGTAGGGGTATTTCACAGTAAACCGAGATGAAATGTTTGTAAAGGTAAATAGTCAAAAAATGACTTCAATGCACAACTGGATTATGCATATAAACATAGAAAACATCTAGCAGAACAAAGTGTTACAGTCTCTCTGGTCAGCCACATAAATGTTCAGACTGTATGCCTCCCAAGGGATCATAACCAATTTACATATGCCTCCACTGATCCCTGTTGCCCTTGAATCATTTTCATCAGCCTTGTTTGTACTATCTCCAGCTTGCTCATCTTCTTTATACAATGAAGATTCCAAGCCATGTTGAAAAATTAAAAACAGTGATGTTTGTTGCTCTGCAATAACTAAAAAATGGCTGAGATTTAAGCAAATGAAATGTAGGGTCTTGAGATCCTGATGCAAGGCTGGTTTCTAAAAATAAAAAACACAAACAAGGAAGTCACAAACAAAATAAGCATGAAGCCTGCTCTTGCATAGCCCCCTCACCCCAAAAAAGCTGTTTGTCAGATCAAGACAATTTAGACAACAAACATTAACCCATGATCATGGTCCTGCTCAACTCAAAGGCAAAATCTGCATCATGGATCACAATCAGGAATTAAGAATGTGTTCACTAATATGAATACATTTTTACATCCTGGTTTTGTGATCTATAAAAAAACAATAATCATGTAATGAACAGGAGACAATCCCTAGCAGTAATTTCTACCCCCAAACTAGATCTTTAATATTAACACTGGCAGCGCATTCCCAGTGGCCTCACAATCTTAATTTCAACACAGAGAATGCATCTTCTTTTTTTTTTTATGTTGTCATTGGGACCTCAATCCAAATGCAGATCAGGTTCGAAAATTTGGGGAGCATGGGTTAAAACATTATTGTACAAAACCTCTGAAAGGCATTATCTTGGCAAAGATCCCATAGACCCTGAAATATTTAAAATAAAATTCCTTCTCTCTAGGCTGTAGATGAGCACAAACAAATGTAATAAATGCTTTGCTACTGGAGACACTTGGAAACAAGTTTTGGCTCAGCATGCTTTTCCTGGTCACCACATTTTAAATATATTTGAAAAATAAACAAAATTCATGTACAGTAACTGGCCCATTACAGATTTGTTTTCTAACATCATTGTACTAGATAGCTCTGTACGGTAACACAGGACACATTGGTATTTCAGTTTGTGACTTTTATGGTGGTACTTTCTAGTTTCACAATGTACAGTATGAAAAACTCAGAGGAGTTATTCTCATCAAATTAAGATTCATGGTTGCTGTACTGAAATTGCTCGGACGAGGCTGGAATTTATTTTACAGTAATATTGATGAGTTTGGTTTACCTTAGATTCTGTCTGCTTCCACGAACAGTGTGAGATAAAAATATTTAAAGTGCTAGCATTGTATGCTGTACAGCTGTGCTTAATATTTATTGCCTTTGCTGAGACTATGTGGACATTGATGAATTCTGTCTGTGTACAGAAGACATCAGCTCCTTCCAATGACAATAATAATAGTGTCAAATCCTTTACTTGGAGTAGCTCATAGGGGGTGGGAGGAAGATATATGCAAAAATGAATTAGCCTACACCTTGCCTCCAATGCCAGATGTGCATTGCAGGCTACTAGAGTCCACTCTAGAATTTATTATTGTGTTAAACTTTCTTTTTGTGGCTGTAGCAAATGTAAACACAACGCAGAGGAGAGCGAGAAAAATTTGCAAATATACTCAATTTTCCCTCTCACTTTCATTGTCACTTTCACTCATGCACCTCTTTAGAAGTAACTGGCTGACCAACTGTACAGAGTCTGTTGGGCACCGAGCATTTTGTGGTATTACTACTGTAGGATTGTTTTCCTTAATCATGACATTTCCCAGCAAAATAATGTATCCAGACTATAGAGAGTCTCACTTATTGCTTTCTGCCATCTCCTTTGCTCACTCACTGTCATGCAGCCCCCCCCCCCACTGGATTGCAAATAATGTAAATAGCCATCAAAAATAAACAAAATATATTGCCAGCATGAGTCATTAGTTTGTACTTATTATGTCAATAACCGTTTGGGTTACTGATGGCAGTGATAAAAAAATACTTTGAATAAGAATTTAGAGCAAAGTGCAGCACCAAGAAAACTGTTTAACACTATGTGAATTCAAACATCAGTTAGATGTGCAATATTTATTTAATGAAAATACAGATAATTTATTGCTCTGCATATGAAACACCTCTGAAAAGTAAAACGAGTCTGATGTTTGCCATTGATCTTTAAACTCAGCGCTGTACAAGGTGATGATTATGAAGATAATTGACACATTTTTACGCATTGCAGATTATAAATAAAGACACAAACATATTGGTTGTTAATGGAAAGCTTTTTTACAGACAAAAAAGGTTAAAATTAATTTCCTATCTGTTAAGACAAGGGTCACTAGATTGATAGCAGGCTAAAATTATGGCATTCAATTTTGAGATTTAAAGACTAAAGAACTTTACATTTCTATAACTGCCTCATCGGCTGCATCGTCATATGTTTCAAAAAGCTGTTACGTGTTAAAGAAAGTGAGGACTCTCATTGCTTGTCAGTATAAGTGAGTTAGCTTTTTTTTTTTGCTTTACACTGTGCAAAATCAGATGGAGCATTACAGCTCGTGCTCCCAAAGTGATATAATGTTTTAACAATACAAAGTGGTATTGCTGCCCAGCCTGCTTTCTTCAAAAGAATGAATGACTGATACTTTAAAATGTATATCCCAATAACAAAACATTATGTTAACTGCATGGATCTGAAAATGAAACAGTGTATGGCACAGTATGCCTTAGCTTTCATTTACTAACAACAAAACATTAATTTATTAAACTTTTACAAGTCATTCATCCACTGATTTAACTACATGGATTTGAAAAAACAGTGCATGACACAGAATGCCTTACTTTCATTTACTTATAACACAATTTGAGTTAATATTTCTACTGGTTACAGTTTTCAAAAAGAATGACACAAATAATACTATTTGGGATAAACATCACACTAGATTTGGTGAAAAGTAATACGTGTAGAGTCCTAAAACAATGATATAGATGACCGATTTGTTGTACTGGATTATATGGACTATAAATATGTGATTTTATTTCAGCTGGATCAATGCAGGGCTCAATACAAGGTATGGCCTATCAGTGATTCTAATCTTGACAACAAATTCCTTTGATTAAAGAGAATATGGAGGGGTCTTGTATTTATGGATCTGGCCAGGAACATAGTGGGACAAAATATTGCTGGACATTACAAAGCGGCAATAACATCGTCGCCTCCAATGTTGGCAACCAAAAACACTGCTGGCCAGATCTGTGCAGGCAGCACAATTTGACAAAATCCATGGGCCTAGATATTCAAAAGGGATGTGCCATGCGCAACAGAGATGCGCCAGCACAAGTCCGAAAATGTGCCATACTGCGATATTCAGCAGGAGGCAGCTGCATCCCCCAAATCACAATGCACAAGAGCGCAATGGTAATGAATGCATGCACAACTGAAGGGGGAGGAACCATGAATAAATGGCACAGTGTGATATTCAACAGCATGCACCATGTGCAATAGGGGAGCAAGTGGAAGTTGCACAATAGCAGAAATGATCCAAAATAAAAATGAACAAGAGAGAGGCACAAGAACACTACATGGAAGCCAGAGGTGGAAGAAAGGTGACAGCCACAGAAGACAGGGAAGCAGTGAGTGGGACTGGAAAAGAGCAGGACAGGGCACACCTGGGAAAATAGGGCAACAGGACAGGAGTGGGCAGCCTGTGCCACAGTGGACTGAAGGCAGTGGCAGTGGGCAGGACAGCCAACTCTTGGAGGTGTTCCCGGTGCAGGGAGAGTAGCACAAAGGACAGCGGGAGGAATGGGATTACAGCTGCCGGGGAGGAACACAAGCCAGGGACATGGCCAGTGCCACCACTCAGATGGAGGTGGTAATGAGATGTGTGAGAAGGCAGGCAGCAGGGGGGCACGTCCATGGAAGGGCCCGTCAGTGGAATGCCCCCAACAGGTGATACCGAGCCCACACCAGCTTTGAGCACTACAGTGACACCAAGATTGTGGGCCAGTACCACCTGAACTGGGCAATCCTGAGGTGGCTCTGTGAGCTGTGCAGTGATGAGTTGCAGGCAACCACAAGATGGAGCCATGCTCTGTCAGTGGAGACAAAGGTAACAGCTGTCATGTGCCTGCTCACCACAGGCACCTTCCAGAGACCAACAGGGGACACAACAGGCATAACCCAGTTGGCTGCATCACACCTACTCACACAGTTCCTCAGCTCACTGCTGCCACATGCTACAGAATACATCCATTTCCCCAGCACACCAGCGGAGTGCACAGCACACATATAAGAGTTCCACAGGGTAGCACGTATGCCTGGCATGCTCGAGGCCATTGACTGCACCCATGTGGCCATCAGCACACCACCTGGCCCAGAAGGTGCTGCGTATATTAATCAGAAGGGCTATGACAGCATTAACTGCCAGGTGGTGTGCGATGCTAAAGGGCACATAACCAATGTCTATCCCATGCACACTGGAGGAGCACATGATGCCTTCATCTGGCACCAGTCTGATTTGTGCCACAGGTTCAAGAGTGTGGACATCCCCACTGGCCACCTAGTGGGTAAGTATGCAAATCACACAGAAAGACATGGATCTTGGAGGGGCATAGTCAGAGGTGACATGGGTACTGGCCTAGATGGCCCATGGCAGGGCGACGCTGATCACCAAACTAATGTCCACCCTCTACACACAGGTGACAGTTGCTATCCACTGCGTCCCTGGTTGCTCACACCATACCAGCAGCCCGCGACCCCATCACAGCAACGGTACAATGCGGCACATGCCACCACACGCAAAGTCATAAAGTGGGTGTTCGGGATGCTGAAGACACATTTCCATTGCCTGGACATGTCTGGTGGTGCCCTACAGTACAGCCCCTTGAAGGCCTGCAGGCTATTCCTGGCCTGCTGCATCCTGCACAACATGGCCAATGACTGTGGGATAGCTGTAGAGGTCAAAGAGGGGGACAGCAATGGGGATGATGAGGACACTGGTGCAGATGGTGATGGGCAGCCCCCCCTTGTACGAAGGGACCCCTGACTGATCCAGATGTCGCAGATGCACTGGGGCACCATCACAGAGGAGCACTTCAACCAACCCAGGTAAGTCATGGGGCCATGGGCAACCACCAATGGCAAGGGCACAACCTACAAACATGCATGGACAAACCCCAGGGGCACATAGCGTAAAGGGAAGTGGCTGAACGTGGAACCACACATGCCGTCAGGGATGGGCAAGGCCTAACATGGCACGTGGTCATGGACACACACACACACACACACACACACCACAAGACATGCACAAAGGGTAGGCACACCAACTCCAACTGCCACCCCTAGCCACACATTCGTCCACAGACCACCACACCCAGTGTCTGTCATTGTGCATGTCTCAGATGCTGGGCACCATTGCACAGTGGTGGACAGCACAATGCAGGCATCATCATGCACACGCCACAATGGCCAGCAGCCAGAAGGGTGTGCACATGGACCATATGTGTGTGTGTGTGTGTGTGTGTGTGTGTGCAGGTTCAGGTATTCCACCCGTGCATTGCACATTGAAAAACACACTGCACACAGGGCAGCGTCAGACAGTAGCCATGGTAGGAGTCAGGTCAGTCACGCAGCACAGTGTAAGTCCACCATGGATGCATGGTTGGCCCCGCCAGCTGTGACAGGCTGACCATTAGCCTCATGGGGTGGCATCGACAGTCCACCAGGGGTGCCCCTGCGGAACATGACCATTCTCGAGCAGGGGTCTGCAGCTCACCGAACATGCCTGCACCAGGCGTGCTCGGGATGCCCACAGCTGAACCTGGTGTCGACAAGGAGGGCGTTGCACGATGCAGGGAACAGGGGGTGGACATGGTACTGTGCGGTGCCTGTGGTGCATAGACAAATAACTGTGTGCATCTTGTGGCCATGACAGCTGTGAATGCCTGTGTCTGCCTGTGAATGGTGGCAGTCACATCCTCCCGCAGCTGGTCCATCTCTGCCAGGAGCAGAGCGGTGTCCCTGCTGCACCACTCCTCTGCCTGGTGCAGGACTGTACTGAGTGCATCCACTGCCATCACAAGCCGCTACTGCTGATACACTGATTCATGGAGTATACGGGTGTGCTCATCTAAGAGGTCATCTGCCTGATTGGCATGCTGTCCCTCATGGTGTTCGTGGCCATGCTGGGCAGCACCCCTTGAGGTTAGGTGCTGCACACCAGGGCCATGCCTGGGCATGTCCACAGGCAGTGCACTGATGCTGCACCCCAACACTGTCCCCCCGTTGCCATTGGCCGACTGCTGACACTGCCCCTCTGGCCGCCGCTTGCCAGGGCTCCACAGTGCCTCTGCAGTGGCTGAAACAGCCCCACTGTCCTGGTCACACACCAGTGCTGCCCCACTGGTGCAGACAGGCACAGGCTGGGCTGTGATGTCACACAGGCCTCTACAGTGGCACCCCCCATGGCTATGCCTGTGCTGTTACCTGTTGTGCGGCCATCCTGTGGCCCACACGTATCACTGTCCATGATGTGAGCTCCATCATCATCGGTGACAGATCTGGCACCAGTCAGAGTCTCAGCATGCTGGCATCCATGGACACTGTCACACTGGAACACGGGCGGGGCCTCCACTGCATCAGCTCCACCAACCTCAGTCCAGACAGCCAGGCAGGCCCACTGTCGTCCTGACCCTCGGACACCTTTGGAGGTGGATGGACCCTTCTCTGTGTCCATGGTATTGCCCTCAGTGGATGAGCCCATCACCACTGACCCATGTAGATGCTCAGGAGCTGTAAGGGAACACAGTAGCATTAATGTATCTGCCTTACCCTGTGGCATTCCCCCCCCCCGCACAGTGACAGATCAGGACCTACCATGCAGTGACGGGCTACCACCCATCTGGAAGCTACCACCTGGAACACCATTGAGGGCACAACACCGCATGATGCTAGCAACTCGCTTTTCCTGTGGCATCAGGTGTGGCATGGCCAGCTGTCCACCACCAGTTGCAGCCCATGCTGCCCTGATGGCAGCCACCTTATCTTTAATCCTCCTCCTGTCCATGGCCACCTTCTTCTTGCACTCCTACATGGACCACTGGCAGCTGCCATGCTGGTTGACAGCACACCCCACTTCACTCCATGCCACAGCACAAGTCTGTGTTCCCCGCTGTCTGCTGAGCAGCGGTTCCTGGTCAAGGTAGGCCTTAGACAGGGCATCTGATTCTTCCTTGTTGAAGTTGGGACTTCTCTGTCACCCACGTCTCTGTTTCTCCTCCTCCACCTTATGTTCAGTCATCACTGATCCTGTGGGAATGTACCTCTGAATGTGCAGTCCCATGCATCTCCCACACACCACAGTCCACACTGGCAAACAGCATGCAACTCACCACAATAGACTGCAATACCAGAGTATGGCCTCTGCAGCCCCATGTTGCATTTTTTTAGCACAACGCATGCAAATGAGGATAGGCTCAATTTTAAGTGGATGCTAATGCAGTAGCTGTGCCATTGAATTGCTGATGAGTTGATTTGCATATGCCGGCTGAATATAATGCTGTTGCGCCTTGTGCAATTGTGTTGAATGTGCTCAGGCAAGGGCACAGCTCTGTGAAGTGCGCAGTAGACACCGAATGGCATATGCCTGGGGTGCTGACGCCAACGCCTGCCACGCTGCTGACATGCTGAGCATGGGAGGCAGTGCAGGGCACATCCACCACTGTGCCAGTGGTGCTAGTGTGCTGTTCACATATATAGTGCTCTTGCACTAGGGCGCTGTTGGCGCCGTGGTGCCACAGCATGGTAGGCCACTACAAGAAGTGCCACACAGGTGCCCTACCGTGCTACACAAGGTGAGTACCAATCACGCTGTGGCGGTCCGTGCGCGAGGGACCCCTGACCCTGTGCTGACCTTTGCCCCTTAGGCGCCATGTGTCCGCATGGGTGCACCTTTATCGTGCTGTTCAGTGACAGCACAATGGGCAATGGAAGGGTAGTACCACGCAGCATCCGCACATGGCAGACGTGCACTATGGAGCACCATTTTGATGCTCAATGCTTGAAAGATGGCATGGAGATGGGTACCAATCTGGATCCAGGTTGAACTGGCTAACCTTGTGTCCCGGGTTGAGCCCCATGCTGGTGCTCTCTTTGGGGAGGCACCCCTGGACAGGGCCAGGAGTGCTGTGTGGGAGGAGGTGGTGGTGGCCCTGGAGGAGGTGACAGGGATCCAGCACACAGCAGAGCAGTGCAGGCATCGGTATGGGGACCTCCAGTGGAGGGACACGGACAGGCTTGCCAACCTGCGGGCATGCGCCAGGAGGGGTGCGGTTCCACAGCCAGGTAGGTGCCCTATCCATACACTGGTTATGTCCATACAGGTATCGTGGTGGGTATGTGTCCAGCACATGGGGGGGTCCATCCAGTGTGGGCCATGGTGGTGGTGGTGGTGGTGGTATAGGGGTGGGGGGCAGATGAGTTTGGCTGTGTGGGATCACACACACCCAGGGGCGGGTGGCCTTTGTTACTGGATTGTACTGATGTTCCTCTCTTCATGTTTGCACCCTAGGCCCTGAGGAGTGCCAGCATTCCAGGGAGGGGCAGCTGCAGCATGAGGCATGTCAAGATGCCAGAGGACCCATACCAGCCCAGCACCGGGACCAGCCCCGATGATGGTGAGTGTCTTACATCCAGGATTTTTTGTGCATGCTGTGTAGCAGGGTGGAAGGCGGGGCATGGCCACCATCCATTGACACCACTGCTGCGCATGCCACATAGTATAGTCAGCACTGTCCAGTGGCACTGCATGTCTGGGAGTGCGTCATTGGTGGTCCATGCATGCACCGGGTACATGGCTGTGCCACTGCCTTCGCACTGCAAAGCCATGTCACTGTACAGCCATGGTGGTGCTGTTCAGGACTTGGGCAGTGGGTGTGTGCAGCAGTCCACATGGCTGTGTGCACCTGGGTGGACAGGTCTTGTGGACATGATCACTGTGGGTGGTCGCACACCACCACAGGGGCATGTCCCATGGCTGTATGCCATGCACAATGGGTGGGCTGCAGGGGGCTGTGAAATCACACCTATTGACTCTGCTCCCTTGTCCTAGGTGGATGGAGGATGGTACTTATGGAGCAGGCACTGCAGGAGCTGTTACAGGTGGCCAGGGCCTCTCTGGCCATCCTCGAACGGATGGATTGCCATGGTGTGAGGCATCATCATGGCAGGAGGTGCCATAGAAGTGGGGAGTGGGGCTCCCACTGAAGATGGACCGCAGTTACAGCTTGTGAAAGCCCCATGGACCCACCCTCACACCCCTTCTTTCCTCTCCCATTTGTTCACCCCTGCCCCTTACCCACCTCCACCCAGTTTTTGGCCCTCACCCCTTTCAAATGTATATATCTGTACATAGTTTTGTTACCACTTTTATAAAATATTAGAGGCAAAAAACTCCATTTAATGCATTAGTTAGGGTTGTTCCACAGCGACAAAAGTGAGGAAATTCGCTGTTAGGGTTGAAAACCCTAACTCCGAATTCACCCCCCCCAGCACCACACCAACACACACACACACATTCAAGTATGGGGGAGGACAAAGTCAACACAACCAATGACAGGCATCCAGCAGCAGGTGACAGAAATAACAAACAATTGTCTAAATGTACTACGAGACATCCCCACCCACCTGACCAGGTACTGCATGCTCAGTGGAGATCAACAGCAAAACTGAGGCCATGTACACCAAACGTACACATCCCTGATTGCAGCTGCACACAACGTACCACACTTAGTAGTTGCATGGCCTTACCTATGGATGCCCCACACCACACCACAACTGGTATTGTGCTGTTATTCAATATAAATGCTGAAGGTGCATGATGACAGTTGTAGAAAGGTTTTAACACTAGTGAGTATACATTAATTAAGAGAAGCACATAAATTAACTACAAGACACTAGCATGCTCAAGATAAAAGTAGTGATACATTTAGTAGGTGATTTACATAGTAGTACATTTACTGCAATGGTTTACTCAACATAGAGAGGCTGATGTAAACGTATGGAAAAGCATTGCCTGTTCAGCGCTGTGAAATTCGTACTGCCAGTATCACATGCATTCTTACTGATGAAGGTGTACTGCTGATGTACATACATAGACCTTCAGTGTGTTTCAATACTAAAGATGCAGTAAGTATTCTTTGTAAGAAACATTGTAATTGCATGGATCAGGCCAAGCAACTTCTAAATATCATAGCACTACTGAGCCAACAATGATGTACCTGTATCGGAGATGTATATAGGATAGATTTTCCTGTAGGCACTTACTGAGTATGTTGTACCTGATAAAGACAATCTCATTGCATCTGTGATGACTAACTTATTCAAATAGTAATACATTTACTATTGTTGCAATGAGTGATCTATGCCACTTATGGACACAGTGTGATTTTTAACAGTTGTTTCATACTCAGGCGGTATGACTACTGTTTGGGTTTGCCACATTCTGTCACTGATGCTATCAAAGTGATAACTATGTTAATTGTGGTACAAAGGAATCAAGCAGGTATGTGTGTAGATATAAACAGAATGTCTTTTAGTATTGATTTAACTCACAATGGGGTAAGTGTACTAGGACAGCAGGGTTATCCTCTATCACTGACTCTGTCAGTTATAATCACACTAGGGTTTCGATGACTGTAATGATCAAGTTACACTGTTCATCTTCATGAGTTCATATTCACAGCCATTCTCCAGTAACTAGACAGTGTATGGTGTAACTGGGTGGGACACTGTGTTGCAAAGCTGCTGCAGTGCCTAGCAGAGGGAGAGTATCTACTCATAAAGACAATTAAGCAATGAGGCATGACCAACAGTTATGTTAAATGGTCTGTTAATCACCCTGTAGGGGTTTAATGTTGAATGAGGCATAGCCGAGTGCCACATGTCACTAGACAGTGATAAGCTGACCATTAACATAATACCTGGGAGTGGCTTATTGCTATCATAATAAAACTGATTTTTAAACAACATTAAACCATGTTCATCATATGGTTAGGCTCTACATGTATGTTAATAAAAACTAAACATAAGGCTGTTACAATGTTTACAGTCAATTAGAAAGCTGCATTTCTCAAACCCTTGTTATAATCAGAGATATTATACCTGTACAACTCCTTGGTTTTGCTGAACTCTGTTGCTCAGGTGGCCCACCAAAGTGGTGTGGTCTGGTGTGGGGCATCGGTAGGTGAGGCCATGCAACTACTAAGTGGTGATGCTGTGTGTAGCTGCAATCAGGGATGTGTACGCTTGGTGTACATGGCCTCAGTTTTGCTGTTGATCTCTCCACTGAGCATGCAGTACCTGGTCAGGTGGGTGGGGATGTCTCGTAGTACATTTAGACAATTGTTTGTTATTTCTGTCACCTGCTGCTGGATGTCTGTTATTGGTTGTGTTGACTTGGTCCTCCCCCATACTTGAATGTGTGTGTGTGTCTGTGTGTGTGTGTGGTGCTGGGGGGGGTGAATTCGGAGTTAGGGTTTTCAACCCTAACAGCGAATTTCCTCACTTTTGTCGCTGTGGAACAACCCTAACTAATGCATTAAACAGAGTTTTTTGCCTCTAATTTCCCTTCTTTTTGAGAATGATAACGAGAAATAGTGAATGTAATGCAGCGGCGGGAGCGTGGGGTCCCACCACATGATGTCTTGTGGCATACTAACAGGGACAGCAACGCAAACAGAAATGCTAACAGTGGCACACATGGTAACACAAGCGTGAATGAGAACAGAAAGGGTAACGCACACGGTGGCGTAGACGGGAACGGTGTGCACGTGATGTCTTGTCACATAGTAACACGGTGCCTGCAAATGGAAATGTCAATGGGCATGGTGACTCAAAGTGAAACAGAAAGAGAAACAGTACGGTACACACAAATGGCAAAAAAGTAACAGAAACGCATAGCGCAAATGAAGCATAAAAGATAGACGCGTGGTGGCATTGGGGTGTGCATTGGGATCATCAGCCCTAACTCTCACCCCATGACATGTGTAAAAGCAGCAGAAGTATAGGAGAATGGGGTGAGAGTTAGGACCCACGATCCCAATGCACACCCCAATGCCGGTTGGGGGTGGGTGGGGGTGCAAGAGGGTTTTCAACCCTAACAGCGAATTTCCTCACTTTTGTCGCTGTGGAACAACCCTAACTAATGCATTAAACAGAGTTTTTTGCCTCTAATTTCCCTTCTTTTTGAGAATGATAACGAGAAATAGTGAATGTAATGCAGCGGCGGGAGCATGGGGTCCCACCACATAATGTCTTGTGGCATACTAACAGGGACAGCAACGCAAACAAAAATGCTAAAAGTGGCACACATGGTAACACAAGCGCGAATGAGAACAGAAAGGGTAACGCACATGGTGGCGTAGACGGGAATGGTCTGCCACGTGATGTCTTGTCACATAGTAACATGGTGCCTGCAAACAGAAATGTCAATGGGCATGGTGACATAAATTGAAACAGACAGATAAACAGTACTGTAGACAGAAATGGCAAAAAATAACAGAAACACAAGCGCAAATGAAAACGCAAAGGATAACACACATGGTGGCGCAGACGTTAACGGCAAGTGAAACAGGTACGGAACCGCAAGTGGAAAGGGCAGCAGTAACAGTAATGTAAGCGCACAGGCTGGTTTTCCCCAAAACCTGCATAGAGAAAGACAGTGAGTACAAATAATGTATGCATAATAATGAGTATCGGCGCAGAAAATGAGATCTTGGAATACTAAATACATTATATCTCAGGAACCGTACGATGTAGAAAAAAAATGTAAAAGTCATATTATTTACAACTGTCCTGGCTAATTTGAATCTTAGCCCCATTTGAGGCTAAGAAATTTTCTCAACGAAAAGTTCGTATCTCGCACCGTTTCCGAGATACGGGCCCTGAAAGGCACGGCGAACGCTGTAATGTTATCCTATGGGAAAAAAAGAAAAGTTCGAGCGCCATAACTTTGCCTCCCTGTAATGTTTTTTCACCAAACCACTGAAAGGCACATCTGTGGGCTGTTGGCTGTCTTCCCTCCAAATTTCAGGAAAAAAGACCAAACCATTATTTTGCAGCAGGGTGCCAAAGGATTTCTGTAATGCGTTGGGCACAGTAATGTTATCCTAAGGGAAAAACCGTCAACTTTAGAGTGCCGTAACTTTGCTGCCATGTAATATTTTTTCAATACAACACTGAAAGGCACATCTGTGAAATGTTGGCTCCGTTCCTTCCAAATTTCAGCTCAAAACTCCCAACGGTTGTTTTGCAGCGCAGTGTCAAAGAATCGCTGTCACTGTCCCACAGATGGAAAATTACTGTCGCAATTTGCGAAAGCTTTCATAAAAAAGTTTGACACTTTCGTGAGCACGAAAGTAATTTGCGAAAGTACTTTTTCCAGAAATTTGAAAAACATATTTCTTGGGTGTTTTACCACAAAATAAAGACATGGCAAGCGTCCTCAGGGTCCGACTAGGTGAATACAAAAAGAAATAGGTTGCTAGAGGGTCCCAAATTTAAATGCCAACTATTTTTCTGATCACCAACTGAAAACAAAATGGCCGATTTGCAAAAGTAACAGGCCCATTTGCGAAAGTAAAAATGCATTTGCGAAAGTGTTGAACTTTTTGTTAACTTTTCCATTGACTTATAATGGAAACTGTTTTTGAATAACTTTGAACCGTTTAATATTTTTTCATGAAATCTTTGAAAGGCACATCGGGGATCCTGGCCACATGTTCCCTGAAGATTTTGGACCAGTCGCGCAAACCATACGACCTGTAGGCGCGACTGTAGAATTCCAGAAAAAGCTTAAACATGAGCACAGATCACGCTTAATACCTCTGCAGCCGTATATCCGACCACTACAAAACTTGGCACATCCCAAGGCCTATGGTTCTTGATTGTGTATTCCAAATTTTAGCCAAATCTGTGAAACGGTTGCAAAGTTATTAAGGTGCAAAGTTTTGGGGTTTAAAATAGAAATGGCTCCTCAACCCTAACTATGGTAGCACTGCTGTGCTACCATAATTTGTTTAGTTATGCCTATTGTTGTGGTCTCTGATTTGCAGTGGGCTAATGGTGCTCAGCTGCAGTGGTGTGCATGGTGTCGGGGTGGTGCTATCATGGGTATGTGTGTGTTTGTGTCTGTAGGGGAGACAAGTGTGGTGTGGGCGTAGCTCTCAGTCACTGTCTGTGGTTTGTGTGTTGTTCCCTGTGCAATGGATGACTGTGTGCAGTGATATACGATGCATGCGCTGTGTCCACGGTGCACCTGTCAGACCGTCCATGGCCTGTGCAGCTGCCACTCTTGCATGTCTGTGACCTGCACAGTCCACTGGCATGTCAGTGGTGGCTGCCCATGCTGGACTGCCACTGTACCCAGCATAATGCCATGTTGCCTCCTGTCACTGGTGTGGTGCACGTCTGTTTCGGGTGGCACTGTTGCATCTGCTGTTGTTGTCCCACCTCAATGGTGTCACCTGTGCCTGTTGCAGGGGATGTACTCCCTTGTCTGTCACTTGTGCTCCAGCTGCATGCTGGTGGCATACAGCATTGTGGTGCCTGCACAGGGTTACTGGCACACCTGTGCCATGGAGGTGTTCTGGCCATGTGTACATGGCTGCTGTGGTCACATGCCAGAGGCTTGGTTGACCCGCTACTGTGTTCCTGTGTTGGTGTGCCCTTGGGTATGGGTGATTGTTTGTCTGTGCACTGTGTTGCATCGTGTGTGACGCTTGCTTCCATGCAACATTGTGGGTGTCTGCACTGGCTGTTGTGGCCAGTGCTGGGATGGGGTGTGTTCTTGGGAAGGTGTGCAGGGTGCTGTGACACTGGTGGTGGGTTCCAGGGCATACCCTGTCACGTGTGTGGTACCTCGTGTGCTGATGCATGGTCGGCCTCACAGCTTTACCTGGGGGGGCATGCATGGCAGCACTGTGTCTGCAGCCGTTGTTTCACTGTCTGCTGCTGCTTCCCACTGTTAGGTTCTCATGGTGGGGCTGCCTTACATGGTTCTGTGGTGCACAGGGTTGTATTTTCACAGTGGGGGTGGTGGCATGCTTGGGGTGTCCTGCACTGTTGGGCACTACTCCTGGGCAGGGGGTATGGGGATCATAGTGCAGGGTGTGCTCTGCATTGGTGGGTTGGTGTGGCATGGGGTGGATAGGCATCCATGTGTGACGGTCCCAGCTTGCAAGGGGGTGTGCTGGTGCACCATGCCACAGCGATGGGTTTCTTACTGGTGTCCCTGGGCCATTGGTTCTTCCCGCTCTCCTCCAGTTGTGCAGTGCATGGGGTGTGGGTGGGTGATGCCTGTTCTGCTGAGTGCTCCTCTGTCCATCCCTAACATGGGTGGTGGGCCCCTGCATCCTGTCCTTGCGCATCCCTGGTTGTGCTGTTGCCCTGCTGCCCTGCTCCACTAGGCATCCCTGATTTTGTTATTGCGCATCTGACCTGTGCCACTGCACATCCCTGATTGTGCTATGGCACAGTTTTCATGATATTCAGTCATGTGCTGCAGGTGCATCTTGACCTGCGTAGTGTTTGAATATCACATGTGTTGTGCATGGGCACAGTGGACTTGCGCTTGCTCCTGCTGTTGCGCACTTTTGTGGTGCAGTTTGAATATCTGGGCCACGGTGTCTAGTGGGTCCACAAACCCACCCACTGATCATCAGCCACACTGAAAGTAATTGTAGCAAGCCCCGGTGTGATGTCCTGTGGCCCCCAACCCACTGTCACTGATTGCCGACCGCCATCACCAGTGACTCATTATATATGTAATTGCACTATATCCCTGGTGTCTAGTGGACTGCCACACTGGCAGGTAGTTTTCCATGACCCTACTTACCCCTTCCACCTCAACACTAAGCAGGCGACCAGCACAGCCCTACATTCTCCACCACAGCTGGCCACCTGACTTGAGCTAAAATGAATGTGCGTGAGTATGCACTCATTCATTTCAGCTCAGTCAGGTGGCCAGCCATGGTGGAGAGTGGAAGACTGTGCTGGCCACCCACTCATTGATGGGGTGGAGGGAGAAGCAGGGTCATGGGGAACTATCTGCCAGGGTGGGGGGTCCACTAGACATCAGGGATATAGTGCAATTACATAAATAATGGGTCGCTAGTGATGGTGGTCGGGGATTGGTGACAGCAGGTTCAGGGGGCCACAGGACATCATATCGGGGCTTGCAACAATTACTTTTACTTGGGCTGATGATCGGTGGGTGGGGCATGGGACCCACTAGACACCACCAATTTATTCACATTATACTACCTGTCCAGATCTGGCCAGCAATGTTTTTGTTTGTCGACATTGGATGTGGCAATGTTATTGCCGCTTTGTAATGTCTGGCGATATTTTGCCCTCCAATGTTCCTGGCCGGATCTGTATTGACAAATCCACTCACATGATTGCTGCATCTTAAGTGGATGATAATTAAAGAATGTTAAAGACAAATACCTTCCCATGCTCCCTTTCCCATGACACATCTGAAAACAAGCATTTTCGCTCATTATGTCATCCTTGTGAAACTTTTAAATAAATGAATAAAACCATGTTTCAACTGTTAATTGAATCTAAATCCATTCTATTATGCGGGTGAAAAAGGCAGATTATTCCAGTAAATGTCAAGTGAGTCCTGTGATTGTGGTGGTGGGGGGGGGGGCGGTTAAAACACAAGTGTATTCATGAACATCTAATCGAGTATTAAAATCAGAAATACAATATAAATAACTGGAAGTTGTGTTGTCCAGTAGAAATATCCCTAAAGCTCATAAATTATGATATGCATCCAACACTAAATTAGTCTTTAGGACTGTTTAAAGTGACAATCTTAATGACAAAGTTCTCATGGTGTTTGTTCATATACTTACATTTTTAATCTAAATTGCTTTTCAATTATAACTAAAATGATTCATGCAACTATATAAAAGACTTTACTGAAACTGCTACAGTATCTAACACTTCTACATTTTAAATCATTTGCTTCAAATCTGTCTAGATGCCTCAGTTTGGTAATTCAGTAATTAATTAAAGTAAGTAATTAAAGACTGTCAAGAGGACAGCAATACAACTGCTACAAAAATGAGAATGATTACAGAAAATTATAAAATGGCAAAGATAATTAAAATTGTTTTTACTGTGCCCCTTATTCATTTAATTATCTGAAAGAAGCCTGCATAGTTCAAAATCACTGCTTGGGCAATCAATAGAAATAAGGTGTTAAAATGTTGCAACATTACTCTTTTCATTCTTTTCATTCATCTTTTCACTAATCTTCAATGTACAGTAGCACTGTATAATGAACATATTGAAAGTTCACCAAGTTATTTTGTATCCCTTTCAATTGTAACAACTTTGCAATAAAAAGGAATACATAAGTGCTTTTGATTATTGAGGAAACTATTTCAAACTGTGCTGGTTTCTTTCTGATAATGCACTGCATAAGGGGCACAGAAAAAAATAGTGTAATTTATCTTATTGTAATAAGTTATACTTGTAAAGTTTAACACTGGATAAACAGGGGTAAGAGGTGAGAGATGATTGAAGAAGTGTCTTTGCAATCAGTTTTATTAAAAAAAAACACTGGAAAGGAATGGCCATCTTAACATAGTTTATTAATTTTAGCATCTTAGTACCTTGTAAAAATGCAGAGGACCCAGCTTTCACAGTTTTTTTTTTGTTATATAGGCTAAAGGCTGTGTTCTTCCCAACAGTGTTGAAAGGGATTAGGGATGTAGACACCACCCATGCCCCTGTCATTAGGACAGCCAGTCTGAAAAGAATTAGAGTAAACAATAAATCAACCTATCTGCCAAGGAAGCAGTCAGAGGCTAAAAGTGGAAAAACTGGTTCTCAGTTTGTGTGTGTGTGTGTTTGTGTGTGTGTGTGTGTGTGTGTGTTTTGGGGGGGGGGTTGATGCAAGGCATTTAATCAAAGCACTAACCTTTTACACAACAGGGAACCCATACCCAACAGGGAACCCACACATCTCCCATTTGCACATAAGGGTATTTTCCACTGATAGCTCATATTTTAGACTAGTGTTAGCTGTCACCAGATGCCTATAGATTCAAATATTGATTTCTTAATGGGTGAAGATGGAAGTTATAAACTAGAAGAACTGTGCACTGTGGCAACAGTGACAGCAGTTCCATTACATAATACATATCTGTTTTGCAGCAATTTTTTTCCCTCATTTCTATAGTACAGCAGAAAGATATGTTCCTATGTTTTTAATGTTGACCAAAGCTCAAAATTACAGTTTGCCTTATATTCATCAGAACTGAATGATATCAATACTATGGAGTACTGCAAAAGCAGAACCACACTGTCAGAGCTGGAAGCTCAGTTTAGTTACAAGACAGAAAGAAAGTAAATTGTACAGAAAGGAGAAGGGAGGTGCTTGCCCTGATACTCATTCAAGGTCAATAACAAAATACATGAGCATATTATGTAATGTTTAAGTTCAAAACATATATTTCCTTAACTTTGAATGGCCCATGTACTGTATGTGGTGCATTTAAATGAAGCTAAACATTCTGAGGGCCCTGACCAATAATTCTAATTGCAAGGTTCCTAATTCCTGTCAGTTGTGGAAGTCCTAGGGTATTCCATTCTCCTATAACAGAAACATAAAGTTTGATTTTTGTTAGAGAAATGTGATATGTCTGTGGAATAATTAGCCGTTCCCTTACCATTATTATGTTTTGGCATTTTATTTCATTAAACATTTGCACCTTGCACCCTGTGTTTCAGCCCCTCAGTCTTTTCAACATAATTGTGGTTTTATGTTCTTATGTACTTAGTTTATTTCCTGCCTTATTAATAATTCAGTGCCATTCCTGCCTGTGTACCAACCATGTTTTTTTTTTTATTTTTTATTTTTACTTTTATGTTTAGGGTAGTTTTAAAATAAAAAAAAAGAAAACAACAAATTTAGATGTATTTAAACATTTGATTTAGCATTTACAAAGTACTGTTTTTTATATAATAAAACAGAGTATAACTCAATAACCAATCCCCTTTTATTATTTTAATGCAAACCAGATTGTGACCATCACTCCTATTACTGAAACATTGGGTTCAAAGCAAGACAAAAGAATAAAACAGAGGGGCTTGGAGGAAAAGGGGAGAAATTTAAAACATCAAATTGATAAATCACAAGTCTGCACAATACTGATTTCCTGGCAAATTGTTAAAAAAAATAAAAATTATTAGGGTATAAAGCACAGTAAGCCTTATTGGAAAGAACCAAAATACAAACCCAAAGTAGTGCCCACACATGGGAGTCCTGTTTAATATAAGAATGAATATGATGTATTATATCTGATAGGACTTGACACATCACGAGCAGATAAAAGATATTCAACAAACGTTACTTCATATTATCCCATTACAAAGGAACTGACAGAATAGTTTGTATCTACCATAAGACAAGTATTCTGTTCATTTTCAATAGCACTGGGACCGCTGCAGGGAAGGATGATGGTGGTGTTGGGGAGGGGGTGGATGCTGCATGGTGGGTATATATTTTTTAAAGTCCTAGTACAAATCAATATCCAATCACTTGTCATGTTTATAACACACATCAGTTCCTGATGTTGCTATAATTGCTGGCAGATGTATCTCTCCATCTTTTTTCAAACTATTTTAAATGTTTTAAATATAAAAATATGAATAGCTATTTTCCCCCAGTTTATTGAAAAAGTGCACAGTTTAGCCTTTGCAAGTTGCTTGGTCCATAAATTGTGATTCTCCATATGGATTTTCTATGCTAAATAACTTGCATATATTTTCTTTGCCTTTTGTTGCTTTTCCATGTGATTGTACTGCAGTAACTGATATAAGTATGGGGTCCCAAATAGATTTTAATGTTTACAGCATCAGTTGTTTTAGGCAGCCTTTACAGAAACCATGTGGTTTATTGTCTGATCCTTCCTCATACTGTTTTGTGCTTTACAGAAAGGTTAATAAGGGAATTTAACTCTGTAAACAGTGTAGTCATGAGAAGACTAACCAGCTGGATTAATATAAATTTGTATTCTGTCATGTCCAAAAATGTGCTCCACCACCCAGAAACCATGACAGTCTCCTTCAGATCACAGTAACAGGTTACTTTGCTATCAACACACACCTGCTATTCATGTGGCGGGACTTATTTAAAACCATGGAGATCTGACCAGATGAGTAGGGGATGGGTATGCAAATGTTGCAGGGAGAGTGACAGCATAGTGATGTAAAGTGATTTTATTTATTTTTTTATTTACACTTGTCTGCTTTGCAAGAACTGGACCATCCAACAGCACTAAAGCTCATTTCTAACTGACTTGTTCCAGTAAAAAATGTGCCAGTATTCAAACAGCCCCAGCAGAACTGGCTCAGTAATAAAGAGGAGCTCAGAAACAGCTACATCAGTTGCCACCAGAGCAAACCGTCCATTAAAGTTTGCTGGCACAGCTAGGCAATTCAAACTACAGTCCTTAGAACATGACATTGGTGAGAATGATTTGAGATACAAATTGTGATATGCTTTTTTGTGCTTCACATGAATTTCATGTTTTTGGGCAGTTTTATGTAGCAAACAGTGTACAAAACATTGTGGAATAACTGATGGCAACTTGCAGAAATTAATAGACACTTCCTGTTACATCATCAGAATAAAATCATAAATCAATAAAATCTTTGGTTATGTTTCACTTCTTATTAAAATGAGCACAAGATACAGTAAACAGTTACATTGCCATTTCCTGATACTCAAGATCGCATACAGCAAGATCACAGGGTGTAATTTACATAACAAAATCTGAAGATCAAAGGATATCAATATCAATTTCTTTAGGCAGCCTTTACAGAAACCATGTGTTGCACTGCACAATCTTCACTCAAACTGTTTTGTGATTTAGTGGTAGGATATTAAGGAAATTAAACTGTGTAAACAGTGTAGTCATGAGAATGCTATCCCAATGGATCAATGTAAATTTGTATTCCATCATGTCCGATAAAGCCCCCTCCCACCCAGAAAGTAATGTCTCCAGTATCTGGGGTTTTCAACATGCAGACCTTGTTTTGAGATGAGTACACTGGCCCCAGTGTATTTCCAGTATGATGCTACAAGTCTTAAGAGGAAAGTGTGGAAGAAAGTAAGAAGAGGACAAGCTCACTTTCAAGTGTTTTTAAATAATCTCATTCAGATTACAGTACATGACTGTATGTTGGTTGCACGACTATCTATTCCTTAACACACATAAAATGTGTGTGTGTGGTGGGGGTCTACATCAACATTATTTTGCATCCAACCCATCAATCTTACAGTTACAAATTTGATCTGCCAACTCTTTTCCTATTATTATAATGTGATACTAAGACTTTACTAGGAAAGGACTCAGTCAGAAATAAATTAATAGACATGTACTAAGCTTGCTTGCTTTCAGACTTGCCAATGTGCACATATGATTAGATATTCATATTTTTTTTTTACTATTTTTTGAGCTCCGCAGATTACCATCAGAGACAAGGAAACTCGTAGTCAACTTTCAAGGAGAAAGTTTAACTTTAAAAGAGGAAAGAAAACTGAGTCAGTGCTTTCTTTTGTACTGTTGTGTGGTCTCTCAATACTGATGCTCATCGATGTTTAACTGTCTGTATCTAAAAAGTCATGTACTGCTTCTGTCAGCCAACTGCATTGTCTTTGTGTCCTGTAAATTTCTAGCAAAAAGTGTAGTGATTTCTCTATATGTTTCACAGTTTAACTTCATTTTTACTGTCAGTGTTTCTGTTGTGCTGGACTTTCATCTGTTTTCCCCTTAATGCTTTAGTAAGTGCCATGCATGACATCTGTGTTAAGAACCTTATTTTCATACACTCTTTCTATGATTGAATGTGGCTGTTTAAAATAAATGTGCTTTTTTTCCAAATTACTTGTTCATGCAATTTTATGTTGCTATTACTCGTGGCTTCAGTACTGCCTAAACAGTGTGCGGTTTATGGCTGCGACAACACATTTAAATATGCTGCGTCCCAGACATTCAAAAGGGTTGCCCCATGCACAATAGGGTTGCGCCTGCGCAAGTCCGAACTTGCTCCATTCTGCCATATTCAGCAGGAGGCAGTTGCGCCACAGAAAACATGCTGAGCAACAGCGCAATGCAAATGAATGCATGCTGAACTGGAGGGGGAGGAACCATGCATAAACTGCACAGCCCGATATTCAGCAGGGCTGTGCAGAGTTGTGCAGGTGCAACCCACAACCTGCGCCTGCACAACTTTGAGCCAAAAAGGCTTAAGTTGAGGGCCACCCACAGGTGAGCTGCTGCATTGCAGGGCACAACACAGCAGCTGCCACCTGTGGCTGGCCCCCAACCCAGTCCCTGTCCCCCTCACAGCCCGATTGCGGGCAGCCAACTGTAAATCCCCCACCACCACCCCCCACTAGCCCGATCGCGGCATGGTTTAATCCCCCACACCAGCCCGATCGCAGGCAGCAATGTGGCCCCCCCAAACGTATCCCTGGTGGTCCAGTGGACCGAAAAGCCTGATTGCGGGCAGTAGTTGTTTAAGAAACCCCCACTCCCGCATTCATCCCTGGTGGTCCAGTGGACCGAAAAGCCCGATCGTGGGCAGTAGTTGTTTAATAACCCCCCTCCTGCCAAATTCATCCCTGGTGGTCCAGTGGCACATCCGATCGTGGGATGTATATGTTGAACAAACCCCCAACATAGCCCAGGTGGCTAGTATCTCCCCACCCACCCACCCACGAAGCCCCACCATCCCGCTCCCCTGGCAGCAGCGGGCAGCAGCATCATCCACCGCCTGCTGCCCCACTGCCGAACTGACTGCCAGTAGGGCTGCCGCCCATTGGTGCAGAGCAAGAGCCAATGGGCGTGCAGCCCATACTTTCACATGACAGTTCAGATTTGTGAATGAATACATTCATTCACAAAACTGGACTGTCTTGTACAGTATGGGCTGCACGCCCATTGGCTCTGCTCTGCGCAACGGTGTGCAGCCCTACCAGGCAGTCAGTCAGCGGGTGGCAGGGCAGCAGGCAGGTGGATGCTGCCGCCACCGCTGCTGGGGAGCGGGTGGTGGGGCTCGTGGGTGGGTGGGGAGGGACACTAGCCACCAGGGCTATGTTGGGGGTTTGTTCAACATATACATCCCACGATCGGGATGTGCCACTGGACCACCAGGATGAATGCAGGAGGAGGGGGTTCTTAAACAAGTGCTGCCCGCGATCGGCTTTTCGGTCCACTGACCACCAGGGATGAATGTGGGAGGAGGGGGTTTGCCAAGTACTGCCCATCAGGCTTTTCAGTCCACTGGACCACCAGGGATACGTTCGGGGAGGAGACACTTTGCTGCTCATGATTGGGCTGGTGGGGGGGATTAAACTATGCCCGTGATCGGGCCAGTGGGGGGTGGTGGTGGGGATTGTACACTGTTTCACCCATGATCGGGCTGCAGGGGGCATCAGTCCCTGACAGCTGCAGCCTGGCAGGGTGCCAGGTGCAAGTCCTCGGGGATCGGCGCACCTGCATGCTAATGGCATGCAAATGGGGCCATGCATGTCACCTTTTGAATATGGGGATTTTGAGCATGGCACAATGGTACTTGCGCCACCGCAAGTTGAATGCTCCACTCTGACAACTTGCGGTGGTGCAAGTTCCACTGCGCCATGCACAGTGGCTATGGCCAGGGAGTGATATTCAAAGGAGTTGCTCAAGGGCACAACTCCTTTGAATATCACTCTGGACACACCCCTGTGCAACTATTTTGTGCAGCGCAAGGGCTTTCACCTCAAAATAGTGCAGTTTGAATATCCAGCCCTATGTGTCTCTGCATTTATTCCAGCAGAGAAAGTGGTAAAAAAGTGGAATGTGTTTTTGAACAATATGATAAATTTCACATTTTGCACTCTGTGAATTTTCATTTCTCCTTGCAGTGCTGAACCTTTGAAAATTACAGAAACTCTGACAGAAAATTTATGTTTCAAACTGAGCAAAGTGTAACTTATTTCAAACTCTTAATATCACTCTCAGAGTCACCACTTTGCTAGCATATTGTATTGAAAATATAAAAGATGGCAAATAAGGATATATTAACATGGTACTGTTGCGCTGGCCCGGTGGTGCTGAGGGTTGAAGCGCTGGTCGCCACACGTCGCGCCACACCAGCGACCCATGTTCGGGAACGGGCATGGGTTGCCGTGGGTCGGTGGGGAGGAGATGGATTGAGCGTCCAAGGGACTGCTCTCCATCTCTGGGGAGGGGGAATTTGGGTGGCCGGGCTTGCCTGGACACCCAGCAGAGGCTGGGGATCGACAGCACGAGTAAGCTTGGGGCGGGTCATAGCAGACGCTGATTGGGGCATGCACCAGAGTGTGCATGCACCCAGTCACTGGTGTCATTGCACGCCATGACCTGCCGGGAGGAAAAACAGTGAAAAAGGAGCCCGGCAGCATGAAGTTGTTCCCCCGCAGCGCCATTCGTGGAAGTGTGCCTCCCTGGCATGGATCCATTGGGGTGGGTTGAGTCACTCCCCACCACCCTGCCATGAAGGGTAAGTCACGGGGTGCACAAGGGAGGGGGTCTGATGTCAGGGTGTTGGCACTGGGGGGAACAATGGAGGGCGGGGGTTGTAGCCGGAGCTCTGGAGGAGAGAAAATAATACCCCCCAAAAAAACAAAAAAACATAGTACTGTTGCTGTGTGCCCCTGATTCATCAGATTGCAAAAAGAAATAAATGTAAAACATGAGACTATACAGGCAGCAGTTTGCCTGTCAGTAGCATACTGTACGTTAACTGACACAGACAGGTCCTGACATGGACTGTGAACTGTGGGGACACCTGCCAGAAAATTGAAACTAAGATAAATTTTACCGCAAACAGCACCATATGGCAAATTTCAGGTTCTGATGATGGGATTCAATTGATTACAGCATTACTAAGCATTACCACATACTTGCCGCATTACTGAGTGGTAATGAGGTATTTCTTGGTACCGCTCAGAATGCTTCTCGGTATGGCATGCCTGACAGGAAATACTGTGTTACCATTAAACTTCTGTTTAGCAACCACTGTATGTAACATATTTCAGGTAATTGAGTCCAAATTGCTGTGTGCTCTTTCACCTGCCTTCAGTTACTGAGGTTCTTTTCTATAGTCTGCATTGGGGATAGTGAGCAACTTGAGGGTGAGACTAGGCTGATTGCCTCACAAGTGAAGCCTCAGTGTATGCCACCCTCCCACCCCTCAACATACCTACCCTTGGGCTCGTCCATCTTTATAGGGTGCGGACCCATTGGTATTAAGTTTTCTTGCCACTAAATAGGAAGTACCAAACTTAGGAAGGGGAGGAGTAAGAGGTACATGTAGGGGAAAGAAAATGTAACCAGGGTGTAGCACAAGGACTGTACATGGGTAGGACATAGCAAACATCAATCATGCTGGGAGTTGTGCAGTGCAGTGGCTGTGGTGCAGCAGTCTTCAGAAAGAGATGTTCTGCAGGCTGCAATGCTGCCCTATCTGCAGGCACCTCTCTGGGTTGAAGGAAGAGATCACTTGTCTCCGAGTTGCAATGAACAGGCTATAGAGGTTATTCACCACCACCCAAAGGCCACCGGGTCCACAATCTGAACCTCAAAGGATGCCAAAGAGGAGAACGAGTGGTTGGGTCATGGTGGGCTCAGGGATGGTGAGGGAGGGGGGTCTGAAGCACATCCCCCAAACATAAATGCAAGGAAAGCAGAGCAACTTGGCAACCGACAGACAGACCTGGATGCTAGGTCAGGTTCAAAATCGTTTTATTTAATTAAACATAAAAAGCTGATCAGGATCTGGACACACAGCATCCCTCCTCCAATGTTTCATGTAACTCTCAAGCTTTATCAATGCAGGGTCACGTTACATCACCAGTACCATTTAAAAAGGGAGGTCTTAAAGAGATACTCCTATATAAGACACATAGTGCTATCTAACCAATCACATAATTAATGCATAAATAAATAAATACCAACTCATTAATGTGACATGACCTAGGGGATCACATGATGAGTTGCGTCTGAATAGACATCTTCTGTGCTGCTCCGAGGCCCCATTAAAGATAAAAGACAGAATAAAACCTCGGGACCTAACAAAGGAACTCGAAATAGTGTATTTCCAGTCTGTGAGGAGCTGGACACTTGAAGTTTAGTGGGCTTTGTGCTGGTGCAGAGCAATCGAGACAGGAAAAGAAGCGAGAAGTTTACACAAACAGAGTGCTCGGGGCCATAGTAATAGGCCGCGCTACAACACCGAGATGGAAGTAGGTGTGGTGGAGCCCCTTGCAGCGAGATTGCCTGCAATGAAGAGACTGAAGCCCTAGTCCCACTCTCCTGATCAACAGGATGAGGAGACAGAAAGCGATGGGGATGCCTGCAAAACAACTGAGGACATACAAGAAATTAAACAAATGTTGCAAGGGTTGGTGTTGGATTTTGCAACAGTGAAGCCGGCATCCAAATCGCTGGTGCAGAGAATGGGAGATGCAGAAGTCCGGATTTCCTCACAAGAAAGGAAAGTCTTAACAATTGAGCAGGAGTTGGTGGTTGTCAGAAAACAATTTAAGAAACTTGATGAAAGAATGGAGGATCAAGAGTCAAGAAGTCAGAGAAACAATCTGATTTTAGCAGGTTTACCAGAGAAAGCGGGAGGGTCGGCTTGTGTTTCCTTCATGCAAGATCTACTGCTTAAATTGCTGGGCCCTACACCATTCGGGGAGGCCCATAATCTGGAAAGAGCACACAGGGCACTAAGAGAGATGCCGCTGCCAGGGGCACGACCTCTAGTAATAATCATGCGATTTATGAATTGTAAAGAAAAATCACATGTGCTGTTTACTGCTAGACAAAACAAGGCTTTACAGCGGAATGGGGCATCTTTATGGTTGTTTCAGGATCAAACTCCATCGGTCAGGGAGAAGCAGAAGGAATATGCCGAGATTAAAAAAAAGCTATATCTTGCAGGAATTAAATTCCGAGTACAATATCCAGCAACGTTGATGGTACAACTGCAAGCTGGGGAGAAGAGGTACTTAACGGCGCGTGATGCTTTAGAAGGCCTAAGAGTGGAATTACCAGAGTTATTCAAATCGCCGGCTTGAACGAACTTCGATAAGAAGAGAGCTGGTTTATTTTCAAAAGTTGAGACTTTGGAGAATGGAAGGAGAAAATAAGCTTTCAGTGATACATAAAAAGCAAAGACTATAAGAGGTGGACCGAACAGTTTTAATAAGTTGTTTAGATATGAAGGGACATAGGGTGGAGGGGGAGTTGAAATATAGATCAATGGGGCTCAAGCAGGCTACAGATAAAGGTTGGAATGGGAGGAATATGGGCAAGAAAGTTGGAGGCAAAGGGTAGAGCTTAAGATATAAGGGCTATGTGGGGGCTATTATAGCTCCAGAGAGAATGTAGAATCGACAGAGAAGGGGGGATAGAAAGGAGACTGGGGGGTGTTGATATACTGCTTAGTTGAAGTCATGAGGGTGGCAGACAGGTGGAAATACTTAGGTGGTTTGAATTTTTGAACCTGGAGATAATCGAGAAGAAGCAGGAAGGGGGACACCTAGAAAAGGTGAGAGAGTGATAGAAGGGGAGGAAGGAAAGATGGGCATACAATAGGGGGTTTTTAGTTTCCCTTTCTTTCCTTTCCCTTTAATGTTTCTTGTTAGGTTTTGGTATTAGTTAGCTCTGGAAAAGGCCCTAGGGGATGCTTATTAATCGGAGAGGGCTGGAGGGGAAGCACAGTAAGGGGTTCATCCATGATCCGATATCCGATAGGAGGGGCGATCTGGGGATCGGGGGCAAGGGGGGGTGGAGGGTGGTTAAGGGGATCTGGAAAGAGAGAGAGAGTCACATCAAGGGCATGAGGGGGACTTAGACCGTGAGAAAGCACAATGTAATGGTTTCAACATAATACTCTTGATGAATGGAAAATGTCATGTGTTAAAATAATTTCGTGGAACATTAAAGGATTAAGGGGTAGGCGTGAGCGAATAGTAATTCTGAGACACATTGCACAAATGGGGGCTCATATTGCTGCCGTACAGGAGACTCATTTGTTGACAGATGAGCTGAGTTGTCTTAGCGGTTATGGGTGGGGCAAGTTTATGGGGTAGGTAGAGAGAGGCGAGGGGGGTGGCGAGTTTAATCAAAAAACCTGCCCGTACAAGATAAGAGAGTGAATTCAAGGGAAGATGGTAGAGAGATTTATCTCTCTGGCACTTTATTTGGTAAGGCAATTGTTGTTGCTTCAATCTATGGACTGACACCCTCAGACCCGGACTTTTTTGCCACAGTAGAAAGGGATATAGGGGGCTTTGCTTCGCAATCTCTTATTTTAGCAGGAGATTGGAATACATATTGTTGCAATCAAGAGGATAGGATTCCACCGTGTAGAGGGCCACTGTCTGGGGCTCAGATTGCCCTGAATAGACTATTGTAAGCTACAGCGTTAACTGACCTGATCAAGATTTATCCTGCAGAGGGCAATAATATGACATTTTACTCGTCGGCCCATAGAAGTCAATCTCGTATTGATTTATTTTTAGTAAACAGGGAGGTGCTCAGAGAGGTTAGGGAGGTGGCAACAGGTGGTAGAGTTTTTTCTGACCACTCCCCTATCCAGCTGACGTGGGAAGCAAGCCCTGTCCCCCCGAGACCATATAGGTGGAGGCTAAATGATTCCTTTTTGCGAGAGACTTCAGTGCAGGAAAAACTGGAGGAGGCCCTTGTTGAGATTAAGCAACAACAGTTACCCACACTGCAAGATCAAAAGTTGGCATGGCCAACATGTAAAGTGCTGTATGCAGGGGTAGTGCAGGGATTAGCAGCGCAGAGGAATAGGTTGAGAAGGGCAAAAGAAGATTTTATTTGGGGGGCAATTGAATCGTTGATGCCACAGGAAGGACAATCTGGGGAGATTGATGCTGAACTTAAAAGCCTAAGAGGGGAATGGTCGGAGATTTCGTATGGCAAGGTGGAATTTTGGTTGGGGAAGATTAAAGCCAAATATTTATTACAGGGAGATGTACTGGGGCGATTATTAGCAGCCAGGGTCAAGGAATGGGAAGCAAATAGAACTGTTACCTTGATTCAATATAAGGGAAAGATTATAACAGACCCCCAAGAAATGATGGATGCATTTGCATTCTATTTTAAAGAAATATATCAAGCAAGAAGCATTGTTAGAGAGGATGAAATTGGGGCATTCCTGGGGGGAATCCCGCTCCCTGTATTAGACCCAAGGCAAGTGATGGAGCTGGTGGCTCCCATAAGAGCGGCTGAGATAATTGAGGTGGTGCAGTCTTTGCCTGCTGATAAAACTCCAGGGCCAGAAGGTCTCACAGCTAAATTTTACCAGACACATTTACATACGATACTTCCCATTCTTTTAAGATTTTTTGGTACATTAATGCAGGAGGGGTGAACCATCCTCCACTCTATCAGGCGTATATTACCTTGGTTCCCAAACCAGACAAACCTAGGGATCTACCGGGCAGCTATAGGCCCATAGCATTAATGAATCAAGATATTAAGATGCTTACTAAAATCTTGGCTAATAGAATCTTGCGAGTTGCAACGAGTTTGATTAGTCAAGAACAGGTGGGATTCATGCCAGGGAGGGGGGCTCAGGATGCCCTTAGGAAATTACATCATATATTAAGCTATGCGCCCGATTCTCAGCTACCCTTAGCCTTGATATCAATAAGCGGAAAAGGCCTTCGACAGGGTCTCCACCCTTTCTCTTTGCAGCGATGGAAAAGATGGGCTTTCCACAGGTTTTGCTCAGAGGACTGAAAAATTTATATACAGCCCCAATGGCTAGGGTACTATGTAATGGTTATGTTTCGCAAGAAATACGGCTGGAAAAGGGGACCCGACAGGGATGCCCTCAATCGCTGATCCTGTTTAACATATACTTATAGCCCCTGTTGAGAGCTATAAATATGGATGAACATATCAAGGGGGTTAAAATAGGGGGGAAGGAGCTAAAACTCTCAGTTTTTGCGGATGATGTACTCTTGCACTTACAGGACCCGGTTACAAGCTTCGAGAGAGCAGCAGAGCTAATAGAGTGATTTTACAGAGTTTCAAATTATAAATTAAATCTGAATAAGACTCAGATCCTACCACTAACACCATATGTGTACAGGGCAGATTTTGCACCATTGCGGTTACAATGAAGGGCAGATAGGATCAAATATTTGGGCATTTGGATTACAGTGAATTGGGAAGTGGGGGCTGACACAAATCTGGAGGGGGTCATATTAGTGATTAAAGGAGATATAAGGAGATGGAACAAACTGCCTCTGAACTTCACTGCCCTACTGGGACTTATAAAAATGAACTTGTTGCCCCAGCTGTTATATGTAGTGCACCTTGTACCATATAGTATTCCTAAAATTTGGTTTGATAGAATTAGGAAGTTAATTTCAGAGTTTCTGTGGAATGCTAAACCTCCTAGGAAAAAGCACATGACTTTGTGTCTACCACCAGCAATGGGGGGCATGAAACTGCTGGACCTTCAAATATACTATGTGGCAGGTCAGCTGGGTTATATGAATCGATGGGTTAGGAATTTGGATGGGGAGACCTATGTACCTACGTGGCTGCAATTAGAGAGGCAACTGTTAAAGGATCTCAACCTTGCTCCAGAGGCATTGTTATATGCCGATGTGAGAAAAGATCCTGGGAAAATGCTGGGGACTCCAATGGGGAAGTCAGTAGGAGCTTGGTGGTCGTTTCTTACCCCGGCACAAAGAAAGGACCAAATGAAAACTAGAGACCAACCTATGCTGGGTAATCCTAATTTTGTAATTGGGGTAAGGCAATAAGTAGAAAGTGGGCTGAGCAGTTGAAGAGGCCTGAGGTGGAGGATCTACCCAGGGCAATAGTGTAGATCTAACAAGTGACCGTGAAGGAATACCCGCTTAGAACTACAGCTAAACAAATGATGGAAGGGGTACAGAAGAGGCTTGGGGGTTTTACGGATAATTCCTTTACTTGGGACAAGCTAAGGGCAGTTGACTTGAAATCACACTCTCTATCTCAAATTTATAAGGTGCTCCTGGAGTATATTGGTCCAAATTCACCTGTAAATGTTTCTTACTGGGACAATAAGATGGCTCCTCAGAGCTTGGCTTGGAACAATATTTGGAAAAGCAGCAAGTATATACCTATACCTAAATACAAGTGTATGCAGTATTTCATTGTTTCTAATTTGTATTTTACCCCGGTAAAACTATGTGATAGAAAACTTAGACAGACAGACCTCTGTTTCAGATGCAAGGAAGGAATAGGTGACCTCTTGCATACGGTGTGGGAATGTAATAAAATATTGCCTTTTTGGGGTGCAATTAAATGCCATATGGACCCATTGCTAGACTACTCAGAATTCATACTTCCAGAAATATGTGTACTAGGGGATTTTACAAAAATAGCCGGTGCTATACCTAAATATCATGTTGCTTTGATGGCAGCGGTGGTTAAAGCCTTTCTGGTACAACACTGGAAGGATGATCTTGTTTACTCTTATGATAATTGGGTGAGGGATATGATGGTGGCCTTGGGTAGAGTAAAGAGGCATCTGTATATGGAGGGGAGGAAAAGGGTATATTCTAAGAGGTGGGCAAAATTGGAGGCGCTCTATTCACTACAGGACATAATGGCCCAGGCATGAGATCTGTCTGTCAGATTGTGAGTAGCACAAGAATGATATAATATGGCAAAGTAGGTAGATATGATATTAGGCTGTTTTATGGCATAACATGAATAAATGCCTGTTAGATACTTGAGAGTAAACCATAAGTGGGTAGAACAATCGAATAAGGTCTGTCAAGATATATTGGGGATGGGGACTTTCTCTCTTTCCAGGGGATCTACAAGGGACCCACCTTATAGAGGGAATGCTGTATAAAGGGAACCGATGAAAGAGGCCCAGGGCTGGATGGTGGAGGCAAGGGTAAGGAGGTTATATAAATTCGGAGCGGGTTGTATCTGAACAAAAGCATGTCATAAAATAGTGGATCGGGAAATAAAGCAAAGGTCGGAAAATTGGTTCCATTTGAAATGTACGAATATGGGTGGGATGTAAATAGTTTACGCAGTCAGTTTGGGACTGTGTACCCTGGTTACCAGGTATACATCTGTATGTCTAATAATGAAAAAGCAATAAAGTTACTTTAACAAAATATCAAGCCATAAACTCTACAGAGCGCTGCTCTGATTGGGAATCTGAAACAGCAAACTATTCCAAAATGATGTCATTGCACTCTGAGCTTGATGGAGAGGACAGAAATAACTCCACTGTTTTCAGCCATTGTAGAGCAAGTTAACAAATGCTGATTTAAAGAAAACCACAAAATCAAACAGCATGAAATTTTCAGGAAACTCTAATCATGACATGAGGACTTGAATTTCAGCTTTTTAAGCTTCTATAAAAAATATGTAAAAACTGTAAAAAAAAAAAAAAAGTGGCATGACCCAAATGTGCAACCAGCAAGTATAACCATGCTCTTAAAATGCATATATTTATAATAAAGTGCAATTCAGTGAATAATCATATAGATCACCATATAAATAACAATGCTCCTATAAATAAACATGCTTCTCATATACACCCTAACAATTCAATAAAATGCAATAGAAGATAATAAATAGTTGAATAAATTAATAATTCTATCAAAAATGGTTGGAACAGACAGACACCACAAAAGCACCAGCATTAATAATAAAACCTAACATTAAAGTCATGTATAGATCATAAAATCATGTATAGATGTATGCTAAGTTAGTAAACCAAAAAATGCTATATATATTATGCCATGTTTGGTTATACACTTAATAAATATGTACAAATACAGTTTTATAGTGTATGGTGGAATGTTGTTATGCATAGAATTCCATGCCTGGAATATGCTTGTTCTGCTGCAGTAGTGACATAATTATGTTGTTCTGCTGCAGTAGTGATGTCACTACTGCAGCAGAACAACTTGGAATGCTGCCACATACTTGATTTCCCCTATCCAATTATGCTGGTTGTTGTTTTTTTTTTTCAATCTCGAGATCACAGGGAATCAGAACCCCTCGGTGGCACAACACACTGGTTGTGCATAGTTGCCCATCCACTATCCTATATATATATATATATATATATATATATACATATATATAAATACAGTTCTATACTGAAATCTCCTAAGTGAAAAAACATTCCCTAATATGAGAAAAAAACATTCAGAGATTTGATGGTTTAGCATATCAAAAATGAAGGGCCATGCTGGACTCTAAAGTGTACAACTAACATGATGTCTACATATGGAAAATACTTTCTTTCTTTCTTTCTTTCTTTCTTTCTTTCTTTCTTTCTTTCTTTCTTTCTTTCTTTCTTTCTTTCTCTCTTCTGATACTGACAATATTGTGTAAGCCATCAAATTCAAATCTTATATATACTTTAAGAATGGTTTAACACTGAAGCTTGCATTAAGACCCTTTGGTCCATGGGCCCTTATCGTATATTGCCACCTGCTCTCAGCCTGCAACAATTTGTTATCAGCATCATTTCCATGAATGTTCATATATATCTTTTCCAGTCCCTGGAGAACAAACTAATGGTCACTGCCTCTCAACATTACATGCAGTGCCAAAGCCTTAGTCTAGTTCAGTGGTGAATCACCTTCAAAGTTGGACTTTTGACTATCAAAGCCCTACACATGCAGAGCCCGGACTACCTGAAAGAGCTACTGGTCGATTACTGCCCGGGGCGATCACTCTGCTTGACTGATGAGGGGTTGCTAGAGATACCAAGGGTTTGTTTAAAATCTCCTGGGGCCCATGAATTTATGCATGTGATCCCGACCCTTTGGAACTCTCTACCCCATCAGATATGTGAGTGCCTGACCATGGAGGGATTAAAACAGGCATTCAAAACTGTTTTATGGAACCATGCTTTTGGGGATTAGTTTTATTTTGCTGACTGTCTATAAATATTGTATCCTGTTTTTAATATATGCAATTTTATTTTAAAGTTGTTTTAATTGTATGTAAGGCACCTTGGTATTTGAAAGGCACCATATAAATAAACCTGATTTGATTTGATTTGATTTATCCTGTTTGCTGAAACTCCTCAAGTGTTCAGCTATTCTGTATTTCAGGGACCTCTTGGTCTTGCCTACATAAAGGTCTCTGCATTTGCATCTTGCCAGGTAAACCACATGTGTTGTAGAACAGTTTATAAAGTACTTATTCTGATACTCCATGCCAGAAATTGGATGAATAAAAGCAGTACCTGTTTTCAGATGTCTGCACTGTGTACAGTTAAGGCACTTAAAAGTACCACCTGGGAACAAATATCAATCATGCTGGGAGTAGTGCAGTGCAGTGACTGTGGTAAAGCAGTGTTCAAAGAGATGTTCTGGAGGGTGCAATGCTGCCCTATCTGCAGGTACCTCTCTGGGTTGAGGGAGGAGATCACCTGTCACCATGATAAGTTGGCCAGGCTACAATGGATATTCACCACCACCCAGAGGCCACCAAGTCCATAACCTGAACCTCAAAGGATGCCCAGGAGGAGGAGTGGTTGGATCACAGTGGGTTCAGGGATGGTGAGGAAGTGGGATCTGAATCACATCTCCCAAACAGTTTGGTTAAACAACTCCTATGCTGTTTTGCAGGAGTGTGATAGCCCCACAAGAGCACCCTCAGCTAAGACCAGGGTGGATGGGTGGGTCCTCCAGGATGGAGTCCAGGGAAGAGGGAAAGAGAGCCACAGAGGAAGAGGAAGCTTCTCCTGGTGGGAGACTCAATTGTCCAGAGAGTAAAGTTAGAGAAACCTAGCGAGAATGAAAGGGACTTGAAGTTCCTTCAAGGAAGCACTTCATGGAGGGCGGGAAGTGGATCAATAGGATCACAAGAGTAATAACAAGGAGGAAGAAACTAGATGTCATCATTCAGCTGGGGATGAATGACCGGGCAGTGGACAAGGTGAGGGTAGCTAGAATCCAGGAGGATTTCAAGATGCTGGAAGGGAGCCTGAAACAAGTAGCATACTCTATTTCCTGCACAGAGGTGCTATTTGTCCATGGCAAGGGAGAGGCTAGGACACTCCACATACATGAATTCAGCTCATGATTAAAGGAAAGGCATAGAAGGGAGGGTTTTGGCTTCATGGGGGACTGAGGCCCCTCCTGGATGGATGCGAACCTATATAAAGAAGATGGCCTGCATCCATCCAGGAAGGGGACTATGGTCCTCAGTGAGAAGGTTGAATGCTTTAGCAAAGCACACTTAAACTCACCAAGGGGGTGAAGTCAGGAAGGTCAGATAGCTTAGTATCACCCCCCAGGGGCACATGCAGGAAAACAAATTGATGTATGGGACATTAAGAGCAAACAGAGGGGGGGAGCAGTGAATTTGGGGTTACACAAGGATGACAACTGTGGAGGATGGAAGAAGCAGAGGAAGGTAGGGGAAAGAAGCAGGAAAGCAGCAACAGGGATAGGAGGGGGGTAGGATACAAAACATGGAAGGTCATGTTAACTAATACCTGCAGCCTGGGAAATAAAAACCCAGACATGGAGGCATTAGTAGAGGCAGACCTGGGCATAGTAGCAATAACCGAGACATGGTACACAGTTAATTATGATTCTACAGTTGCATGGTTCAATGGTGGACCTGCCCCCTTGTATTTGAAACCTCCTCTGTTATGGCTTGCCTTGTCTTCCTTTTATCATTTGACTCCCCTATTACTGCACCATTGTGTTTGTGTTTATACACTTACTTACATGTATTTCTATGTTTTTATGATGGATGTTACCCAACCCTGTTCTAACCAGGTCAATCTTGTAGAAGAGCTCTGCTCAATGATGTTCGCCTGGAAAAATAAAGATTTTGATTGATTGATTAATTGATTGAATTATGACTGGAACATAATTATACCAGGACATGTGCTGTTCAGGAGGGATGGGAGGTAAAAAAGGAGTGGGGTGACCCTGTATGTCAGAGAGGGGATAAAGGTGACAGAGGTACATGGTAGGCAGGGGGTTGCTTAGGCACTGTAGGCCAGTCTTGAACCTGGCAGTGGAGCAGCAATATACACAGGGGTGATCTACAGGCCTCTGCCAGAGGGGGAGGAGGTGGACAGGGAGCTTGTCAATGAAATACATGAGATGGCAGGGAAAGGTGAAGTTCTGCTACTGGCGGATTTCCATATGCCAGACATTGATTGGTCAACCCAAACAGCTGCTTCAGCCAGAAGCAGAAGCATCCTGGAGTCCCTACAGGGGGCAGGTCTCAGGCAGCTTGTGTTTGATCCCACCAGGGGAAAAAGTGATTCTCAACCTGATACTGACCAATGGGGACAGAATCATGGAAATATCTGGGTGGAGGAGCAACTGAGATCCAGTGACCACCACATAGTGTGGTATAGCATGGCAACAGAGACCCAGTCAAGTCATGCAAGGGTAAAAGTTTTGGATTTCAAGAAGGCAAACTTCATTGAAATGGGGAGATGCATGATAATAGTCCTGGAAAAGAGGAAGGAAGAAGGGGGTGAAAGAGCAGTGGGGGCACATAAAAAGAGCCATTGTGGAAGTGAAAAATCAATGCATCAGATTGGTATCCAAAGGCAAGAAAAGGAAGAAGCCACTATGGTTCTTGAGAGAGGTAGCAGACAAAGAAAGGGCTGAAAGAGTGCGCTTCAGAAAATATAAGGAGACCCAAAGGGAGGAGGACAGGGACTTGTACCAAGAGTGTCTAAGGGAAGCAGGTAAGACTGTTAGGAGGGATAAGGCACAAACTGAGGAAGGATTAGCACAGATGGTAAAGAAGGGGGACAAGACATTCTATAGGAACATCAGCAAAAGAAGAAAAACCTTGGGGGGTATTGTAAGACTCAGAGCAGATGATGGGGAGTGTAAGGATGGATTTCAATTCAATTCAATTCAATTGTATTTGTATAGCGCTATTCACATAGGTCATAGCACTCAACAGTTAAAAGTTAAAATACAATAAATATCATATTAAAACTTATTAACAAATACAGTTCAGTACAGCCAGCCTTCCTGCAGCCAAATTAATAATCTTGAAAAGTCAGGCAAAACAAGTGCACTTTTAACACACTTTTGAAGATCTCCATGGTCGGGCACTCACATATCTGATAAGGTAGAGAGTTCCACAGGGGCCCATGAATGAAAAGGCTCAGGCCCCAGATGTCTTCAACCAAACCCTGGGAACCTCTAGCAATCCCTCATTGGTGGACTGGAGTGGTCAACGGGGGCAATAGGGGTGCAGGAGCTCTTGCATGTAACTTGGCACCTGTGGCAGAGACAATGGAGACATGGAAAAGGTGAAAATACTTCTGTTCAGGGTTCACTGAAGAGGGTTTGGGTCAGGGACCACAGCTTGGCAACGGATGTGAGTGGGGGGAGAGGTGGACACCAGTTCATTCACAATGTAGAGAGTTCTGGAGGAGCTCACAAAACTGAAGGTGGACAAAGCAATGGGGCCAGAATGCATACACCCAAGGATATTAAGGGAAATGTGAAAAGAGTTAGCAGGGCCTCTGGCAGCATTTTTTACAGAGTCACTTAACACAGGCGTGGCTCTAGAGGACTTGAAGAAGACACATGTGATCTCTCTACACAAATCCAGTGGTAGGGAGGAGGCTGGCAGATATAGGCCTGTCAGCCTCACCTCAGTAGTGGGGAAGATCATGGAGACACTGCTTAAAGAAAGAATAGTGGCACATCTAGAATGCAATGGTGCCCAGGATCTGAGGCAACATGGATTTACAGTATGGAGGTCATGTCAAATGAATCTGATAATTTCTTTAACTGGGTGATGAAGGAAGTAAATCCTTGGGGGAGTGTCAGTGGATATCGCCTACCTCAATTTCAGTAAGGCCTTCAACACTGTCCCACACATGAGGCTGGTTAACAAGATGAGTAGCCTTTGCATGGGCACAAGGTAGTAAATTAGGTCAGGAACTGGCTAACAGACAGGAAACAGAAAGTGTTGGTTAATGGGATTCAGGCTTGGGGGGGATGACCAGTGGGATAGCTCAGGGATCAGTCCTGGGGCCAGTTCTGTTCAATATCGTCATTAGTGATATTTCAGAAGGACTAGAAAGACTTGCCTGTTTGCAGATGACACCAAGATCTGCAGCAGGGTGGTTACTCCTGATGGGGTGGAGAAAATGAGAAGGGATCTGGAGAAGCTGCAACAATGGTCTGAGGTGTGGCAGCTGAGGATTAATGCTAAGAAGTGCAAAATGATGCACCTCGGACAAAGGAACCTTGTGATAAACTTCTGGATGGTGGGAAGTTGCTAACTATTACCAAGAAAGAAAGGGACATAGGGTTATTATTTCTGATGACCTGAAAGTGTCAAAGCAGTGTGCCAAGGCTGCAGAGAGGGCCAGCGGCATGCCGGGGTGAATAGGCAGGGCTATCACTAGCAGAATGTAGGAGGTAGTGATGCCTTTGTATAAAACACTGGTCAGACTTCACCTGGAGTACTATGTGCAGTTCTGGAGGCCACACTTTCGGAAGGGCATTGACTTGGTTGAGACAGTCCAGAGAAGGGTGACTAAGATGATACAGGGCTTGCATCACAAAACTTATGAAGAGCGCCTGAAGGACCTCAATATGTACTCGCTGGAGAAGAGGAGAGAGGGAGGACATGATAGAAACATTCAAGTACCTAAAGGGCATAAACAAGGTGCAGGGAGGAGACACCTTCCAATACAACAGGAGCAGAAGAACTAGGGGTCATGATATGAAATTAGAATGTGGCAGATTGAGAGGGAATGTAAGAAAATTCTTCTTCAAGGAGAGGGTGGTGGACTCATTGAATGGCCTGCACAAGAGGTTGTAGGAGCAAGCACAGTGAAGGGATTCAGACATGCTTGGAACAGGCACAGGGTAATTTTGGAGGTAGGGCAGATGGAGGGGTAGCCACTGACTAGATAGAGTCAAGAATAGGGCTAACAGGCAGACTGGATATGCCTTGCAGTCCTTATCTGCTGACAGTTTTTATGTTTCTATGTAATAGTGCTCAGAGTTTGCATACTCATGCTCCCACTAGTACACAACCACATCAGTACTGTGTCCTAATGCAATAGTGCTCAGAGTTTGTTTACTCATGTGCCCACTAGCACAACCACATCAGCACTGTGTCCTGACACAATAGTGCTCAGTTTGTTTAGTCATGTGCCCTCTAGCACACAACCCCATCAGCACTGGGTATTAATACAATAGTGCTCAGAGTTTGTTTACTCATGCATCCACTAGCACACAGCCATTTTCCACACCACAGCCATACTGGGCAGACTGCATGCATTAGGTGCCTTTGTGACTTCAGACACTATCTGCTAAATATTAAAACAGTGAACCTTTTTCCAGAGGTAACAATGCTGCCATGCTGCTTGTTCCCTTTATGGTATTATACAGTAATGTGTCTGTTATGCTGGCTTACCATGTCAGCTGCTCATGCCTCAGTTCACTCCTTCAGATCTTCTCTGCAATGTGCAGTCTACTTAATTAGTGAACTACTTCCAAAGGGAAGGCTGCAAGATGCATTACAGCACAATGCTGGACATCTTAAGTTTGAGCCCCATCCCTATCTTTGACATACTCTATAAGCATTAATAAATCAATTTACTTCCTGTGCTTCAGTGCTCCCTGCTTAAAATGACTTAACCGCTCAGTAAGGAGTATCCGGAGCAAATTAACAGTATATGTAAATAACCAATTAAATATGTGTGTCATGCTGTGTTCCTCCTGTGCTGTTTTTAAGCAGCCTCTACTAGCTGTTGTGTGATGTTACCTAGAGTTACTCCATCAGACCTGAATCAGATCTTCAAAATGTACATAACCATGCCCCTGTTTCTTCTCTCTTCTAGTATTATATTGTGTCTAAACACTAACTCACATGCAGATTCCACTTATCATTTTATTGGTATGGTACAAATCCACAAAATATAGTCATCATATAGGTAGTATATTCAAGCCTTTCTTACCTACCCTGTGTTCAGTGCATCATTTATTCATTTATATATTTTTTTTATTTTTGCACTGACATTGAAACATAAAAACATAGACTTTGTCACAGAAAAGCACAACTTGGCACACCCTGTCTGCCCAGATGGGCACTACCTAGTCTGTCTCTGCAGATCCTACCTGGTCTCCCTCCTCCATGCCCATTTTCTAATATTACCATATGTCTGTCCCATGCAGCCTCTGTTGTTATCACCTCTACCACTTCCAGTGGCATTCTATTCAAGGTATCCACCACTCTTTCACTGAAGTACTACTTCCTCACATCCCTCCTACCCCCCACCCCTTGCTTTAGCTTCATGTTGATACTGAACCAGGATAAGGTGTTGATTTAAGTGAACAGTACTGTATGCTGATCAAATATGAATAGTCACTAGAGGCTAAACATTTTGTTTCTTATATTTTCCATTGGACAACATTTATTTTTATTTGAAAATTATGTATAAAGGAAAAGCACCTTGATGTACAACAAAATGCTTTCAGTTATTTCCTTTCTGCAATCATAGAAGCTAAGAAAAATTTAATGAAGCAAATGATATTTTAAAAATCTTCACTGCACACTGGAAGATAAATAAAACCTACTGTACATTTTTAGAAAATGTCAATTACAATTAACTTGGCATTACTTACTACTATCTAAGCACTGTTAAACAAATTTTCTTAGACCTTGAATGTTATGCTGCCTCTACTCCAAATGTGTTTCTTTGTCTGTTTTCTTCTGGAATTCCTGATTCTGGCTCTTCTAACTAGATCACTTTTAAATAATTGTTCTTATTGGTATAGCTAATAAGGTAAACTATTTAGAACTGAGAGCATTTTGAATGAAGGTTGCTTTAAGCTACTGTTAAAATAAGGAGACTGAGGCATAAGAAGAAATGAGAGATTAGGATCAAGCTTTTGTGTAAAACAAAAAGATGTGCTGAAAACAATTAGGCATGCACACCAAATATGTGTGTACTGTAATACCACAAATGTTTGTGTTCAACAAAAACATCTTTGGCAACAGATACTGTATATTTTACTTTGAAAAGGTGTCTGCATTTTTTAATAAACAGTTTTATTGAGAAAGATAACAATACAGGCAACAGAACTGTACAATCCTCATTTAAATGATGATGCACGGAACTACAATAAACAAAGAACATTGCAATAAACAGTGCAACTATTAAGTGATTGCTAGAACAAAAACCCCTTGAATGGAGAACATTATCTTATAGCTGTTGATACATGCACTACAATTCAAAGAAACAGAGAAACAGAAATTGACTGCAGAAAAGTGACAATTGGACCACTCAGTCTGCTCTAATATTCCTATCTATAGCACCTCTTCAGACCCCTTTTGTTCCGGTCCCCCCATGATTGCTTCCGTACTAAGATACCCTTGCCCATTGCATGCCCTCTTGAAGGCTTTAATTATTTTAGCCTCCACCACTTCCACTGGGAGTCTGTTCCAAGCTTCCATGATCCTGTCTGTGAAGAAAAACTTCCTACTATTCCCCTTCAGCCTCCCTACCCCAGCTTTGTTACGTGTCCCCTTCTTCTTGTTCATTTCATTCTGTGGAAAATGCTCCCTTCCTGTACTTTGTTTACACCTGTGAGATATTTATATGTCTCTATCATGTCTCCCCTTTCCCTCATCTCTTCAAGGGAGTACATGTTTAATTCCCTGAGCCTGTTCTCATAGGGCTTCTGGTGCAGGCCCTGCACCATCTTGGTTGTCCTCCTGTGAATCTGTTCAACCCTATCAAGGTCCTTTTCAAGGTAGGGCCTCCCGGACTGTGTGCAGTACCCAAGGTGAGGTCTCACCAGTGACCTGTAGAGGGATATCATGACCTTGCTCCTTCTGCCAGTGATACCCATGCCTATGCGCCCCCAGCATGCTGCTGGCTTTCCGCTGCCTTGTCGGACTGTTTAGCCACCATTAGATCTTCCAAAATAATTACCCCCAGGTCCCTTTTCTGCTTTGTGACTGTTAGCTCCACTTACCCAGGTGGTACTTGGCCATGGAATTCATATGACCTAGGTGCATGATCTTACAATTCTTTCCATTGAAGCCCGATTGCCAACCCCCTGACCGCTCTTACAACTTGTTAAGATCCTCTCTCATCCACTCCCCCCCCCAATGAGGCCACTCTGTTGCAGTTTGATATCATCCACAAACAGGCACATTTTCCTGTCAGCACCTCCATGATATCACTGATAAATGCATTGAAGAGTACTGTGCCCAGCACCGAACCCTGTGGCACCCCACTAGTCATGTTACCTACCCTTGAGTGCAGTTCATTCACCACCACCCTTAGACTTCCGCCTTGCAGCTAGTTTTGCAGTGACCCAATGCGCAGTGACATCCCAACAGTGAAACCCAGAAAAAGACCATTACAGCGAAAGTCGCTGTAATGGTCCAGGTTTCAGTGATGTGGGTTCTCCCAGTGTGCTGCCCCTTCACTGAAACATCTCTAACTTGGAGTTTACTATAAGAAATGAGGGGAGTGTGGGGGCAGAGCCCCCCACATGGGGGGTGCAGGTGGTGTAGCCCCCTGCAAAAAACACCTTGAACATTGATGGCACAATGTCGAATGCTGGCATTCTGCTTTTGCTGTAATGGATGCTAGCAACATCGCTGTTGACTACAAGTGATGCTTCCCCAGTTTTCCACCCATCTAACTACCTTTGGGTTCACCCCTAGGCTACTTAGTTTGTTTGCTAACCTTCTGTGGGGAATGGTGTTGAAGGCTTTGCTGAAGTCCAGGAAGGCCATGTCTACTGCCCCTCACTGATCCACTACCCTGGTCACCCAACCAAAGAACTCAGTCAAGTTATTCTGTCAGGATCTCTCTCCTGAGAACCCATGGTGCCTTGGATCCTGTAGTCTGTTGGCCTCCAGGTACTCTACCAATCTTTCCTTCAGCAACGTCTCCATAACTTTGCCACAGACATCAGGCTGACAGGTCTTTTATTCCCTACCTCCTCTCTGCTTCCACTTTTGTGCAATTGCACTATATCTGCCTTCCTCCAGTCTCTTGGAACCACTCTTGTTTCCAGAGACAGGTTAGAAAGTGCTGTCAGCGGTACAAGCTCATTCATTCAAGTGCTCAGTGGTGCTCAGTCGGGCTGCCAGCCATGGAGTTGGATGGAAGGCTGTGCCAGTGAGCCAATTGGGCTACTGGGGAGGGAAGCTGGGTGGGTGCTGCTATATACTGATGGGATGGAGGGGTTAGGGGTCCACTAGACACCAGGGATTGAAGGATATATATATATATATTTTTAAAACAAACAATGGAGATGGCAGGGTAACTTTGGGGGGGGGGAGTGCTTATTAATGTTTACAGCCAGTGACGGATTGGGGGGGACCACTAGACACCAGGGAGTGAAGGGTATATTTTTTTATTTTTTTTATAAAACAAACAACGGAAGCAGCAGGGTAAATTTGGGAGGGGCAGTGACTATTAATGTTTATGACCAGTGTCGGCCTGGAGGCAGCACTAGACACCAGGGATAGGAGGAGGGTGAATTTTTTAAATAAAACAAATGGGGGGCAGGGTGACTTGTGTGTGTGTTTCTGTGTGGGGGCAATTTATGGTTGTGGCAGTGGCGATGGGTGAAATTATAGGGTGAAATTGTAAAGTTTAAGTGAAACATTTTGCTCCGGTGAAATTGCCAATTCCTATGCAATTTCAATCACAAATTTTATTTCGCTGCATCTCACCTGGGAGATGATTGGGAACACCCGGCTGGAAGCAACAGTAAATAACAATCCTGTCAGCACCATGCATGGAGAGAACACCCCTCAGAAGACCAGGCAGATCCAGCCCAGTCCTTCAAATGATGGAAACAGAGGAGCCCACATGCTTGGAGGAGTTCGCAACCCAGAATCGTTTTAGTCCCCTGAGGCCTACTACTCTGGACCATCCTCACCAGCCAGAAGAGGTTTCCTGCTCTGCATCCAGCACAGAGAATCCCATCCTGGAGCATCCAGCAAGATCTAGGGTGGATCATGTTGCCTCCCCCAGTAAGCCTCAGCCACCCCATCAAGAACAGAGTTTTTCACCTAAGAAGACCACGATTAAAAGGAATGGATGTACAGCCAAAAGGCTGCAGGCATCAGTAGATGGAAGCACTCCGTCAAATCCATTGACCTCCACACAACAAGCTCTGAGTTTCTCAGATAGGTAAACTGGGGTGCAACAACCCCTCTGGACTTCCTTTTGCTGCACTAATTGTTTTCAGGTGCTCACATGGGCAAGGGGATTATGCTGAAGGGAGCTCTGAATACTTTATAAACCTTATCTAGGCCCAGAGTGGCTCACAGCTGGCCAGTTCCATGTGAGGGCTATGTACTTGTACCCATCAGAACCCCCCCGAGCCCTGCTTAATACCCTGCTCAATGATAAGTAAACCTTATACAGGGTCCATGGGGAGGGGGTCGGGGTGAGTGTGCGAGGAGCCTGGAGTGATCACGGGCAACTGGAGCACTTCATGAGGCCGAGACGGCCTGAAGACTCATCTGCTCAATTGTAGCACAAGTCGTACGCGCTTATCCTGAGACTTCCCCCCCAGTTGGCCTGGATTAACCCCATCCCTCACTCTCCCATGATGGGATGGCCTGGCCCTATATGATCTCTGAGGCACTGCAACTGGTGACTTAGGAGGATATGCTGGTTCAGTGATTTCCAGCACGACAGACTCCCCCCCCCCGGGATATCTGTCTCTACTCCATCTTATACCTTGTATCTGGTCCATAGGGCCCCCCCACCCCAACTCGGCTAGATTTTAGACATACCACAAGGTACTCAATTGGAGGTGAAATGCACCTCCCCTAAGTTATTCCCTAGCAGAGCATGCTCTCTTCTCTACACTCAGGTCCCAGAGGCAGGTCACCAGTGCTTGCTGAGACCAAACATATGCCTCTGACACCCATAGTTAAGTGCAATTTGGCTTTTGTAAATATTTTAAGTTGTATTTGGTCTGTTTTATTGTTGGCAAAATATCAATGCTACTGTGCTTGTTCTATGACTATTGGCACCAAACACTGCCTGTCAGGTGTTACACTACTGAGGGATATGGAAAAGCTGTCAACTTCATATCTCCACTATCCTCAGCATGTCTTAGGCCTGCCTGGAACTCCAGACCCCCCTCCACAACCTCTAATCATGTTAACTATACTCCATGCAGCACTCCCTCCTCCATACAAGCCTAATAGGCGACATTACTGCATACTACTGGAATGTTTGAGGGCTTAATACCTCTATGAAGAGAAGACAAGTGTTGTCACACCTGAAAAGGTTGCAGGTGGACTTGGCCTTCCTGCAGGAAATGAAGCTCACCAAGGGGGATTGGGGGAGGCTGAAAATGGATCGGGTGGGGCAGGTGGTCAGTGCTTCAGCCCCCACTAAGAAACAGGGGGTGGCACTTCTAATTCATAAGAAATTACAGTGGGTGGTTCAGAAAACTTCAAAAGATGAAGATGGTAGATGGGTATTAGCTCAGGTGAACACCCCAGAGGGCCCCCTGATGTTGGAAAGTGTGTATAGCTTGAATCAAGACTCCTCAGATATGTTTCTCACCCTGACCCACAACATAGAAGAAATGGCCTCCAATAATGTCCCTGTGATACTCAGTGGGGATTTTAATTTAACACTTGACCCCTTAGTAGATAGGAGCTCTATTAATGTGGAGCCCCATCCCAGAGGAGCAGCTGATCTGGCACTCATCACGCAAGAAATGGCCCTCACAGATGTATGGAGGGCCTTTCATCCCAGGGACCAGAACTATACATACCACTCTCTGGTACATTACTCATTCAGTCAAATAGACTTCTGGCTGACCTCTCTGGATATCACAAAGGGAGTAATGGACACTTGCATACATCCAATTATCATTTTGGACCATGCCCTGGTTCACTGTCACTTCGGCCATCGATTCCATCGCACCCATTCATGTCCATCCCCTGTCTACTCACCAGAGACCTACTTGGTATGATGAGGATCTCCAGGGTTTAAAGATGAAGGGGTGGGGGTTAGAGAGGAGCTGGAGGAGATCCAGCCTGCTGGAGGACAAATTGGCCCTGAACTCACATTATGTTGACTATCAGGGGGCAATTTCCCATCAAAAGGTGGAATATTTGTCTAGGGAGATTGCTTCAATGAGGAACAGACTGGCTCAGCTCTTCTGCACAGTGGACGGGCTTTTACATCCTGCCTGCCTCCATGTCAGGATGAGCAGGTTCTAGCAGTAGGTGCAAGAAGCTGTCTGTATTCTTCACTGACAAGGTGTCCTCTGTTAGGAATGATGTCTCCTTGAGTACCTCTCAAAGGGATACAGGGTCCAGCCTGAAATGTGTTGAAACACTCCTCCTGTCTGGGATGAGTTTGAGCTAGTTGAGGTGGAGGAGGTGGCAGAAATAATCTTGAAGTTGCAGCCAACCCAATGTGAGCTAGACCCAGGTCCAACCCAACTTTTGGTTGAATGTTTGGACCTGATTGGACCTGTGATTGCTGGGGTTGTCTGACATTCTTTGAGGAGTGGATAATTCCCATTGGTCTTAAAAGAGGCCTTGGTTAGACCCCTTTGGAAAAAAAACCCTCTTTGGACCTGGACTGCCTCAGCAATTACAGTCTGGTCTCAAACCTCCCATTTTTAGGGAAGATTATTGAAAAGGCGGTGGCCATACAGCTTGAGAGACATCTTGCCTCTTCCTCCACCTATGAGCCTTTCCAGTCTGAGTTTTGTGAAGGGCATAGTACAAAGACCACCCCGGTAATGGTGCATAATGATCTCCTGATGGTGAGGGACAGTAGAGACCGTACCATCTTGCTCCTCCTGGACCTCTCTGTGGTGTTTGACACCATGGACCATGAGGCGCTACTTGACCACCTGTGGTTCTGGTGTGGCCTGCCTGGTAATGTCATTAACTGGGTCAGGTCATACCTGACAGTCAGATTGCAAAGGGTGATGATGGGGTTAGTCTAATTTAACCAGAAGCCTCTGTGCTGTGGGGTTCCACAGGGCTTGGTCTTGTTGCCTTTGTCATTCATGGTGTACATGCTGCTGTTGGGGGACATTATCAGGTGGTACAGGCCAGGTTATCACTGATATGCAGATGGTACCCAGCTGTACTTGTCCTGTGCACCTGATACCCAGGTGTCGGCCGCTGTATTTAACAGCTGCCTTGATGAGATCTAGTCATGGATGACTCAAAACTGGCTTAAACTTAACCCAGACAAGACAGAGGTACTAGTTGTGGATCCAGGCCATCGGGCCGGGGGGGTGAGGGGTCACCCCCTGGCTTAGTGTTAGGGGGTATTCCCCTTTCCACTGTCTAGACAGGTGAAGGATTTGGACATGCTCCTGGATGATGGTTTGACACTTGATGATCAGGTCTTAGCCATCATCAGGAGTGGATTTTACCATCTCTGGAATATTGCCTGAATCTGAGCCCTGATCCCACCTGAGCACCTGACCATGCTGGTGCATGCTTTCATCACTTCCAAGCTGAACTACTGTAATGCTTTGTACCTAGGGGCATCGTCCACAGGCTGCAGCTGGTGTAGAATGTGGCAGCAAGGTTGTTGACTGTGGTGAGATGGTATGAGCATATTACCATCGTCCTTCATGGACTGCACTGGCTGCCAGTCAGGTGGAGGACTGTCTTCAAGGTAGAGCTTCTGACTTACAAGATCCTGCACAAAAGGGTACCTGTCTATCTGCAAGATCTCCTTGTCCCCTACCATCCACCCCGGGCATGCTGTCCTGCCAGGGGAGGCCTCCTTGAAGTTTCCAGGGGTTAGGTTGTGGCAGTCTGGGAACAGGGCATTCTCGGTGGTGACACCTACACTGTGGAACTCCTTTCCTGGCTATCTAAAGGAAGCTCCCTCAGTAGAAGCCTTTAAAAACTGGTTAAAAACATACCTGTTCCAACAAGCTTTTACTGATTGATTAATTGTTGTTTTTAAGAGATGGATAGAAGATATTGAAATATTTTCTAATGATCAACTGTTGTATAAATATTGTTGTGTGTTTTTACTGTGCAGTACCCAGAGTCTCTGGAGATGGGCACTTTGATAAATAATATATCTATTTATCTATCTATCTATCTATCTATCTATCTATCTATCTATCTATCTATCATCCAAGACCATGGGATATGTACCTTCTATGGGAAAATTTTCTTTTGTATACATTGATACCTACTACTGTATGCCCAAAAGACATATGAGCCCTCTAGAGTAGCTGAGCCCAGTCTTCTCTGGTAATCAATCATTAAATTCTGCTAGTCTCTTCTTGGAGAGTTTAGCACAGGGAGGATTTAATAGGAACCCATATATCATATTCCCAGTGGTGTCAGTTCACCAGAATCATAGGGATTGCAAAGTCCAATTTTTGTAGCATAATACGAGTTGTGAAGATCCTCCTCACACTAAATTTTACATATATAAATGATAGGTAAACCTTATTTTAGCATTGCAGTGGACATCATAAGGGTTGCAAACAACTCATAGGGATCTTAGTGTTAACCCCTGGTTACCACTAAATGATGCTTCTTCCTGCCACCTAGCTGAATTGTCAATGCTGTCCACCAAGCCAGCAGTTTTGCAAGAGTGCAATAGAATAGACACTCCAGAGGATGTGGAAAAAATGTGCAGAGACCTGAGGAAACCCAAGGAGTGTTCAAGGGCATGGCAACAGACTTTCAGTGGGAAACAGTGCAAAATCATGCACCTACTGCACAGAAACCCAGAGGCATACAATATGGGAGGACAGGTATTGACAGTCACCAAACAGGAAAGGGTCCTAGGAGTAATCATATCTGATGAACTCAAGCTAACAAGACCATGAAACAATGTACAGTAGTAGGAAGAGCCAGTGAGATGATGGAGTGCATTTGGAGGGGTATCATTAGCAGAAGGAGGAAGGTGGTGTTGCCACTGTATGGATCACTGGTGAGACCCCACTTGGAGAAATGTGTCCAGTTCTGGAAATCACATCTCAGGAAATACCTGGACAGGGAGGAAACAATCCAGAGGATGGCAACTATAATGGTGCAAGGGCTGTATCAGAAACCCTACAAGGAGAAACTGAAGAACCTCAGTATGTGCATGCAGGAAGAGAGGAGGAATATGGAGGACATAACAGAGACCATAAAATGTCTCAGAGGGTTGAATATGGTACAGGAGGGGGAGTATTTTTGGGAGGAAATGACACATTGAAATAAAGGGACATGCAAATGAAGCTGGAAGGGGGAATATTTAGCAGAGATATGAGGAAGTACTTCATCTCTAAGAGTGTTCGATGCCCAGAACAGTCTTCCAGCACAGGTGGGTGGAAAACAGTGGTGGGCTTCAAGATCCATTAGTGCACAATGCTGGAGATCCTAGGTTTGAGTCCCATCCAAGTTGTTGACTTACTGTCTGATCATGAATAAATCTTTTGACTTCCTGAACTTCAGAGCTCCCTGCTAAAAGTCTGTTAGTAACTCAATTGGGAGTACCTGGAGCAAACTAACTGTCTATGTAAATAACCAATTAAACATTTTTGTAATGCTCTGTTTTCTGCCTGTGCTGTTTTTAAGCTGCCTTTACTGGCTGTGGTGTGATGCTGCCTGTAGTTACTTCAGCAGACCTGACTCAGATCTTCAAAATGCATGTAACCATGCCTCTGTCTCTTCTCTCTTGTGGTATTAGATTCAGTGTCTTAACAATGACTTGCATGTAGATTCCATTAATAATTGTTTTAATATTTTACAACTGTATAAAATCCAAACTCATCATCTATGTACAATTCTAGAACACCAAGGTGGCCACTATGGAACATATTGGATCACAGAATAAAACTCCAAATGTTAGAAAAAAATCCATCTGCCCAAAAATTGCTGTCACAAAAAACAAACTTCAATGCTAAGTTCCGTTTATCAAAATATTTATTATAAATATATTTTAAAAGGTAGCAGCAAATTGTTCCCCCACCACCAACGTTTCACATCCTCTCTGAAGATTTATCAAGATGTGGCTTGAGTACTGACATCATACACTTTTATACAATTAGGTCAGTCACATGTCCATTTTAATCCACTAATCCTATGCAATTATTCACCAAAAGTTATTGCCATACACAAAAACATGAATGTTGTAGTGCTCAGTCCTAGTCAGCACACATCTTTATTACTAAACATCTTATCTACTATTAGCAACTATAAAAAAACTTATAAAAATGCACATTTATATTCTAAATTTAATATCCTAATTTAATACATATGAAAATGCAGAGAAAGATTTTTCCATTTACAGAGTACTTTAATCTCCTGTTATTGAACATAATCACACTAAAAATCACTTAGTCAGACATAGGTATTTAAATGGTAATGGGTATTTCGCTTCCTATCTTTTTTTCAGAAAGGCACTAAACTAAAGTTTTCATTTAACTTCATGTTTTCTGCATTTTAATATGAATTAATTTAGGATATTAAATTAGGATATAAATGTATATTTTTATAAGTTTTTTACATCAATTTATGGGCAGCCAGATGTTTTTCGTTATCTATGTAGCATATACCAGACTTTCATAGCTACCTTGTGTTCAGACCCAGCATTCATTTATTTTTTTATTTTTGTACTGATATTGAAACATAGAAGCATAGACTTTGTAAGCAGAAAAGGACAACTTATCCTGCTCCGTCTGCCCAGATGGTTCTTACCTAGTCAGACTCCGCAGACCCTAGGGGGTCTCCAGCAACCCTCTCTCCTCCAAGCCCATTACCTAATATTTTCCTGTGCCTAACCCAGGCATCCTTGAAGCCCTCAATTATTTCACCTCCATGACATTCACTGGAAGTCTGTTCCAAGTATCAACCACTCTTTTAGTAAAGTACTACTGCCTCACATCTCTCCTAACCCCCCTTCAGCTTCATATTGATACTGAATTAGGATAAGCAGTTGATTAGAGATGTAGTGAACTTAATTTCTGCAGGTGAAGTGGCAAATTTTGCTGCGCAGAGTAATTCATGAAATTTTCTGCATTAGGTGGAATTGTGCCTAGGTGAAATCTTGCCTAATGCAGGTGAAATTTCGCCTTCTGTTGCAAAATTTCCCCATTCCACTGGGTGAACTTTCGCTGTTTCACAGAGTGAAACCTCACATTTCACTCTGCGAAATGGGTGGAATTTTGTGGATTTTTCCACAAAGCGAATTTTGATCACTACGCCCACCACTACTGTTGATTTAAGTGAACAGTACAGTATGCTGATCAAATATGAATAGTCACTAGAGGCTGGACATTTTGTTTCATATAATTTCCACTGGATAACATTTATTGTTATTTGAAAATCATTCAATATGAAAAGTCCCTTGAGGTCCAACACAATGTTTTTAGTGGTATCCTGTTTGCAATCATAGAAGCTAAGTACAATTTAATGAAGCACATGCTATTTTAAAAATCTTCAGTGCATATCTTCAGTGCATACTGGAAAATAAGGAAATGTTTTTTTTCAGAAAATGTAACTTACCATTAGTTCAGTACTGCTAACTACCCTCAGCACACTATTAAGCACAATGCATTATCCCTTTAATGTTAGACTACCTCTATCCAATGTGTTTCTTTTATATACAATGCAGACTTTTTTATCTAGATAACATTTAAATAATGTTTCTTATTGGTATGGTTGATCCGATACAATATTTAAAAAATGGGAACATTTTGAAAACAGATAACTTTTTAAATAATGTTCCTTATTGGTATGGCTGACCATATTCAATATTTTAAAACTTGGAACATTTTGAATGAAGGTGGCTTTAAGTTACTCTTAAATACAGTAATGTGATGAAGGCATGGGAAGAAAGGGGAGATTGAGATCAAGCTTTTGTGTAAAAAAATCAGGTGCTCTATAAACAATTATTCATGCACACCAAGTGTATATCTTTCATCACAAATGTTTGTTTTTAACAAAAATGACTTTGGAAAAAGATACAGTTTATTTTGAAAAGTGTCTATACAGTACATAGCACATCAAAAGCTCTGCAACACCATGTGCAATCATAATTTTAACTGTGATGCACAAAACTACAAGACACAAAGAAAACTTTAATTAACAGAATAATTACCAAGAAATTGATAGAACAAAAACATCTTGACTGGGGAACAGTATTTTAAAAACTGTTGATACATGCACTACAAATTATAATAGCAAGAGTACAATCTGTACTGCATGGTTTCCATTACAGGAGTCAAAATTTGTCCTTGCAATGCTTTCAACTATCATTGCAAATAACAACCATGTTTACGCAGGGTGGGGGGCATTTAGGAGAGGACAGCAGCCTGTAAGTCATTTAGAGTCTACCTGCCCCTCCATGCTGTTTTCAGTAGATACTTTTGGGTTGTTGGCTAGGAACTATATACATATTTTGTTAAATATTCCTATATTCAAAATTGGTAGGTGAGAAAGTCTTTCAAACTCAGCCAGTTTGGCAAGGGTGGCCACCCATTTACTGAAGGAGGGCAGTGATTGTGACCTCTATGTGAGAAGAGTTCTTCACTTCACCTTCAGTGATGCTGGGTGGAGTCAGTCCCTGGCAGGAGTCCCATAGTGTACAGTTCACTAGTGACCATAGTCAAGGGTCATTGGGTACCATGGACTTTATGACACAGACACAGAAGGAGCAAACTCTATGCCAAAAACTGGAGAGACTCAGGCAGCTCCAAAGAATGTGAGACAAAGTACATGGGGCTGAGTGGCATCTCAGACTTAGGTTGGATAATAGGAGTGCTAGTTTATGCAAGACCACAGTGATATGGTACCTTCTATAGGATGATATTCTTTTGTATTAGTTGGTACCTAGCACTGTTTCCTTAAAAGAGATATAAGCCCTAAAGAGTAGCTGAGCGCAGGCCTCTTCTGGTGCACTAACATTCAATTTTGCTTCCCAGTCAAACTTCTGTTTGGAGAGTTTGGCACAGTAAGGATTTACTAGGAACCCATATATCTTATTCCCAGTAGTGTCATTCGATCAGAATCATAGGTATTGCAAAGTTCAATTTCAGTAGCAGTTGTGAAGCTTCTCCACAGGCAAACATTTATATAAATAAATGCCAGGGACTCCTTATTTAAGGGTTGTAATGGACATCATAGGGGTTGCAAACAAATCATAGGGATCTGACATACCTCCATACCATTTAGCTTATATGGGGATGCTGTCCACCAAGTCAGCAGTTTTGCAATAGTTAAACAGAGTAGACACTCCAGAGGGGTGGAAAGAATGTGCAGTGACTTGAGAAAACTCAAGGAGTGTTCAAGAACATGGCAGCTGGGTTTCAATATGAAAAAGTGCAAAAACATGCACCTAGGGAACAGAAACCCAGAGGTGAACTATAATATGGGAGAAAACATACTGAAGGTCACCAAACAGGAAAGGGACCAGGAAGTGATCATATCTGATGAACCCAAGGTGACAAGGCAATGCAACAAGATAGTAGATAGGGCCAGTTTGATGCGCCAGTACATAGGTATTGACAGCTGGTGTGACACCACTTGGAGTACTGTGTACAATTCTGGAGATCACATTTCAGGAAGGATATAGCCAGCAAGGAGGCTGTCTAGAGGAGGTCAACTGAAATGGTGCAAGGGCTATGTGAGAATCCCTATGCGGGAAAAACTAAAGGACTTAAATATGTACAAACTAGAAGAGAGGAAGGAGATGGGTGATGTAATAGAGACCTATAGATATCTCACAGGAAAAAAATGGACAGAGCCACTGACAGAACGTGGTGCTTGCAGTACCAAACAATACACCTTAGAAACTGCAAACTATGGCACACACTCACACCAGGAATTAAGACATCATAGTGGTCCCAAGATGCTTGCATCCTTTATTTATTAAAATCAGCAGCATCGGCACCTTTCTGGGTTGGTGCAGTGGCGGAGCTAGGGGGGGCTGGCGGGGTGGTCACCCCTCCTGGCTGCCCCAGTGTGAGGAGTGGTGCCCCATGACCATCTTTGTGCCCATTGTGGAGCCCATGATTTACTGAATGCCCCTGCAGCTCCCAAACTCTACCAAACCTGGCTCCACCATGGGGTTGGCGTGATGAAGGTGCTGGTGTTGCTGATTTTAATAAATAAAGGATTCAAGCATCTTGGGACCATTATGTTGTCTTAATTCCTGGCATGAGTGTGTGCCACATTTTGTAGATATCTCATAGGACTGAATAAGGTATAGGAGTGGAATATTTTTTTTTTCAGAAGAAATAATGCACTTGAGCAAGGAGACATGTGATGAAGCTGTAAGAGGAAAACTTTAGGAGAGATGTGAGGACGTATTTCATCACTGAAGGAATGGAGGATGCCTGGAACAGTATTCTAGTGGAGGTGAGTGGGGCAAAAACTGTATTAGGCTTCAAACATCTACAGGAAAGGCACAAGGGAATGTTAGTTGGGAAGCAAGGGGATGGGGTAGGGAGTCAGAGATCAAGTAAGTTCTGCAGTGACAGTATAGGCAGGGACAATTTGGGCAGACTGGGTGGGTCAAGTGGTCCTCATCTGCCATCAAATTCTATGTTTCTGTGTTCTATGTTTCTTTTTTGTAATAACATTTTTATTGAAAATTAAAAATATAATCAACGAGCAACGAAAACAAGGAACACAAACATAGCCATATAGCAGTCAGTCTTTAAAAATTCCATAATAGCACCAGAAAAGGTATCCCCAAGACCAAACCAACCTTTCAAGGGGAATAGAAGAAACAAACAGCATAACAATCACCAATAAGTTTCAATCAATAAACATGCAATATGTTTATGTAGAGACTAAGCTAATTGACACTGCTTAAAGGGACACTGTCAACCCCCTTAGGCCTCAAAGTATACCTAGTTTAAAAAATATATTTTATGACTGTTCACATTCCATAGAGACTTGTGATACAGCTGGTAGTTTGATCTGGACTCCTTTTTTCTCTCAAAAAGTGAAAAACTGAGTGCCCACCATACTGGTGTTACCACACTAAAACATGTTTGTTTACATTTCTTGACCAGCTCCCACTGCATCTTTTCTGGACTCAGGAACACCCCCAACACAATCTAGCCACTCATAATGCAGAGAGAGAGTAGAGGAGACTGTTGTGTCATGAGTGGCTGCACTGTTTGAGGATGTTTCTAATGTTCAGGAAGTGTGCACTAAGAGTAGTTCAATGATATGAATCAAAACAAGGTTAGATATACATTACCAAGCATTTCAGTTCTAATAATCAAAGAGGCAGATAAAAACAACCGGCAACATCAATGAATTTGAGATAAGGTAAGCAATCATAAAATGTTGTTTTTTACCTAGAAATAATATGGTGCAAAAAAGGTTGGCAGTGTCCCTTTAACAATTAGAAAATATAAAAATCCTGTTAAACAAAAGACAGGATAGGTATACAGCAAGGCAGGACCATAACCCTATTAATAATAAAAAGGGTACTAATACCTTATACTATCCTGATACACTAAAAGAAGAAAAAAAAGTCAAGCATTAGTTCACTTTGCATTATGGCACAAAACTGGGATCTGCCCACAGTCTATATAAAACCCATCTGCCCCAAATCTCCTCAGATATTTGAAGTAATTTTTTATATGTCTAACTGGCATTTTTGAGCCTATAAATAGAGTCAACAACATCTACAGAACCCCATGTGTTATCCTAGGAGACTGAGATTTGAGCCAGAGACTGGTAATAGCCTGTTTATGACAGACCACCAAAATCAATAACAATTATTATTGCCGGTGATAAATTGAAATAATAGCTGTTGGAATATGGAGTAAAACCAAAACTGGACTAAGAGGGAGGGGAAAATTGAATATCTGAGCATTCACCTGAGAAACAGAGACTCTGAATGATTTAAAAGAGGGCAAGCCCAAAAGATATGTTCATGATCAGCCATAGGTTTGCCACAGGCCTGCCAACAACTTCCGACTTGAGAACCCTTATGGACAGCAATACAGGCTGGGGTCATAAAAAAGTGCATCTGACACATCCATGAGAATTCCTGCAGATAGGGACTAGTCAAGGGAAAAGGGATCAGAGCAGTGCAGGAAGAGTTTATGGAGTTGAGGAGGGGCCTTAGGCAAGTAGAATGTATGGTAACCTTCTCGGAGGTGCTGCCTGTCTATGGCATAGGTGAGGTTAGGGTGCTCCACACCATGAGATTCAATCAGTGGTTGAAAAACTGGTGCAGAGCTCAGTGATTTGGCTTCATTGGGGACTGGGGGTCCACCTGGAGTGATGCAGGCCTATACTGGCATGATGGGCTGCATCTGTCCAGAAAGGGAACCAGGATCATAGATTATAGGTTTAAATGCTTCATTGGAAAGCATTTAAACTAGCCAAGGAGGGAGGCACTGGAAAGGAGCAGGGAAATCCTAGAACTCCCCAAAAAAGTCAGGGTAGTAAGTGAGGTAAACACCAAGATAGAGCTGTTGCTAGGGAGAAGGACGGGGTAAATAGAGAAACTGACAAAGGCAATAAGAACAGGGATAGGGCAAAAAGGAGTAAGGCCATCAGGAAATGAAGGGTAATGAGTACCAAAGCCCGTAGTCTGGGCAACAAGCTCCCTGAACTGGTGGCCTTGATGGAAGAGGGATGCCTGGATATTGTAGCAGTCACAGAAACATGGTACACAGAGAACCATGACTGGGATGTTAACATACCAGGGTACATAACCTACAGGAGAGACAGGGAGGGGAGAAGAGGGGGAGGAGTAGCTTTCTATGTAAAGGAAGGGATAAAAGCAACTGAACAAAAGAGTAAACAGGGAGGAGAGGAGGCACTGTGGGTCACCTTAGAGACTGGAAATAGCATCACAGTCTGCACAGGGGTTGTATACAGACCCCCAGGTCAGGGGGAGGGAATGGACAAGGATATGATAGAATGGATTCTTAGTATGGCAGAGAAAGAGGAGATACTGTTGGTGGGGGACCTGAATATGCCAGATGTTAGCTGGAGCACATTTGCTACAGCCACATCCAAGAGCAGGGCCATTCTTGATGCCCTACAGGTGGCATGCCTCAGACAGCTAGTTTCAGAACCCACTCATGAGGGAACAATCTTAGATCTTGTACTCTCAAATGGGGACAGTGAGAGGATCTCAGATCTAGAAGTGGGTTGCCATCTGGGAACAAGTGACCATCAAACAGTGTGGTTCACGATAAACTTAGCTACAGAGTCAAGCCATACAAAAGTGAGGGTACTAGACTTCAGGAGGGCTGATTTTGGCAAGATGGGAGAGTGCCTTAGAAAAGCACTAGCAAACAGGCTAGAAGGAGGGGTGGAGCAACAATGGGGAAACATCAGAACTGCCATCACAAAGGCAACAAGCCTTTGTGTGAAGCAAATATAAATCAAAATGAAAGAAAAAGCCACTATGGTTATCAAAAGAGGTGGCAGGGAAAGTCAGGGAGAAAAAAATAGCATTCAGGAAGTATAAGGAAACACAGAAGGAGCAGGACAGAGAACTGTACCAATTAAGGCAGAAGGAAGCAGGAAGGGAAGTCAGAATAGCAAAGGCCTAAACTGAAAACTGAGGAAAATATAGCCAACTCGGTTAAGAAGGGAGATAAAACCTTTTATAGGTACATCAGGTAGCGTAGAAAGACAAAGGGAGGGATAGTGAGGCTGAATAGAATGGACGGTGGGTGGGCAGAAAGGACAGTAAAAAAGCAGGGATACTGAACAAATATTTCTGCTCAGTATTCACAAAAAAGGAGGAGGGGAAGGTGCCTAATCCAATTAACAGAAACACTCTTGATAGGGGGGGTTGATCTCAGTCCTTTCACAGAAGAAAGGGTTCTGAAAGAACTCTTAAAACTGAAGGTGGACAAAGCAATAGGGCCTGATGGAATTCACCTCAGAATTCTAAAAGAATTAAGGGGAGAACTAGTGAAACCACTGACTACCCTTTTTAACAAATCATGGGAGGATAGTGTGGTACCTGAAGACTGAAGGAGGGTGGATGTGATTCCTTTCACAAAAGTGGGACCAAGACAGAGGCAGAAAACTACAGACCTGTCAGTTTGACCTCTGTGGTAGGGAAAGTGATGGAATCACTTCTGAAGGAAAGAATTGTTGAGTACCTAGATGCCAGTGGGGCACAGGACCCAAGGTAGCATGTGTTCACAGCGGTAAGGTCATGTCAGACAAATCTAATTGATTTCTTTTACTGGGTGACCAAAGTAGTAAACCAGGGAGAGGCTGTGGACATGGTCTACCTAGACTTTAGCAGCATTTGACACAGTCCCACACAAATAATTAATAGTCAAATTAACCAGTCTGGGAGTGGGTCCCAGGGTGGTAGCCTGGGTAAAACATTGGCTGGACAACAGGACACAGAAGGTAATTTTAAATGGAGTCCACTCTGAAGAAAGAGGGGTTACTAGTAGGGTACCGCAGGGTTCAATACTGGTCTAGTCCTTTTTAATGTCTTTATAAGTGACATTGCAGAGGGACTGAAAGGAAAATTATGTCTCTTTGCAGATGACACAAAGATCTGCAACATGGTTGATACACAGGGAGGCATGGTAAGGATGAGAAGGGACTTGGCAAGACTGGAAGAATGGTCAGAAGTATGTCAGCTTGGATTCAATGCAAAGAAGTGCAAAATAATGCACCTGAGAAACAAAAACCCATGGGAAGATTACTTAATGGGGGGAGGTAGTAACAACAACAAAAATGAAAAGGGACTTGATGGTAACCATATCAGATGACTTTAAGGTTAGCAAGCAATGTGAGAAGGCAGTAGGGAGGGCTGGGGGCATAGCGGAATGTATGGGGAGAGGCATCACCAGCAGAAAACAGGACGTTGTTATCCCTCTGTACAGACAGTTGGTGAGACCCCATCTGGAGTACTGCATCCTGTTCTGGAGACCCCATCTCTGCAAGCACATAGTCGAGATAGAGGCCATCCAGAGGAGGGCAACTAAAATGGTGCAGGGTCTGCAAGAGAAGCTATACAAGGAGAGACTAAAGGAGCTTAATATGTATACCCTTGAGGAAAGGAGGAAGGGGGGGACATGATAGAAACTTTTAAGTACTTCAGTGGAATCAGCAAAGTCCAAGATGGTAGCATCTTTCAGAAAAAGAGATGTGCAAGAACAAGGGCACACAATTTAAAGATGAGGGAAGGTTCAGGGGCAATGTGAGGAAGTATTTTTTCACAGAGAGGGTTGTGGACACATGGAACAGCCTTCCTGAGGAGGTTGTGGGGTCTAAAACTGTGGGAGAATTCAAGAATACATGGGACAGACATAAAGCAATTCTTGTGGGGGGTAAGAAGAAATAGGCTGCTGGTTAACTAGTATCTGCAGCTTATCCTGTAGGTAAGGATATGGGCAGACTAGGTGAGCCAAACAGTCCTTCTCTGCCATCAAAGTCTATGTTTCTATGTTTCAAGAGTTTATAGGTTACTAAAGAATATTTCTTCTAGTCCTCTAAATTACAGGACACATCTAAGCCCACTGACCATTTTTTGAAGACAGAAAGAGTAGTTTATAGTGAATGGGAATGAAAGATTGAACAAAGAGAAACAATTAAGTGATTCTGGAAGATGCTGGTCTGATAGGTCATTAATAAAGTAGTCAAAGGAGAGGGCACAATACAGAGGGTCCTGGACCAAGCTGGCAAAGTTTGTAAATAGGTATGCAAATGAAAGAAAGGAAAGAAAAGTGATCTGTATTGGGTAGACCTATCGAGACTGAAGCTCAGTAAATGTTTGAATTCCATGGGAATCCAAAACTTGATGATAATACATAATTCCTGACCTGGCTTAATGACACAGAAAACAGTTCATTTTATTAAGAGAGTTCAGCTGATTCCAAATCATAGCTGATAGAGACACAATTCCATCCCTAAGTAGATGTTTATGAATGCTATGCCAAGTTTGCAGATCTGCCCTAGTGTAGTGAGAAAAGTTGGAAAGAGGAAAATAACCAGGTGGAAGGCTATATAGGTTACACGCTACATTATGTAGACTGTTTAATGTGAACTTGTCCTTCCAGTAAGACTAATTGGTGGAGGAAGTGATGCTGTTTCCCAACATGGTGGTTTGATTGTAACACCACCCCATACCAGCAGCATGTAGAGAAGAGGAAACAAATTTGGAAAAACTTGGTAGCCCATAACTCCTAAATACTATTTGGAAGGCACTCAAAGCATGGAGCTATTCATTACCTCTGCCAAGTACTTTGTGGTATGTTTTAAACAGTGTGCCATGTTAAAGATATAACACACAGGTACTTCCATGAAAAAAGATGCAGAAAGGCAACATTGGAACCTATAGGCTCTTCAGCACTTTTCTCTCCAAGCCTACTAAATCTCCTGGTGATGGACTCTACTTTGCTCTCCCTCCACCTGAAATGCTGCCAAAGAGAATGTCACTCTCTACAAAAGGTAACATTCTTAACGACTTTATAAGTGTGAAGGGACAGAGGAGGAAAAACTTGTGTCACAGGACAAAAAAAATACTGAAATGCTGTCCAAAAGACACCAAACCAAAGCTTCTGAAATAACAGAAGCAAGTAGCTGTCAGCCCAGGGAGAATGCTTTGAAAAATCCAAGGGAGGAGAAACAAAAGGAAATACAATCTAAACAGCTGACTCATGACTAAGGCACTGTAACTGAGCTGGAAACAAATTCAGATATAAATAACACAGAAGAGGAAAACTTGTGTGCTACTGGAAAATAGGCTACTCAGATTGAAAATACAGTTGAAATAATTCCACCTGCACATAGCTCTCAGACCCAGGAACTCTGCAATGCAATGAATGCATTAAGGAAAAATATTATGGAAGCCTTAAGTGATATAAAAAAATCAGTAAATGAGGCTAATGATTCATTAAGTGATCTGAAACAAAATTTTGGGACCCCAACTCACCACACCAATGAAATATAAGCAATAATCTCAAAACTAGAAGATGATATAGCCCATTGGTTAAAATTCAAACAATCCAAAACAAGCAGTTGCAAATACAGGCAGGTCTCGAACTGGGAATTTATGGCTCACTGGACTCCATGAAGGAATTGAGGATTCAGGGGACCCTCTGGCATTCTTTGAAAAATGTTTAACAATTGCCACTGGAAAGGAATGCCCTCAGGAAAAAAATACTATTAGATCAAGCTCACAGAGGGGTAGCCAGACCAAGAACAAATAATTCTTTTCCACGCAGTTTTTTTAAAAAAAAAACACCAATATATCAAGATAAGGAATTTATATGACAGAGAGCCCAGGTGGAGAAGGAACATAAATATGAGAACTGTCATTTCAGCATTTATCCTGATCTGTCCACAGAGACAGTTGCATGACACAAAATATTCAATCCAATAAAACAAAAACTCTTTGAAAAAGGTATTGAATTTACCATTTTGTACCCATCAAAGATCAGATTTGTAATAAATGGCAGATTGTACATATTTGAGAACCTGAAAGAAGCTAATGAAGCCAATGAAAACTAAGGATTCAGCACAAAAAAAAACACAGTCTGACTCTTACAGGCAAAGACCATATTCTACACAACCCCATAATGAGCTCACAGTAATATAGGTAATAGAAGAGAATGGCTAACATGAAAGGAAGAAAAAAAAGAAGAAAAAGGACAAGGAAGAAGGAAGTGAAGAGGAAAGAAGATAAAGAAGAAAAATATAGGATTAATCAGGAGGACAAGAAGGAAGGACAGGGAGAAAAAAGGTGGAGTGGGAGAAAGGAGGAAGAAGAAGGGAAGAGAAAGAAGGAAAAAAGAAAGAGAAGAAAAGGTTAATGAAGAAAAAAGAGAGAGGAGGTGTGAGGGGGAGTAGAGGAAAGGGAAGGGAAAAGAAAGAAAAGAATAAAGGGAGAAAAATAAATAGAAAAGTGAGGGATACAGTACATACATGCAATGTTGTGTTTGTTTTTTGTCCATTTGCTTACTTACCTTCTCTCTGTCTTTTGTACAGAAGGGCTGCCTGGTAAAATTAAAAAAAAAATGTTGGCACCAGGGACTTGGTGTTGGAGATGATGCAACAAGTCATCTCTATGAATTTGGGAGTGAGGAACACATTAGAGGTGAACGTTATATTATAACTCACAAATGTAAATAATGGCACTTTAAAGCACAAGTTGTTCTTGGAGGGTACAACAAATTTTTATTTTCTTTGTTATTTCAAAAAAGGTCTAGGTACAAAAAGATTATCATATGTCAATAAAAAAGGAAAAATAACTTTAATACACAAGAGATTTATAAGGAATTATCTATAATACTATTAACTGGGCTCCATCATGTAGATTGTTTAAATTGAACTCGATGTCCTTCCAATATGAGAAAAATGACCACATTGACCACAAGCAAAGAATGAATAATTGACAAGTCATGGTGTACCAACGGAGATTAGAAAGATTTATACCCCACCTTTAAGTGACGATAAATATAGTATACTGGAACAAAGCATGGGCTAATGTCCCTTCCAAATAAAATGGAAAATTAAACATTGCCATTCCTGAAGATAAAAACTGAGTGGTGGAAGGAGAAGAGCCTGAAGAGCAAATAAAAGTCTAAGCAAAATGTCTAAATGAATAGTTTCAATGTGCTAAAAAAAAGAAAGGGTCAAGGAGGACCAGCAGGAAAGATCGTATGCGATAGCATTCGTCAGGGGTTCTTAATTCAATAAGTCAAGCATGTCAGGAAACTTAAGTATAGCTACTCCTAACTATTTTATAACATTTCTTTTCCAGCAATCAGTAACAATACTGTAATACTCAGTGCAGGGATAGTAATGATACACAAGTAAATCCATTTTACATCTATTTAAGCAGAATCCAGCTAAATGTTTAAAAACTATTATAATATTAAAGAGTTCTGTAAGAGATAGAGTAGGGTCCATTAGTGTTAAAGAATGCCATCCACATGCAAAGTGATCTTGTAATCGGGGCTGCCTAAAGGAATACCATGAATATTTGGAGAATGATGAATATGAGAAGCCAAATGCTCAATATACAAAGCAAATAATGTTGAGAGAGGGCAACCCTGATGGGTGCCCCACCCTAATGAAAACAGAGGTGACAACATACAGTACCATTAGCTCTGACATAAATCAGAAGAGATTTGTATAATTTTGCAACAAGGTGAGAAATGCAGCAGGAAAGCCAAAAGACTAGAATACAGACCAAAGAGAGTCATAAATCATAATCAAATGCATTCTCCACATCCAAGCTGGTCAGGACCACTGGGATTGCTTGTTGATGGACATAATCTAATAATAGTAAAGTGTGCCAAAAATTGTCATGCACTTGCCATCTACAAATGTACCAAGTCTGGTCTCGGTCCAGCAGAATGGGGAGAAGGCCTTTCAACCAGTGTGCCAGTATGGACATAAAGAATGTATAGTCTGAGTTTAAAACAGAAATGAGGTGATATGTCTCTGGAGTGGTACAGTAGTTGGCAAAGACATGGTCAGATATTTCCAGATATTTCACAACTTTCTAAAGAGTTTCTCTTAGCTGCCCCTATTGTGGAACTGTAGAAAGCAGGAGATTTGTTTAGAAACATCACAGAAATTTCAAGAAATATATGACCATATCTTTGTTTATGACTCTAGGATCTTTCTTGGGTTAGGAAGGGCCATTATAACTGCATAATTCCAGGATGGATGAGGAAGCCTGCCTTCCTGTAAGCAGAGACATCCAAAGCAGGAGCAAAGTTAACAAGTCTCTAATAGGCAGAACCTTATAAAAATCCAATGGAAAACCATCAACACCAAGGTATTTACCCAACTTTGGCCTTTGAATCTCAGAAGACTCCTCAGAGAGAGCTATTGGAGTAGTCATCTGAAGGGCCTATTGGGGTGTTAAACAGGGAAGAGAAGCCTGAGAATGAAACAAGTGAATATGCTGAGCTAGAAAGTAAGGGGCATTGGAGGAGTAAAGGGTAGAATAATAGGCTCTAAAAATAGATAAATTGGCATCACCCCCATACAGGGAGATGCCAGTATCAGGATGATGGAGCTTAAACTTAACTACAGTAGCTGCAGCTCTGCACAAATGAAGATGATGAGCCAAGTAATGCAAGCTCTGAGGGTTACTTTCATAGAGTTTCTGCCACAAATGAAAGAAGGCATGTTCTGTTTTCTGGTCCATAAGCTTTTGAAGGTCAGCTAGGAACTCAGGAAGTTTCAGGAGCACTGATATATCCCCTTGCATCTAGGCTGCTTGTAAAAAGTACAAGGTATGATATGATTAATTGATTGTTTGTTCACAGTACCTATACTTAGCTAAAGAGTAAGCAATTACCGTACCATGAAGCGCCGCCTTTAAAGTATCCCTGAGTATACAATGTGAAACTTGACCATCACGATTCTCCCAAAGAAACAGAGTAATCTGAGTAGTTAATTTATCTAATAAAGTCTGGTCTCTGAGGAGACCTAAATTAAGCCTCAAAAAAGTGTGCATGGGGTGTGGATTATCTAACAAAAGTGAAATATGGACCAGGAAGTGATCAGAAAGATGACTAGAACTATGCTCAACCTCATGTACAATGCCAATATGCTCCACAGTAGTAAAAAAATAATCAAGTCTAGTAAACTTCCCGTATCTTGGGGAATAATGAGTATATTCCCTTTGGGTAGACTACAAAATATACCACACATCAATGATACCTAAATGTTGAAGGGTTTTACACAGATACTTATAAGTTGAAGAAAAATGATGAGTTTAGGATTCGAGGCATCTAAATCTGGATTTAAAGTCAAATTGAGGTTGCACCCTCAAATTAACTATATCTTGAGATGAGTCAACATTGCAGAAAAAAACAATGGAAAAATCTTGAGTGTCTGTGCCCGACAGAAAATATACATTAACTATAGCGAGTTCATGGACATACAAAGCACTGATCACTATAACATAACGGCCAGCTATATCAGCACTGTTGGAATACATTTTTATAGGGAGGCCACAGCAACATAAAGTCAAAACACCCTTTCAATGGCTGAGCTTATGAGACAAAAAAATATATTATCACAGGCTAGCCAGGAAAATTTCAAATGTTCACCAGTTGACAGGTGCGTTTCCTGTAAAAGAAGTATGTTGGCTTGCTGCCTGTGGAAATGTTGAAGGAGACAATTGCGTTTCACTGGATTATGTATACCATTAACATTATATGAAATAATCTTGATAAGATATACCTTGGCATCACTTAAATAATCTAACTAACCAGCTAGAGAATACTGGCTGAGCAAATGTGCACAACCAGCCTGTGCTGCCACCAAGGTGTTCTGATTTTGTTAGACATCAAGAGTGAAACTCAGGAGGTCACAGGGAATCAGAACCCCAAGGTGGCAGCACAAGCTGGTTGTGCACAGTTGCCCAGCCAGTATTTTTTATAGTGTATAGTGACCCCTTGTTCTAAAAAAAGAAAAAAAAAACTTTAAATGATTTCAAGAGATAGTTTCCCGTTGTCGGCAATTTTTGTGCTCCTGTAGGAGCCACTTTAGAAAAAACCGCCACCTCCATCCTGTCAGATAATTTACTGTTTGGAACTGAAAGATGTGCGTGCAGCTCTCAAAAAAACAGCCAAGATGTTGTGGGACCACAGTGTGGTATTACCATGTTTCATAAACTTTGAACTGTGGTATGACAACATTTTGTCTGCAATCAATTTCTATGCAGAACAATGAGTCACTATGCACTATAATATAATATATAGATCATAGTGCACTACACCTAAACTGTTTTCTTTCATCCTCCCTAAACTCCTTATAGACAATGGGCATCATTAACTGCCAGTTGTGTGGTGTGTTCTTCCAAAGGGCACACGTACAGGCAGTAGGGCACTGTCCCAAATGCTGGACAATAGGAGAACTAAAAGCCCAAATCAGGGAGGCCTGGGTTCATATTGGGCAACTTCGCAACCTGCTTGGAAACCACAAACCCTTACGCCCCTATACACCTCACCACCTGCACCAGAGTAGTAACCTGAGACATTTAAACAACCTTGGTCCAGAGGGGTTATGTAGCCCAGGCTCCCGATTCAAGCTAATTTTGCTCCTCAGTCTGATTTATTTTGTGTTTCTAGAGTGCTGCCAGTTTGTGTTTCTTCTGGTCCAGGAGAATGCCAGGCATTGGCGGTGGGAGGAATCACACAGGTTCTAGCAGCAGTCTCCAAAGCAGGAGACACCAATCCTAATGGCAAATTGATTCACTCCACTCACCAATGTGAGGGTTAAGGGACATAACTGAAGTTGTAAACACCGCCAGTTAGGTCTCGCAACAAGAACAGACAAAGGTGACACACCAAAAGAATCCAAGAAAAGTGAAAACAAGAAAATCCTAATTGTTGGTGATTCCATGATCTGAGGAGTGGATGGCCACCTAAATCAGAGGCCTGAGAGAAAAGTGGAAGTCATGTGCCTACCCAGCACCCAGATCCTCTGTGAAAAGACATACTAACCACATAAACAAGTTAATGCAATGGGAGGGTAAATGCACAGGTGTTTTCATCCATATAGGTACTAACTATCTGGTGTAACAGACAGTTGAGGGGACCAAAAAGCACCTATCTCACTTGGGAGATAAGCTAACCTCTCACTCTCCAATCATTGGCTTCACAGATGTCCTCTCTGTGTAGGGAAAAGGAGGCAGTATGCATAGACTCCACAAGGAACAAATAGAGGAGTTAAACACTTGGCTCCAGGATTGGTGCCAACAAAGGGGCACCTCTACATTGGAAACTGGCAAGACATCTGGGACAGGGGTCTCATTAAACACAATGGCCTACACCTGACTAAAGAAGGTGTGAGAGCACTAGGGCAGAAGTTAGACATCTCTGTTGATCATTTAAACTAGACAAGCAGTTTCTTGCATGAGAGGAGTTCCTTGGGGCCTAACTAATATTTTGATGCCAGAGACTTTGCACTTTTAGCACTTTTAGCATGTGTGCAGTGCTACAAATATTTTTACAGGGGACTACTGAGTACAGCAGTAAATGCTGGATAGTGTAGTGCATGCTCGACCTGAGGGACTGCACTCCGTGACTTTATTGCTGTGGTGTGTGTGTGTGTGTGTTTTTTTTTCTGGTGTGTTATTTCTTTATACTCCCACCCCAAACCCTGGTTGGTCTCTCCTTCAGGCCCCACATGGATCCTCTCACTTTGCGTCCCCTGACCCCAGCACCCCATATCACAGCCATCCCAGGCATCCCCGATGTATCCCTGCATTGGGATGGTCCCTTACCTTTGTACGGGATGAGCCTTGATGGCCATTCCAATGGTCCTGGGTGCTGCGGAAGTGGTGGATAGGGGTCTGGGAACTCTGCAGTGAGGCTCCCGGGAGGCTGCCAAGTAACTGTTTTCTCTCCTGGGTGAGTGGCGTGCCACAGACATCAAGTCTAACGCTGATGTCCACCACTCTCCTAAGTCTTCTGGGGCCTGATGTCCTGCTGTACTCCTGGTCTCCGCCAGGGGCAGCAGGCACTAGGCCATGCCTCCACCCTCTCCCAGAGAAGGCTAGCTGTCACTGGATGCTCCATCATTTTCTATCCTTCTCCCCCAGCTGGCGCTTCAGTGACCCAGATCCATTCCTGAACCTGGGTCACCGGCATCACAGATGGAAATTCAACCACTGCACTGACCAGCTGGCAATGGTGTGTGTGTTTTTAATTGAAAATCTGCCCAGACAACTGTAGGTAAGGTGTCCAGGCTACTAGATAGTTAAAGAATTAAATAAACAATTTTAAATGCTAGCTCATTCAATGAGTGTACCGGCGATCATTGACCAGTACACTTCCTGGTTCCACCACATTTAATCTCACCTCAAAGTGAGCGGGTCACTAAAAAAGCACCCCCTTGCATGAGAGGAGTGCCTTGGGACCTAACTGACATTTTGATCCCAGAGATTTTGTGCTTTTACCACTTTTAGCATGTGTGTAATGCTACAGATATTTTTACTGGGGACTTTTGAGTACTGCAGTGAATGCTGGGTAGTGTAGTTCATGCTTGACCTGAGGGACTGCACCCCTTTTCGTTTATTGCTGAGGTGTGTGTGTTTTTAATTGGAAATCTTCCCAGACAGCTGTAGGCAAGGCGTCAAGGCTATTAGATAGTTAAACAATTAAATAAACTATTTTAAACGCTAGCCCACTCAATGAGTGTACCGGCAATTACATGACTGGTACACTTCCTGGTTTAGACTGCATTTAATCTCACCTCTAAGCGAGCGGGGAAAGCTCAAGCAGGGTGAACGCATGGAGACGTGTGCTGAGACAAGCATGTTTAGCACATGTCAGGTGTGTCTGGAGGACCGGTGTGTAGGTGTGTGGCTGCTCTCCATTTGGTTAAACCTGTAAGTGCAACTGTACTACCAACTATATTGTACCTTGTTTTAACAAACAGTATGGAATCAGTAAATAATATTAAAATCATGCTTAATACATTATGTGAGGATGGAAAACTAGCCAATTGTATTAAATGTAAAATGCTTCACATTGTTTAAATCATGTCTTTATCAGATTCTGAATGTGACAAATGTTCTCAAAATGAAGTGGTACAGTATAAACTACACAATTCTCTCACAGAACATAAAAACTTACAGGATATTATGAAACTGGAGCACCGATGTGACATTTTCACAACTACAAATTGTCAATCAGAATCATTAATCTCAAGTATTGAATCTAGTGGCACCTCTAGTTCCCAAACTAATAAAAAAAATTGCAAGTACATGCAGTTCCCATTTTCAATCACAAAAGACTCAAAAGGAAAATGGTTTTAGTACTTGTAACAACTCCAGTACTTCACAAAGTCATTCCTCAATATCAAGAAAAAGAAATGGAGAGGACAATACAGCTGATTCCATTGAAATTTGCCCATCAGATTTTATTTGCTCTAGTAAAAAAATCAAGACAAGCTAAACCAGATACTGATGATGACTGGAGTATAGTAGAGACTAGAAATAAAGACATGAAGAAGGGATGTAGAGCTTTTACTACAAAATAAATATCCACTCAAAATAGGTTTAACTGCCTACCAGAAGTTGGTACTTCTATACATGATGAGGGAATTGTTGAAATGATAGTGACTGGAAATTAAATTATCAGAAAAAGTGATACTACAATATATAAAACAGATAAAACAAACAGAATGGTGCTTTGCTATCCTGGTGCTCGAGTAGCAGACATTAAAGGTGTACTTCCTAAAGTAATGAAAAATCAGAACACTAAAAAACAAAGTATTGTAACAGTCCTTGCAGGAATAAATGATGTTGGTAAAATTCATGAGAAAGATATTTGTCTGGAGCTTGTGTAAACTGTTCAAAATAATAAACATCTTAGGGATTATCCTATTATATCAGGTCTCCATCCAGTCCCATGAGCAGTCATGGAGAAAACAAAACAATTGCCAGAATTAATGTCAGACTTAACAATTGGTTTCCAAATGAATCCATAAGGTTCTTAGACAATTGGGACCACTTCTACTGTAGAAGAAATATATATAGTAGAGATGGCCTCCATCTGAACAATGAGGGAGCTAAACTACTTGGTACTCTAATTAAGGACAAAATGGATGCTACTCCTTTAAACTAATTACCATTGGAAAAAGGGTCAATACATCTAGCAAATCCCTACCTCTCAAAAATAAATCAACAACAAAAAAAATGAGTCTAAGGAAAACGTCAACCAGATTTCTTCTGAGTAATGTTTGAAGTCTGCATCATAAAATTAATGAATTGCAAACATTATTATACACTGATAAAACAGACATGGACTTATTAACTGAAACATGGTTGGATAATAGAGACAACTGGTGTTACAATATTCAATGGTCTAATGTCATAAGACAGAAACGGCAGAAAGAGTGGAGATACAGCCATCTACCTATCATCTGACATTCACTTTATTAATATATCTGATAAAATAAAGAAGAATTCTAATGACACTGAAACACTTTGGCTTCAAATTATGGGTATCAAAACCAAATATATATTAAATGTATGACATAGACCCTGAAAACTAATTCTATAACTTATCAAGAAATCATTGATGAAATTTGTAATGCACTAGAACTAGGAACCATTGTGTTGACAGGAGATGTTAACCTTCCTGAAATCAACTGGAAACAGGGCACTTCAACTACTAAATTAGGTAGAGATTTTTTAGATCTCTGCTCGGAAAACAACCTAATACAACATGTTTAATCACCAACAAGATTAAATAATATTTTAGATCTAGTAATTACCTCAGAAAAGGTCAAAATCAATGAATGTCTCACAAAACCTCTATTAGGAAACGGTGATCACTCAGCAATAGCTTTTAATATGGATACTAATAATTACTCAACTTCGGGTTGCACCAAATTCTTCCTATACAAAACTGCAAATCATGACAGCATCAAAAATGACTTAACAGCTATACATTGGGTTAAAACACTAGACGGGAAATCTGTTGAGGAATCTTGGGACTTTATAAAAAAAAAACTATCATAAACATTATGGCCCAGATATTCAGAAATGCACCAAAGGCAGGTGCAAGCCCAGCAGAGTGCAAATCTGATGCGCTGTGACACAACGGGTGCCATATTCAGAGATTGCGCACACCGAACTGCACCAGCACAAGTCGGCTGGAGATGGCACGGTTGCAACATGGCACAACCAGAGATGCACCAGGGTGCAACCAGAGATGCGCTAGTGCAACCAAGGAAGTGCAAAGCACAGACAAGAAGCACAGGGAAAAAGCCAGGGAAGCCCAGTGAAAATGGGCACAGGACCCCACCAGCAGGGCACACCAGTGCACACACAAGCAGAGAGCAGGAGGGATGAATGCCCAATACACAATGGGGTACAGCCACCAACAGGGGTCCCATGCACCACTGCAACCAGAGCCAGGCCACTGGCAGAGAACAAGTGCATGCCCCTGAACTGTACCCCCGACCACAATTGTGGCACAGCCAGCTGGGGAGCGGAGGGGACACTGACAATACAGGTCCACCAATGGTGCCCCCTCAGCCCACCAGCCAGCTGCCCGTGGCCACCACCACACTGCAATGGTTGTCCACCCCATATTCCCAGTGCCACAAGCATTCATGTGCCATCCATACACAGGCAGCCCACACACTGGGCAGGAACAAAGCCAGGGCCCAGGCAGAGGGCCAGACCCCACAGGACTGGTTGCCCAACAGGGATGCAAACACCCCATCCCACCCCACCCCAGTGTGCAGACAGGTCCAGCAGGAGGATCCCGACTGTGTGCCAACCCCCACACCCACCTGTTGCCCACCACTGACCACACCCCCACAGTGACCCTGCAGGCACAGAGCACACCCACCAAACTGGGAGCTGGCCCCCACCACAACATGGCACACCACTTCATACAGCCATGAACCACAGGAGCATTGAATGACCCCCCCCACATAGACAACACCAACCAACACCTTCCCACTGCAGCATGGCTCCACACGCCACCTGCAAAGCAGACATGGAGACAGGCATGTAGCTGAAAAACACTTTATAAAATTTAAAACAACAACAACAAACAAGGTAACAAGGGCAGGAACAGGGGAGGAACAATGAAAGGTGGGGACAGGTAACAAGGGTTGCACTATGGGAAGGGGGGATTGAGGGGGAACAGGGGGAACAGGACCAGCAAGGGAGAGGAGGGATAGGAAAAGGGCCCTTCAATGGCGGCCACAGCCCACCACCACGCCACCCCTCTGCCACCTCTGATCTGCTTCTGACATCCTCTACAGGGAGACCACAGCCACCAGCACCCTTCTCACAACCACTAAAATGTGATGCAGGAACCTGGTATGTGTCCTCCGAGCACATGGAGCAGGATGCCATCCAACACCTATGGCATGGGACAAGACAGGCAATCAGTGCAATGGCCCAATGATGTATGCCCACCCACAGCATGCAATGGATGGTGGTACCACACACCCCTGGAGAGTCCAGAATGGACACCCATGGGGGCGTAAGGACAATGCCAGCCAACATCACGGCACACCACCATGGTGCAGAGAGGTGAATGCAGCTGTGCAGTGGCCACAGGCACCGTGACAGGCAAATGTCACATAGCAACAGCAGCACTGCAGCACAACTAGTGGCATCCATGCACATGTCCACCCCACCAACAGCTGGTACACAGTGGCCAAGGGATGGCATGCAGTGGCATGCACGATGGACTGTGCAACACACACACACACACACACACACACACACATGTCACAGTGCATGGCAGAGACAGCCATGGTTTTGACCGATCCCCACCACTACCCCACCGTGTAACTGAGAAGGAATGTGGAAATGCATACCTGCCCCGCGCTGTGCAGCTGGAGCCACCTGCTTCCCACCTGGCTGTGCCAACCTGGCTGGCTCTGCCACCACCCTGGCCCATCTACACTCTTCTGACCCTGTGGAGGAAATGAAGAGAGGTGGACATCAATCCACAGACACACACGAGGAGACCCCCACTACCACACAGCCCGCCATGCACTGGGTGTGTCCCCGTCTGTCCATAGGCCCACATGCCAGCACGGCTGCCACCAGCACAGCAGCCATGCCTGATGCATGGTACCCCAGGCTGATGATCTAGCCCTCTGTGGGCCATGCCGCACAGCCCTGCCAATACCACAGTATGACTCCTAGCCATCACAGCAACATGAGCACATTTACCTTGCTGTGGCACTGAACACTGCAGGATGTATGCCTGCAGACGCCGCAGGTGGTCCAGTGCCCTGCTCCGCAGGTCCCCATAGCAGTGCCTGCACTCCTCTGCTGAGCGACCAACACTGGTCCGCCATTCCAGGGCTTCTGCCACATGATGCCACACCTCCACACTGGCCTGCTGCAGTGGCACCTGGCAAAACAGCTGGCCTTCAAATGGCTGAACTACTGCCACCAGGTTGATGAGCTCAACCTCAGACCAGTTGGCTGCCCTTATGTTCTGCCTCTGTGCCATGCTGAACTGCCGGGATACACAGGAACATGGCTGTGTATCAGCACACGTGCCTGCCACATGTGCAGGATGAGCGATAGGGTACACAGGGCCGCAATCGCACAGCATGTGGCTAGCACTGTCCTGGGCATGGGTAGTATGCCAGGGCCTAGTGGAGTCATGGGGTCATGCCAGGACCCATGGGTCAGGGGTCAGAACACCCCCCATGTGCAGTGCACAGGTGCGCGATACAGGCGGTGCACACATGCATGATGGCATACTGGTGCGGTATGTGCTGTGCCATAGCACTGCACAAGCTGTGCAGGATGCGTGATAGCAGTGTGGCCAATGCCACACACATGCACACTGCGGGCAAGTGCACCATGCATGTGTGGGTATTACACCACAGACTTGCTCCAGCACGTCTCTATTGCACATGGCGCAATCACGCAATATTCGAATGATGCATGCAAATCACCTCATGAGCCAATGCATGGCACAGTGGGGATGCATTAGCATATTATTACAATTGCACACAGGCTAACTTGCATGCCTTGTGACTTAAAAGTGCTGAAGAACAGCACAGGCCACAGACTGGTATAGCAACTTATCAGGTACATGACCAGCAACATGGGGGTCCAAGGCCTCTTCACACACTGCTACTGGGTACTGCAATGCAACATGCTGGCACTGACCCTCACTGCTTTCCATGTCCACATGTGGAAGAATGTCGGGAGGTGAAGAAGAGGGGAGCCAGGGGCCTGCTCGCAAGCCAAGGCCAAACTTTACTGCTGCTGAGACCACTGCCCTCTTTGAGGCCTATGTTTATTTGGAGGGCCTACTCAGTGGTGCAATGAGCACACCACAGGAGTGTGTGGTGGCCTGGGAGAGGTGGCCCAGTATGTGAACAGCCATGGGCACCACCACCGCACCACCCAGGAGTGCAAGAAGAAGCTTGGCACAGACAGGAGGAGTATCAAGGACAAGGTTGCAGCAATCCAGGCATCCTGCAGGGTGACCGGTAGAAGGCTGGTGACTGTGCCACTGCAGACTGCTGTGGAGGAGCTTGTGGTATCCACCATCAGTCACATGGCAGTGGATGGTGTGCCTGGTGGTGGGTTCCAGACAGGTGGCAGCCCCACACTGCATGGTGAGTACGTCCAGCTGGCAGATGTGCCTGTCATGGGTGTGCCAAGTAGGTGTGTCTGTGGCTATGCCCACCGCCGCATGCATGTGTGGATGCAGACACACTGTGCGGCATGGTGGTGGGTGGTAACAGTGGCATGGGTGGGGCTGAATGAGGCTGTGGTCAGGTGGAGCTGTGGGGATAGGGTGGGGGTGGGCATGGGGTTTACTGCTCCACTGACATACTGTTCTTGTTTTGCAGCATCAGCATGCCTCCATGCAGGGCAGCAGATGGAGGCGGACATGGATGCCCAACCCTCGACCTCAACAGGCATCCAGAGGTGGGATAGGCTGTGCCTTAGTGAGGTCAGACTTGTGGCTGTGCCTGACATGGGGTCTGGGTTCCTGCATGATGACAGCCTGGAAGTGCTGTGTGCAGAGACCCAGCTCAGCGTGGCATCCAACATTGATGATGACCTCACACTGCTACTGAAGAACATAGGAGCCGTGGTGGCTGACATGCTCTTACCTCTCACACAGGCACCAGCAGGTCCCAGTACTGTGCCCACAGTCCCACAGCCTCACAGCCACCCCCCATCCCAGCCGGTGCAGCTGTGTGCAGTACCACAGCCATGTCCAGTGTGGGTGGTGCTAGTGCTGTGGGTGCGGCAGAGGCACAGGGCTCTGCCCAGCAGACAGTCGGATGGCAGCAGCAGGATGCAGGTGACATTGGGCAGCATGCCACAGTGCCCACCGCCATTACACCAGGCAACACTGTGGCCCCTGTATGGCCCACTGTGCAGCATCCACCTGAGCGGGAGGCTGTTCAGCGGCATGCCAAGACCTCTATCCCAGAATAGTAGCCAGACCAGGAGGACTGGGAGGCTGAGAAGCTGCAGGAGCATATCCGGTTACCACGGGCCTCCACAGAGAACCAGGCATTGATTGCTAGTGAGGTGCACACACTGTAGGCAGTGGTGTGCCAGATGGCCAAGCAGCAGGACAGGGGTGATGCACAGCTGATGGACAGGCTCGGCCAGAGGCAGGAAGCCACGTCTGCAGCATTGGATCGCATGACCAGTGCCATTGTGGCATCAATGGACCACATGGCTGGTGCCATTGCAGCTGGGCCGGTGACAGCAATGGCCCCTGAGGTCAGCCATATGCAGAGGACCCCCACCAAAGTGCACTGTCCACCTCATGGTACCAGTGTCTGGTGACACTGGCATGGTGAATGCCAGGATTGGACTTCAGCATCTCTGACATCCCTGAGGGCAGACCTGTTTGGCTGCCAGGACACCCCTGTGTGGACTCAGTTATAGTCCCACACATCAACACCTGGAGGGTGTCTTACACCCCCCAGCCAATGCACAGCAGGCATTTGCCTGTTGGCCCCAGTGTGGCTGGCCCCGTGGCTGTGGTGGTCATGGGACTGTGCAGTTGGTGTGATGTGTCTGCTGCCCTGCCCAGCCATCCACTGCTGTCACCACACTCACCCATGGGTGGTGGTGCAGCTTGCATGTGGTGGCATGCATGTGTGCTGTGCTGCTTGCCCTGTGTGTGTGTCTGTGTGTGTGTGTGTGTGTGTGTACCATGCTGCTGGGGCATGTGGCATGGATATGATGATGGCAGCCACGCACCAGTGCTGCCTGTGCACCGGTGTCACGCATCTGATTCATGACATGTCCCTCACCCTGTGCATGTGCAGCTGAGTGTGTGTGTGTGTGTGTGTGTGTGTGTGTGTGTGTGCATGCCCATGTGTTCATGCCCCTGCCCTATCCTACTACTACTGTGCCAATTCTGTCCCCTGTGGTGTGTGCTGTGCTGTGTGAGTCATGCCTGTGTGTCTGTGTACTCACCTTTTTTGTCTGTAATGCTCCCTTGAGATTGTGTCCCGGTGCCGATGTGACTCCTGCACCATTCTGGGGTCCCTTCCTGACGAGTGGTGCCTGTCCACCACACTCTGGAGCTTCTCCGCTATTGTCCCCACAGCTGTCACCCTCATCTGTCTCGACTACTATTCCACGGTCAATGGCCATGCTGTGCAGGTTGCAGAATGCTAGGAATATGCTACAGACTTTCTATGGGATGTATTGTAAGGCACCGCCTGATCTGTCTAGGTAACAGAATCACATCTTTAACATGCCAAACACACACTTGATATTGTGTGTGCTGGTGTGTGCCTCGTTGCATTTTTCCTCTGTGGGGGATGATGGTCGCCGTCAGGTGGTGAGCAGCGATGACCTCAGTGGGTATACACAGCTGCCTGTGTGGGTGACAACATGGTTATCCCTGTACTGTGCTGTGCTGCCACCCATTCCCTCTCAGCCACCACATGCACTTCTCCCACCACCTCATCCTCCCTCGCCCCTGGGGCCATGTCACTTGGCCACCCTGGCACACATCCTACTCACCTACTAGGTGGCCCCTGGGGATGTTTCCCTGCTCAGACCTATGGCATAGTGTAGAACTGTGTCATATGAAGGCATTGTGTGCACTCCCGGGGTGTGTGGCACAGACATTGAATATGTGCCCCATGGTGTCACACACCACCTGGCAGTTGATGGATGGGTATCCCTGTCAGTTGATGTACATCACACCCTCTGAGCCAGTTGGTGTGTGGATGCCAACATGGGTACAGTCTAGTGCCCCAATCATGACTGGCATGCCTGCCACCTGGTGGAACTCCTGAATGTTTGCTGTACACTCTGCCTGTGTGCATGGGCAATATATGTACTCCAAAGCATGTGGCAGCAGAGCATTGAGGAACTGGGTGAGATGGCAGGACATAGCCGACTGAGTGATGCCTGTGGTATCACCCGTTGGTCTTTGGAAGGATCCCGTTGTGAGCAGGCACATCACAGCTGTCACCTTAGTCTCCACTGTCATGGCATGACTACATCTGCTGGGTGCCTGCATCTCATCACTGCACAACTCACAGAGCTGCCTCAGAACAGCCCTGTTCAGGTGGTACCAGCCCACAATCTCTGTGTCAATAAAGTTCTCAGATGTGATCCTGGCACAGTACCACCTGTGTTGGGCAAACCACTGCCGGGCCCTTTGTCGGCCATGCCGCTGTTCCTTCTGCCTCCTCACTCCCCTCATTATGGTGTCCATCAGGAATGGGACACTGTCCATTGCTCAGTCACTGTGTCTCCCTGAGTTCCACTCTCACTCTGTCAGTCTGACCGTCAGTCTCTGTCACTCTCTCTCCCTGTCTGTCTCTTTGTCTCTCTCTGTGTCTGCCTCTCTGACGCTGTCTCTGTCTCTCTCTCTCTCTCTCTCACTTCCTCTCTCACTGTGCTCAGTGTTGCTCATTTGCTGTCTGTGTGTTTGAGCCTATATTTATTGGCTCAAGTCTGTCTGGCACAACCTGAAGTTTGCTCTTGACCTGTGCCTTGCTCTCCCATTGAATATTCCATTGCGCCACTTATTCATGGGAATGGCCCCTTGCACTTGCACTGCATACATTTTGGTTGCACATTGGTGCAATGGGATTTGTGCTGCGCCTCGGCTCCCTTTGAATATCACTCAGTGGTGCATCATCACCCTTGCACCAGCACAACTCATTTGCACATTGCGCAAGTGCTCTGAATATCTGGGCCTATAAGTAAACATGTTAAGGAGATTTTTAAATATGATAAAAGTGGTATTAAACCAAAATGGTTGAACAAAAGTAAAATACATCTAACCATAATTGAATCAGGTTTAAAAACATTAAAAGAAAAACTAAAAATAAAATCAATAGGGCAAAAAAGATATGAAGTCTTTATGGCCAAGACTGTTTCTAAATCAAATGGCAAACAATTTTATGGATATATTAACTTGCTTAAAAAAGTTAATTCCCAGTTATCAACAATTATGTAAAATAATGAATATATAACCGCCCCTAATAAAATTGCAAACTTATTTAATAATAATTTTTGCTCTGTTTTCTCTGATAAACATCAAACTAACACTAATATACTTAATGATAATGACATAGGGTCACATCACTTTCCTAGAGAGGAAATCTTACACCAAATTGAAAAACTGAAAGATAGTTGTGCATCAGGTATTCATAACATCACTTCACCCATGTTAAAACTTATGAAGGGCCATATTTGGCTTCTGCTAAAGATTCTGTTTGAAAAATCACTAAATAACAATGAAATCCCTAATGACTGGAAGAAATCCAGAGTAATCCCTATATTCAAGAAAAGCTGCAAATCAATCTTAGCCAACTATAGACCCATAAGCCTCAAGTCAATTCCTGGTAAGATGCTAGAGGCATTAATAAAAAATAGAATCATAGATCATCTTAAGAACATCCCCTTATTTGACTCAAATCAACATGGTTTTACTAAGGGCCGATCCTGTGTAACTAATCTTCTATGCTTTTATAAAGTCAATAAAATGTTAGACAAAGGTACTCCAACATATGTCATGCTATTTGACTTCAGCAAAGTATTTGACTTAGTCCCTCACTGGGCAATTATCAAAAACTTTTAAAATACAGCATTGACAGACACATAGTTAATTGGATCAATAATTGGTTAGGTAATAGAACCCAATGTGTATCAATACTCGATCATTTATCATTAGAGGGAATGTCACTAGTGGTGTACCCCAGGGATAAGTTATTGATCCCATTATCATGCAAATGTTTATTGCAGATTTGGAAGATAATATTATCAATATAGTTATTAAATATGCAGATGATACAAAACTATGTGGCCACTGTGAAACTTTAGAGCACATAAAATCAATATAAAAAGACATAAATTTAGTTGCTACCTGGACAGAAAAATGGGGAATGTGACTCAACGCAGAAAAGTGTTGTGTCATACATATGGGGAAACATAATCCTATGCATACCTACACATTAAATGATGTGCCCCTTCCACATAAAATCTGTGAAAAAGATCTGGGGATAATTATTGATAACAGTCTGAACTTTAAGGAGTAATGCAGTCAGGTTATCTCCAGAGCTAATAGAACTATGTATATAATAAAATGGAACATTAAAAGTAGAAATGTTGAAATTCTAGTACCACTTTATCTATCATATGTAAGACCCATTATAGATTATGGTAGCTAGCTATGGAACCCTTATACCACTATGGAGATAAATAAACTAGAAAAGACCCAAATATGGTATACCAAATCAATAACTTCCATAAAGGAGCTAGATTATGGTGATAGATTGACCAACTTGGGCCTGCACAGTCTAAAGCTGAGGAGGCACGGGGTGACCTATTATTATATTATGACATCTTAAATTATCCAAGCTTGATGGCTGATTTGAATATCAAATACAAAGATGATAATTATGAAACTAGGGGTCATCCATTACAAACTAAGGTTGATAGATTTTATACAAAAAATGAAAATACTTTTGTACTGTAAGAGCAGGTAACCTGTGGAACAGATTACCTTTGGATTTAATATCCAGCCCAGGTAGAAAACATTTAAAAAAAACTTAGACAAATATATTTCTATGGGTGGAAATCTTGATTATTACATACTATCTTGATAAGGAGCTATGTATGGGGCTTGGCCGTTTTTGCTCTTTCCACAACTGAGTGAACTTAGTGAACACTAGGGAGAGGAAAGAAATAATAAAAGGACCTGTTGCCTCTACCCCAAACCCAACCATATCAAGGGGAAGTATATAGAGCAAAGTGAATAACTATTGGGGAAATCACAGATGGCAATACAATGAAAAAAACAAACACAAGGAACAACACCAAAAAAGTGGGATGCCAAGTTTGGAAAGCTATGTTCACTAACACACAGAGTCTAGCAAATAAAATAACTGACCTCACTGCTATAGTTGCGGAAGCAGATCGGCACTGAGTTGCCATCGCCGAGACCTGGTTCAATGATAACCATGCCTGGGGAACAACTATCCCAGGATACTGTCTCTTCTGGAAAGACAGAACTGGTGGAGGGGGCTATGCATGTACGGGAAGGAATTAAAGCTACTATGACCCAAAGTGACAATATGGAATCCAAGTCACTTTGGGTTACTCAAGAGGCTAGTAATGGAACAGCAACTTGGGTAGTTTTTTTTTTACATATCCCAGTGACAAGGATGGAAAGAGACAAAGACATTTTAGAAACCTTTCACAGAATGAGTGATAAAAGGGAAGTGAAAGTGGTGGGAGACTTCAATTTACTTGTCATAAATTGGGGTACTCATACAACAAGCTCAATCAGAAGCAAGGACTTTCTGGAGGCTCTGCGTGTATCGGGCCTGAAATAGCTTGTTAAAGACCCATCAATGGGGGAAACTGTCCTTGACCTGTTACTCACAAATGGGGATAACATCTCAGAGGATGAAGCTGGGAGTCCCCTGGGTTCCAGTGACCACTGCATGGTGCGGTCCCTGGTTTTTTTTTGTTAACTATATTTATGCCCCCTTCTCACTGGCCCCATAGGACATCTCTCCAGCATGGACACTGGGACTGGCTTTTTCCCACTCTGCCCAAGATCCTCTGACCAAACCTCCCACCTCAATCTAACCAAACCTTGGCTCTTAGCCCCCTGAGGTGGGCTGACCAACTCTTCCAGTGCTTTATCTAGCATCTAGAGGGTGTCTGGAGTGTGGGTGAGAGATGCAGGTCAGTCAGATTGATCCAGCAATGAGCATGGGTGTGGTCTGTGGGTCCTGCCTTTGCCTTCCTGGGTGCCAGGGTCTTTTCCATTTTTTCCATGTTCCCAGGGGCATGGATGTGCAGTCATTGTCCAAAGTGAGGGTGAGAGCCGCCGGTCAGTTGGATGGATCCAGCAATGAGAGTGGGTGCTGTCTGTGGGTCTTGCCTTTGCCTTCCAGGGTGCCAGGTTCTTTTCCATTTTTTCCATGTTCCCAGTGATGTGGACATGTAGTGATGTCCAGGCATGCAATGAGCATGCTTCTGCATCTGTGCACAGGACATCTGCCAACACCCCCATACCCCATGTGCCTGCCCTGCTAGGTGCAATGTTCCAAGTCTCCACTGGGAGCTGCAGGATCTGCAAGATGCACTCCCCTCCCTCTCCAGAAGAGGAAAGAAGTCCATCAGATCCTCAATCCTCTCCTCCCCAGGAAACCCCCCAGTGACCTGAGTCCACTCCCAAACCCGGATCACCAGTGCGGTGAGAGGTAAGGCTAGTGTCTCAACACTCAGTGCCACTGGATCAGCTTGGTTGCAGGTTAAGACAAAAATGGAAGCTAAGCACTCCAAAATCAAAGTCATGGACTTCAGATGGGCAGATTTCATTTATATGAAAGAAGGTCTAAAAAACAACCTTGCAAATCTTGTAAGAGAAAGGGATGTTGAAGAATACTGGACACATCTCAAAAAGGTGATATTACAATCTGCAAATCATTGCATAAAAAGAGTGAGTAAAGCTAAGAAGAACAGAACACCCCTCTGGTTTTCTAAGGAAGTAGCCACCAAGGTCAGGGGAAAATGATCTGCTTTCAGAAAATACAAAGAAAATGGATCTGAAAAATACAAGGATGACTACAAGAAGAAACTAAGGGGAGCAGCCAATGAAATCAGAGATGCAAAGGCATCAACAGAGGAGAAGAGAGCCAAAGACATCAAAAAGGGAGACAAAACCTTCTATAGATGTATCAGTGAAAAGAAGAAGACAAGAGAGGGTATTATCTGACTCACTAAAGATAAGGGGTTGGGCACAGAGGGCAACAAGGACAAAGTAAAAATCCTCAGCAGATATTTCTGATCCATTTTTTACAAAGGAGGAGAAAGGATGCGGACCCTCCCTTACAGGGAGCAGCTCAGACAGAGGCAGAATAGATGCAGAACCTTTTACAAGGGAAAGAGTGCTAAAGGAACTAGAGAAACTCAAGGTAAACAAGGCCATGGGACCTGATGAAGTGCACCCTAGGTTACAGAGAGAACTAAGAGAAGAACTGGTGCCTCCCCTAGCTGACCTTTTTAACCAATCATTTGAACTTGGGGAGGTTCCACAGATTGGAAAAAGGCCACGGTTATCCCTTTCCACAAAAATGGGAGTAGGGAGAGTGCAAGCAACTGCCGTCAGGTAAGCCTCACCTACATTTCAGGCAAAACAATGGAAACCCTTCTCAAGGTCAGGATTATATCCTTTCTTGAGGAAAGCAGCAAATTAGACCACAAATGGCATGACTTTACTACAGATAGATCATGCCAAACTAATCTAATAGCCTTTTTCAACTGGATAACCAAAATATTGAACCAGGGCAGTGCTGTAAATGTAGTATACCTGGACTTCAGCAAGGCCTTCGATTTGGTTCCACATAGAAGGCTAATAAACAAGCTAGACAGAATGGGAGTAGTGAAATAAGTGGTAAACTGGATACAGAGGTTGCTTAGTGGAAGGGCCCAAATGTTATTAGTAAATGGCGCCCTATCAGAAGAAAGAGAAGTAACTAGCAGTGCGCCACAGTGGTTGGCACAAGGGCTGATTCTGTTTTATATTTTTATTAGTGACATATCTGATTGCCTGGAAGGAAAAATTAGTCTGCTTACAGATGAAACAAAGTTATGCAACAGGGTGGAAACCCCAGGAGCAGTGGAAAGGATGAAGGCTGACAAAAGGACTCTGGAACTTTGGTCAAAGACATGGCAACTAAATTTTAATGCAAAAAAAAAAAAATCAAGATCATGCACCTTGGAAGAATTAACTCAGGAGAGGAATACTACCTAGGAGGAGTAAAACTGCAATCCACAAAGCAGGAAAGAGATCTGAGAATAATAACAGATGACCTGAAGATGTTCAGGCAATATGAAAAAGTGGCACTATAGGCAAATATTATGCTGGGCTGCATTGGGAGGGGCATTGCCAGCAGAAGAAAAGAGGTCATCCTGTCACTCTATAGTTTAATTGTTTAATTGTTTAATTAGTATTTCAGAAAGACCTTTTGAGCATGAGCTCTTTTACAAAGGTTCCACGTCAGGGTGGACAATAAGACAATACACATATTCAGTGGTTACAGAGGCCTGATCATTAGGCATTAAAGAGCAATTACATGACAATTAGACAAATAGGAGAAAAAAAACTGAGCAGTTGTAATTGAATACTAAGCTATTTCTAATTGGTTGCCCTAGGTAGCACACCCCCGGAAACCTCCAAATCCGTTGATAGACTATGGCAGAGTAACTGCATGGGGTTTAACACTATCCCAGATGGTGAGAGGTTGGATGACAGTGAAACAAGGGGATTGGGTTTGAAACCAACCGCAGAGAGCGAGAGGTAGGGGGATAGTGAAATGGGGGGGCTGTGATGCAGGGGAGCAGCTCCAGAGGGCTTTGTCGAGTATGGTGTTTGTGTGGGGGGGGGTTTGGGAGGTGCAGTACCAAGTGAGTTTAAAGAGGACTGATGGCTTACTTAAGCCCTTGGCTAGGCTGGAATGGAGGCAGGGTTCTCTAGGTAGCCCTGCAGGGTGTTACCTTGGGGGATAGACCTGTCTATCAAGTGGGGCCTGAGAAGCAGGTGCATTTTGAGTTAGACATTAGGTGCTGTTTGAGGCCTACTTTGAATTGAGACAGGCTGCTTGTTTGTAATTTCATTGGGAGTTCATTTATCCAGAGGGGGCCCGATAGGAGAAAGCACACTGCCCTAGTGAGGTTCGATGGAATGGTATGGACAGTGCTCCATTCTTCCTCTGTCTGGTGATGTGTGTTGAGAGAGAAGCCTCGAGCAGGTTTCCTATACAGGGTGGGGTTTTTCTGAGGAGTGCCTTCTTTCCCAGGAGGCAAGTTTGGTATTTGAGCCTGTCTTTTAGGTTATGCCAGTTTGTACACTCATACAGGGTGCAAGTTTGAGTGTAGTGATCTGCATACAGGGTGAGGCAGCGTGCCTTACTGAGTGCAATTTGGACCTTTTTGAGCACTGTATCAGTAGCAGCTCCATAGACCACCAGCCCGTAGTCTATCATGGAGAGTATGGAGCTGGAGACTGAGATTTGGAGTGCTTCCGGGATGAGGGATCTCTTATGCCTATAGAGGACCCCGATCTTTGTGTTTACCACTTTGACAAGGGAGTCTACATGGTGTGTATAAGTGAGAGAGTCATCAATGGTGATTCCAAGGTACTTGAACAAGTGCACCTGCTTAGTCTGCTCACCAGCCTTGTTGGTGATTACGAGGGGAGCATGCCTGTGTTTGTTGTAGGGACTGGATTGTAGCATGGCCTTGGTTTTCTTGTAATTTTAGTAGCAGCTTTTGACTACTGAACCAGTCCTCGAGTTTATTGAAAGAGTTCTGTAGTTCAGTTGTAGGGCAACCTGAGAGGTGCTGCTGCTCAGCAGCGCAGCATCGTCCGCATACAGAATAAGTTTGGTGTCACAGGCTGTGGATAGGTTATTTACAAAGTGGCTGAAAAGCAGGGGCCCTAGAATTGATCCTTGATGGACTCCTAGGAGTACATATCTGGAGCTGGAAAACAACTGCCCGATTTGACTCACTGGCTCTTGTGTGTTAGGTAGTCATTGAACCAATTCACAGCGTTTGGTGCCACACCAAATCTTTGGAGCTGGAGTACTAGTAGAGAGTGATTGACTGTGTCGAAGGCTTTGGTGAGGTTAATGAAGACGGACCCCACCAATTTGCCTTCATCCAGCGCCTTGTGTGCATAGTCAGTGTATTCCAGAAGTTCTGTGGTGGTACTGTGTTTTTGTCTGAAGCCATGTTGGTTTGGGCAGAGCAGATTGTACTTATTGAGGTATTCTGTGAGTTGACTTGCCGCAATTTTTTCCAAAGCTTTGGATAATGGGGAGAGGATAGATATTGGCATGTAGTTTGACATCAGCACCTTGTCACCATTCGTATGCACTGGAGTTACCAGGGCTTGCTTCCCTACCTCTGGAAATTGAGCTAGGGCCAAGGATTTATTAAATAGCATTGTTATGGGCATAATAAGAATATCAAGGGTGAGAGATAGTAACTTCATGTCTAGCCCATCACTCCCCAGTCTGGTTTTGCCTAGGACTTTCCTGAACATCGTTAGGGCCTCCTTCACCATCACCGTTTTAAAGTAGAAGGCTGGGTGGTTAGTTATGAGCAGGTTGGTGCAACCTTGGTCCTCCACAGGCAGAAGGTAGTCTGGAGGCAGCACTGAGGACAGGTCTGTAAAGGCCTGTATAGATCACTGGTAAGGTTATACCTGGAGTACATCACCCAGTTCTGGAGACCACACCCAAAGGATATAGACAGATTAGGAACTGTGCAAAGGAGATCTACAAAAATGATACAAAGACTGCACAACAAAACATGTAGCAATCATCTGACTGACATTGACATGTATTCCCTGGAACAGAGAAGGGAGAGGGGAAACATGATCGAGACCTTCAAGTTATCAAAGGAATAAACAAGGTGCAGGTTCAGGACCTGTTTAGGTTTAAGAACCAAACAAGAACAAGGGGACACATTATGAAGCTGGAGGGGACAGATTCAGGGGCAACACATGCAAATTCTTCTTTACTGAGAGGGTGGTCAATGCATGGACCAGCCTCCCACTGGGAGTGGTGGAAGCAAAAACAGTGGGAACCTTCAGGAAAGCATGAGAGAGGTACAAGAGTACCATAACACTGAATAGCAGTTAACAGGAGGGGGGTAGACTTAAGGGAAGACTAGATGTGCTATATGGTCCCCTTCTGCATCACTTTCTATAATTCCATGCAAACAAAAAATAAAGAGAAAGAATAAAAATGTTACAAAGCCTCTGTACCTGAACATATTGTAGGTTCTGGCCTGCCACAATACCATGCTGTGAATCTAGACAACAACAGGAACAACTCTAAGACTTAAAATAGCCCTAAAACCAATGAAACACTTATTTCCATCAAGTGAGTCAATAAATACTAAAAATATTCCCCAAAACGGCAATGGAAGAATAAACAACACCACAGCTAAAAGTGTACCAGTAGAAAACAAAAGCTGGTACCAAAAGAAAAAGAAACAGCCCTCCGAGACATGGGGGACTACAACACATCATATAAGAAGAAAAATAAGCAAATCCACCAACTGGGCAGATCAGTTGATAAATAAAGAACAATGCAATCAATAACCTGAAAATAAGAATATAATTGCTTTCAAGGTAGGGATCCAAACTCTTAAGGCTCCCAGGTAGCACTGTTGGAGGCATAATTGCTACAGGGGGAGGTATCCATCAAGGAAAGGCCCCCAGGTTCCAAAGAAACCAAAACAGCAAACAGAAAGTTAAGAAAACTAAAAACAGCCCGATTATGCTGTTGTCCACCAGTGCCTACAATCTATATAAACAAAGAAAGTGGGCAAAGGGGATCATGTAGCAGTTGGATTCATGAGCACCTACCTCAGAATAAAAAAGCAAAGGAAACTCCCCACCAAAATGGGGGCAGGGGCAGTCTAAAAGCAAATCTTACCAACCTGCATGCTACCAAATAAGCCTTGCCATATAAGTAATGACGACAACGTCAGAAAAGTGCTAAAATCACTTAAAGGAGTGACCAGCAGTCCAGTTTCTGATGATTAGTAAAAAATAGGGTACTGTCAAAAAAGATACTGGGACTTCACCAATGGAAGGTGCAAAGATTTGAGCTTGCCCATTAACAAAGGATGGTTTTCTTTATTTCAGTTGACAACCTTTTGAGCAAATGGTGGCAGAGGATCTGGAGATGTATTTCAGCACCCAGTGCCCTGTAAATAAGCAGTCTGATTGGCTGAAAGTGGTTCTTTGCAATATAATGAAGGACATACTGTAAGTATGTTGACCTCCCCCTCTCAATTTTTTTATTGTATAATGTTTTTTATTAAGTATTTCCTTAATCATACATAATACAATTCACAGTATTTTAGTAAGTACAGAGATACAATCATGTCAAAGTGTCAATACACAAGTGGCATATATATTCTCCATAAGACTATGATGATGATGATGATTTATTCTCTAAAACATATAAGTATGTACAATGCAGATCCTAGGCATACATTGTGTGCATCCTACCATATTAAGCAATGAGGGGCAATCCTTTCACCCCAGTCTTAAAAGGTCCCCATTACATCATAACCAGACCAGGGGAAGGAAAGGAGATCTCAACAGGCTCTGGTTATTCGGGGGGAGGTTACCTGGCTGGGTTGGAATTTTCAAACAGTCAGACTGGAGATAGGGTCCTCATTTAGCATAAAATAGTTGCATGTTTGATCCCTGCAAGGAAGAAAGCCACTCAGACAAAGAAAGGTGTGCAACAGCTGCATGCCACATAGTCCTGCTAGGTATTATGGGCTATCTCCAGTGCATTAGCAAAAGGCACTTGGCTTCTAGTATGGAAGAGAGGACCCAATACTGCAGGGGTTTAAAAAGGGCTGCCAGTTGGCTTGTATCCCCCAGAAGTACCAAGGGAGCTGTTAGGCAACCATAACCTTCAACACCTGAGAGAGGTCGTTAGCCACCATAGCCCAATAAAGAGTGAGGGGGGACTGGATCAGAGTATATGTTCAGTGTGAACATTTGGTTGTGCACAGCACCAGCATAGGCTATGAATAAGTAAGCCCCTCTTATACAGCAACTCTAGAGTGCGATACCACAGCAACAATATTTTAAGTTGAATAAAGCGGCTATTGGAATCTTTGTCTGAGCAATGAATACTTTTACAGTAGGTCAACCATTGCGCTTCTGAGACTGATACCCTCTGGAGTTTTTCCCCTTGTACTCTACAGTTCTGTGTGGGATTAAGTTGTGAGTCCCTCCAGGTACTATAAAAATGACCCATCAGGCCCTTTTGAGTGTCAATGAAACAGGGGTCAGTAAGCCATTGCCACTGCTTGCTGTCTATACTTTTTTTAAGGAGGGGAGTTAGGGCACTGCAGATCTATAAGTAGCGCCAAAAATCTTTGTTTGGCAGGGCATATTTGCTCCGCAGCTGCTCAAATGAGAGCAAATGTTTAGTTCTGGGAACAACCAGGTCTTGGATTGTCCGAATACCCTGTTACTGCCAGTTCGACCAGCAGACTCCCACTCCCTCAATCTGAATTAGTGTTGTGCCATATTGGGGCAAATTGTATCAGTGGGTACCATTCTGTCTTGGATGTATGAGATTTAGAGAATAATAGTTTCCAAGCTCGGTCGGTATAGAAGACTATAGGGGGAGTTGTGGATCAATTTTTGAGTGAGGTGTTAGGAGATTATATAGCATATAGGGACATGTCAGAATAGATTCCAAATGAACCCCAGGGGGGTTGCCAGGTTATATGACTCAAACCATCTGGTGGCCTGGGCCGCCAGACATGCTAGATGATAGCCATGGAACCAGAGTACATTAAGGCCACCTCTAGCCCAGTGTGCTCTAGTTTTTGGCCTGCTCCATCTTGGTGGTTTATAGTCCCAGATAAATTTGGATGCTAACTTATCCAAGAGCTGGAAAAGTTTTGCAGAGAGGGGAATGGGTAAGTTAATCAAAAGAAACAAAACTCATGGCGAGAGCAACATATGAATTGCAGCTACCCTTCCTGCAAGGGACAGGTTAAGTCTGCACCATCTTTCCACTTCTATGGTGTGCTGGGTGCACAGTGGAGAGAAGTTAGCCATTTCCAGGGCTGTCCATTTAAAGGGGATTTGGACTCCTAAGTAGCTAAAGCTGTGTTCTACCTTGTATACAATCCTTTGTACATAGGGAGCTTAGAGGAGCCAGAATAGTCTTTTTTTGGTTTAGCTGAAGACCTGAGAGTGTGGCAAACTCTTCCAAAAGAAGACGTATCTCAGGAATTGCTTCATGAGGATTGGTTGAAGTCAAAAGGCGGTCATCTGCGTATGCCATGGCGACATATGTATGCCCCTTACATTCAATGCCTTGTATCTGAGGGTCTGCAATGATAGCCCATATCAGCAGGTCCAAGGCAATGAGAAACAGGAGAGGGGAGAGCTGATAACCCTGCCTGGTACGTCTATGGAGAGAGAAAGGGGGGGGGATATCACTATTCATAAGGATACATGCCATAGGGGAAGCGTACAGAGTGTGTACCCACTGTTTAAAATATGTCCCAAACCCGAACACATTTGGGGTTTCATGTAGAAAAAAATGTTCTAAAGAGTAGAATGCTTTAGCAAAGTCTATTGCCAAAGATGCCTTGGGGTGAGGGGCTTTGGAAGCCAGCCATTTAAGGCTGAGCAGAAGGCGTGTGTTATCTACCCCTGTTTTCCCCTTCAGGAAACCAGCTTGTGCAGGATGGATGATAGAGGGGAGCACCAAACTCAATCTAGTGGTGAGCACTTTTGCTAGAATTTTAGTATCAACCGACAATAAAGATATTGGCCGGAAATTTGCACAGTCCAATGGGTCGGATGATTTTTTCGGAAGAGTAATAATGGCATCCCTCATGGTTGGTGGGAGGATATGCTTTTTATGTGAGTCTTGGAGGGCCAGTTGAAGTGAGGAGAAGATATCTGAGCCTAATGCCTGGTAGAGATCCACTGACATACCATCCAGACCAGGGGCTTTCCCACATGCCATACTAGCTAAAGCAAGCTTTAACTCATTGCAGTATATAGGCGCTTCCAATAGAGTCACTTGCTCAGGAGATAGGGAGGGGAGTTGTGCTCAGCGACAGAACCCCATTAACTTCTGCCCCAGCTCAACGGGGTTCATAGTAGAATGAGATTGATACAGGGAGTCATAAAAGAGCTGCATTGTTTGGTTCACATCCCTTGGGGTAGTGGCTACTGAACCCGATAGGGTCCGGAGGGAGTGTATCTGCATAGCCGCGTGCTGCTTACGTAGGTAGTAGGCCAAGAGCTTCCCGGATCTTTTGCCATTGGCCCAGAACTCTTGCTTGGAACATAATAGATGCTACTCAGCTTTTTGATGTAGTATTACTTTGATCTGGTATTTGAGATTAAGTATTCTGTGATACAGGTCTTTATTTAAATTGGTCTGTGAGGTGGCTTTGAATCTCCATTCTATACTGGCTAGTTCAGCCTGCATAGAAGTGAGATTAGCCTTTCGTGCCTTGTCCCTTGCTGCGGAAAAGGTGATAATGTGCCCCTGTAAAACTGCCTTAAATGCATCCCAGACCATGCTTGGAGAAACTCCACAGTCTGAGTTTAGAGAGAAATACTCTTTCGTGGCAGAGGACAGCATACGCCCAAAGTCTGGATCTTTAAAAAGCAGTGGGTTACAGCACAATCAGACTTTATTGGTATGTTGCTTAGAGGGAAGGTATAAGAGCCAGATCAGGGAATGATCCAATATCACTGTCGAGCCAATCCCTGCATCGGTAACCCCTCTCCCTGCAATGTCATTCATCAACCAGTAGTCAATATGGCTATGTGTGTGGTGTGGGGTAGAAAAGAATGTATAATCTCTATCAGCGGGATGCTCCTTTCGCCAAGCATCTACTAGGGCCCACTCTTCCTGCAACTCAACAAGAGATTGTCTCACTTCGGGGTGGCAGGCTGGGTAGGTGTGGACTTGTCCAGGAAAATGTCCTGCACCAGACTGAAATCCCCTCCCAATATAATGGGAAGGGCGGGCCCATCTATTTGGAGCTCTGAGATTGCCTGACTCACTGCTGGGAAAAATCTGTGTGCTCACTGTTAGGGGCATAAAGATTACCCAAAATCAAATCTCCCTCTTTTGAGGATATCCATAACACCAACCATCTGCCTTGGTTATCTTTCTTTATACTGTCAATTTTCCAAGTCGAGGAGCGTCTCAACAATACGGCTACCCCCTTGGATTTTGTAGGGACGGAAGTAGCCACCACTTCTCCTATCCAAGATTTCTTCAGCCATGTGGTGCATTTAGCTAGGAGATGTGTTTCTTGGAGTAGAGCTACTTCTGCCCTCAGATACCTTATGTGCTGCAGAACCTTTGTTCTTTTAATTGGGTGGTTGAGCCCTTTTACATTCCAGGACACCAATCTATGGGTCTGGGATGAGGAAGGGTTCAATGCCATTATTTCCTTCAGGGAGTAGAGAAAATGTGTACTAGCTGCGAGGTCTAGAGGGGGGAGGAAACTTTTAGTAGTATTTAGTGGTATAGCACCGTACCCTGCACAAAACAACATGGTCCAACCTGAGAGTAAAATAAACAGGGGTGGAAGCATTGCCAGGAAATAACCAAAGACCTTGATCTTCAGGTCTGTAGCTTACTGCTATAATAAGAAAGAGAGAGAAGGAAAACAATTTCAATTAGTTAAAAAGTATTGAACCAACAGTCAACTGACTTGTTAATAAACAAACAAGTGTCCCCAAAATGGACACCAGGTGTATCTAAGCTCTGAGAGTGGAGATCACTGTGCAAGAGGGTTATAATATCACCCTTTGGCTACACTAGCTTCCTACTCTCAGTATGGAGTTGTGAATAAAGTATGTGGTCACTCAAACCAAGTCAGCCCAAGTCAGGTGACCATCCATGGTTGGTCGCACCGACTCCGTGGGGGGGAGGATATATATACTGCCTGTATCCTGCTCAACATTTAAGGCAACTAGAATGGTGTGCCCATATGTAGATTGGTGGGGGGGGTACATGTGGGGGGAAGAGGGTGGGGTGAGGACATCTGCCCTCTGGTTACTACTCTTCCGTCTATAAAGCTACACACTCAGCACTTCTAAAATAAAAAAAACTGAACTATCTTGTAACCTAAGTGTAAGGACACTGGAAGAGCCACATATCCTGCAGAGGCAATACAAGTCAGTATCCACTGTGTTTAAGATAGGGAATGTGGGAAGAACAATAACAGCACAGGGTGCTACTTGCTCCAGCGCACCCCTGCATCACCAGCGCCGCTTACAGCAGTGGAAATTAAAAGACGGGGAGGGGAGGGGAGACGATGGAAGGGGTAAGCTATTGATAAAAGGCACAGCATTAAGCAACACTCATCTTGAGTTATGAGTCAGTTCAAGTATTCAGTCCTTTGGCCTGCTCGGGTGAACCCCAAGGGATTGTTCCAGGGTCAACAGAGACCTTCGCAGCAGCTGCTGCACATGAGAGGAGACCAGGTTTCACCAGAAGGTGGTCTTCTTCTACTTTGATTAACGTGGAATCAGGAAAGTCTGCCCAGTCCCCTGTAAGCTCGGTCTCCATTTCAGAGCTAAGAGAAATTTCCAGGTCTCTTGACTCAGGAATAGCGGGGGGGGGGTTATCCCTTGGAATTTTTGCAGGAGGATCCTTGCTAAGCAAACGTTGAGGGCTACTTCTCGCTCACTGTCGGGAATTAGAAAAAGCAGCATCTGATCTTTGTGGTAGGGACATCATATTAAGCTGATTCGGTTGTTTACTGCCTCTTCTATAAGGGGCATTGCCAGATGGGTGCATAGGTCTGGTTGCTATTGTGCCCCTAGGGATGTCTCAACCAGCAGAAAGGTTCCTAGGAGGCAGTGTTGCATGGGGCTCCCAAAGCTTTCTGGGTATGGTAGTTTGAAAGTGCAGGCCAGGTCAGATCCGAGCTACCCATTGTTCCAACTCAGCCGGATGATCCACAATGATCTCATGCCCCCCTTTGCTAACAAAGAGTCTGGTAATGTTCTTGAATCGGAAATGAAAGTCATTTTGGTAGAAAAACCGCTTAATAGGTCCAAAAGCTCTTCTTTTTGCTGCCATTTCTTGTGAGAAATCCCTATAAATTTGTATTGGTGTTCCTTGCCATTGCAGTTCTCCAATGTCCCTAGCAGCCCTCAGAATCCTCTCTTTAGTCGAGTAGCGAAGCAAATAAGCCACTATAGGGTGGGGATGATCAGGTTACTTGTTATAGCGGGTGGCCACTCTGTGCGCCCTTTCAACTTCAATGGGACCTTGCCATCTCTCCCCCAAAATAAGCGGGATAGTGTGGTTCAGAAATTTCTCCATGGCTTGCCCATCCACTCCCTCGGGCATACCAATAATCTGCAGATTATTGCAGCAATTTCTATTTTCATTGTCCTCTGCCCTGCTCCAGAGCGCTGCAAGGTGCTCTTCATGTTGCTGCAATTTGTGCCATATTTGTGACTGCTGGTCTTCACAAATTTCTGCATTTTGTTCTAGCACATTAACCTTGTCTTGAAGTTGCTTGACCTCCGTGACTGTGCTTGAGAGGGATAAGCTTAGACCATCCACCCTAGAGATTACGGCCTCCAACAAGTGTGTGATGTGTTGTAAGGCTTCTCCCACAGTCAGAGGCATGTCCCAGCTTAGAGGTGCGACATTTGGAGTAATGGTGGGAGTCAGGGAGCTCATAGTTGCCAGACAGGGGGAGAGCAAGGCTATACCCCGAAGAAGTACATCCTCCTGTTAAATACTCAGCCATGCCTGGCTGCGATTACTGATGTCCACAGCAGTGTATCCTGGGTTGGGGTCAGGGCTGGGGCCTTCACGGACTACCAAAGATAGAGGAGGACTCGTAAGCACGGCATCAAATGTCAGTACAAGATCAGCCTGAAGTCCCTTTAAAACATACACCACCCAGAGAGTAGGATGTCACCCATTCATAAAGTAATTTTTCATGTCAGGACTCCTCAGGATTGCAGCGATTGAGCACTTATGATCACTGTCTAGGCAGGAGCTCTCTTTCTAGGCTGCCATCTTCCCAGTGGCCAGACCATTCCCCTCCCCCCTGAGTATTTGAGTATTGCTTAGTGAGGCCTATGAATGAATGGCCAAGGATATGCACTATAGGCACACACCCTTGCAAAGGCATGCATTGCATGCCATGCATCAACTCCATCCACCCGTCTATGGCCTGACCTGCTCATGCATAAGAGCATGATGAAGATGGGATACAGGGTGCAGAAGGGTTAGGGGCCAGCAGGCATCCAGTCTGATGCCTACACTGCCAATGGAGTGGATCCTCTATACTTAATGGCTCAGGAGTACAGAATGCAGAGTGCATCCTGGTACTGGCTAGGGCACGTACACTACAGGAAAGTGCCAGGCAGGAGTCCCAGACACTGACACATGTCCAAATGGCTGTGGCTGTAGGACAGGTGTGGTCACTCTGTCTTTTGGGCCACCTGTCACTAGCTGGAGGGGGTGCATAGGTGCTACAGCAGGATGCCAGCAACTATAGCCTGTGCCCTCTCTGCTGGAATTCTGTACCTTCTTGCACGGCACAGAGTCCTGCTTTACCCCCAGACATACCCATTGCCCATCCATGTGCAGTGCTGAGAGCATCAGAGGGGTCTGGTGCAGAAAGGGTTTGCATCATTTAAATGAATGCTGCAGGTCTTATTGGCTCTTCCATGTTAAGTCATAGGGGTACCTATGAACCGCATATACATGGTGCATAGGCATAGTGTATTAACCCTATCATGAGGGAAAGCAAAACTGCACCCCTGTGTCTGCAGGGCCATCATGGATGCTTGTTACTCCATCATGGGATTTGGTCTGCCACACCTCTGGGATGCTGTTTCAAGGGGACTGCACATCCTTGAAACATTATCTTCTTTATACAAACCAGTAGGAAGGCAGGGTAGGTAACAGAGTGCAATGCTTGCAGGAGGCTGTGAAGAACTGTAGATAAAATCATGTTGCTGCAAAATGCTGCAAGACTCTTCAGAGTACAGAGGAGTACAGTGTCACAAGAGAGTCTCAGTGGTCAGCAGAATTGAATCACAGTTCCCCTGCATGCATGCGTCAATCCCTGCACATAAAAAGATGCTGCCTCATCCTGGATTCCCTGTGAAAGCCAGCAACTTGGTGAGGCTAAAAGTTAGGTTTATGAAGGAGAGAGTGGGCTGCAGGGTATTTAGGGAACCACAATGAAGTACTTATGGATCAACAAAGGAAAATAAATAGAAAAGAGGGGAAAAAAAAAAGAAAAGAACATAGAAGTGGTGGAGGGTCCAGGGTAACTGTGAGCAAAGGAGGGATCCCAGGGAGGTAAACCCTTGGCCCCCCAGAGTTGCACCACCATTGCAGATGTGCTACCAGGGTGATAAAGACAAAAGGGGGGAAGAGAAAAGGAATTTCTTAAAAGCAGTATTTACAGTAGCAGATGCCTGGGAGGGGGTTTCTTCTCCTTTTGCTGAGCACATGCGACTGAGCTGGACTGGTACTGGGGATGGCAGCTGAAGAGAGTTCCTGGGAAGATAGCAGAAGCAAGTAAGGACTGCTTTAGCTGATTGCTTACAGTGTAACCATACCCAGCAGTATAGGACAAATAATATTTTTCAAACCTGAGAGTCATCTGCAAATTGTTCAACTCTCGTTTTGTTCTGGGAAGCAGATTGTCAGGAGGTTGCTCTTTAGTAGTTGCTGGAAAAAATCATTAGCATCAGATTTCTGAACAACCTCAGCTGAGGAGGCCTCACCAGTTGTTACAGTTTTACCACTCCCTTGAGGCAGAGGAACCCCTGCAAGTGGTCAATCTGTGCAGTCCTTCAGTTGAAGGAGGGAAGGGCAAATAGGTGGTGAGTCCACAAGGGAGCTGGATTTGTGCAGAATTTCAAGACACCCTGCTTCTGCTTCTGGAGCAGAGCTTTTTCATCCCGTGGGAGGTACCCTCTCCTGGTACCACTCATCTAGTTAGGGGTACGCTACTACTACCACTGTTAGTTGGGGCTGCACCAGTGGATGGCACTAGAGAGTTCCATAAAATGTCGATGTCCTGCTGTGCGCGTAGTGGATGAGTGTGCCTCTTTGGAGCTCATGGCTATTGTTTTGCCAAAATTCAATGTTCACTGCAGATTGTACCTGCCATGTCCTTTTGATACATCCAGCTGGGTCCTGTACTGATAATGAAAGCAAAACAGATCCCATTCAAACTTCAGTGCTGCAGGAGTTACTGGAGAGGGTGCCAAACAGGCATAAATGCAACATTTTTTTTTGTTGACAGAGGGTGAGAAACAGAAACATTGAATTTGATGGTGGATAAGGACCACTTGGCCTATCCAGTATGCCCATTTCTCCCTACTCACACTATTACATTAGACCGTGCCTGATCTACAGCTCATTCTTCTTCCCCTCTTCCTTTCCACTTTGATTCCTTTGTGCTTATCCCATGCATTCTTGAAACCCACAACTGTTTTTGCACCCACCACCTCTGCTGGAAGGTTGTTCCAGGATGCCACCACTCTTTCTGTGAAGAAATACTTCCTCCAGTGTGTCCTGAACTTACCACCTTCCAGCTTCATAGCATGTCCCCTTTTTCTTGAACACATTTTCTTCTGAAAAGTACTCCTCTCCTGTACTGTATTTACCCCCCTGAAGTATTAAAGGTCTATTATATCTCACCTTTCCCTTTTAAGTTCCAGGTTGTACATATTGAGGTCCTTTAGTCTCTCCTCATATGGCTTTTGATGCAGACTCTGCACCATTTTAGTTGCCCTCCTCCGGACTGCCTCCACTCTGTCTTGTGTCCTTCCAGTGATGGGGTCTCCAGAACTGGACGCAATATCTTTGGTGGGGTCTTACCAGCAATCTATACAGAGGCAACACCACCTCCCTCTTTCTGGTGGTGGTACTCCTCCCAATACACCTCGGCATCCCAGTTGTCCTCCCTGCTGCCTTGTTGCATTGCCTGGGCACCTTTCGGTAATCCAGTATGATTATCCCCAAATCACTTTCCTGCTTGGTGGTCATCAATACCACTCCACCCATTTTGTACTGTGCCCCGGGATTCTGTGCTCTAAGTGAATTATTTTACACTTTTCCACATAGAAACCCAGCTGCCATACCCTTGACCACTTCTCTAGTTTTCTTAGGTCTCTGCTCATCCTTTCCACTGCCTTGAATGTCCAATCTATTGTAAATGTTGATGTCATCTGCAAAGAGGCAGACCTTCTCTTCCAGATCCTCTGCAATGTCACTTATAGAGACATTAAAGAGGACAGGGCCCAGCACTGATCTTTGAGGCACCCCACTGATCACCCTCCCTTCCTTGGAGTGAACTCCATTTATGACTACTCTCTGTCACCTATCCCCTAACCAATTTCTTATCCAGTTTACCATCTTTGTACCCACTCCTAAACTACCTAGCTTGCTTACTAGTCTCCTATGTGGAATGGTGTTAAACACCTTACTGAAATCAAGGTAGGCCACATCCACCACTCCACCCTGATCTAGTTCCTTGGTCACCCAGTCAAAGATATCTATCAAATTTGTTTGACATGACCTCCTTCTTGTGAAACCATGCTGCCTAGGGTCTTGTTACCAACTGGATTCAAGATATTCCACAATCCTTTGCTTCAGCAGTGATTCCATTAACTTCTCCATCACAAATGTTAGGATGTCTGGACTATAATTGCCAACCTCCTCCCTGCTACCAATTTTGTGTAGTGGGACTACATCCACCCTCCTCCAGTCCTCCAATACTACTCCTGTTTCCAGTGAGCTGTTAAATACAACTGTCAGAGGTGCAGCCAATATTTCTCTGAGCTCCCTAAATACCCTTGAATTCACCCCATCTGGCCCTATTGCTTTGTCAACAGTTATCAAGACCCTTCAGGAGTCTCTCCTCCAAAACAGGACTAAAGTCCACCTCCCTCCCTCCTTTTCTCTCTCCAAAGCATCTGTTACTTTTTTTGTGGCCCCTTCCCATCTCCTTTCTCTGTAAACACACTGAACAAAAGTATTTGTTCAGGATGTCTGCATTTTCCCGGTCCCCCTCTGCACAGTTCCTCACTTCCATTATTAACCTTACAATCCCACCTTGATCTTTCTCTTTTCGCTTACATATCTAAAAAAATGTCTTGTCCCCTTTCTTTACCTCCTGGGCTAATCTCTCTTCAGCTTGTGCCTTTGCTCTCCTTACTGCTTTCACTGCTTCCATCTGTTTCCATGATACATCTCCCTATCCTCCTATCTCTAAGTCTCCTTATACCTTCTGAATGCTACTCTTTTAGCTTTTTCCTTTTCAGCCGCCTCTTTCACTAACCATATCGAGCTCTTTTTCCTCTTGCTTTTGCTTACTTTTTTGATGCATAGGTTTGTTGCCTTTACTACTCTCCCTTTTATCTTTGCCCACTGTTCCTCCACCCAACCAAAGGTCACCCACCCCTGCTAGATCATCCCTGAGGCATTTACCCATCTTTTTAAAATCTGCCATCTGGAAGTCCAAGACTCTCACCCTTGGGTTATTGGATTCTTCAGCTGTCCGTATATTGGACCGCACTGTACAGTAATCATTGCTCCCCAAATGGCCTCCCACCTTTATGTCTGCAACGCTATCACTGTTAGTCACTATCAGGTCCAGTATTGCCCCAAATACCCTAATATAAGGAGATCTGGTGGCCATGCCAGATGTGACATTTTCTTGGTCAGTTTAAGCAAGGTCTCTTTATCAGCATATTTGAGATATAAGGCAAGAATGGGAATGGGTCTTTCTCCCACTTTAGGATGAGGGTCCAGTATATGGTGGGATCACTGAATGTCCAGTGAGGATCCCTGCATTCCCAGAAACTCTAATAAGAGATGTTGCACACAATTGTTCATATTTTTACCCTCTGCCACTTCAAGCACGTCAACAATCAGCAGATTGTTCCTCACACGCCAACACTCCAAATCAATTTTTTTCCAGAGTAGAGACTGCATGAGTTTTCAGGCAGGTGATTTCTGTGTCATGGTCATCTCCTTTGGGGTCAATTTTTTTTGTAGGGAGGTTTTAGCATCAAATACATTTTGACTCACATTTTCCATTTGAGCCTGACTTTTCAGTCTGGAGAACTTATCTCCTGTGACTGTCTTTAATATGTTTTCACAGGTTCTATGTAAAGCAATCATTTCCCTGCTCAGCTGAGGAGACCTGCTGCTCACCATTGTTGATGTGCTGAGAGTAGGATTTTATCTTGCTGACTCTGACTGAAAACACTCAACAGATTAGTTTAAAAATACATTTTGTTTCCCCTAAATGAAAGGGAGAACAGAAAAATCAGTTACCCAGATGAAAAACCAGGTTTCTAAATATATATATATTTTTTTTCCCCCTGTAAGCCCTTTGTGAGGAACAGTCATGCTATGCAGCTATCTTGGTCGCTGCTGAACTGGACATCAAAAAATTGTCTGCTTTATTCACTATAGCATATCTCAACCACTCTGAAAATCATTAAACCCTTAAATGTACTCTCTTAATTTTTTTTATACTCTATCCTCCTCCTGGCTGGCTGTGTTCCCCTTCCAGACAGCCCCCAGTCCAGTCACCTGGCTTATCATGAACTTACCAGTTTCCCTCTATATCGTCCCCCATGGCTTAACCCCTTCTCACCGTTGAGTGGTGGCAGTTCCCCACTGCCGGATTACAGGGCCTGGTTCTTAGGCGGGATGTCATACCAATGGTGTGAGGCCTGCAAGGTGTCAGGCTAGCACACTGCCCCAAGTCAGTCCATTTTTGTCCATTTTACCTTTGTCCCTGTTCCCTGAGACACTGACTTTGGGCATGTGATGCAAGCTTGTCATGTGCAAGCACGCATAATGCATCATCTGTCAGTTTCTTCCCATCCAGTGAGCTACTCCAAGTGCACATCCACCTGTGGTTATCACCTAGGTGGTCGTAATGCACAAGAGCTGGCTGCCATACCTCCCTTGAGGAGGAGAGCATTCTCTGATATTCTTGATCATTCTCCTCCATTCTGGCCCCTGACAATTCTGGCTTGCTTCCAACCTCAGGTCAATAACATCAGGAGTGGTAGTCCTATCACTGTGCAGCCACATCAGCTTACTCCCCTAATTTAAACTCAGTAAATAAGACTATAGAGCATGTAACACCATAGCTGCAGATTACTACATATAAATATAAAATCTGCTGCTAGAAAAGGGCAATTTGGTTTGTCATGTCTTCACATTGCTGTGTATCTAATGTGGAAAGTAAGGGCTTAAGTGGCTCTTTCTATTTCCTCTCCCCCTCCTCTTTTGATGCCATATATATTTTTTTTTTAGTCTTTGGTAACTGGATATGGGCCACTAAGCAAAAATGGCTGTTTTCAGGGGTGACCGGGGAGCACTGAATGGTTAAGTGACTTGCTCAGAGTCACACAGTATGCAAGTGGAGGTTGTGAGAATCAAACCCAGGTTTGGTCAGTATTTGTCCCACGCATGTTTGAATCCACCCATAGACCACGTCTTTCAGCAGCCTATTACACCCTTCTACCACCATTTCCATAAACAAAATGTTCCAGTATCCCTCATATATACCCCTTCCCCCCAATCATCTTGAAGGAGCTACCCATGGCATTTTTTTCTACACAGTACAAAAAAATTCCCCACTATCCACCTTGTTTACTCTGTGGAAGTATCTCTATGCAGTATATGTTTATGTTTTGCAGTCTCCCTTCACACTGTAATTCCTTCCCTGATGCCCCTGGATCTTCCTGGCTACCCTCCTCTGAATAGCCTTCACTACATATCTGTACTTCCTCAAATGCAGTCTCCAAAACTGCCACAGTGTTCCAGGAGAGGAAGAACCAATGATCTAGGTAGTGTTAGCAACACCTCTCTTCTCTGGCTGCTGATTGTCATCACTATCCTTCCAACATCATATTTGCTTTTCTCATTGCTCTATTACACTGTGCTGTTGTCTTTAGTTTGTTATTACCACCCATGTCCCTCTGCTTTGTTGTGGGATCCACTACTACCTTCACCATAGTGTACTCAGTTTTTAGATTTATTACTGCAATGAGCATTTACCTTGCAGTTTTTGGCATTACATTTAAACTGCTATTCTTTTTACCATCTCTCCAGCCTACCCAGATCATCTTTCATAATTGTTTCCTTCTCCTCACTATCAGCTCAGCCACAGATCTTAGTATTATCCATGAAGAGGCATATCTTGCCCTGTACTCCTTCCCCAATGTCATAGATAAAGATGTTGAAGAGGACCCATCTCATGACTGATCTTTATATACACCACTAATAACCATCCTGGCCCTCGAGGAATTCCACATTAATTTCTTAATTATTATCATTAATGATTAAGTGTCAGGAGATCAAAGGATATAAATTTAGCTTGACACCTCCAAGTTTTATTTATGGGCTATGCTGGCTACACTTGAACCACTTATTCAGGCAAATGTCTGCTATGCCAATTACGGTATCACCTCCCATTGAGCTCACTAACACTGATAGATGTCAACTGCAGTTCTTGCAGAGCTGGCCCATGTTGGGTCCGCAAGTACAGGTAGATACCTTTACCAGTGATGCCAGACATGGTGCCAGCTCTGTTTAAGAACTCATATTTACCAATGACAGAAAAATGTCTTTGGATTATATGAGAATAAGACTTACAAAGCTTTAACTATAGATTGTGTTTTGGATAAGCATGGATCATTTCACAACAAAATGACAGTACTTTATTTTGGTGTTACTGGCAGTAGGCAGGGTATTCTTAATATGCAGATACTATATGAGTGTTGCCTTTTTTATCTCAGCAGTCTTAAAAATCCCATACTAGCATAGCAGTTCATTTTGCTTTAGGTAGAAGAGTTAAAAAACTGCTTATCAGTGAACTATTATACTGTACAAACTAGAAATGTTATGGTATCATATAAAATAAGACATTTAAATCCACTTTACACTATGATGAAAATGGAAATCAAAGAGGTACTGTAAGTAGGCTGTTTGCCAATTGGGTACTCTTAATGATCAATCTATAATGAAAGAGCATAGTAAGGGATATGTTATTTCACAGTATACCTGTCTCTACACTACTGTAGACCCATTTTACAACACATAACTTAAAACAAATATCAGACTCAGATTTACTGTTCTCCTGCAGAGAACAGCTACTGCATTATCTACTAATACTATAGCCCTGCTGTTCCTGGATATACCAATTAAGAAACAGCAATGCAAAGAAAAAGGTCTACATCTTCAGTAACCTGATGATTTAACAACAGGAAGCGCAAGTTGCCTATAGCTATGTTAAACAAAACTGCAGTTGATTGGGGCACAACATTTGAACTCAACATACTGTTGCTCAAGGACAAATATATTTTTTATTTCAAGAGTCATCCTAGAGCAAACAGCATCTTTGAGCTTTTGTAGGACTTCTTACAGATAAAACATAAACAGCATGTGTTCCACCCAAGTACTTAAACATTCCAGATGGAGAGAAAAGTGCCTTTTGATTTTTGAACGATTTAAACAGAAAACTAATGTGATACTGAATTTGTGTTGCAGCTGAACTTCACCTATCCATTAAATTATGTCATGCTTTGATGGCAACAGTGTGTAGTACTACTGATGTAGATAAATTAATTTAAGGCAATTTAATGATGCATATAATATATTTTTAATAGTTTTCACTGATGTTCTAAGAGAGATTTAGTTTGTGGTGGGGGGATTAATATTTATTACACAATTAACTTAATTGCATAATAAAAAAACATTAAATTGATAGTCATTGTGTTATTTTGTATGCATGTAGGTAAGCAAAACATTTTTTTATAAAACTTTTTAAAGCAGCAATGCAATACAAATTGTTATTTCCAAAAAAGTTAGACTCATCTACAATTAATAAAACTGTTATCATACCTGTCAAATCTATTTTTCTAAGTACCTCCTATGCTGTGCAACATGAGTTTTTTTCTGCTCTCAAGCCTAACCTCTACCAGATTTACAGTGGTATTTCTTAACCAGATGTGAGTCACCTTTTTTCCCTGAGGAAAAAAAAATGAAAACATTTATGTAATACTTACTTTTTTGTGGAAGTAGAAAATTTTACAACCAAATCAAACTTGGAGGTGCCTGGAATCTTTTATAGTGGAAAATAGAAGTGCTGAATGGTTGGCCCAGTTTCATTGCATTGCTGTTTTAAATAAAAAAAAACATATTGCTAATGAGACTGATATACCATATATAGTATTATAATAGCAGGTGAACATTTTTTATATAGGCTCATCCAGTTATTATTTCCTGTAATAATCAGCTGGTTATTACAAGAGATACCTGGTGCCTTTAACAGTGTGAGCTTGAGCCCTGTTCTCACAGTCATTCAGCTGCTGCCAGTAAACACTTGTGCTGTGGCTGTGAGAATCTTCACATTTGCTGTCTCTCCTTTAATGGGAAATGATACATTTTTTATAGTTTATAAAATTTATGTTGGACTTTTAACCTAATACTCAAATGTCAGCAGCTCTGTACCAGAAATTGTCTAGTTTAATGACTGATTTATCTGAGATTAAAAAAGCCTAATTTTCCTCTGCTGCATACAAGATTTCAAATGTGTTGCCATTTTGCCATTTTTAGCAAGAGTGAAACCTGCTGTGTTCCTAGGTTTGCCAGATATTAAAAATTGTTAATCCTTTCATATGATATGGTATTTTTTTTATTAAAGTCTTTCAATTTACAAATCTCATTATTTACATGATATATATGCTTGGGTGAATGTTTGGCATGATTTAGTTTTCTGGTTGAAAAAATGCTATACCAGAAACTATATAAACATAGAAAGTTAAAATTTGATGGCAGATAAGGACCACTTAGTCCATCCAGTCTGCCCATTTTTTCCCCTGCCTAAACTGTCACCACATACCCTACTTGATCTCTAACCTCCCCACTTGATCATATTAAGATTCCATTGTGCCTATTCTATACGTACTGTACTTTAAGCCCACCACTGTCTTCATCCCCACCACCGCCACTGGAGAACTGTTCCAGGCATCCACCACTCTTTCAGTGAAAAAATATTGCTTCACATGTCTCTTGAATTTACCCCTTCTACCTTTGTTTCATGTCCCCTTTTTGGGAAGCTGGAAGGTAGGTAGGTAAGTTATACATTAAAACATATATTATACACTGTCTATATGCATTATAACAACTACTGCAAAGGTGGAGTGTGTCACTTGAATTTGTGTTTCTGCTGAATTACTTGGGGCATGATTAAGCAATAAGGCACAGCGGGGGGGGTGTTATGGTGGGATAACTGCCTGTCTTGGGTGGGTTGAAGCATGCAGTAAAGCCAAGTGCTTCCGCCACCTGGGAAGTGCTATTAGCCCATCATAACTCACCCCTCTCAGAGTGCCCTATTGTGATTAAGAAATAGGTCCATTTAAGTAAATAGAATTTTTTTAATACTGTGTACAGGTAAATTTATAAGAAAAACAATCTATAAGATTTACATCAAAAGTACAGACACGGAAAAATTTTTCAAATTGCAGAGTGTATTTTTAACAGTTTGTCAGAAGGTGGCACCAGAGCTACTTATAGGTGTCTGTTTCTAAATAGGCTGAGTAAGGGCAAAAGAAGGTAAACTACTGGCTTCAAACTCTAGTGTAGCCACCAGAGAAAGCCCACCATGTTCATCATTTAACAGTTGGATTGGGGCTGCAAGAAGCTCTCAGGTGTTAGTGGCAAAGCAGGCTGTATTAGCCATGCAGAAAACTGTGGAGGAATTTTGCAAAGTAGTAGTAGTAAAAGGTTTTATTTTTTTTAACAGGATATAAATGACAGTTCATTTACAGCACCATTAGGGCAAGCCGTATTTTACAAGGTGTTTCTGTAGGCTCCTCAATAGTAAACTTACAAAGTTTCATACATTTGTTCATAAAAAACAAACAAAGAGGGTTGCTCAACTAAAGGGGCAGACCCCGTTGTCACAAGGCCTGGACAAGTGGTGTTGAGAAAGCCAGGTGGCAGGGAATGGGGGTTGGGAAAGGGGGAGGTATCACAAAAGAAGGACATGAGGTCACGAAGAGGAGAACCCAGTGATGTCACAAAGGGGTGGGCAAAGTGGCAGGGTGGGAACAGTGAGGTGGCATTTCAGGAATGGCCCATGGAGACAAGGGGTGGGGCCTAATTGGGCAGTCATAAGGGACTGCACTGCCAAAGGAGCTCACAAATTGCTGCATGAGATTTTTTATCTGGATGCACATCATTGTTGGCAAAAGTTGTTGATAGCTATTGGGCTTTTGATAGGACATTTTGAGTTAAAAAAAGAAGAAGAAGAAGAAGAATTGTCTAGGGTTAATAATTTAATAATTTAAAGAGACTCTGTGGGGATAAAGTGGACTGCATAGCTGTGACACTTGGAACAAGTGATTAAGTCGGGAAACCACAGTAAGGTAAGGAAGTCCCCTTTGATTAAGAGGTGCAGTGGCCAGATAGAGCGTGGGACTGACATCCTGAGATGGTGGTTTGTTGTTTGCTGTGGGGGGGTAGAATGCTAAGTAGCCTGGGGAACCGTTGAAATAAATGGTTGGTTGGTTGTTGTTTGGTTTAAGTGATTTGTTTGTTTGCTGTGGGGGGTAGAATGTTCAGTAGCCCGGGGAACCATTTAAATAATGTGAGCCTGGAGACTGGGGGGACTGTGGACCCCAAAGAAAAGATCATTGTTGAAGGAAGCAGGGTTTTAGCAGTATCTTTGCTTGGTAGAATAGACAGTGAAATAGGCACAGAGCAAGGGTTTTCATATCGGGTGTGTAAACCGAGGCATGCTGTGGATAGCTCTCTCCTGTTACCCCGGAGCATCCTTACTGGTAGTGAGGGATGGAGGAACAGAGTGGCGAGCCATTTGGTGGACCCCAGGATATTTCATAGAAAACAGAGGCAGCAGGCAGCTGTAAGAAGAGTGAGAGAAATGGGGGTTTGTTGTGAGCGAAGGATGGCGAAGTCACATGGAGGGGGCAACACATGAGGTACATGAAGAAAGCTTACCCCACAGTGAAGAGAAGCAAGGGGATAATGCTGCAGGAGGCAAGGGGCAGCTGAGGGGTGAAAGGAGAGCCATGTGTGGGAAAAAAGATGGAATGGTACTGAGGCCCACCATGTGGCATGGCATCTGACGTCATCCCCATGCACTACAGGGCCAAAAGAGACTAGCAGCTTTAATTCACAGAGGACTAGCCAGGAGAAAAAGCACAGCCCTGCATGCAAGATGCAGCAAATTCTTTTTTTGCAACTTTCTTTATTTTAATTTTTCTTAAAAAACAGAAAATAAACAGTGATTATGCAATACTTTCTGTGTTTCAAGCATTACAATCGACGCAATCAATTCATAACAGGGATTACTGGTTATAATTCCTAAGTCCATTGCTGTCATAAGTTATTATTTATGGATTTCAGAGGACAATTTAAAGGCAAAGGTAAATAACTTATATTACACAATTTATTGACCACCCTGAGGGGTAACAAGCCCTTCCATATAAATAAGACTTATAAAAAATAAGTTAATTGTGTGATGTCAGCCCCTCACAAATGACCTTTTAATAATAAGCTAGAAGGGGAAGGAGGGCCTTCGTGGTATGAAATCCGGTCTTAATGGAGATATGTAATGGACCCATCTGCACCAGATCAGTTCAAATACCTGTGGTTTCTTATTTACCATGGTGATAATGGATTCCATTCTATATATTTCTATCATGATATCTTGCCATTGTTTAAGAAAAATGGGGCTTCTGGGTTAGCCAGTTTTTTGTTATGTTTTGTTTCGCTGCCAAAAGGATTATCCTCAACAATTTATTTGTATGGGGATCTTTACAGTCCTGGGGGACGTCAATGAAAATGAACAGCAAGTGGGTTAACTTGACATTTGGGGAGAATATCACTGTCTGTGCCCTTTGCAAGTCTTCATAAAAGGGAACCAATTTAGGGCACCCCCATAAAATATGTGCTAGTGCAGCAAGGGCATGGCAGCACCCTCTCCAGCAAGTGGGGAACCTTGCAGGTTGGTATTTGGCTTGTATCATAGGGGTAGTAAAATATCTGGTGGTAACCTTCCAGGAAAATTATTTCCAGGAAACTGCTGAGGTCCCCGGCTGAAGTCTAGACAAGTGATTTTCCCAGGTTTGCTGTTCCATGTTTATTCCCAGGTCCCTTTCCCAGGCCTCTTTGGTGATTCTCAAGAAGTCACCATCGGTGGAGAGTTTGACCCCATACAAATGCGAAATGGTGAAGGACCAAGAAACTCTGTTCTCCACTATATCTATTAATGTATTAACTATCTGTGGAGGTGGGTTAGAGGCGCAAAGATTCCCAGAGGCAGACCTGATATATTTACATACCTGCAGATATCTAAATCTATCCCTCATAAGGATTCCATATATTCCATGAAGTTCAACTAATGACAGCAGTCTCCCCTTTCTTAAAAAATGAGAAACTAATTGCAAGCCCTTTCTTTCCCATCTGCAGAAGCCCATGTCCACAGAGGCAGGTATAAAGTCATTTGTATATAGAATTGATTGCAATAGTGCCCTCCAAGAGGAGAGCTTCCTATCCCTCACCATTTGCTGTCTGAGTGTGGAGGTTTGAGGTTTCCTGAATCCTGCCCATTCCATCCTGAGTCAATAAAATCCTGGACAGTTGATGTAAGTCTCCCTCTTGCTTCTCTAATGTTTCTCACTTGGCAGTGTATTCAAGGCTTGCCCAGTACAAAACTGTTCTGAACTGGGCTGCTAAATAATAAGCTTCTAAGTGTGGAAGGGCTAGGCCACCTTGTGTTTTGGGGAGCTGGAGGAGTGAAGAATTGGGTTTGGGGTCTGCTCAGGCCCATAAGAAACCTGAGATCTTATGGTTTAGCTTTAAAAAGTATTCTATAGGCATCTCTACTGGTAGGGTTTGGGCCAGATAGAGGAATTGTGGAAGCAATACCATTTTTACTGCTTCAGCTCTTTGGGTCAAAGGGATTGGGATTAGTGCCCAACTCTCTAAGTCTTTTCCAAGTTTGTCTAGGAGTGGGGTGTAATTTATATCAAATAAGAAAAGAGCATCAGGTCCCAACTTGACTCCTAAATATTTTAAGGATTGTAAATTCCTCTAAAAGGGGTATTTGGTCTGGACTTCAGCTGAGGGATGAAAGTTCAGCTGAAGTACTTCTGTTTTTGCTGTGTTAATTTTGTACCCTGCCAGAGTACCAAATTCCTGTAGTACCCACCATAAGGGGTCTAGTGACAGTTCTGGGTCTGTTAGATGGATTAAGAGATTATCAGGGTAAAGCACCAATTTATGGGACCCCCCAGTTGAACCCCCCGGATCTCCACCTACTGTCTTAGGGCCTATGCCAGAGGCTCTAGGTATACAGCAAATAACAATGGGGACATAGGGCAACCCTGTCTTGTTCCATGTTTCAATGAGATGGAAGTTGAGATCCTGCCATTTATCATGATGTAAGACTTAGGTTGTGTATAAATATTGTTAATAATCTTGATTAATGATTCAGAAAAATGAAATTGATAAAGGACCTGTATCAGGAAAGACCACGCCACCTGGTCAAAAACTTTCTCTGCATCCAAACTTAACATCAGGAATGGAAGCTCCGACCAGGCATCATGGTGTAAAATATGCAGGGATCATTTGATATTGTCCAGAGTCTGTCTTCCTGGGACGAATCCAATTTGGTCCAAACTGATCAGAGAAGGCAAGACTGTTTCCAACCTCTTGGCCATTATTGTTGTAAATAACTTATAATCTATGTTTAGGATTGAAACAGGTCTGTATGCCATACTTTGTGTGGCATCCTTCCCTGGCTTGGGTATGCTGGCTATAGTGGCATAATTCCAGGTAAGTGGCACAGACTCTCCCTCCTGCACTTGATTACATACCTCCAGCAGTGTGGTAGTCAGGTGGTCCCTGAATGCCTTAAAAAATTCCCCGGTCAGTCCGTCCAGCCCTGGGCTTTTATTAGATTTTAAGTTCGAGATGGTATGATACACTTCGGTGGCCGAAATGGGCTGGTTAATTCTCTGCTGAGACCCTTCTGTTAGGGAGGGCTATCCCAACCCACATAGATAGGCAGAAATCACCCCTATTTCAGGAGAACTCTCCGGGGTATAGAGTTTTTGATAAAATTGCTCAAAAACTTGTGCTATATGTAGGGGAGACCGGACCATTCGGCTTGTGATAGGGTCTTGAATCTGCATAATGGAAGCCTTAGAAGTTTTTTGATGAAGTCTATGAGCTAATAGATTTGTCACATGGGGACCAGCCTCATAGTATCTCTGGTTCAGATATTGTAGGGATTGCTCTGTGCAGACATCTAGTAAATTTTGTATCTGCTGGTTCGTGATTTGCAACAGAGGGTACACAGCCTTGTCCCCTGCTGCATGCTATCCCTGTAATATTTTATATTGGTGTTGCAGTGTTTATAACCTTTGATTCTGATGTCTTTTGTAATTGGCAGCAAATTTTATAATGTCCCCTCTTAAGACAACCTTTAAGGTGCCCCATAGTGTGGCAACATAAATCTCCAGAGACCTGTTTTCCCTTAAGATCTGGGGTATTCTAAGCTTCACCATCTCTGTGAATTCATTCAGATTCAGGAGGAAATTATTAAATCTCCAAATTGTCTGCCCCCTTTCTGTAAGCCACTTAAAAAGCAATGTAAGTTGCAAATGGTCCAATAAGACTGAGGGGGTATGCTGGCATTCATCCAACAGATACAGATGATCCATAGAGACTATCATGTAATCTATTCTGGTATAGATATGATGGGGAGCTGAATAGTGTGCGTATTCCCTTTTGGTGGGGTTTAAATGCTTCCAGGTGTCTACCCAGTGTAGGGCTCGAAAATATCCTAGGGCGGCTTTCTGTGCAGCTTTTTTCCTATGAATTTTGGGATTGGTTGAGTCCTCTGTATAGTATGCTTGGTTGTGGTCCCCTCCCACTATAAGCATTCCCTTATGACATTATGTGATTTTATGCAGTAAGGATATGACTACTGGTGCCTTTGATCCAGTTGGTATGTATAAGGAGGCCACTGTGATTAGGTTCCCCTAAAGTTCCCCCATTACCACCACCAGCTGGCCCTCAGGGTCTGAATATGAAGAAGTCAATTTAAACTGCGAGTTTTTAGGAAACAAAATTGCCACTCCCCTCCTCTTACCCCCCCTTATAAGATGAAGAAACTACCTCTCAAAAGCCACATTTAGTTAATTTTAAGTGTTCATTCCTGCTTAAATGCATTTCTTGGAGGAGTAAGACCTCAGGTTGCTGTTTCTTTAAGTGAGTGAGTACCCTGTATCTCTTTACAAGGTTATTTGAGCCATTGATATTTTGTGAGGCCAGTTTCATTTTATGTGTCCTATCCATTGATATCACCATTAGTCACTCGGTCTGCAGGTGAACACCTCTGAACAATTTCCCCAAATTGCCTACCATTCCTCTGTATCAAAGAGGGTGAAATCCGTAGTACCCTGAAAACAGCATAATTTGAATTTGTGTCCTTGGGTGTAAAGACAACCATTAGAAATACCCTGTATGAATATCCATCAAGTTGGCAAAAATATAAGTATTGTGTGACAAACAACTCAATTATATTATAATTACTATTACCTAAACACTCCCTTCCTCAACCAAGCATTAACTTATTTATAGACTGAACTATGCTCTTTTGCATTTCCCTCCCCAAAAAACATAACTACATACAGAATGACTCCCATAGTGGGGGATCAATGTAAAATGTCCCCTTTGAGCTCGAGTGGAGAAGTTGTTATTCGGGTTTGCCTCCATTCAAGTGGGAGGTGGGGTGGCTACATTGTGAGCAAGGCCCTCCCCAGCCCAACAGATAATCAGGCCAATGAAATAAATGCAGACAGAGGTTAACATCACCCCTTAACATCAGACTCTCTGTTCTTTGAAAATCTAAACCGGTAAGTGGTCTTCACAATCCCACCCTTTTTAACTGGTGTAATATAAAACTCAATAGGCATATCAATTAAAGACAGAAGTAGGAAGGGTGCTCCCCCCGACAGCACCCACCATCTGACATCATTTCTCATAGTCTTCAACTCCAAAGGAAAAACAAAAAATAGGATGCAATAATAAATCAGTCTTGTATACTGTCCCAAAGAAGTAAGGCCTACAAAAACTTTGGCCCAGCTATCACAGTTCCAGCCAATGCATAAACTGTGTCTGCATCCAGTGGGACTCAAGTCCCTTACAGCAAACTCCCAGTCATAATTATTGGTGGATGTAACAAAGTAGAAAAGTCAGAGTTCCTCGATTTTGACTGGGAATGACCGAAGAGATTTTAAGTGTCTAGGGTTTACATTTTAACCCATCGCAGACACAGCCAGTGCATGGAAGATAAGGTTCCTCTGCAGGTGGCTGTTTAAAAAAGGGAAAACAACTCACCTGTGCTTGACTACTATAAGGTAGCTGCCAAGATTAAGGTCAAATTTGCTCACCAGCCCTTCAAGTGTTCTCCGGTCTGTCTTCTACGTTTGAGTTGCGATTATGTTGTCCCATTCTGTCCAGAAGGAGTTTGACATCAGCCATCATTTTGGGGGCTGCTGCTCCGGTGGAATTCATGTGCATGTGCTTGCTTGCTGTGTGCCATTCAGATCTCGGTGAACGTGGGCGGTAACTCCAACCTTTCCTCTTCAGTTGCTCATAGATCTCTATTGGTGTCTTATAAAATGTAACTCCCGAGTCCCATAAAACTTTAACATGGGTTGTATATGGGTTTGAAACTTCACCTTATGTTGTTTCAGCACTTTTAAGACCAGTGAGTAGGCTGCTGTCTTGTTTGCTATCTCAGGAGGATAATCGTTGTTGAAGATTAAGCAGGATGCATTATACTTTACTATTTGTTTAGACCATGCAAGGTACAATAATTTCTCTTTATCTTTGTAACTGGAGAGTTTGAGCATGAAGGAGCTTTGGTTTTGATTTCGGGTCAGAGGTCTTAGGCATTAGTGCTCTGTGAGCTCTTTCAGTTTTAAATTGGAAATCAAGAGGGAGAGCAAGCACATCTCAAATTAAGTCTTCAAGGAATTCCTCCATAAGTCCTGTTTCTGAGCCCTCAGGGAGACCATAAATTCTAATATTATCTTTTCATGCCTGGGCCTCCATATTGATTAATTTCTTTTGCATGGTCTCCTGGTGCTTAACCAGAAAATCGACCGCTGTATGCAGATGCACTGAGTCATCCTCCACCTCCAATATTCTGTTCTCTGCCATTTCAATCCTGGCCTCCACATCTGTCAATCTGGTATGTAGGTGGCTATATTCATGTTTATTTTTGGCCCTGAAAGCTTTTACTTAAGCCAGCAGAGTTTCATATCTCTACCACGAGAGACGCTCAGTCTCCTGGTCTGTGTCACTATCTTGGGCCTCAGCTCTGGTCGGGGATGCGCTACAGCCTAGCTCCCACTGTCGGGGGGATCCCCCTCCATCATCATGCTTCAGATGCATTTTGCCTCAAGTTTTGTTCTATCTGCTCCCTTCCTTAACTCCAGATGCCATTTGTTGGTTATTTCTGAGTAATAAGGCTTCTTTAGAGTGGTTTGATGGTTGGAATATGAAGAGCTATACAGACAGTCGACCATCAAGATCGATGTCATCACCAGAAGTCACAGAGAATTTTTAAGGGCTTTTGTGCAGAAATTCGGGTAAAGTATGGGCCCAACAAGTGCACCGCATGGTGATGGCATCTGATGTCATTGCCACGCAAGGGGGAAGGGCCCAAAATGGACGAGAGGCCTATAAGGCCCTGGAGATCCATAAGAGGTGGCAACTGGGCAAAGGGGTTGTAATAATGGTGAATGTTGGCATGATTTGAGCAATTTAAGAAGAATGGGCCTACTGGTGCACCACGTGGTGATGGCATCTGACATCATTGCCACACAGGGAAAGCTCTAAATCAAAGGGAGAGGCCTCTATGGGACAGCAGGAGGGCATGGAGGCCATGCTGCCCCCAGGAACAGTGAATTCTGGGGGATTGAGGTGCAGCAAAGGGATGAATGAGCCATGTCAGGCCAACCATATGGGATGGTGGACTACCCCTTCACCGTGCAGGCAGGGGACCCAAGAGGAGGTCACCAGGAAGGAGTGGGCACACCCAAAAGTGGTGTATCAGGATCATGCACATGAGGGGAATGGGAGCAGACATGCACGGGGGAAAGTGCAGGGCAGGAGCAGCATCAGAACACATGGCTCCTCCCACATAACAAGGGAAGACATGGTTATGAGTAAAATGGAATCCTAACACATGTCACAAGGGCAGCCCAGGGGCACAGAGGCCTCCTCTTATGATGGCATCAAAGTATTTAGGACAGCAGAGGGGCAGACTGAGGGGGGTTGGGGGGACTTACTTACAAGGTTATACAAGGTCCTGGGGGGTTTGAACCAAGCCGGTTTTATAGGGCCAGAGTTAAGGAGCTGAGGACAAACCTGAAATCTGGTTGACAGGCCATTAAGGGAAATACTGATTTTTTTTTTTATGATTTTCTTGAAATAGATACCTTGGAACAGAAGGATGGCACCAAAGAAGGTGAAGCCAAGCAAAAAAGCTTGTTATCTGGTGGTGATGAACTTGGTGGACAAGGCAAACCATTTATTGGAGGTTGCAGAACCAGATGGGGGGAAGGGCACAAAGAGGAAAGGGAAGCAGGGGAAGGGGCACAAGAGGAACAAGAGGGTACAAGAGGGTACCAAATGTGCTTAGCGCACCAGAGCCCAGACCAGTGGTGCCCCTGCTCCTGAAAACCCTTTCCCGTAGCCAATGCCAGTTCCTGTAGCTGCCCCAGCACCAGTGCCCGAGCCTCCTACTCCTGTGTTTCTGCCCCCAGTGCCAGTGCTGGTACTACCACCACCTGTTTCAATGCCTGTACCAGGTCCCACTGGGACCCAGCACCGCACAGCCGGCCACAACAGGTAATCAGATGGTGACACTGGAGAGCAGTGTCAAAGAACATATAGAACAGATGTTGAAATCCATGGGGTATAATGGGCTTGGGCAGCTGAAGAAGGCATTAGGTGAAATCAAAAGGACTGGAGTAGGGGGAGGGAGTGGGGGGCACCAGGGGGTTCTATGATGAGACGGGAGGTTGGGCTACCAGGTGTCTGGCTCGGGGACCATGTGCCTATAGCCATGAAAGAGAAGATATGGAAAGGAGAATATGTCAACATTTTTGCCTTGGCGAATGTCGACAACATGGATAAGTACAAAGAAATAGACAGTTTTGAGAAGAGGGACATGGTGGCAGCAGTAGTGCTGTTAGGAAAAGGGGAAGAGGACAAGCCCTGGAAAGGGAAAACCTGGGACAACTAGTCCATGGGTTTCACCTACTTCACCGCCATTGTCATCGAAAAGTGACTGGAACTTGCCACCCCTCTTCTGACTCACTCACTCATCATAAAGAATGCGTATGAAGAAGGGGCCATAGTTGGCTCTGGTATGATGAGAAATTCAGGAAAAGGATGGCAAACTTCAGGGACATGAAGTGGGATGCCAGGCAAATAGACTTGTGGCTCGAGATTTACATGGGCCAACCGACAGAGAGCCTGAATGGGATAAAAAAAGGGGGGGGGCGACACTTAAGGCTTGTTGAGGTTACAACACAGCTTTCTGCTCTTGGCCTAACTGCCATTTCACTTGCAGGGCTATTGCTCCTGGACAGCCGTTCACACAGCATTTAGCATGGCAACTCAGGGGGCCACACAGCCACGCTATTGGGTGGACATCAATAAGGGGCTGAGGGAGGATTTAGGAATATGGGAGCATTTCCTCGCAGACTACAATGGACAGACCTTCTGGCAAGAAGAGTGGCTGTACAACACTGACCTACAGCTGTACATGGATTTGGCAGGTGGGATCAGCAGGGGAGGTTATCTTCAGGGAAAATGGTTTGCTGAACCATGTCCCAAAGAGTGGGTGAGGACCAGGGTGATGAGAGATATCACCTTTCTTGAGATTTTTCCCATATGGGTAGCAATGGTAATCTGGGGTGTAGAACTCAAGAATAGGCAAGTCACATTTTGGAGTGATAACAGGGCAGTGGTAGAGGTCTTGAACAAAAAAGGTCGAAGTCAGACAGGGTTATGAAAGTGCTGAGAAGGATCATGTGGCTAAAGCTGACATTGAACATGTCATTTAGGGCCATGCACATTGATGGTATAGACAATGTGATGGCTGATTGCCTCTCCAGATTGCAGATAGACACATTTCGGACCATTGCACCCAGAGCAGAGGGTTAGCAGACCACCATCCCAGCGTATGTATGGGTGATTGGATTGGGGGAGCCAAAATAATGTTCTGCAATTCCTGGGCCCCCAGGACCTTTAGAGCATACAAATCCTTTTGGAGAGCATTTTGAAACTTCCGTGAGCAGTACAGTGGCCAGGTAGGTGGAGTGGTGACAAGAGAACAGGTGGCCAGATTCATAGTGATGGGGTAGAACCAGAACATGGCACAAGCAACCATGGGGGTTCATCTGGCAGTGATAGGCCAGATATGCACACTGAAAAGGTGGGAGGACCCTACCAAATTCAGCCTAGTCCACAGAATGATCCAGGGCTGGTTGCAAGTGGCAGACAAGAAGAAAGACAATAGGAAGCCGATATTGGAGCCACTGATGGCACGACTAATAGAGGCACTACATCACGTCTGCAGCTCCAGTAAAGAAACTATATTATTCAGAGCCCTGTATGCTACAATGTATAGTGGGGCATTTAGTATTAGAAAAGTGATTGGCCCTGGTAGAAAAATGGATTGGGGGTTACATTGGGAAGACATGGAACGGGGTGGGGATGCGATAGCGGTACTATTGAGGAGATCAAATTCAGACCAGCTGGGTCAGGGCATTAAAGTGTGGTTAAGGACACACCATAATGCAGCCATCTGCCAAGTGGGAGCTCTGAACATGTAGGTGGCAGACCACCCAAGAGGGGGAAGCCCCTTGATATTCATCCATGGGGACAGCAGGCCAGTGTCTGGATAACAGGTGACAGCTGTACTGCATAAGAGCCTAAAATTTCTGGGTGAACCTGAGGAGGGATATTCCTCCCACTCTTTTAGGATTGGGGTGGCCTCTGTTATGGCAGGACAAGGCAGCAGACTGGGGGGAGATTAAGCAGAAGGGCAGGTGGACTTCTGACTGTTATAAAAAATACATCCATAACATCACATATTAACAATGTCTTTTTCTTTCCCCACAGCTGTTCAAAGGTATGGGAAAAGATTAGGTAAAAGAGGGGGTAGGGGGCTAAGGGGGGGGAGTATAATATGCTAAACAATGTACTTATAGTTATGCAGGGACAATGAGGAAACTCAAAGTATGGATCTGTGGGCATTCCTTTATACATTGGGCAGAAAAATGGGCAGCCAGGAGACAAGGGGGAAAGCAGCTATACCTGAATAGCAATATGATCCAGTTAGTATGGAAAGGTCTGTGGGGAATGAAGTGGGCCCGGCTGCTGCCAAAATTGAGGGAGACCAGGATGTTTCAGACATGGCCAGACCTGATTGTGTTACATATGGGGGGAAAGAACCTGGGGAGGAGACCCTGGCTGGACATATTTTATCAAATAAAACAGGATCTGCAAAAAATAAAGGAGTGGTGGCCGGAGATTTCTTTGGCCTGGTCTGATATCATGCCCAGCAAAGTATGGCAACAAGCGGAGAACCACAAAGGGATGGACGGGGCCAGGAAGCGCATGAATGCATGGGTGGGCAGGTTGTTTAAGAGTATGGGAGGATTGGTCATACTCCATGGTATTCTGGAATGGGTAGATGAGTACTACCAGCGAGATGGGATACACTTATCGGGCCTCTGTTTAGCCCTATTTAATTCAGAGATTGGGGATGCCATCGAAGAATGGCTAGCACAGAGATAAACACACAAAAAAAAAATCAAGAAAGACATGAGGGAGTATAGGAGAGGTAGGAAGAAGGAGTAAAAAAAGGGAAGTCCACCATCCATCGCAAGCTGGAGGTGGACAAGTGGTAAAAGGGGGGGGAGGACAGGAAAGAAGGGGGGGATAAAAAGGAAAACTCTAAAAAGGTGACACAGGACTGATAACCAAAAAGCAGGGGTATGGTGTGTACACTCATACCCTTTTACAACAAAAGAGGAAGTGGCCGGGCCCCCCCATGATGTACATCTGGGGGGCAGAAGAAAAAGAAGGAATTAGTAGAACTGATCAATCGAAAAGAATGTATCTGTATATAATGTACATAAATATTAATTAGAAGAAATTGTAAATCTGAAAAGTGATGGAAATTTTTTTTATTTGTAAACAATGATACCTTGACAATTTCCAGTAAATTAACTGCCAAACTGAGCAACCACACACAACTTGTCTATGTCTTTAATGGCAGGGATCTGGGGACAAAGAGGGTTGCCCAACTAAAGAGGCAGACCCCATTGTCCCAAGGCCCGAACAAGTGGTGTGGAGAAAGCCAGGAGGTGGGGGTGAGGGGAAAGGGGAAGCTATCACAAAAGACAGAGATGAGGTCACCAAGGGGAAGACCCAGTGATGTCACAAAGGGGTGGGCAAAGGGGCAGGGCAGGAACAGTGAGGTGGCATTTCAGGAATGGCCCAGGGAGACAAGAGGCAGGGCCTAATTGGGCAGTCAAAAGGGACTGCACAGCCAAAGGAGCTCACAGATTTGCTCAATGAGATTTTCCCACCCTCCCACCCTGAGAGGAGGAAGCAGGGGGCACTGTGGTAGGTGAAGCACGGTGCATCACTGTGGTAGGGTCACAGTGGTAAGCAGGATTTCGACTGCTGTAGGTGGGTGGCAGGGAAAAGGGGGGGAGGAGGATAGGAAAGGCAAGGGGTTAAAAAGGAAAACTTTAAAAAGGTGACACAGGACCAACCAAGAAGCAGGGGTACAATATGTAAGTTCGTACCCCTTTACAACAAAAGAGGAAGAGGTCGGGCCCCCCATGATGTACATCTGGAGAGCAGAAGAAAAAGAAGGAATTAGTAGAAGTGATGAATTGAAAAGAATGTGTCTGTATATAATATACATAAATATTAATTAGAAGAGATTGTAAATCTGAAGAGTGATGGAAATATTTTTTGCTATTTGTAAACAAGGATACCTTGACAATTTCCAAAAAATTGCCAAACTGAGCAACCACACACAAAACTTGTCTATGTCTTTATTGGTGGGGATCTGGGGACAAACATCCATTACACTATAATAGTAAGTAGAATAACAAACATATGTATATACAAAAATGCAAAATTCACAAAAATACTCAATCAAAACAAGTGCATCATACTGAAAGTTCTTGTTTCAATGCAGTAGAAAGTGATTTCATGTTGTTATTAGCCTATTTCAATTGAATGTTTAGGTCAGTCCATATTTTGGTTGCAGCAAAGGTAAAGGTCATCTCCCCAATTTTAGTTTTAGGTATCTCAGTTTTGTAGTCCATCTTTACATTGTTCCATAGGTCATGTTTATACTCTACCTTTTGCATTTTCTCATACAAGTATGCAGATTTTGTGATATCTTTTACTTGCTTAAACATTTTTATCCATATGATTTTTTGTTTACTTTGTAGGGTAAGCCACCCTCATTTCTCATACAAAATACAGGGGTGGGTCCATTTGCTTGCCCTCAGGGTGAACCTGGCCAGTTTGCTATACATTACTGCAGCCTTTTTTAATACAATCTTGTTTGCAAAACATTATATGTTCACCCTGTAGTCAAGTATGGGGACCATCATTTGGTTCACAATGGATTTCCTCATTTTATAATTTATACCAGTTCTCCTAAGTGCACCCAGTCTGCTGTTTATTTTTTTTATTTTGTCATTTATGTGAAATTCAAATGTTAATTCTGATCTATCCAAAATCCTAATTTTTGTATTCTGATATTTGTTCCAGTGTCATTCCATTCTTTGTTGTCATGCTTAAAGTCTGTATTTTACTACTTCTTTTGGAACTAGAGAACATCATTACTTGAGATTTATTACTATTCAGAATCAAATTTGATTCTTCAAACCATGCTTGAATGTCCTGAAAATCCTGCTGTAAATCTATCTGTATTTTATCCAAGTCTGTACCTCTAATTAGGAGTACAGTGTCATCTGTGTAGAGATGTATTTCTGATTACGTTACAGTCTGTTACTGCATTAGTATATATGAAAAACAGGGGGTGGCCCAGAATCAAGCCCTGGAGCACCCCTCTTGTTATCCATGTCTCACTAGAAAGTTTTTTTTCCCCCACAGCAGTTTGTTGGATCCTGCCTGTTAAGTATGAATGGAACCAAGATAGTAGCTCCCCCAAGATACCAATTTGTTGATGTCTGCTCAGCAGTACTTCATGATGTACAGTATCGCATGCTTTTGACAAATCCACTAACACCACACCCACTGACTCCCCCCATCCTATGATGAGGCCACGACGTATATTATGTCAGTGAGCATGGTGCTTGTGGAATGCCCTTTCCTGAAGCCTGACTGGTGCCTGAACAGTTGCCTGTATGTTTCCAGATGACCGTATAACTGTCCATGCACCAGTCATTCCAGTATTTTTGAGATAACAAGCAACAATGCTATCGGTCTGTAGTTTGTTGGTCTTGTAGGAAGTCCATTTTTAAATATTGGGACTATCTTGGCACTTTTCCACAAAACTGGGAAAATTCCTTCTCTAAGGCTCCAGCTTTAATGAAACTTATTTCTATTTGATCTATTCCAGGTGTCTTATTTTTGTGCAATTTTCTAATCCCTTCTTTTACTTCCCTACATTATGATTTTGAACCGAAATTGTGGTATCTTTTGGTCTATCTTACTGCTGCTTTGTTTTATTTTTATCTTCCCTTTCTTCCTCTTCTAAACCTCATATATCTGGTAATGTTGTGCAGTATTTATTTAAGATGTTAGCTGATTCTAATTGATTTTTTAAGACTCCATTTTGTTCTGTCTGAATTTGTGGGTGTTTTAAAAGCATTTCAAAGGACTTCAACAAAGACCAATATTTAATTAAACCCTTGGTTTCTTCACTTTTTTTTGTATAAAATTGTTGTTTTAATATTTTTATTTTTACCTTTAGGATATTTCTGGCAATCTTAAACTTTTCCCAGCCTGTTTGTTCCAAAGTTTTATTGGCTTTTTTCCATAACCTGTTTTCCAAACGGATCTCCACCAAAGTGATCAGTAGCTAAGTCTTTTGTAGTACAGTGCAAGGCTGTACATGGTAAAATGGCACAACTTTACTGTTTTAACTTTTAGTTGAAGGGCCTAGCGAGAAGACAATAATGGCAGATCAGGACACAAGCAAATTCTAGCAGCAGGACACAAGCAATGGAAAGTGGTGGAGAGGTAACTGTTGCACCACTTAAGATAAAGGCAGGGTTGTTTTTTTGCCGTTGTTATTTAAACTGCCACCATATGGAAGCCAGCATAAGACCACCTGTGCCTTTTCGAATCAGGAGTAGTGTGTAGGGGTATTTCTGACTTGCACAGTCCTTTCTGCTAGGAGATCTATTTTGTTTTTTTTTATTCTTTTGGCAACTGGGTAAGGCCCACTAGGCACAAGTGCCTATGTTCAGGAGTGGCCCATTAGAACTGGGGAGGTTAAGTGACTTGCTCAGAGTTACACAGTATGCAGGTGGAGGTTGTGGGAATGAAACCCAGGTCTGCTGGATGTACCAAGCTCATTTACAGTTCATTATTTTAACCTCTAGGCTATACTGCCAACCTACTTTCACTGAGGCCATTGTGCTGGGATAACAGCCTAGCTGAAAGCAGCTCTCAGCCAGTCAGGAGCTGAGATTATTCATGCCAGTTTCATAATGCTGGATAAACCACTTGAGCTTCACTCTCAATGTTTATGCAGTATCACACACCCCAAGTGTGTATCAAATTCTTGTAATACATGGCTGGAAGGGTGTCACGTAACAGTGCCATAATAGTGCCATCACCTCACCCTCACCCCATCCAGCAGGGTTGCTGATGTGGAGAGGCTTCTGGATGTGGTGTGGCTTCTAAAACAGAATTACACCAGATGTAACTAATCCAGATACCTCTGACACTAAATATAATGGAGGCCTAGGTCAGGAAATACGAGCAGTCCAAGAGAAATTGAAGAAAACCGCAAGTGGTGATTTATTATTCTAAATCACATGAAAAAATAAATGAATCACAAAACATGTTGGCATCTCTTCTCCTTATCCAGCAAATCAGATGACAATTCAAACTATGAAATCAGTGTGTCACTTCTAGCATCTCTCTTCAAATCAGTCTCTATATCAGGACATAAGGCAGCCTGTCCCCAGCTCTGTTGAAAATCCATCTCTCCACCCACATCTCAGTAAGACAGGCTTTTGTATTTAATGGTTGCTGGACATAAGATTGTAACCCTGCTAGTAGCTGGTTAGAGCACTGTAACAGATTATATCAGTCTGAGGTCACACTCTGCCTCTGCTGTCTCTGTCTCTCTACCCAGTTTTATATTACAGTGGCACGGTAGTGCCACTATAGTTAGGGTTGAGGAGCCGTTTACATGTTAAACCCAAAATTTTATACCTTAATAACTTTGCAACCGTTTGATGGATTTGCCTGAAAATTGGAATACACAATCAAGACCCACACTCCTTCGGATCTGTCAAGTTTCGTACTGGTCGCATATACTGCTGTGGAGTTATTAAGCATGATCTGCATGCACGTTTAAGTTTTTCTGGAATTTTACTGTCACTCCTACAGCTCACACGGTTTGTGCAACCAGTCCAAAATCTTCAGAGAACGTGCGGTCGGGGTCCCCGATGTGCCTTTTGAATATTTTGTGAAAAAATATTAAATGGTTCAAACGTTATTCAAAAAACAAGTTCCCATTATAAGTCAATGGGAAAAGTTAACAAAAAGTTTGACAGTGTCGCAAATGCAGTTTTTACTTTCGTAAATGGCCCTTTTACTGTTGCAAATCCACCATTTTGTTTTCAGTTAGTGATTAGAAAAATGCTTGCCATTTAAAATTGGGACCCTCTAGCAACCTAATTCTTTTTGTATTCACCTAGTCGGACCCTGAGGATGCTAGCCATGTCTTTATTTTGTGGTAAAACACCCCAGAAACATGTTTTTCAAATTTCTGGAAATGGTACTTTCACAAAGTACTGTCGAACTTGCGACAGTGTAGAATGAATTTGCGAAAGCTTTCGCAAACTTCGACAGTACTTTTCTAGGATGTGGGAAAATGACAGCAATTCTTGGGCACCCTGCTGCAAAAGAACGGTTTGGTGTTTTGGCCTGAAATTTGAAGGGAACGCAGCCAACATTTCACAGATGTGCCTTTCATTATTTTGTTGAAAAAATATTACATGACGGCAAAGTTACAGCACTCCAAATTTGATGCTTTTTCCCATAGGATAACATTACAGTGTCCGACGCATTACAGGAATCCTTTGGCGCCCTGCTGCAAAATAGCGGTTTGGTCTTTTAGGCTGAAGTTTGGAGGCAACACAGGCAACATCCCACAGATGTGCAGTTTTGTGGTTTGGTGAAAAAATATTACAGGGAGCCAAATTTATGGCACTCCGAACTTCTCTTTTTGTCCCATAGGATAACATTATGGCGTTCGTCGTGCCTTTCAGGGCCTGTATCTCGGAAACGGTGTGAGATACAGACTTTTCGTCAGAAAAATGCTTAGCCCCCTAGAGGGGACTAAGTTCAAAACTAGCCAGGAAAGTCATAAATCATATGACTTTAAAAATTTTCTACGTCAGATGGTTCCTGAGATATAAGCAATTTAGTATTCCAACTCCTCATTTTCTGCTCTGAGAACCATTATTATGCATACATTCTTTGTACTCACTGTCTTTCTTTATGCAGCTTTTGGGGAAAACCAGCCTGTGCACTTACATTACTGTTACCGTTACTGTTTTTGCTTGCAGTTCCGTTCCCATTTCACTTACTGTCACGCTCTACGCCACCATGTACAAGTATCTTTGCATTTTCATTTGCACTTGCTTTATGCTTGTTTTTAACATTTCTGTCTACACTACTGTTTCTTTTTTGTTTTGCTTTGCGTCACCATGCGCATTACTATTTGTGTTTGTGGGCACAATGTTACTATGTGACAAGACATCATGTAGGGATGGGCCCGTGCTCCCGCCCCCATTACATTCACTATTTCTCATTATCATTCTCAAAGAAGGAAATTAGAGGCAAGAACTCCATTTAATGCATTAGTTAGAGTTGTTCCACGCGACAAAGTGAGGAAATTCAGTGTTAGGGTTGAAAGCCCCCCCTTGGCCCCCCCTGCCCACACCCCCAACCGGCATTGGGGTGTGCATTAGGGTTGTCGGTACTAACTCTCACATCATTCTCCTTCACCTCTGCTTCCTTACACATCTGATGGGGTGAGAGTTATGGCCGACAACTGTAATGCGAACCCCGATGCCAGTTGGGGGTGTGGGCAGCGGGGCCAGGGGACTTTCAACCCTAACAATCAATTTCCTCACTTTTATCGGTGTGGAACCACCCTAGCTAATGCATTAAATGGAGTTTTTGCCTCTATATATATATATATATATATATATATATATATATATATATATATATATATTTATATATATGCCTTATAAACACACATACATAAGCAAGGAAGAAAATAGAAAGTACAGCAGGTAGAGGTAAGAGTTGACGGTGCAGTGTGATAGAAAGTCAGAAAAGATATAGTAGTAGAATCCTTGCTTCAGTTTTCTTCCTACATAAAACAAATGGAACAGGGCCTAACTTAACCCTGTCACAGCTGAAATGTCATTTGCAAAAACATGTCTCATCTGGGATTTAAAAACCTGTCACATTTATGAGGTGGTATGGAAAAATGTCTATGTTGAAAGTTTGATGTCAAAATATTGAAAATTAGCAAAGTTCTGAGTGAACATTCTTAATACTCCCATCAGTTTTAGAAATATCATGTGCCATGAAAAAAAGATTTATAATATAAATACATGAAACACATTTTAAGTGATGCTCCCACATGGGTGCAGTCTATAGAGCTGGCACTAATTAATAGTTAATATTCTAAGGTTTTTTTTTCCTTTCCATTTTTTTTATCTCATTCTGTTTAAGAATGCACCGGTCAGCACAGTCCTGTACCCTGCGACATCTCACCATATAGTATGTGATGGCTGCCCACACTTTTGCTTCAGTTGATGAACAGCACCATCAGTGGTCCTTTATTGCCATTGTAAAGGCTTTTTAGGACCCAAGGGTGGTGATTTGGTCAAAGTTTTGGCTAGAAAGGAGGTTTCTAGGTACACAAGTAGGGGGTGATGAGAGGTAGGGGTCTAAATGATAAAACAGAAGTGACACTGTATCTGTATTTGAACTGTGATTGTACTGATATTTTTATGTGCCTCCTGTTTTAGTGTCCCTTATTTGATATGGTGTTGCTAGCTTCTCCCCATTGATGCCTTTTTTGTGTTAGAGATGTTGCCAAATCTCGGGATCGATTTGTAAGTGCTATGACATGTGATTTCTGTACAGTTTTGCCTAACTGTTTTAGTCATTTCAAAACATTTGTATCCTGCTTTGCTTGAACTCCACTTTTGAATCATTTTGACATAATCAGGACTTTAACAAGGCAGTAATTTGTGTTTATAAAAGCATTATTTGCAGAGGCTATGATCCCATGTCATTTCATGTATTTGACAACTGTAGCAAACAGCCTTCACAACACATATGATTCTGGGGTTTATTTCTCACTGCTGCAGCTTGCATAAATAGTAGTTGTGATGTGGAGTTATAGCCACAGTGAGCAAAGTAGCGTCGCACCTCACGAAAGTGTCGCAGGGCCCCATGCTCCCGCCACGTGATGTCTTGTCACATAGTAACATTGTGCCCGCAAACGCAAGTCGTAATGTGCATGGTGACGCAAAGCGAAACAGAAAGAGAAACAGTACTGTAGACAGAAATGTTAAAAACAACGCAAATGCAACCGCTAATGAAAATGCAAAGGGTAACGCACATGGTGGCGTAAATGTGAACGGTAATTGAAACGGGTACAGAACCGCAAGTGAAAATGGTAATGGTAACAGTAATGTAAGCGCACAGGCTGGTTTTCCCCAAAAACTGTACAGAGAAAGACAGTGAGTACAAAGAATGTAAGCAAAATAATGACTCTCGGAACAGAAAAAGAGGACTTAGAATAGTAAATTACTTATATCTCAGGAACCGTACGACATAGAAAAAAAATGTAAAAGTCATGTGAATTATTAGTTTCCTGGCTAGTTTTGTTCTTAGCATTTTTTCGACGAAAAGTCCATATCTCGCACCGTTTCCGAGATACAGGCTCTGAAAGGCGCGGTGAATGCCGTAATGTTATCCTATGGGAAAAAAACAGAAGTTCGGAGTGCCATAACTTTGCCGCCCTGTAATATTTTTTCACCAACCACTGAAAGCAGCGACAAAGATGAGGAAATTCGATGTTAGGGTTGAAACCCCCTTTGCACCCCTCCAGCCCACCCCCCCAATTGGAATCGGGGTGCATGTTGGGGTCATCGATCCTAACTCTCACCCCATTCTCCTACTCCTCAGCTTCTTCCCACATGTGATGGGGTGAGAGTTAGGGCCGACGACCCCAATGTGCACCCCGATTCCAGTTGGTGGGGTGCGCTGGAGGGGTGCAAAGGGGGTTTCAACCCTAACATCGAATTGCCTTGCTTTTGCCGCTGTGGAACAACCCTAACTGATGCATTAAATGGAGTTTTTTGCCTCTAATATATATATATATAGAGAGGATACACAGAGAGGACGTGTGGGATGAATTATTTATCAATACAGGTGCTGACTGGCATCAGGTAACCTTACGAGTGGCATAAGCCATGAGTGAGGTGTCTGAAGTCAAACTGCATAAGTATAGATAAATCATTTATCCCACAATGTCTCCTCTGCATATTTCATATTCTCAGCAAAAAATTGCATTAATGCAACATTTAAGGTTCAGGATGAAGTGACAAAAGTAGGGAAATGTGGTGTTAGGGTTTCCAACCCTACTTCCCCACCTCAACCCCTAATACAAATTAGAGTGCAGTCTTCCTTCAGGTTGTCAGCCCTAAAGTTCACCACATTCTATAAACTACAGAAATATATACACCTAATGGGGTGAGCATTAGGGTTGACAACCTGAGGGAAGACTGTACCCCTGATATGTTTTAGGGAAGGGGAGGGGCTTTATGATTGGAAATCCTAAAGCCACATTTCCGTACTTTTGTCCCTTTTGCTTAAACCCAAAATGCTGCACTAACACAGTTTTTTGCAAAGAATTTCCTTAGTTTTTGAGATAGCATAATTGTATCCTTATTTGCCTATAAGAGCACAGGGCCATCCCACACCTCATGTATGTTGCTGTGGAGGGCTCAGTGCTTCAACCTGTAGGACAACAACAACCAAATAGTCCCCACCAGATATACCCAGTACAGTAAATTTTCAAATCCTTGCCAAAACATGATTCCACACCACTGCAACATTATTGAATATCACAGGTGCAAAAACACACTTTGGTCAGGACTTGGAAAATGGCAGCAGCCACATTTATGAGGTAGTGTAAATAAATTGCCATGCTGAAACTCTGGGGTTAAAATATTTAAAATTACCAAAGTTATGAGCGAACATACCAGCATGTCTACAGATGCACCTATTTTTGCCATTGTTATATATTTTGACACCAGATTTTCAACATAGCCTTCTTATGACCCCCACCTCATGAACACACATGGTTAAAATTTTCCCAGTTCCAATTCCCACCTGAAAGGTGATTTGGCCAAGCAAGCATGAAATCACCTTTTGAGAGGGATTTGTATAATTCCACCCTTATTGTTCATGAGGTGGGGTCGCAAAAAGGCCATGCTGAAAATCTGATGCAAAAATATACAAAAATGGCAACATTATTCATCTAAGTTGAAAACCCTACTGAAATACATTGAACTGCATTTAACTTAGTTTCTCATATTGAAGTCAGCAGTTCCAGCAGTAAGATGTGTCTTGGATCAGAGAGTGGATTTTGATCCTGGGACCTGTTCAGGTGAGTGAGGGTGCATGGGGAGTGTGGGGAGGTGTGAGGTGGTAGATGCTCACTTGAAGATTGGGCGGGGTTGGATCAGTGAGGGACTTTTTTTACAGGATGAAAAAAGACATAGAAGAAAGGTTTTCTTTATTATAGGGTATACAGGGACAGTGATCAGAGGGTGGGCCATGCCACCAGGGAAATATGAAAATAATTATTAGGAGGGCATCAGAGGGTGGGAGGTGCCAATAGACACCAGGGAAAGATCATAATATACAGGGTCGGTGAGCAGAGCAGTGGGGGGGTCCACTAGACACTAAGGAAACAGTGAAAGATACAGGGACAATGATCAGAGAGATGGTGCCACTAGAAACCAGAGGAAGGTAACAATAAATGGGGACAATGACTGGAGGGGTGTGTGATGCCACTAGACATTAGAAAAAGATTACAATATATGGGGATGGCAATTGGAGGGTTGGTACCACTAGACATCAGGGAAACAGATAAAGATATGGGGAGAACAATTGGAGAGTGGGGGTGCCACCGAACACCAGGGAAAGATTACAATATATGAGGACAGTGACCAGAGGGGTGGGAGGTGCCACTAGACACCAGGGAAAGATTATAATATATGAGGACAGCGACCAGAGGGGGTGGGACGGCCACTAGACACCAGGGAAAGATTACAATATATGAGAACAGTGACCAGAGGGGTGGGAAGTGCCACTAGACACCAGGGAAAGATTACAACAAGCCACAAGGACAGTACAGGGAGACCAACACATGTACAGTATATTGGTCTTTGGGATCCCGTTAGGTAGATTCAGTACTTGAGTGTTGGAAAAATGTCCTTGAACTGTTCTTTTTTTTTTTTAAGATTGGAAATGTCTTTTCAGGACTTTTGATATGAAAAAGGCCAAGGCACCTAGATTCACCGGAGCTCTTTTCTTCTAGGTATATCTTCTGTTACTACTTTATTTTTCTCTAGAGCAAAGTGTTTCTTACAGGGTATATCTTCTGTGAAATAATTGCAGGTGGGGCTTACATTTTTGTGACTTTTTATCATTAGGCTAAGCAAAATGACTGTTTGCCACTATTTTATTTTGTTTTTTGCTAAAGGTTTTTTTTGTTTGTCTCACAGGTGTTGCAGACTCCTTCTCACATTGAAGGAGCTAATTGCTTTCCTCCCACAGCTCCTCCAGGGGATCAGGCGTGTATCTGGTGGTGGAGCTGACAAACAGTCAGGAATGTCCAACAGAGGGAAGGATTAAAAGGTCAGGTTTGTTAATATCTTGGAGGTGGAAGACTAGGTTTGCTGGCCAAGGCACCTAGCTTCACCTGAATTGTTTTCTTCTAGGTTACTTGAAAGGACAGAGCAAAGAACCTTACCAGAGCAAGGATAAGGATTAAGGCTTCTTTTGGCTAGGCAGATTTACTGTGTGTTGTTATTTTTATTTTGTACTCACAGGGATTGTTACTGTTTGTTGCTAACATTTTATTGCTTTATTTTCTCTGATTCAAACTGTTGTTTCTGGGTATACCTTCTGCTGCATTATTGCAGGATGTGTGCCTACAGATGTGTGCTTACAGATTACTGCTGTAATCTTCTGATTCAAATTGTCTTTTGCAAGGTGCATCTACTGTTACTGCTATAGTTTTCCCTGTAGCAAAGTGTTTCTTACATGGTATATCTTCTGTGAAATTATTACAGGTGGTGCTTTACAGGTTTTACAGGTTTAGCTATCATTAGGATAAGGGTTCAAGGCTACTGCATTTGTTGCTGGCTGATTGTTTCTGTTCTTACCTCCTTGTTTCTTTCATCTGTGGTTCTTCTTTTTTGGCATGGGAAGGGCCCAGCCACCCACCCCCATCCCCAACCACCCTACACTACACTCCACTCCTTTTATTGGGTAGCACAGTCGTGAAATTTCCTGTAGCAAAGCAGGACGGAGTGGATCAGAGGGGTATCCACACAGTGACCTCATTTACAGGGGCAGTAGTACTTTAACTTGTTGGCAAAGTCTGACCGCCCTTGCAGTCCTACAAAGTGGATAACAGCCTTGGGGATCAATGCCTGAAGTAGCACTCACAGTTCATGAGGCAGGCCACCTGCCACCTCTGGCCACTGCTGCCCTGACTCACTGGACAAAGTCTGACTGCCATCATGGTTCTACAAAGTGGATAAGAGCCCCAGGGATCAACACCAGAAGCAGCGCTCCCAGTTCATGAGGTGTGCCACCTGCCACCTACAGCCACCACTGCCTGTCTCCCTGGACAAAGTCTGACTGCCCTCACAGTCCTATGAAGCAGATAAGAGCCCCAGGGATCAGTGCCAGAAGTGGCTTTCCCAGTTCATGAGGCAGCCACCTGCCACCTCCAGCTGCTGCTGCTCTGACTCCCTGGACAAAGTCTGACCACCCTCACAGTCCTATGAAGCAGATAAGAGCCCCAGGGATCAGCACCAGAAGCAGCGCTCCCAGTTCTTGAGGTGGGAAACCTGCCACCTCCAACCGCCTCCACCTCAACTCCCTGGACAAAGTCTGACTGCCCTTGTAGTCCTATGAAGTGGATAAGAGTCCCAGAGATCAGCACCAGAAGCAGCTCTCCCAGTTCATGAGGCAGGCCACCTACCACCACCGGCCTCTGCTGCTCCGACTCCCTGGACAAAGTCTGAATGCCCTCGCAGTCCTATGAAGTGGATAAGAGCCCCAGGAATCAGTGCCACAAGTGGCACTCCCAGTCCGTGAGGTGGGCCACCTGCCACCTCCGGCCACTGCTGCTCTGACTCACTGGACAAAGTCTGAATGCCCTCACAGTCCTATGAAATAGATAAGAGCCCCAGGGATCAGCACCAGAAGCAGTGATCCCAGTTCGTGAGGTGGGCCACCTGCCACCTCCGGCCTCTGTCGCCCTGACTCCCTGGACAAAGTCTGACTGCCCTTGTGGTCCTATGAAGCGGATAAGAGCCCCAGGGATCAGCACCAGAAGTGGCACTCCAAGTTCATGAGGTGGGCCACCTGCCGCCTCCAGCCACCACCGCCTCGACTCCCTGGACAAAGTCTGACTGGCCTCATGGACATAAAAAGCAGATAAGAGCCGCAAGGATCAGCGCCTGAAGCGGTGCTCCCAGTTCGTGAGGTGGGTCACCTGCTGCCTCCAGCTACCACCGCCCCAACTCCTTGGACAAAGTCTGACCACCCTCACAGTCCTACAAAGCAGATGAGAGCCCCAAGGATCAGCGCCAGAAGCGGTGCTCCCAGTTTGTGAGGTGGGCCACCTGCCGCCTCCGGCCGCCGCCACCCCATCTCCCTGGACAAAGTCTGACTGCCCTCAGAGTCCTATGAAGTGGATAAGAGCCCCAGGGATCAGTGCCAGAAGTGGCACTCCCAGTTCATGAGGTGGGTGACCTGCCGCCTCCGGCCACCACCGCCCCGACTCTCTGGACAAAGTTTGACTGCCCTCGCAGTCCTATGAAGTGGATAAGAGCCTCAGGGATCAGCACCAGAAGTGGCACTCCAAGTTCATGAGGCGGGCCACCTGCCACCTCCAGCCACCACCGCCTCGACTCCCTGGACAAAGTCTGACTGGCCTCATGGACCTACAAAGCAGATAAGAGCCCCAAGGATCAGCGCCTGAAGTGGTGCTCCCAGTTCATGAGGTGGGTCACCTGCCGCCTCCAGCCACCACCGCCCCAACTCCTTGGACAAAGTCTGACCACCCTCACCGTTCTACAATGCAGATGAGAGCCCCAAGGATCAGCGCCAGAAGTGGTGCTCCCAGTTCGTGAGGTGGGCCACCTGCCGCCTCCGGCCGCCGCCACCCCATCTCGCTGGACAAAGTCTGACTGCCCTTGCAGTCCTACGAAGTGGATAAGAGCCCCAGGGATCAGTGCCAGAAGTGGCACTCCCAGTTCATAAGGTGGGTGACCTGCCGCCTCCAGCCACCACCGCCCCGACTCCTTGGACAAAGTTTGACTGCCCTTTGCAGTCCTATGAAGTGGATAAGAGCCCCAGGGTTCAGCACCAGAAGCGGTGCTCTCAGTTCATGAGACAGGCCACCTGCCACTGCCCCGTGTCCCTGGACAAAGTCTGATTGCCCTCGCAGTCCTACGAAGTGGATAAGAGCCCCAGGAATCAGCTCCAGAAGTGGTGCTCCCAGTTAGTGAGGCAGGCCACCTTTCGCCCCCCCTCCGGCTGCCATCGCCCCGGCTTCCTGGACAAAGTCTGACCACCCTCACGGTCCTACAAAGCGGATAAGAACCCCAGGGATCAGCGCCAGAAGCGGTGCTCCCAGTTCATGAGGCAGGCCACCTGCCACCTCCGGTCGCCACCGTCCCGACTACCTGGACAAAGTCTGACTGCTCTTGCGGTCCTAAGAAGTGGATAAGAGCCCAAGGGGTCAGCGACAGAGGCGGTACTCCCAATTCATGAGGTGGGCCACCTGCCACCTCCGGCCGCCACCGCCCTGACTCCCTGGACAAAGTCTGACCACCCTCACTGTCCTATGAAGCAGATAAGAACCCCAGGGATCAGCGCCAGAAGCGGCGCCCCCAATTCGTGAGGCGGTCCACCTACCACCTCTGGCTGCCACTGCCCCGACTCCCTGGACAAAGTCTGACTGCCCTCATGGTCCTATGAAGTGGATAAGAGCCCCAGGGATCAGCACCAGAAGCGGCGCTCCCAGTTCATGAGGTGGGCCACCTGTCACCTCCGTCTGCCGCCGCACAGACTCCCTGGACAAAGTCTGACCACCCTCACAATCCTATGAAGTGGATAAGAGCCCCAGGGATCAGCCCCAGAAGCGGCACTCCCAGTTTGTGAGACGGGCCACCTGTCGCCTCCGGCTGCCACCACCCCGACTCCCTGGACAAAGTCTGACCGCCCTCGAGGTCCTACGAAGGGGATAAGAGCCCCAGGTACAGCTGCTAACTGATTTTCAGGTGCCAAAGCCACTGATTGCTGCACCTTTCTACAGGAGGGTCCTCATTGGCCTGCTCTCTACCTCCCAGCCCTCCGGATTGGTGCACCTTTTCAAGAGGCTTTTTGCATGATTCCTTGGGACTAGGGCTGGACGCAGCTCATATCTCCTTGAGTCAGTGCTTAAACCTGCTAGTTGGTGCTTAAACCTGCTGTGAATTTTCAAACCTGTGCCTTTTTTACTTATTAATTACTTTGCCTGTTTTCCTAACTTGTTACAGATGCTTAGATTTTGTCTACAGATCTCTCTGTGTACCCTGCCAAATTGCCTAGAGTTACCCATTGTTTTTGTTCTTAGATGATTTTTGCTGTCTAAAACACTTGCCTAAAAACTGTCTGGTGACTCTAGGATATCTCAGTCTGTTTCTACTGCCGTGTATACACCCTCAACTACTGTGCTCTTTCCCGTTGTTTCCTTTGAAACCTAATCCTCATATCTCTATGCTTAAACCCCCTTTTTGTCAGATTGCTAACCCTCCCCCACTAGACTATCTCATGCCCTCTGCTCGTGGTTTTCTCCACCCTTCTGTTTAACCTTTGTCTCATCTAAATTGCTATCCCATTGTTTTTAAAATCTGCTCCCAACCCCCTGCTGTTGGCCTGTCACCAGCCGACCACCCACGCCTTTTCTCTGGTCCCCTACTTATTGCTATTTTCCCTTCCTCTTTCCTCCACAGGGATCAGTGCCAGATGCAGTGCTCCCAGTTCGTGAGGTGGGCCACCTCCCACCTCCGGCCGCCACCGCCCCAACTCCCCGGACAAAGTCTGACCGCCCTCGTGGTCCTACGAAGCGGATAAGAGCCCCAGGTATGGCTGCTAACTGATTTTCAGGTGCCGAAGCCACTGATTGGTGCGTCTTTCTACAGGAGGGTCCTGATTGGCCTGCTGTCTGCCTCCCAGCCTTCCGGATTGGTGCACCTTTTTAAGGGACTTTTTACACAATTCCTTGGGACTGGGGCTGGCCACTGCTCATATCTCCTCAAGTCAGTGCTTAAACCTGCTGTGAATTTTCTTCCCGCCCCCCCCCACCCAGGCCTCCATTAAATATGCGATTGATCCACCACATTGTACATCTCTCCTCTCCCATTCCTCTGGTGCTCTGTAGCTCCTCCTTTCTTTTACTGTCAGTCTCATATTGCTCTATCAAAAACAACTCTCACAAAATCCTGAATCTTAGCCCCCTTTTTCTGCACAACCATCGTTCTATGGTCACGCTCTTCCTTTTGTCTCAGTCCTGACCCGGCTTTCTCCAAGCACATACCCACAACTCTCTAATTATCATGAAACCAGCCACGTTACTGTCTCTTATTATACCCTCCATTGCTCTGCTCCACCTATCCTTTCCCTCTGTTCCTTCTTCCCCTATGACTACCCCACCATTCCTGCCCCATGATTACATTTTTTCCAACCTTCTCCAGCTGTCCTCTCTCCATTGTGACCAAACTCTTATTCTATTAAACAAGCCTTGGCTTCAGTTGGTTGTCTATGTACTTAAGCAATGTCCCCCGAACCCAAAGACCCTATGTCCCTTCTTGCAACATAAACTTTGGTATCTCATCTTACTAGCCCTGATGTTCTCTGGAGATATACACTCAAACCCTGATCCAAGCACAAACATACAGACATCAGGAGTTTAATGCATAACTTTGCTGAGCTACAAGCCTGGGTTGTCCTATACAAACTGGATATCATCTGCCTTACTGAAACCTGGCTTAAACCTTACATCCAGGCTTCACAGTGCTCACTCCCCTCCTACAATCTCCTGAGATTTAACAGACCTGCTCCCAAAAGAGGTGGTGGCACTGCCATTTATTTTAAAGATCATCTACAACTCTCCACTTTCCCTTCATCTCCCCTAAACCACTGAGAAGCACTTCATGTCCTCCTTACACTGGGCTCCAAAAAGCTACATATTGTATGTGGCTACAATCCCCCATCCAGTGGCCAGAAAGGACTAGAAGAACTGCTTGATCAGACCTCTCTTCTTTCTGGGAAAATTGAGGTTCTTTTACTTGGCGATCTCAATCTAAACTGGTTAGGAAACTCTCTTCATGCCCTGCAGGCCAAGACTCAAAGTTTCAACCTTCACCAGCTGATTAGTCAACCCACTAGGACTGCTCTACACTCCAACTCTAGTTCTCTGTTGGACTGGATAATGACCAACCACCAAGATAACATTATCTCCCTTGGTGTACCTGCAGATGCAATCTCAGACCACTCCCCCACCTTTTGTATATGGGGCAAAACTAAACACTCCCCCTCTAAGCCCCGCTTTATCACTTTTCAGAACTACTCAAATCTTGACTCACAATCTTTCCTGCTGGACATTGCCGCTATTAACTGGACCCCCTTTTTAACTCTAATGGCCCTCAGATTGCTCTAAACATATTCCTGACTCACTTCCTGGAAGTTCAGGACAAGCACTGCCCCCTTATTACTCATCGGGTAAAAAATAAACATACTCAGTGGCTAAAGTCCGACCTTCTCACCAAACTGAGACAGATGGACAAATCCTGGCACCACTACAAAAGCACGGGACTCCCTACTGACCTTAACTCCAATAGAGCCCTCAGGAACTTATGTAAGAAGGACATCAAAAGGGCCAAAAGTGCATATTGCAAAGATCTCTTAACTAAATCATATGGAGATCCCAAAAATTCTGGTCACATTTAAAATGTTTCCTAGGAACTACTCCTACCCCATTCCAACTGATATGTCCCTCAATGGGGTCCAGTGTAATAATCACTCCACTATAGCTAACTTTCTCAATACCTAGTTCTCTGACCTCACAAACTATACCTCAGCTTTCCCTCCCAGATTTTATTCTTATGACCAGACTCTTGTTGCTGGGCCCAAATTTCTGTTCAAATCTGTCACACACCTCAAAGTTCTAAGACTGCTCAATTGTATCTCTGACTTTACTGCTGCTGGGTCAGATAACCTTGAGCCTAAACTCCTAAAGCTAGCAGCCCCTTTTATAGCTGCACCTCTCGCAAAAATGTTTTCCCTCTCCCTCTGTCATGGCTGTGTTCCTGCAATCTGGAAGATTGCCAGGATTACCCCTGTCTTCAAAAAAGGGGACCACAAAAATCCCTCTGACTATAGGCCCATTGCCATATCACCTGCTTTAAGTAAAATCCCTGAGAAGCTCATCGCCAACCAAACTATTGACTATCTACTGAAACTAAACCTTCTCTCATCAGTGCAGCATGGTTTCCGCAAGGGTTATAGCACCGCCACTGCACTATTCAAGTTTACCTCTGATACCATAGCAGCCATGGACTCAGGTCTCCTAACAGGGGTAATTTTTATAGACTTGACCAAAGCTTTTGACCTTGTAGATCATCCTATTCTTCTCAGTACTCTAAGATCATTAGGTTTCTCACAGGGGGTGACTGCCTGGTTTGACAGCTATCTGACAGACCGCAAACAACTTGTTAAATTCAACTCTACCCTATCAGATTATGCTACCATTAATATTGGTGTACCACAAGGTTCTATCCTCGGTTCCCTTGCTTCTCTCCCTCTTTATAAATGATATTACCTCAATTATCCCCAATACTGCTTCCCTACTTTATGCTGATGACATCGTCTTGTACACCAGTTCAAAGAGCATCTTTGAAATCAATCTGCAACTGTCCCAAGATTTTATACAAATAGAAGAATGGTTAGTAAAAAAGAGACTTGTCCTGAATGTCTCCAAGACCCAAGCCATGCTATTTGGCTCCAACAATAAACATAAACTCGCCCAGCCCACTTACAATATATCCACCAAAAACGGCTCTACCATCATGGTTGTACCCTCTTTTAAGTATCTGGGTATCACATTTGATCCTACTTTCACCTTTGATCTTCATATCCAGTAGACATGCAAGCTGACTAATATGAAACATGGCATGGCCTACCATTCCAGCTACGTACTCACTCCATCAGCTAGGCTTGCCATTGCCCATGACATACTACTGCTGTCACTCATGTATGGGGTGGCAGCATATGCCTCATCATGTAAGACTAGCTTTCAGAAGTGGGATGTTGCATACTACAATATCTGTAGGTATGCACCTTCCTCAAATCGGCTAAAACACCACTGTCTCCTCTATTCTGAGCTAGGATGGCTTTCTGTGGCAGCCTCCCATGATTACGCACTCTGCTCCATCATAGACAATATCATCCGAAATCAAATGCCTAAACCCCTGGAGGAATTTTTCCTTAACCAGTCGTCCAGCTAAGAACTATGCTCTGCTGCCAAAGCCCATATCATCATCCCTAGATACCACTCCTCCAAAGGTGCTAGCACATTCTCCTGCCATGCTCTGAAAAAATGGAACTCCCTTTCTCTACCTATCCATCAGGCATCTTCCCATGCCTCTTTCAAACACTTGCTGCATGATCATCTTGCTGTCTCATGATCTCGCCCCATTTCAAACCCCTCTAGCACAGCACTTTCTTTCACTATATTTCCCCTACCCATCAGCCTCTTTGCTGCTCCTTTGTCTAAACCAACTCGTTTCAGTACTATCCTGTCTCCTAGCCTGTTACAGTATAACTTTTCATTTTAATCCCTTACCTCACCCCCTTTTTTTTCCTTTCATCCCATTACACCTCCTCCCTACTCTGATTATCCCTCTTTTTATTTTGCTTTTCATCTCCCTTGACAACCAGTTGACATGCTCACTTATCTTAGCTTAACTGATGTTACTACCACAATGTTTTGCTTATGATTGTTACTATGCCTCCCTCCTTTATTTTTACTATTGCTATATTTTTATTTTTACAAAACCAGTTGTTCTACTTTGTATCTATTTGTTCCCATTACTTACACTGTATTGACATATTTGTATGCACCTACAGTCTATATGATCTGTTTATGTCTTTTTGTAAAAAAAATGTTTTGTTCCTGTATTCTCCCAGGTTCTGCCTGAAAATAGTCATTGCTGTGGCTAGTGCACCCTACCCGGTTAATGAAAACTAAATAAATATATTATACAAAAACAAAACACAAAATCAAACTTTTCCTTTAATATTCTTCCTTCTAATTACTCTGACCAGGTTATAAACCCAGCAACTTATCTGGAATGGATATCATTAACTGAAGGTACTACGGATCACTTTACAGAAGGGCAGTTTTACAGGACTTAGGACACTGTCCTACATGCTGGGCCATTGGAGATCTAAGGGCTCAGCTCCAGGCAGCATGGGCAGAGACTGCGTGAGAACCACCTACCATTTCCCCAACATCCAACAGAAGCACCTCAACCGCAGAGGGTAGTTGGTCCAGGAGGTTGGCAGGTGGTTAGGAGGGGCAAATTGGATGCCCCATCACTTGGTGCTCTCCAACATATCACCTCCACAAACCATATAAAAACTACAAACAGGTATTTGCATCTATCTCCGAAATCAAACAAAGGGGCAGAGGACACTACAGAGCAGGACACTGCAGCACAGGAGCTAGCACAACAAAACTCACCCAAAACAGGAACCAAAAGAAAAAAAGCAAACAGGAAATCCAAAAAACTTCTGATCATAGGAGATTCCATGATTCGGGGAGTTGATACATGTCTCCAGCCAGGGGTAAGGGTCAGACATCTCCCAGGTACATCAGCGTGGAGAGACACTGACCACATTGCTAAACTTGTTCAGGAGCAGGAGAAAACACTGATGTTCTGGTACACATAGGGACTAACAATCTCACCAGCCGGTCAGTTGTGGAGACCAAGGAACACCTGACTAGGCTGGGTGACAAACTACCATCCATTTTGTCCAGCATCTCTTTCTCTGTGATCCTGCCAGTCAGGGAGAGGGGGAGAGATGGACAGAAGGTCAGAGAAGAGGATATAGGGGAGCTAAACATGTGGATCAAGGGCTGATGCCCAGAAAAAGGACACAAATTTGTAGTGAACCGGCAACACTTTTGGGAGTGAAAGTTCTTTAAATTTGAAGGACTGCATGTGACTAAGGAGGGAGTCCATGCATTGGAGAAGAAGTTTGATATCTTTGTAGAATATTTAATCTAGCAATTGGGACGAGGGGTGCAGCACCAATACATCGGATGGGAAGAACACCCTTCCCCCCTCAACTACTGGTCAAACAGGAGTTCATCATGTTTGTAGTTCATTTGCATCACCAGGTAAAGAAAAAGGTCCAGCTCCCCATACGACGCATAGGGGAAAGGCCAGACCTCGCCCAACAACTAACACACTGAAATCTGGCCAATGGAAAATCATGTACACAAATGCTCGCAGTCTGGGAAACAAGATCCAAGACCTGCAGGCAATAATGATAGAGGCTAAACTGGACATAATTGCCATTAGCGAGATATGGCTTGCCAGTAACCACACTTGGGAGACTTCAGTACCTGGCTATATACTGTTGAGAAGAGACTGAGGTGCAAAAAGGGAGTGGTGGAGTGGCTATTTATGTCAATGAAAATATCAAAGCTACAGAAATTCAGAATACACATAAGGAGCCAGAAGAACTGTGGGTCACCCTGGAAACAGGAAATGGGACAACCATATGAACTGGGGTTATGTACAGGCCTCCAGACCAGGGGGAGGACATAGACACGTTACTGTTAGAAGATATACAAAACAGGACAGCTAAAGGTGAGGTTCTGATAATGGGAGACTTCAACATGCCAGATACAGATTGATCAATACCAGCAGGGACATCTGCCAGAACTAGACACATGTTGGGTTCCCTGCAGGGGGAGGGCCTCAAACAACTGGTACAACAACCCACAAGAGACAGAGCTGTCCTAGATCTAGTACTGACTAATGAGGAAAGGATCACAGATCTCCAGGAATAAGGTCACCTGAGTGCCAGAGACCATCACATGGTATGGTTCAATTTGGCCACTAGAACAAAATCATCCCATTCCAAGGCAAAAATATGGGACTTCAGAGGAGCTAACTTTGATAAGATGGCCAACAGAGTTAAGCTAGCCCTGGCAAAAAGAAGTGCAGGTGAGGGGGTACAGGCAAAGTGGGCAAGCATTAAAGATGCAATACTTGAATTAACATCCCATTGTGTTAGTGAGAAAAGGAAGTGCAAAAGAAGAAGGAAACCACTTTGGTTCTCAAACACAGTAGCAGAAAAGGTTAGCGCCAAAAGGCTGGCCTTCAGGAAATATAAGGGAATGCAGATGGTTGAAGATAGGGAGGCATACCAAACTTCCATAAGGGAAGCAAGGAAGGTAGTAAGGCAGGCAAAGGCTCAAACCGAGGAAACACTAGCATGAACAGTAAAAGAAGGTAACAAGACTTTGTATAGATACATTAGTGAAAGGAGAAAGTCCAGAGGGGGTTTTGCTAAGATCAAAGGGGATAAGGGGGCACGTGAGGAGGAGGACCATGTAAAAGCATCTATCCTAAACAGATACTTCTGCTCAGTATTTACTGAAGAGAAGGTAGGGCAGGACCCACAGCTCAGCACCATGGACATGGGGAGGTGTGCATTAGTCCCTTCACAAAAGAAAGGGTCCTACAAGAGCTCGATAAGCTCAGGGTGGACAAGGCAATGGGATCTGATGGCATGCATCCCAGGATACTAAAGGAACTAAGGGTGAAACTACCAGAGCCATTATCAGAACTGTTTAGTGAGTATCTGAGCACAGGAGAGGTCCCAGAAAACTGAAGAAGGGCTCATGTGATACTGCTCCACAAGAGTGGTAGCAGGGAGGAGGCAGGGAACTACAGACCAGTCAGTCTTACCTCAGTAGTGGGCAAGATTATGGAGACACTCCTTAAGTTAAGAATAGTGCAACACCTGGAATCCATAGGAGCACAGGATCCAAGACAGCATGGGTTTACAAAAGGAAGGTCCTGTCAAACTAATCTCATAGATTTCTTTGACTGGGTAACCAGAGTGGTGGACCAAGGGGGAGCAGTTGATGTTGCCTACCTTGACTTCAGCAAAGCTTTCTATACTGTTCCACATAGAAGATTGATTAATAAGCTGGGTAGGTTTGGGGTGGGGTAGACGTTGGTCAATTGGGTGGCAAACTGGTTGAAGGGCAGAAAACAGAGAGTGGTGGTAAATGGCATACAATCAGAAGAGATGCAAGCACAAGTGGGGTACCTGAGGGATCCGTCCTGGGGCCAGTCCTCTTCAATATCTTCATCAGTGACATTGCAGATGGACTGGAGGATAAGGTTTGTCTGTTTGCAGATGACACCAAGATCTGCAACAGAGTAGATGATCCAGATGGGGTGGGCAGAATGAGAAGAGATCTGGATAAACTAGCAAAATGGTCAGAAGAGTGGCACCTGGGGTTTAATGCAAAGAAGTGCAAGATCATGCACATAGGGAAGAGAAACCCTGAAGCCATCTATAGGCTGGGAGGGGAGTTGCTGGCAGTCACAAGGGAAGAAAGAGATTTGGGTGCCATCATCACCGATGACCTGAAATCATCCAAGCAGACCGCTAAAGCAGTAGGTAAGGTTAGAGGGATGTTGGGGTGTATTAGTAGGGGTATCACAAGTCAGAAGAGGGAGGTAATAATCCCTCTTTACAAGACACTGGTTAGGCCTCATCTGGTGTATTGCATGCAGTACTGGAGGCCACACCTTCACAAGGACATTAACCAAATTGAGGCAGTCCAGAGAAGGGCAACCAAAATGGTGTGGAGACTGCATCAGAAAACATATGAGGACAGATTAACTGAGCTCAATATGTATACCCTAGAGCAAAGGAGGGAGAGAGGTGATATGATTGAAACATTCAAACACCTTAAGGGCATTAACAAGGTGAAAGAGTCTAACATGTTTCAATATAAGAAAAATAGCAGGACAAGAGGGCACAGCATGAGATTAGAGGGAGGCCGATTAAGGTGTACTGTGAGGAAGTTCTTTTTCACAGAATGGGTGGTAGATGCATGGAACAGCCTACCTCAGGAAGTGGTGGATATGACTACAGTGCAGAGCTTCAAATAGGCATTGGATAGGCATAAGGGAGCAATACAGATGAGTATGAATAGAAGGCCATTGACAAAGCAAAGGCCAATGGCACATTCATAAGGTAGAAAAAGAAATGGGCAGACTGGATGGGACTTGCGGTCCTTATCTGCCGTCAACTTCTATGTTTTATGTTTCTATGTTTGGTGATTTATTATGAGGTTGCTAGATGGTTGGCATTCTAATGCTGCTGATGCCCCTGACATCTGTTTTGACTGGTGCTTAGGATGTTTTTTTTTTATTGTTTTTTTTTTCTCTTTATGCCTCTATCTCACCACAGTACTTTCTTTCTTCGGGAGACTCCTGTATTGGCCTTGTGTGTCCCTGATCCTCATGCCAGGCATTGGTGCAGTCCATCCCCCCCCATGGAGTCTTGGTTGTCTCCCCCCAGGCGGGTACAGGATGGGATCCCTCGTTTTTACCATCCTGACGTATCTGTATTTCGTCAAAGGGACACTATCATCAGGCGCTGGCTGGGGCACTGGGATCGAGGCCTTGGAGCTCCGTCTACAGGGAGCACTGCGGGGTTTTTCCATTTTTTTTTCTGTCCCGTCCCACAAGACGAAGGCACGCTAGGGGAGCCAAGGGACAGCACACGTCAAGATGTGCGAGCACTCCAGCTCCCGGCCCATGTCCCTCCTCCCTTCTTTCTGCAGTCCCACTGCACCTCCACCCGTGGTCACCCAGGTGACGGTAGAGCAGTGGGACATGCATCCCACCCTACCCTGGAGGAGAAGAGCAGCCTCTGGGTGCTCAATCCTCCTCCACCAGCCAGCTCTTCAGCAGCCCGAGTCCGTTCCTGAACCCGGGTCGCTGGCACCACAAGAGGTAACCCTACTACTGCGCCGGTGGGCCAGCTGTGCTTAGGATGTTTGATGAATAACTATCCCATATGTGACCCATTCCTATGCAGCACAGTTGGCATTTGGCACCAGAAATTCCACATGAGCCCCTGGATAGGGTGTTTACTTAGCTCAGATCTCAGGAATAAGGGCACACAAACAACATTTATATTTTTACTGGGAACCAAGATGGGCTATAGCACTTGGGATCATCATTAAAACCCAAAGTCCACTCATAGAAAGATGTCCACAAGCAGAACTAGATACAGCCAGTAGGTTTTATTCTGATATGATGGGCTGATATACATGTGTCCACAGGGGTTGCAGGTGCAGAACAGGTATAACAAAGTCCACACATCCACTGTAATGATTTACTACCAGTTTATTTGTTCAGTCCCACCCCCCCCCCAACTTAGATGATATGAGAAACACGATTCCTGTCCATCCCTCTTGCTGGCTATGGACACAGGACAGAGCTTGTCCACAAAATATGAACAACACTGGACTCACAATTTACCAATTCCTTTCTTTTCCAGAAAAGTGACAATGCTTGGGTCACATGTACCAGGGAAGGGCAAAGCCGGCCTCCCCCCATTACCAAAGCACCATCTCCACAACATCTTTTACTGGACAGAGCATCTCCTCAAATCTGGTAGAAACAATTCCAGAAAACATTCGCAACTGAGAAAAGGTCTTCTCCTCATATCCCAGAGAGAAGCGAGTGTGTAGCATCAAATTCTAGGCAGATGGGAGGCAACTCTTTTTCCCAAAATAAATTCATTACTGTGAAGACACCATTTAAGTATTAAAAAAGTCCTCCTACAGTTCATGAGGTAAATTGTGCCAACAGACAGGAATTTGCTGAGAAATAGGTCAAAACCTGGCTACTCTAGAAAATGGGCAGCACTTCTGTATCCAGAAATTTCTCAGAAATGGGGGATGACCCCATAAGTTACGCATGGTTACAAGACCCATTGTCTTTCAGGATTGTTCACCCTGTCAGGGGCTCTGCACAGGAGAGGGCTGCCACCACAGCTTGACACAGGTCTCTCTGTGAACCAACTAGGGGCTGAAAAAGGTCAGTAGAGAGGTGGCACCTCTCCTGAGGCTCTCCTCAGTCAGCACCCGAAGCTAACTGTACTTTTCTGTGGCAGAAAACTGACACAGCAGCATTCTATTGTGACTTATGCTGCTACAAAAGCCACTACCACTTGTAACCTCTGCCCAGAGTGACTGAAAAAAGCTGCCAAGGGAGCCCCTGAAGTTTAACTCTTTCCTGCACAAGATGCCTACCAAAAAACATACTAACTAACTAACTAACCAACTGTGTTCTAGTAACCCTAGGGGAACCCCGGGGTTACATTCATCATGACCAGAAAGCCTTGCTGTTGGCAGCAACAGCTTTGCACTGCAACAGGCCTTCTGCCCAGGTGCCATGGGGAGGGTAAATCACCCTTCCCCTACCTATGACCAGCAAAGGTAGGTCACCACAGAGTACATGGAAGCCATGCAACAGTTACCTTGAACCAGCTAACTATGAGAGTCCTCAATAACAGGATGTCTGGCTACTGGAGGTGCCTTCCTGATGGAACAGGACTGACTACTTACCACCATTTGTGGGGTACCAGCCCATTCCCCATCAAGAATTCACCTGCTTCTGCCACCATGCACTTACCAGTGAACACTCTAGGTAGGCACTACCCAGTGTTATGCTTCAGGAGAACCCAATCGTGCCTTTTCCCAAACCTGGAATGTAAATGGCATTCACACCTATTAAGGAGATGCACAATGGATTGCTATGCATTTCCTAACTCTAACAATTACTATCTTTACTTTTGTAAAATTAATTCATAACAGTACATGTTAAAACATTTAAAACCATTGATAGAAAAATTCTAAAGCAGTCCCTGAAGCACCCACAGATGCTATGGTCAAGGCCTCATGTTCCTCTTCTGCAGCTGTACCTGCAAAAGAGCATGCAAAAGCACACAACATAGTGCTTGGCTCTAAACATTTTGTAAAGAAGTCTTTTTTATATAAATTGTGTAATATTTTTCTTTTTTGTGTTTTTAGGAAAAACAGTATATAACATTTAAAAAACATGGGGAAAAGGGAACCCTATTAGTCCATTTAAGGATAAATTTCCTTGGGGCTGGGACTTCCCAGACAAAAGTGTCTCTGGCAATCAGATGGTGAACAGTTCTAGAGTCCTCTGAAACAAGACTCAAAGCCTCCTGGAAAGGTCCAGGTACAGTGTCCAGATGGACCAAGACAGCATACTTTCCAACAATTGTCCATGGAGGTGAGATCACTCTACAGAAACGTGTATAATAAGAAATAACAAAAACTTGGACCTACCAGTTCTGTTGTGTAGAATGACACTGAAACTCATGACTGCTGCTAGCTGGTATCTCCTTTTGTGGCCAGAACTGCTGCCTGCAAACATTGTGATTCTGAGCTGTCTCACGACCTCTGGAACTGGAGCTGGAACAGGACCCAGGTGACTCTCTCCCCCCCTACTTCTTAAGTGATGAGATTTTCAGTGGTGAGTCATCCTCTTCTTTTGCCTGTGCTGAATGTGACTCGCTGACCTCAACTTACAGTCTTTTCCAGTCTTTGCCAACATGGCAACTTTGTACATCAGGCTCCACTGAGGTACTAATCTGGACTGTCCAGAAATGTCTCTTCAGAAGTACCAATCAGGATGAAAGCAGTACACAATGGTACCATCTGGGCATTGCATAGGCAAAGTGTGAACTGTCTGCCTCCCCTCTTCATCTGTGCAAATCACCACATCCACGTGTAGAGTGCAACTGTTCCTCCACATTTTGATGCATTCTTCCCACCTCCCCTGTAACTCAGCCACTCTTGTGGGAGCCCACAGGTATCTTCATTTCATGGCTGTTGCCATGGCTTCCTCCATGAGCCATGCTTCATGGCAGTCCTCTATTTTGAACCAGACCCACTGTGAAAGGTGCAAGAATTCTCCAAAGATTTGTTCAGTCATTCTTTGGATTATTCTCTCCTCCTTACTGCTCTTTTGGAGATGATGCTCCCCAGTCTGGCTGTGTGGTGGCTAAAGCTGGTCATCCCCAGCATCACTGTCTCAGGTTGGTCGACACTGCTACCTTCCTCTTCTTTCTCAGTTGCTGTGGACTCCACAATAAGGCAGTGGCAGTAATTGCATTGGTGGTGGTGGTGGCAGTAGGAAGGGTAGTATCTTGGGGCTGTCTTATGGTCCAGAATCTTCTGCTGGCTGATGGACACTGGGCTCTACCTCAAGCCCCACTGCTTCTCTCACCACAGACAATGTCAGGGAAACCCACTTCACGCTGATCCCCGACTCTGTGGCTTGATCCTGCTGGGTACCCATGCAGACTGGCAACTTCTCCCCAGTCTGGACAATTATTGGGGGGGCAGTGCATTTTTTTACTGATCCCCATGCCAGTTCTTTACAATTTAACTTTGCGCTGAGTTTTATTTTCAGAATCAAAATGTCCTAAAGGATTCCACAGGTGTATTGCTATTTAAACATTTGCTCATACTGCTTAACTATGCTTTGGAACCTTTGCATGCTGCGCATCAATTAATTGTACCACACCTAGGCCTCACAGTCTCTGTTCCCTGAGTCCCTGCCTTCCACTGCTGCCCAGATAACTTTTAAAAATTTCAGCTCTGGTTTGGGGTACTGTACTTCTGCAACCTGGATTCACAATTTGAACTGCTGTTTGTCACCTGCCCTACGGTCCAATGGCCTACTTTACAGCAACTTGTCTCCCAGAAAGTTGCTCCGCAGTTGCTACAGTTGCTCCCTTTAGCTCTTTGCAACATTTCTAAAGTGCATTTGATTTAGAATACTCATAGTGCAGCTATTTTCAAAACTCTGCTTGTGTCCTGGTTGAACAGACATGATCACTCAATTCTGAGCGCACTTCAATATGCAGGACAGTCCCAACTGTGGTGACCGACTCCAGGGTTTGTTGCACCTGTGAAACAGGGCTGATGACTTCCGGTAAGCAAGGATTTTGCGTGCCGCACACAGTGGGTGAACTTTACAAAGTACAAAATTCCTTTCCTCTGCTAGGCCTGAAGTCAAACACTGCTGCTCCATAAGCTCTGACATCCAACAATGCTCTGCCCATCCTCACTTACACAGTACACTGTCCAAGGGGCCGGGCTCACCAGTGATTGGCTGAATCACTTGATGCCATGCAAATTAGGCAAGGGCATACACATACACACACACTTTCTCTCTCCTTTTGAGTGCATTTCAAGGCTCTCTTGGAACGATTTTAAACTGCAACTGAACACATTTTTTTTCTCCACTCCAACCATGGCTTGAAACCACTTCTCTTCACAGCTAGTTCTTCCTCTTGAGGTGTGCTTCCAGCAAATTCACCAACCAAGACCATTTCTTTCTGTCAGCCTAACCTCCCAAATACTGGACAAGACCCTATTTTTCTGTGACCCAGTACACCTACGCAGCACAGTTGGCATTTAGCACCAGTCAGTCCACTTACTGCCCTGGATAGGGTATTTACCTCTCTCAGTTCTCAGGAGGAAGGGCACACAAAAGAATGTTTACATTTTTAATTGGAACTGGGGTGGTCCATAACACTTGGGTGGTATCATTAAAACACACAGTTCACTCACAGAAAGACGTCCACAAGCAGAACTACAGCCAAGTACTAGATTGTATTCAGACATGATGGACCAACAGACAGTTGCTTACAGGGGCTGCATGTATAGAACAGGTGCAGAACAAGTACAACAAAGTCCACATATCCACAGTAGTGATTTATTACCAGTTAATTTGTTCAGCCACCCCCCCCCCCATGCTATAGAGGGTACAGGAAACAAGATTTCCATCCACCCTTCTTCTGGGCTAAGCTCACAATTTACCATATTCCATTCTTTTCCAGAAAAGTGAGCAACACCATAATTCCAGAAAACAACTGAGAAAAGGTATTTTTCTCCTATCACAGACAGAAACGAGTGTGTTCAGTGAAGCTCACCAGGACGAAGTACAGTGTCACAGTTTCCTGCATGACAAAATAGATTAACTCTCATTGAAATTGCACTGTTTCCTGCAGTAACTCTGCTGTAGAATGCTGAATAATTTGGTTTCATCCTGGTGAGATTCACTGTTGTGCACATTCTAGGCAGAAGGGAGGCAACTCTTTTTCCAAAATAAATTCATACCTTTGAGGGCACAATTTGAGTATAAGACCCATTGTCTCTCAGGATTTTTCACCCCCTCAGAGGCTTCACACAGGAGAAGGCCACAGCCATGACTCAATGCAAGTCCTTCTGTGAACCTACTAGGGGCTGAAAAGAGTAGGGGAACAGGTGGCACCGCTACTGAGGTACTCCTTAGTCAGCACCTCAAGCTAATTATGCTGCTCTGAGGCAGAAAACTGACTGACACAGTAACATTCTATTGTGGCTAATGCTCAAGCAAAAGCCACTCCCACTTGGAACCTCTGCCCAGAGTAACTGACAGAAGCTGCCAGGGGAGCCCTAGAAGTTTAACTATTTGCTGCCCAGGATGCCTACTTAAAAATCCACTAAGTAACAGAGTTCTGCTAACCAAACAAGGAATCCGGGAATTACATTTAAAAAACTGGTAGGGCCCCTTAATGAACGTATCTTGTGCTTGATTTTTTTAGAGGTGTGTTCGATTAGAGCTGCAGTTCTGCTTTTTATACAAATAATAACAGAAACATTTTTTTTTCTGCCATTGTTTTGTTTCGTCTTTGGAGTGAGCAATGACAGAGAACGAATGCTGCTGAACTTTCCTTTTTTAAAAGGAAGAAGTAAACTGCAGCACAGTTTTGTTAGAGAGCGGCAGCATGGGTGGTGGTTACTAATTTTGTACCCTGTGGGCTTCAGGGAGAAGATTAAAGAAAAATAAATGATGATATGTGGGTTTGTTTGCTGGGCCAATTTTCTTGAGAGACAGCAAATCAGGAAGAGAAGTACAGCTGTGAAACAGAATTGGTCAGAGAAAATTATAGAGCTGTGTACAAAAAAGGTATAGGTAGAGGTGGGGAAACTGTTTGGAAAGGCAGACTTATTGTCTAAGACTTTAAGTGGACAGCCTCATCTTTAACAGATATGTGGTTCAGATATAGAGAAGCTTGTTTGGTTCAATGCCTGTGAGTGATACAACCCTTCTGTTAATCCGGAGGAGGTGGGGGAGTGGAGCCACAGCCCATTGTTCTGAAAGTGCCATCGGGAGAGCAGAGCCAGTATTCTGTGAGTGCTGGCAGGCCGGGAGAACTGACAGCTATTGTTCCAATTCAGAAAAGTGATACAAAGGGGAAATATGAAAACATATAGGCTAATAAGTTTAACAAGCATATTGAACTACATTTTGGAAAGCTATGTTAAACATTTAATCCACACACAGCCAGCAGAACTGGGGATATCAGAAAAGAAACAACACAGGTTCACAAAAGAGAAGTCTACAGATTTAAAAGGCAGACCTTAACAGAAGGGTCATAGCCAGTAGATCTGACCATCTCCAGCACTCCTTACATGCTGTCTGCTGCCAGACACTCCGCCACCTTTCCACATACAGGACATTAGAAGACACCCTACAGATCAGTACCATCTCATCAGCAGTATCTGATATTGGTCCCGGGATGGGCGGCACACCGAACAGCTCAACCAGATCTCATAAAGGTTTGATTTTCAGCCACCGACTGTACTTTACACTCCCTACAAATACACAGGGACTTGGGGATTAAGAAAATCACTACTGCACATTGCAGCGAAAAGCTCAGACTGCTGGCTAGCACAGACAGTTGCTGGTAAGGGAACTCTTAGGGGTTCTATGAGGGGATCTCTGAAAACTACTGTTGGGAGCAGTTGGAATGTGTGAGCGCTACCCCCCAGCAACATCCCTTTACAGAACACACGGAACTATTACAGACAGCATTCAGATTCCTAGTGTTTTAACTTGATGTTGTTTTTTTTCTGCTTTCAGCTCACATCACTGATTGTTTTGTCACACACAGGGAAAAGCTTTGAAATACTCACTTGCCCTTCCCCAAACCCCACCCTACCCCAGGTACTCCACATTTATATGCACTCTTCCTGCCCCACAAGTCATTTTTAATGTCTTTATAAGTGACACTGCAGAGGGACTGGAAGGGAAACTATGTCTCTTTGCAGATGACACAAAGATCTGCAACAGGGTTGATACACAAGGTGGGGTGGAGAGGATAAAAAAGGACTTGGCAAGGTTGGAGGAATGGTCAAATGTATGGCAGCTTAGATTCAATCAAAGAAGTGCAAAGTAATGCACCTGGGAAACAAAAACCCAGGGGAAGAGTACACAATGGGGGGTGAGAGACTAACAACAACAAAAATGGAAAGGGACCTGGGGGTAGTCATATCTGATGACCTAAAGGTGGGCCAGCAATGTGAGAAGGCAGTTGGTAAGACCACATCTGGAGTACTGTGTACAGTTCTGGAGACCCCATCTCCACAAAGACATAGACAGGATGGAAGCTGTCCACAGGAGGGCAACCAAAATGATGCAGGGTCTGCATCAGAAGACATATGAAGAAAGACTAAAGGAACTAAAGATGTATAGCCTCGAGGAAAGGAGGGAGAGGGGGGACATGATAGAAACTTTCAAATACCTCAAGGGAATCAACAAAGTCCAAGAGGGTAGCATCTTTCAGAAAAAGAGATGTGCAAAAACAAAGGGGCACAATTTGAAGATAGAGGGGGGATGGCTCAGAGGTAATGTGAGGAAGTATTTCTTCACATAAAGGGTTGTGGATACATGGAACAACCTTCCTAAGGAGGTCATAAAGTCAAAAACAGTGGGGAAATTCAAGAATGCATGGGACAGACATAAGGTAATTCTAGTTGGGGGTAGGAGGAAGTAGGCTGTTGGTTAACTAGGATCTGCAGCTTATCCATTAGGTAGGGAAATGGGCAGACTAGGTGGGCCAAGCGGTCCTTATCTGCCATCAAATTCTATATTTCTATGTTTCTAAGTGAAGGTGCAGGACATATCTCTAATACTACAAGGGGTGTTTAACTCTGGCTCTACCAACATTGCTCACCTATTGAAGGTTGTAACAAACATAACGTAGGAAACAGAAGGGGGTCCACATAGGACACAAAAAGAAGAAAAAAAAACTTTCTTTCTTAGCTACACAAGACTTTACTATCCTCCAAGCCTCCAACCATATTGTATTGATTCTTTTACACAGTACTACCCTTTCCTTTTTCATCCACACTACCTGACTAAATTAAGCTTTTTCTTTTTTTCCCCTGGCCTTCTGCTGTTAATTTATCTGCCTGCCTCTGTCTACCCCCTAGCCCCCATTCAAGCTAGCTATTTATCTCTCTCTCTCTCTCTTTCTCTTGTCTTTCAGCTTCTCTGAGCACCCTCTGACTAGGTGCTCAACACGCAGTGGTGTGGCACTTCTGCTTTGCTGTCACCTCCTCCACCCTCCTTGGATAAGCCTTCCCTGCAGGTACAGTCCATCCTGGAAAGTCCCGGCATTTCAATTCTTGGTGCTCACCTTGCTCCTCATTGCTGATTGGCTGCTTTTCTCCATGGGTACCTGCTGATTGGACACTTTCTCAGCCCAGACTTCACCAACCTTCCAGATCTCTCTGCTGCCTGATCTGTACTGCTACTAGCAGCTTAATTTTCACCCGCCCACCCCCACTCCCAGCACTCTTTAAATGCTCTGACTGCATTCTGGACTCCACCCAGCATTGCATCCTTGCCAATTGTCATTCAGCTGACTTTCTACACACTGTAATATTACTTCCATGGCTACCTTCTGTATCCTTCCTTTCCCTATCCTTATCCTCCTTGTCTTTCTTCCTACTACTCCCCCAGTTCCTTCCCCGTCCTACTCCTACATGTCTCCTGCTGCTTTCTGCCCTCTCTGCAACTTAACTGCCTCTTCCTCTGTCTCCCCTCACCCTCCCTATCTCTCAAGTTCCTCATCCTGTTACACTTTCTTGTTTCACCTAGGGCTTCTCAATGGCTTACTCTTAAATTTTGAAGCCATCCACCATCTATGCCATCCCACACCTCCTTCACGTTTCACACTCCATCACAATCTACTTAAGCATAAACATCATGCCCCTCAACTTCACTTCTAGATGCTTCTCCTATTTCTGGCTGGTGATGTTGAACTAAATCCTAGCCCCCTCAATCCCATCCACCCTGCTTCCCCCTTGGCTTACCCAGAAGGTCAGAACATTTCTGACATTAATATTCAATGCCTACTTCCTAAGCTGGATAACTTAAAAGTATGGGTGACTCAGTACTCACCCAACATACAATGTATCTCGGAAACATGGTTATCCTCCCGTATCCCAGATTCTCAGCTTGACCTTTATGACTATAACTTCCACTGACAAGACCGTGGTAAAAAAGGTGGTGGTGTTGCTATTTACTTCCGCATCTCCTTATCTTGCACAATTTCACATCGGGAAGCGATCCCTTGTTCCCATGAATTCCTATTAGCCACTCTCCATCTTCCCTCTTAAATGCCCATTTTTGTGAGTATCCTTTATGCCTCACTGAAACTTCCACCAGCCTCCTGTGTGTCCTTTGTTGCTGCTGCCTCCTCCCTTGCTTTAATGGGCAAACTCATCCTCCTTGGAGATTTTAACTTAGACTGGGTCTCACCCTCTTCGATCAACTTCTGTCAAAAGATTGAAGCTTTAAACCTCTCCCAGGTAATAAAACAACCCACATGCCCAAATCCTCACTCCCAGTCTCATTGCCTGCTCAACTGGGTTCTTTCAATTCACCCTCATCACTTCTTCTCTACCACTATACTTCCTGACACATTCAGCGACCACTGCCCCACCTTCTGTATGAGGAAGATCCGTACTCCCCCTAACCCTCCAAAATACATCCAGTACCAACCTCTCAGATCCCTCAACTCAGGCAAATTGCTCCAAGACCTAGCTATAGCCGACTGGTCACCCACCTTCTCCTCCTGCTCTCTTGATGCTGCACTCGCACATTTTACATCCATCTTTCTGAAAGTCTGGAATACTCATGCCCCTCTAAAGCCACTCACGGTAAAGCACGCTCATCATCCTTGGATAACCCCCAAAATTCAGGCCACGTATAAATCTTGTGGCTTGTCATGATCTCATTTTAAAACCACACTCGACCCTGCCAATCTTAGACATACTATTCCTTCTGTAACAGCTGCACAAAGAGTATTGGACAGGCCAAGTCAGAATTTCTCAAATCTCACTTACAAGCCTCAAGCAGCACTCCTTCCTCCTTTTGGCATGATGTCTGATCACTCCTCCACCCTTCCCATGTATCCCTCCCACCCACTCTCAGTGTGGTGTGTTCACTTGTTTCGGACCCCACCCTTGTTGCAGAAACTTTAATTAAGTTCTATACTACCTTTGCTGCTCCACATGTTCCTCCCTCTTTCCCACCCTGTGCCCTTCCCTCACCCTTGTGGATCCATGACTCCCAATTGCCACTGATATCCCATTCTGAAGTATTTAGAGCTCTTGTCTCCCTCAACCCTACCAAATCCAGACCTGGCAGCTTGCAGCCTAGGCTCCTAATAATCTCTGCTCCCTCCATTGTCAACCACTTAACCATTATTCTCAATCTGTCTATCTCCTCTGCTACTGTTCCTTCAGTCTGGAAGTTCACTACGGTCCTCCCCGTCTTCAAAGGGGGTGATGCTACTGTACCTGGCAACTACTGCCCTATATCACTTCTCCCTTCTCTCACCAAGGTCCAAGAGTCCTTAGTCCTCTCTAGGCTAAATGACTTCTTCCTGGCCTCTAACATTTTCTCCCCTGTCCAATCTGGGTTTAGAAAGCATCTACTACTCCCTCCTTTCTATGCTGTACTGATGCTATCCACTCTGCCATGGACCAAGGTCAGATCACCTCAGCCATTTTCATAGACCTTGCAAAGGCCTTTGATTCTGTGTCCCACCCTCTCCTCCTAAATAAACTAAATACCCTCGGCCTCTCTCTGTCTTCTGTATCCTGGTTCAGATCTTATTTGATGGGCCTTTCTCAGTCTGTAAAAGTCAGTAATGCCCTATCGGCCCCTCTCCCTATCCTTGCCGGTATACCCCAAGGCTCAATCCTTGGGCATGTTCTTTTTCCCCTGTTTATTAATAACCTCCCCTCTGCTTGCTCTCATGCCAAGACCCATATGTATGAAGACAGTACTGTCCTCTTCCTTTCTGGCCCATCCATTTCAGATATCCAAACACCTCTCCAAAATGATTTCTCAGCAGTTAACTCATGGTTCAGCACTAATTGTCTAAAATTAAGTACAAAAAAAAACATTGCTATGACTTTAGAACCAAGCAAAAACTTGTTTTACTCAATGCACTACCCTCCTAACCTTTCTGGATTGTCCACTCCTCTTGAAAATGTCCTCACCTACAAGTACCTTGGAGTTTGGCTTGATCTCTCTCTCAATGTCTTCTGCCACTTTAGCGCCCTCCACTCTAAACTGTGACCTAAACTAGGGCTGCTCTTCTGACACAAGGCTAGCCATCCCTTCCCTGTTAGAAGTGACCTGCTGGTTAAGTGGATCCTCCCTGCTTTTAACTACGCAGATATTGTTTTCAGCACTGCCCCTCCAACGCCCATCTCCAAGCTTGATGTATTCTACCATGCTTTCTGTAGGTTCACCTCAAATTCTCTCCACTTGACTCACCACTGCAACTTCTACTCCACCATATCCCTCCAATCTCTCTCCCACAGATGTTATTCCCACTACACCACCTTCATATTTAAATACTGGGTTGGGACTCTACCCACATACCTTACTTCTTTTCTCAAACCTGCCACCCCCTCCCCAATAACTCATGGACAATAATTCACCTTTCCTTTTCCCACCCACATGTCTGCTCCTTGTTAAGCAAACTGTCCTTCTCCTATAGGCTTCCTTCCCTCTGGAACAGCATTCTTCCCCAAACCCACCTCACCCCCTCCTTTCCTGCCCTTAAGCACCTACTCAGACCTACTCATTCCATATTCTGCACCTGTCTCCTCTCTAATGCTGTTCTCCTTTTGCCCCCAACTTGTACCTCCTTTACTCCTTCTCTGCGTCAGCAGGCTCGTCTTCATTTTGGCATCAGCTGCCCCCCCTTTATGATTTGCCCTGCATAGTTGTTATTCTATGGTTTAGCTGATGTATTAATTATGCTACCTAACAATGTGTGTGTATATATGTATATATATATATGTGTAACATATTGTATATTGATGTAAATACTTTCTGCAGATTTCATGCATTTGTCATTTGCACAAACTGCTTTTATGTACATTGTATTTAATGTTTATCTTGCAGTCTGTTATCCTCTGTTGTTTTGTACCCCTGTCCCCAGGTCACACCTGGAAATGAGCATCTACTCATGGTGCTTTTCCTGGTTATCATATTTTAAATACATAAATACAATTACACAGGAACTACACTTGTCCCCATTTTACCTTTTCCTCCACAGTCCCTCCTTGACAACAGGGAGAGGCACATAATAATAAAAACAAAAAAAAGGAAAAAAAAAATAAATAAAAATGTTCTTGCCTTTCTACTTCTCATACAGCAAAATGGACATAGCCAGCTGTGAAAACTGTGGGACTCTCTACATTAGAAATTATCACACTTAAATAAGTATGACATATACCTAAATGGTTAGGACACATACTGAAACAGGTAAAAAACATACCAAAATAGGTGTTGCACATACTGAAATGGATATGACACACATCAAAATGAGCAGGACACAAACTGAAATGGATATGATATACTGAAATGGGTATGATACATAAATAAATAATTATGACATTATGAAATGGGTATGGATATGACATAATGAAATGGATAGGACACATAGCAAAATGGTATGGCATACTGAAATGCATATGACACACAGCAAAATTGGTTTTACAAAAACTGAAATGGATATGACACACACCAAAAATGATATGACACATGCTTCAGTAAATAATTACCCATACCAAAATGGGCATGACCTATACTAAAATGGATATGGCACATAGCAAAATGGTATGAGATACCAAAATGGGTATCACAAATACTGAAATGGATATGACCCACACTTAAATTTGCACAAAACATACTGAAATATTTATCACACATAGTTAAATGGATATGACCCATTCTAAAATGGATATGACACATAGTGAATAGGTGTGACAATAGATGTGACAAAAACTGAAGTGAATATGACACATACTGAAATATTTATGACACATACCAAAAAGTATATGACGCATATTGATTTGGATATTGCAGATATGAGAATGGGTAAGACATATACTGTACCATAATCATAATGGGTAAGATATGCAGAAAAATGGATGGAACACACATTGAAATAGGTAAGACACACACAAGTAATTATAACACATGACAAGGTATGTATGACACATTATATAATGGATATGGCCCATACTAAATGGGTATGGCACATACTTACATAAATATGAAGCATACTGAAATAGATATAACCCATACAGAAATGAGTATGAAACATATCAAAATGGATATGAAAATACCAAAATGAATATAACACACACTACAATGTACATGACACATACCGAAATGGATAAGACACATACCAAAATGGTTTCAGGTATACATAAATCATTAAGATATTTAAATGATTATGGTGTACACCAAAATGAATATGATGCATACTAAATTGAATTGTTGATTATATGTATTTATTATATAGAAACTCTTGATAAAATGTATATTAAATAAATAAAATGATTATGAAGTACTCAAAATGAAATGACATATGTGAAATGAGTATATCATGTACCTAAATGGCAATAAGCACAAGTATGAAAATATCATATACTGAAATGTGCATGTTGTACTTTGAAATGCATATGGCACATACTGAAAATAGTATATCACATACAGAAATTAATATGTAATACATTGAAATCAGAACAAATATACAGTACTTGAAATGTGTATGAAATGTATTTTAATTTAGTTACCAAAATATATATGGCATATATCAAAATGCAAATAACAAGCAAAACATGGGAGTGCCTCATACAGAATTTGGGTGCATTCTTATAGGTAGAACATCCTCCAAACACCTTTAAAAATAAGATTGACATGCTGCAATGAACATATAGCAAACTGAATTAGTCACATAGCAACATAGAATTTGATGGCAGATAAGGACTGCTTGGCCCACCAAGTCTGCCCATTTTTCTACATCTACAGAATGATCACAGACATTAATCAATTTCTGATTCTTTCTCCATCATCCTTCCTCTCCATTAAAGATATCCATATGCCTATCCCATGCGTTCTTGCCCCCCCCCACCCACTGTCTCCACCCCTTCACCTCTGCTGGAAGGCTGTTACAGGAATCCACTGCACTTTCCGTGAAGCACTTCCTCACACTCCTCTCGAATCTACCCCCTCTAACTTTATAATATGTCCCCTTGTTCTTGAGCTCCTTTTGTTTCTGAAAAATGCTTCCCTCTTGTGCCTTATTTTTGCACATGAGATATTTAAAGGTCTCTGTCATATTACTGTCTCCCTCCTTTCTTCGAGGGTATGCACACCGAGGTCCTTTAGTCTCTCCTCACAGGGTTTTGATGTAGACCCTGCCATTTTAGTTGCCCTTGTCTGGATTTTTCCACTCTATGTCCCCAAGATGCTGTCTCCAGAACTGGACACAGTACTCCAGGTGGGGGCTTACCAGTGATCTATACTGGGGTAACACCACTTTTCTCTTTCTGCTCCAAACACCCTCCAAAATAAGTCTAACATAATGTAATGAACATAAAGCAAACTGAATTAGAAACACAGAATTTGTTGGCAAATAAGGATCACTTCTCCCACCCAGTCTGCCCATGTTCCTCTATCTACAGTATCTCTGCAGAGCCTAATTGATCTCTGGTTCCTTCTCCCTCCCCCTTCCTTTCCATGTAGATACTCATATGCCTATCACATCCATTCTTGAACCCTCTGCCCCCTCACCTCTGCAGGAAGGCTGTTCCAGGAATCCACCACTCTTTCTGTGGACTCCTTCATCACATCCCTATTGAATCTACCCCCTACAGCTTTATAACATGTCCCCTTGTTCTTGATCTCCTTTTGTTTCTGAAAAATACTTTCCTCCTTTACCTTATTTAGCCACATGAGGTATTTAAAGGTCTCTATCATGTCCCTCCTCTCTTCCAAGGCATACATATTGAGGTCCTTTAGTCTCTCCTTGTAGGACTTCTGATGCAGACCTTGCCATTTTAGATGCCCTCTTCTGGATTGCCTCCACTCTGTCCATGTCCTTCCAGAGATGGTGGCTCCAGAACTGGACACAGTGCTCAAGGTGAGGGTCAACCAGTGATCTATATACAGCAACACAACTTCCCTTTTTCTGCTGTTGATACCCACATGTTATTTGATTTTCAGTACTTCATTACCATTTTATATATGTAATATACATTTTTTCAAGAGTTTCAATACATTACATAAATATAGTCTATGATTTAGTATGAATCATTTTCATTTTAATATACAGCATAATAATTTAAGTAAGTATCTTAATGTTTTTGATATATCTGATAATCATTTTGGTATGTGTTTTATCCTGTTAATTATGTGTCGTATTCATTTCAGTGTGTGTTATATTCATTTTGATATGTGTTATATGCATTTTAGTATTTTCTTATCCATTCTGTATGTGTCGTATCAATTTCTGTATGAGGCACATCTACAGTATGTCAGTATGTTCCATATTCCTATTAGTATGTGTCATACCCATTTTGTTATGTGTCATATCCATTCCAGTAACAGAATATATGCATTTCAGCATGTGTCATAATTATTTCAGTGTATGTCATAACCATTTCAGTTTGTGTCTTATCCATTTGGGTATATGTCATAATTATTTCAGTAGGTTTCATGCCCATTTAGTGCGGGTCATATCCATTGTGGCATGTGCCATGCATACTTTTGCATGTGTCATGATTATTTTGGTACTGTATGTGCCATACCTAATTTGGTGTGTTTGTCATAAACATTTTGGTTTGTGTCATACCCATTTTGATGTGCTTCACACCCATTTTGGTACATATCATATCTGTTTTGGTAGATGTCATATACGTTTTGGTATCTGCAATAGACAAATCAATATGTATCATATCAATTTTGGTATGTGTCATAATTATTTCAGTATGTATCATAATCATTTCAGTTTTTGTCTCACAGTTTTGCTTTGTGTTATATCAGTTTCAGGATGGGTCATATCCATTTAGTTATGTGTCATAATTATTTCAATATCTGTCATACCAGTTTCAGTGTGTGTCACATTTATATCAGTTTGTGCTACACCCATTTTGGTATGTCATACTCATTTTGCTATGTGCTATGTCCATTTCAGTGTAGGTCATATCCATTTCAGTATGTGTCATTATTATTTTAGCATGTGTCATACCATTTTTGGTGTGTGTCATATCCATTTTAGATTTTGTAAGACCCATTTTGGCATGTGTCATATCCATTTTGCTATGAGCCATAACCATTTCAGTATAGGGCAATTTCAGTATGTATCATAATTATCTCTTTATATACCATACCGATTTTGGTATATCATATCCATTTCAGTTTGTAACATGCCAATTTTGACATGTGTCATGCCAATTTCAGTGTGTGCCTTATCTATTTTGTTATGTGTCCTACCTGTTTCAGTATGTGTCCTAGCCATTTAGGTATACGTCATACTTATTTCAATAAGAGTTGTGTCTATTTGTGGTGTGTGTCATATCCAGTCTGGTATGTATCATACCTATCTTGGTATATGTCATATCCATTTCAAAATGTGCCATACCTATTTGGGTGTGTGATATACTCATTTTCATGTTTGTCATTCTATTAATATTATACAGTAAACATGTTGCTGGTAGTCATAGCCATTTTCCTATGCATTATATTCTGAAAAGTGTAATTTTGAATTGAATGACTTCCCATGTAAAACAGTACTGTGTGAAGACACAGAGCTGTGAAGTAAATAGAGCACACCAGAGCTGATAGTGGCAGAATTTGAATATATAGTGGTGTTAGCCAAAATGCAATGCAGTACCTTGCAGTATTACTGACAATTAGTGTAGTATGCTGCAGGGGACAATGTCTTTCAATGCCAATGAAGCTCTTTTGTCATGAGTATTTTGTGACATGGCATTTATTGAAATGTACAGCATTGCATCTTGGCTGGCTTTACTGTAGGTACTGAAGCCAGTGCAGCCATTTAATGTGGGTGCAAACTATGGGCACAAAGTGTATAGATTCCAAACCTGTAAAAGACCAGTTGGTCGAGACATTTTCCTGCCTCCCTGTAGGAGTACGTGCTGGGATTCAACCAAGGGTAATTATAAAAAGGGTCTCAGAAATGCTGCAATCTGATTGGCTGCTAGGATTCCAGCAGCCTTACATTAATCCATGTTATACTGTCATGTACATCCTGATCACCATGGCACATGGATTCTTCCTGTCAACATTCCAGCCTCTAGCACTGCTGAATGTGTGGAATGGTGCATTCTGATTTTGAACCAGTATTCTTAAACTGTTGATGGAAGAACTATTTTATTAAAAATCTCCCTTTAAATGTGGAAAACATTAAAAAAGTATGCTTTTAACACTTTTCTTTTGGAATCATTTTTTATAACAGCAATAAGAAACTCCCAGGAGTTAGATTAACAGTTAGTTAATCACCCGCTAGGGTCAATATGGCACTCGGCTGCTCCTCGTGCCACATTACACCCCTAGGGGGTGATTAACAACTGTTAATCTAACCCCTGGTCATGCCTTATTGCTTAAAAAGATGTTTCAACCAATTAAGTTGCAGTATATTTTCTATCCATTGTATACAGTATTTGAGCCTTGACTGTGTAAATCCTTCTTCTGCTCTCTGGCCTGCAACCTGTCTCCTCCCCAACCCCCAAACAGTCTGCTGTGCTATCTGACCCTGCCCACTTCTATTATTCTCTTTGTTCTGATGTAACAAGCCTCCTCTTCCAGCCTTTAAAAATCCTGTTTTTCTACTTTATTTCAGGGATCCAGCGTGCCTTGACCAGGCCACGGACCCCTCAAGTTCTGGAACCTAAACAGTTTTTCAGAAATCCACTATATTGCAAGGTACTAGCCCTGACTTTTGGATTTGGTACCAGTGGATGCTGATTTCCAAGTGGCCCACACTATCTTCTGCTGAACACATCTCTAACTTCTGTATCTCCCTCTGTGTCTCTAGTTGAATTTATGTGCCAGGGTTTAATAATTAGTTTAATCCTTACAATCATTTTAAGTTCTGAGTTGACATTAGATGTGAATTTTGAGCTTTTTTTTTTACTTTGTTGACTTTTCCATTAGCGGATTATATTCTCTCACCACTAGAGGGCTATATCTCTGTTAGCAGCTCCTATCCTATCTGGCACACCACACAGTCTGTTCTTTTGTCATCACAATGCTCCCTCCTCAGTGGGCTCTCCTTTTCCTCTCTCTCTCTCCGTCCCTTCATAAAAACTAGATAAGCCTGTCATCCACTCGCACCTCTAGCCACTTGTGGTTCTAGCCCCAGTCTACCTACAGGGGTTAAATGCAGATGTTCTCCCACCATTTGTAAACACACCTCTCGAACAGGAGCTGATTGGCTGGCCCTGTCTTCACTGCCTTGCTTTGCTATCCGGGCGCTGCGCCCATTGACTTTGCATTAGTTTTGCCGCAAAATTTGCCTGCCTCCCTACCTTACCTAAATAGACCCCTAACCACCCTCCTCTTACATACCCGCCTCCCTGCCTATTGGCCAACACTTGTAGCTTCCTCTGCTCTGGTTATGCCCCCCATCCCCCTTCTCTCATCCCACGTAGTGCTTACTGATTGAGGTGCTCTCTTTCTCAATCTCTCCTTCTATCTGTCTCCTGCTAGCCAAGTTACTCCCTCCTGTTCAACTCGCTTCCCCACCCCTACTGTGCTAGTATGCAAGCCATGCGGGTTCTCACTGACTTCCTCTCACCTCTCCTCCTCCTCCTCCTCCTCCTCCTTGCCCTGCCCCCCCTTCTCTCTCTCTGGTCCTAGCCACCCCACCCCCACTCCTACCACCCTCTACTCTGGTTTCCATTGCTACTCAAGGGAACTCTCCACTTCCACTCAAGACTTGTACTTGGTGCACCATTTGGATATTCATGGTTACTTATGCCGGCCACTACTCTCAATGAGTGTGGCCACCTCTCTCCACTGCACCACCTTGCAGCCCATATGGGATACTGCCTGGAACCTTGCAACCTCTACTCCCAGAAACAACGATCAAAACTATTTCTCAAAGAGCTGTGACTCTGCTCCTTAAAATTCCTACTCCTCCTCCTTCTCATCTCAGGCAGCATCCATCCCAATCCTGGCCCTAGAAGCTCAGGCCACACACAAACTCCAGGTGCCCTTATCCTTGCAACCATTAATATCTGCAGCCTACTACCAAAGCTGGATGCACTCCAAGCCTTCATATGCCAGCACAACCCTGACATCCTGGCAGTGGCGGAAACATGGCTGACGTCTAGAGTTCCTGACTCAGCAGTAACAATACAGGGCTACAATGTCCACAGGTCCATTCAATCTTTAAATTGGATGAGCCCTAATGATAGAAGGATATTTCATGTTTTGATATATATGGGTAAATTAGTTAGGGGTAGGGTACCAGATTATATTATCGAGGAATTTCAGCTTAGGATAATTAGAGGAAGGTTACATTCTGCTGAGGGTATGGAATTTGTTTTGCCCAGAAGAAGGACGGATTTGGGTAGAGAACATTTTTTCTATTTGGGTCCTAACCTATGGAATTCACTCCCAACTTACCTGAGGCCAATTGGATCCGGCCCTAATTTGAGTGAAATAAAAAGTTGGTTTAAATCTGAAGCTGTTAAAAGGTTAAATGATGAGTAATTACGTAGGTTTTGCCTTATGTCTCGCCCTATAATAGGGCATATAATTGCACTTTAAGTATGTGTTTTTTGCTGTATGTCGTATGGATGCTTGTGTTATTGTAAATAATTTTATGTCTGTGGTATTTTTTTATGATTCAGTTAATTATGTATGTATTTAAGTATGTGTTAAGGACCTCACTGGAAATGAGCTTGTCTCAGTTGAGCCTCCTATTCTTTTGCTTGTCAATTTAATAAAAATTTTTACTACTACTACTACTACTACTATTACTACTACAGGCTGGACTGGATATCCAAAAAAGGCAGTGGTTGCGCAATCTATATCAAAGACTCCCTGTCATGGCACCCTGTAGCAACTCCATCACTTTTTGCCTCGGCCCAGATTCTGCCAATAAAAATTGTCCTAGGTCCCAACCATAAAGCCCTAACTATTGTCTCCATATACATCCTGCCCAGGGACCCTAAACATGGCTTCAACGACATACTAAACTTTATCAACTCTCATCCTTCTGAAGCTGAACTTATTCTACTAGGGGATTTCAACATAAACTGGTTAGCATCGAGTGCCAGAGCCTATAAAGACTCCATCTCAGCTGTTAACCTCATGTAAATGGTAAACTCCCTTACTAGGATTAACTACAAGACTGGCACCAGTACCCTCCTGGATTGGGTCCTCACCACTCACCCAACAAGGATTTCTCATATGACAATTCTCCCAGATTCTCTCTCAGTGGCCACTCCCCATTCATGTGTGCATGGTCTAACAAATTCCTTAAGCCCCCTCCCAAAATTATCACTAGCAGAGTTCTTCCTTGTGGAAAACCTCCACATCTCAAACAATACCTGCTTCTACAAGACTGGCTACCCATCTATGAAGCAACAGATGTTAACTTGGCTCTTGATCACTTCATCTCAATTTTCAACAAAGCCTGCGACCTCTTTGCCCCTGCTAAAAGGTGCAAAACAAAGTCTCTCTCTAACCCATGGCTCACTGCGGCTCTTCTCTTACAGCTGAAACTAAGGAACCACCTCTGGGCAGTTGCCAGGGCCACTGGCAAACAACTGGACATCCAAAATTACAAACAGGCATGAAATGCCTGCACTATGCCATCTGGCTAACGAAATCCACCTATTACAAAGACACTCTTACCAATACATGGGGAAATGGTTGTACTTTCTGGGACAATATCAAGGATGTCGCAGGGAAGCAGCCAAAAACCTCTCTGGCAACGTTAATGGTTGATGGATCCTCAACCCTCGACCCCAAGGTGATCGCAAACATCTTTAACATGGCTTTTTCAGACCTTAGTGCTGTCCTACCCCATGACTTTTTCGAAAACAGGGCCTACTCCCCAAATACCACAGCCCCTCAGTCTAACCATCCCCTCTTCTACTTCAGGGAGGTAAGGCTGAATGAAGCTCACCGCTATATTACTGCAGCTATCTCTAAATCTAGATCTAGTAGCGACACCCTGGACCTCAAGCTTCTGTTGCTCACCCTTGATGAGATAATTCATCCATTAACAAAAATCCTAAACCTCTCTCTTAGCTGTGAAAAATTCCCACACCTATGGAAAACAACCACTGTGACACCTGTCCATAAAAGTGTGGATAAGACGAATCACTTAAATTATCGCCCTATCGCCATACTGCACCCACTCTCTAAGGTACTTGAGCACATCGTGGCTGATCAACTTACCGACCACTTGGATAAATACAATATACCTTGTCCACAATAACACGGTTTCTGGAAAGGTCACAGCACCACCACAGCCCTTCTTGAGTTCACTGGAGCTTTGCACAAATCCCTTGACAATGGCCTTCTCACAGGGTCCATTTTTGTTGACCTCTCCAAGACCTTTGATACAGTACACCGTGGACTATTAATTGACCAACTACTGAATGCCGGGCTAACACCTGACTCTTATCTGGTTTAAAAGCTACTTAGAAAACTGGTTGCAGAGAGTAAAAATTGCTGATGCTCTTTCTGACACCCTGCCTGTTCACTCGGGAGTCCCCCAGGGATCCATTCTGGGCCCCCTCCTTTTTAGCCTTTTGTTAAACTCCCTCCCTTACCACTGCTCTGAGCAGATCATACTATATGCCGATGATGCTGTTGTATACTCCACTCACAAAGATCCTGCAACTCTTCAACACAACCTTCAACTTGGTTTCAGTTCTGTAGAGACATAGTTTCATAATCATAAACTGGTTCTCAATGACAGGAAAACCAAATCTATGTTCTTCCGCAGCTCTCATAACCCACACAAGCTACACCACTTGGCTATCTCCACCACCCAGGGGAACACTCTAGATAAGGTGGGGTCCTTCAAATACTTAGGGATACAGCTTGACCCTAATCTCTCCTATGGACCTCACAAAGATAATGTAGCTAGAGCTGCTAATACATGACTTGGTCTCCTCTACAAACACAGACAACACCTCATGCCAGAAGCTTTGAAGGTTGCAGTCCTGAGCTCTGTGATCTCTGTAATAGACTATGGTCTCATCATTTATGGCTCGGCCACAACCACAACCCTTAGACACCTCTCAACTGCCTTAAATAAGGCATGTCGGCTCATCATGGGTGCTCACCATCTCACCCACACATGTGACCTGTACATCCAGACCAGCTGGCTCCAACTATCAAACCGCATAAAGTTTCTCACCTGCTCCATGGCGAAAAATACCTACCTTGGCCTTGCACCTTCTGGGGTCTCAACTCTGTTACAACATCGAACCAACAAATGGTGCCTTCGGAGATCCATGCTACAGCTACTGAAAGTCCCCCACTGTCACACTTCACAGGGACAATGCTCGTTTGCTTATCGAGTGCCACTCTGGTTCAATGGACTCAGCCCCACCATTTCCTCTGTCCCAACAATTGGTATGTTTAAAACTAGGCTCTGGGACTATCTCACTACCAACAGCTCCTGTGACTGCCCAACTTAACCTTGTTTTTCCATTTCACTGCCTGGTCTAGTGGTACCTCCCTCCCCTTCTCACTGGATTCTACCCTCACATCTTGGTACCCCAATGCTGCACCTTTCACCCTCTCCCCACCCTACCTACATTCCTTCTTCCCCCATCCCCTCTTCCCTCTCCCTATGACTCTGGCACTTCTTATCTCTTGTCTGTTTTCTCTGACAAATGCCACTGGCTGCCTTGCTTACAATGCTACCCATGAATTGTATTAATCTGTAATCTGTTTGCAATGTCCACATTGCTGTAATATCTGTCTTGATGTTCCCCATTATTTGTATTTCTCTGATGTGGAACCTTTGTAAAAGAGCCTTGGCTCAAAGGTATCTGTAGTCCTAGACTTAATAAAATAAAAAAAAAGAAAAGAAAGGAAATAATGCATGCAGAGTGTGCTATATCATGGGATATTGTCATGCCTTGGGTGCAATGTGAGTCAGGAGGCTGCAGGCTGAGTGAGTCATGAACCTGAGATGTGGCAAAATCTCATGACAGACAATGTCCTGGAGTATATTGTTAACATTATACAAGGGTTTTTATTCCCATAAAAAAACTATTAAAATATTTAAATATTGTTTTACAGTGTATTTAGAAAAATAGTTCTCTTATTCTTAGATGGTCAGCAGGTGGTGCTGCTGCAGTAAGTTTCACATGACATTAAAGCAAGACATGGTGTGGTTATGGTAGAAGGGATGGATAGCTCTGAGTTTAAATGGTTAATGACCAGTCTATTCTTGTTGTGTGGTAGGATCCCTGAGCTTGAGAGTGCTGCCGCAGCAGAAGCAGCAGCAGAAAAGGTGTGTTGGAAACCTAGTATTGAGAGTTACAAGCAACAGTGATTGTAATGACTGATTTGCTTTTTTAAAACACTATGGTAAGGAATGGACATCATGGCAACCATGTTATGGTGAGGCAATGTAGGGTGATGTATTATAAAAAAGCTGATGACAGGCGTTTTCTACTGTGGTTATGTGAAGGGGTGCTCGCACAACTGTCAGGCAATTAAATGTGAGTATCTGTGTGAGATTTGACAGTAATATTTCATTAAAAGTCTTTAGATCTTCAAATACTAATATTCAGCATGTATCTCATTTAAGGAGTGGTGTGTTGACGTTAATTTATAAAGACATTTTACTTAATTATTTGCAAACTACAAGCATGGGTGAGTTTTATTGAAATGCTCTTTTTATAGCTTTGTAGGTTTTAATTCTTATGGGAAACTGTGATTATGAGCTGCAAAACATTGTTTAGGGTATGTAGGTATGCAGACCGAAACCCTTGAATATCTTCTTTACATTCCATGCTGTTTGTTTGGAATTAGTGAAAGAAATTGTCACTGACACTCACTCATAGGTACTAAAATACAGCAACTTTGACCATAGATATGAGCAGTAAGCCTTATTCTGTATCTGTTAGTCTCAGTAGAGTAGTACTTATTGATATCCAATAACTATTTATGCTCCTCCATGAAATAATAACATTTTGAATCTACCTGCTGAATTTACAAATAGCAATTGTACTTAAAATTCTTGGTCTTCAGACTTTTTTTTTAAATTGTGTATCATGTTATCAATTTATATCAATGCATTTAAATTTTATAAACTTTTGTATGTATGCTGAAATGACAAAATTTTCAAACAATAAAACTAAATTTATTTTTTCTGAATATTTGTTTTATCCATTGTATACTTTATATTATGGAATATTATACAATGGGGTATGAAAATCCTGTAACCTCATTGGTCAAAACACATCACATGACCATGGGTATATCCTGCAATAACCCACAGCTGAGAAATGGCATTTATAAAAAACATAATTAAACACATTTAACATTTATTTTACACATGGATTCATTGTATAATAGCAATAAGGCACTTGAGGGTGTGGGATATTGGGGGATTTACCCACTTCTTGTGCGGTTAAGTCACTCAGCTGCACCTCATGACACACCACACAAGGCGTGGGTAAATCCCCCAATAACCCACATCCTGTTGTGCCTCATTGCTTAAGCATACTATCTGAGTTACTCATATTAGCAGCCTCAAGAACATCTGAGGGACTGTTCTTTTAAATACAAGTCATTTTTCCAACCATTGACAGTCAGGTTTTGAGAACAATCTCACACTGCTGATGTGATCAAAGATAGGTATCATACCTTCCTAGGAGTCTTGTCACTAAGCACATTAAAGAAATCATCTGCTGCATTATGGCATCCTGTGGTATTATGTGCCTGAGGTGCCTAATAGGTTCCTGCTACTAAGGCTACATATTAGTCAAAGATTTGTTTGTATTTCAGTAAGAAATAAAAAGCAAATATGAATTGCTTCCAGTAGGTAGTCTTTTTGGAAATTTATACATGTAGCCTAAGTGGTCTTATTGAAGCAGAAACCAAGTTTCCATTTAATTGCTATCTATTAATATTTATGCAGTCTGAACAGTTATACTTGATCCTTGTTGTTGACACAATCAGCATGTGACTCATTGTAAGACATTCATGTCTAAGTATGAGATACTTTTTAATGGCATAAAAATCTGTGACAATGTACATTATATGTAATACTAGTTAAATAGTTATACAGAATATACTGAGGCAGATCAAGAACACAAAGGCATGAGAGGAAACTGATGAGTGAAGGTTCAAGAGGAAAGTGAGAAAGTTTTGTTTTTCAGAAAGTGTGGTGGAGCCATAGAACAATCTACTAGATGATGTGATGGGCAACAAAACTATTAATGGTTTCAAATATAGCTGGGGCACAGTGGGGCAGAGTATAAGGCTTAGTGGTTGCTTAGGGTGGTAGCGGTAGAAAAGAGATCAAGGTGGTGGATAGGCAAGCAATAAGACATAACGGGTGTGCATGGAAAATATTTTTCTACATACTCTGGGGCACAGTGAGGCATGAGGCCACATGTCGAGTGCCTGCAGCCCCTTAGAGTGCAGGAAGATCTGTTCCATGCACATCCCCATAGTGTCTTATTGCACTTATAAAATGGGTTCTTTTTTTTTTACCTTTTTGCAGTTGGGAAAAACATGTTTATATGTAGAAACAATATATTTAATTGTGTGCATTTATGATAAAATAGTCCTTCCACCCACTGCAAATGATGTCATTGATGATGTCATTGTATTACTGCTGGACAAAGTTTGTCCTTTGCTGGCATCAAGATTCAAGATATAGAATGTTTATCATGGAATTTTTATCATGGAATACATGGATTCAGAAGTATGCTCAGCTTCACTGGCAGAATGCTCCTCTCCTAACATACTGTACACACACAGCTTCACTGGCAGAATGTTCCTCTCCTAACATAATGTACACACACAAACACACACACACACACACACACACACACAACAAAGCCTTTTCTACAGCCAGAGACTCAATTATCTCACTGTCAGGGCAAGCAGAAGAGATTTCCCTGATGAGCAGGTAAAGATAGAAGGGGGATTTTTCATTGTCCGCAAAGAAACAGTTGTAATGAAAACTATAAGCAATACTTAATGGGCCAGATATTCAAACTGTGCCCAAAATGTGCTCAATAGCAGGAGCAAGCACAAGTCAATTGCGCACATGCGCAACAGACGTGATATTCAAACATGGAGCAAGTCAAATTGCGCAACCAGCCAACGTCTGAATATCGCACAACCTTCACCATAGTGCAATCAGGAAGGGGAAGCTGAGCACATATGTTGCGCCATAGCACAACAAGGCCAGCCCAGCTGAACAGTCGAGATGCACCATAGCGCAAGCAGGGAGCCCCCCAGCAGCAGAGCAATGGAACTGCATAACCAGGGAGGTAGGCAGGGGCCCACCACCCATGCCACAGACGGGCACAGGAACACATTGGAGAACTAACAACACACCCCCACACCCGAAGCACAGCATCACTGGTGGAGGGAAAGAATTTCCACTGGCCCATGGGGACAAGCCTACAAAGCACAGCTGGGCCATGGCGCCCCAGCACACCCACTGGCAAGCAGAGACTGCCACACAAAGGGTACGGACAACCCAAGTGTACCACAGCCCCCCCCATGCACAGCACACCCTGCACTGGAACCCCAAGACACCACCCATGAGCAGTGACTGTGACTGGCACTGCTGGAATCACCATGCCCCCCCTGGCACAATGCAACCGTGTGTACCACAGAACCATACAAGCCAGACCCACCAGGAGCCCACAGTGGTGTGTGGCAGCACATGGCCAGACTGGCTGAAAGCCACCACCACACCAGGGACACCCCCCCACATGCACACACACACACACACACAATCCCAGGACAACACCACAACAGATGCCATGCACACCACTGCAACTGAGCACCTATAGCCAGCTGCAAATCAGAGACCACCACAGTATACATAACAAAATAGATATATATATTTTCAATGAATAACAGAACAACAACAACAACAGGAACAACCATAATTATTTACAAATATATACAAAACAGGGGTGGGGGTACGGGTACAAGGTAGGGGTGGGTGTGGGGTAGGGGTGAAGAACTTGGTGAGGTAAGGCAGGGTGTGAGGGAAGGGTAAAGGGGGGTAGTTGTGGGGCAGCTACTGCCCCCCAGGCTGCAGATCAGCAGGCTGCCTCGGACCCCATGTCCTCCTCCGGCGTCGCACACCCCTCTGGTTCATCTCCCTGAGGATGCGTAGGGATTCATTAGACAGCTTCAGCAGGCGGTGGGTGGCCTGCTCTATTCTGTGCAGGACCTGGACACCTAGGGCAAGGGAACAGAATCAATGGCTATGACTGTACACAACCCTGAAGCCCACCCAATATGCATGGCATACAGCCAAGTGCCCTGCCCCTGTGATGGACTGCACACACTCACAGTGACCATGCACAGGCCAAGCCCAACCAGGCAGCAACAGCCATGTGTGCCACTGCACACACACCCCACCCATGCCCAGCACAGCACAACCAAGGTAGTACAGTGACATGGCTACGTGGTGGGAAGGTAGTGCCACAGCCATGTGCCCAGTGCATGCATGGACCACCAGTGATGCACTCACAGACATGCAGTGCCACTGGACAGTGCTAACTGTCACATGTCGCGTGCATGGCAGTGTTGTCCATGGATGGTGGCCATGCCCTTCCCCCACATAGCATGCAATAGCATCCATAATGTAATGACACTCACCCTCATCAAGCCTCTGCTGCTGCTGTGGCGGCTGCTGCTGCTGTGGGCCCACACTGCTGCCACTTCTGCCGGCCACCTCCGCAGCACCCCTCTGTGCCTCAGCTCAGGCCCTCCTCTGCTACTCCACGCCTGTGGGAAACAAACATTGAGAAACACATTAGTGAGATCCAAAAGCAGACAGCCCCCTGCCCCAATGAGTGTGCCTGCCCACACAGCCAGACCCATACATCACACACCTGCAAACACTGTCACAGCCAACCATGGACCAACCCTCCCCCATGCTCTGGCCACAAGACACAGTTTTACCCCTGTGGACAATACAGGTGCGTAGATGACTCACCCACCTGGCCTACGCACAATGCCCCTCCTGGCACGGGACCTGAGGTGTTCCAGCAGTGCCTGCTCCCTCCTGTGCAGGTCACTGTAGCAGTGCCTGCACTGCTCCGCTGTTCGGCGCCACCCTGTGACCTGCTCCAGCTCGGTGGCCACCTGCTGCCACACTTGGGTGTGGGCCATGTCTAGGGGTTCTCCCCCAAACAGTGGCCCATAGTGAGGCTCCACCACAGCCACTAGGTTGGCCACCTCCAAGCCACTCCACTGGGGAGCTCTCCTGCGTGCCATGTCCACAGGTTGATAGTAGGCAATATGGCATTCTGCAGCACGGCAACCCCAAGTGGAAATGTTGTGCAATACAACTCCGTCTGTCCCTATTGCGCTGTTCATACAGTGCTGTCGGTCCCTATCGCGTTGTTACCGAACAGCACGATAGAGCTGCACACATGGCAGACGTACAGTGCCAAGTGGGCAAAGGTCGGGCACAAGGTCATGTCTGTGGTGCAAGGCCATGCACAGCACCATCGGACGTCTACACGTCCAGCGTGATCGGTCGCCTGCGTGCCGGTGCCACAGTGGACTATTGCGCAGTTGTGCCACAGCGCCATGTGGTGACCAGTGCTGTAGCACCACTGGCACAATGGTGGCCATGTCCTGTATTGCTGATCACGCTCAGCATGTCATCCACCTGCGTAAGCCACCTGGGCATACGCAGTATGGTGTACTATGCAGTCACAGAACTGCACCATAGACTTAGCCGGCTCAACCATATTGCGCAAAGCGCAACAGCACGATATTCAGCTGTCATATGCTAATTTGCGCGATTTGCATCTCATTAAAGTTGCTCCACTCCTAATTTGCATGCATTGCGCTATAAATGTGCGACAGTGATCTGCAGTGGCCATATTTGGTTACTGCAGGTGATAGGTGGGTTGCATGCTGTGTGATGTTATGGACTATGGTCATGGGATAATGCTGTAAACTGCACAGTCACAGGTGTCCACTTCCACCCATACAGACCGTGACATGGCCGAGCAAGGACTGGGTGAGGAGGATGATGGTGGGCAGAAGAGGAGGCCCAACTTCACAAAGGCTGAAACAGAGGCACTCTTCGAGGCCTACCTGGATGAAGAGCCACTACTCAGTGGACGGCGGGGCACCCCTCAGGCCCATGCTGCTGCATGGAAGGGGGTAGCTTGCGCCGTAAACCTGCATGGAAGCCACCAGTGCTCCATGCAGGAATGTAAGAAGAAGATGGGGACCGACAGGAGAAGGATGAAGGAGAAGGTGGCAGCCCTCAGGGTGGCATGCACTGCCAGAGGTGGGGGCCAGCCAGAGGTGGTGCAGCTGACCCCAGTGGAGGACCGTCTTGCTGCATCCATGCAGCGCAGTGCCATCGAGGGCATTCCAGGAGGTGGCTTCCAGACAGGTGGTAGCCCATCACTGCACGGTATGACTTGGTCGGGGGGAAGGTTGATCCCATGCACTAACATGTTCTCACTTTCTGTTACAGATCCTGTGCATCTGCAGGGGACAGTGGTGGTGGGTCCATGCACTGTGGACATCCAGCCAGAGTTGGAGGAGGGTCCATCCACCTCTGCTGGTAGCCAGCGTGCATTGCACCAGTGTGCACGCCTGGCTGCCATCTCCAATGTCGGTGAGTCAGGTGTGGGGAGTGCCCTTCCTGTGTCTCAGCGGTCTGGCATGCAAGCATGCCAGCATGCTTTGGCTGTGGCTGTGGCACGAACCTGCACCATTGATGATGCAATGACCGCTATGGGCAGTGACACGTGTCTGTCACATAATGGACACACAGCAGGACAGCTCGCGTCCATGGACCTAGCTGGTTCCAACGTGTGTGCCAGCACGTCATCACAGTCCCAGGCTGTGCCTGTCAGCACCGGTGGGGCAGCACCAGTGACTGTGCAGGTCTCTGGCACTGTTGCGGACACAGCAGTGGAACGACTGGTCCCTTGAGCACAGCAGGCGGAGGGGCAGTAGCAGCAGTCACCCACTGGGTCTGGGGGTACAGGGTTCAGCGGTGGCATATGCACACTGCCTGTTGACTTGCCCATACCTGGTCCTGATGAACAGCGCCAACCCTCAAGGGGTGTTGAGCATCAGGCCCTTCCATACCCTGGGGGACAGGTTGCCGATGTGGTAGATGACCCTTTTGACGAGCACACCTGCCTGCTGCGGGCATCAGTACCACAGCAGATGTGGGTTGCAACATCCGTGGAGGCACTCTGTGTGGCTGTGGAGTGGCACAGCAGGGACAATGCGATGATCCTTGCAGAGATAGTCCAAATACGGATGGATGTGACCGCCGCCATTGACAGGCAGACCCAGGCATTGGTCGCTGTCGTGGCTGCATTGAGTACACAGTCAGGTGCCCCTGTACCGCGCACCCCATGCAGTACACTCTCCACTCCCCATTCCTGGCATCGTGCGACACCCAGCCTGTCGATGCCAGGTTCTGCTGTGGGCATCCCGAGCACCCCTGGTGCAGGTATGTTCGGCATGCTGCAGACCCCTGTGCGGACAAGGTCGCGCTCGTGCAGTGGGACCCCTGGTGGTCCATCGGTGCCACCCCATGTGGCTCATGCTCAGTCTGCCAGTGCTGCTGGGTCTCGGCGGGGCCGCCCACGCATCCGAGGTGGCCGTGGAACAGTGCTACATGACCAACCTGTCTCCCAGTGCGGGCCCTGTCTGGTGCTGCCCTGTGTGCAATGTATGTCATGGTGGGCAGTGCACTGGTGGGTGCCCTGCCCAACACGCCAACACACAGACCACCTGCACACCCATCCGACTGCTGTCCACGGGTGCGTGTGCATGATGATGCCTGCATTGTACTGTACACTAAGGTGCAAGGGTGCCCATCATCTGACAAACGTACATGGACAGTACAGGTGGTGGGGGTGGTCTGTGGATCTGTGTGTTTGACATGTCTGTTCCTGCTCTGCTGTGCACCTGCCCCTGTGCACTTTGTGCCTGGTGTGTGTGTGTGTGTCTGTCCATGTAGCGTGTAACTATTCACCCCTCCGTGGTTGTGTGTTTGTGCTCCTGTACCCTTCCACTCCCCTCGCCGTTATGCACCCCTGGTGTGTTACCCTGTGTGTATGTGGTTTGCGCCTTGGACAGTGTTGGTTGCACATGGCCCCATGACTTACCTGTGTTGTGCTAAGTGTCCGCTGTGATGGTGTCCTGCAGCTGGGCCAGCTGGATCAGTCGGGGGTCACGCCATCCAAGGGGGGCTGCTCATCCCCATCATCACCGGCGTCACCGGTGTCCCCATCGCTGTCCCCCTCCTTGACCTGTACGGCTATCCCACAGTCTTTGGCCATGTTGTGCAGGATACAACAGGCCAGGAATATCCCACAGGCCTTTGAGGGGCTGTACTGTAGGACACTGCCGGAGGTGTCTAGGCATCGGAAGCATGCCTTCAGCATCCCAAACACCCGCTCAATGATGTTGCATGTGGCAGCATGTGCCTCATTGAAGCGTTGCTTTGATGGGGTCGTGGGGCGTCGGTAGAGTGTGAGCAGTCAGGGACAGAGTGGGTATCCACTGTCACCTGTGTGGAGATAGTGGAGGTTAGTGTCATGTTCAGGACCATATTGTCCCTAGCCCTGTGTGCCACTCCCATGGCACCTGTGGCTTGCCCACCTGTCCCCCAACTTTGCCGCTCCTACATGCATACTCACCCACTAGGTGTCCTGTGGGGGTGTCCCCACTCTCAAATCGATGGCACAGTGCAGACTGGTACCATATGAATGAATCATGTGCTCCACCAGGGTGCGTGGCACAGACATTGATGATGCGCCCACTGGCATCACACACCACCTGGCAGTTGACACTGGAGAACCCCTTCCAGTTGTGATATGCGGCCCCATCAGGGCCAGATGGCGTGCGAATAGCCACATGGGTGCAGTCTATCACCCCTAGCATGCCAGGCATACGTGCTACCCTGTGGAACTCCTGTATATTTGCTGTACGCTCTGCCGTGGTGCTGGGGAAATGGATGTACTCCACAGCATGTGGCAGCAGTGTGCTGAGGAATTGGGTGAGGATGCGTGATGTGGCTGACTGTGTTATGCCTGTGGTGTCCCCTGTTGGCCTCTGGAAGGTACCCGTGGTGAGCAAGCACATGCAGGCTGTTACCTTTGTCTCCACTGACAGAGCGTGACTCCGTCCTGTGGGTGCCTGCATCACATCACTGCACAGCTCACAGAGCCACCTCAGTATTGCCCTGTTCAGGCAGTACCGGCCCACAATCTCGGCATCCAAATACAGCTCAAAGCTGATGCGGGCACGGTACTGCCTGTTGGGGGAGTACTGCCGACAGGCCTTCCTCGGCCACGTCCCCCTGCAGCATGCCTTCTCACCCCCCTCACTACAGCTTCCATGTGGAAGGTGGCACTGTCCATCTCCCTGGCTTGTGTCCCCCCAGCTGTTGTTGTTCTGTTCCCCCCCTGTCCTGACTGCTACCTCCACTGCACCAGGTACACCTACTGGCCTCCAAACTCTGTGGCCCCACACACCTTCAGCTGCCACTATTCTGTCCTGCCTACTCCCTGGCCTGCACTGGTTGCTGCTGTGGCCTGCTCTCTGTTGCTGCCTCATGAGCATTCCCTGTAGGGTTCTTGCGCCTCTTCCTTGAGCCTTTTTATTTTGGCTCATTTCCGCCGTGGCGCAACTTCTGGCTGATCCACTGCTGCGCATTGCGCAAGCCTTTGAATATCGCATTGCGCTCTTTATGCATGGTTCCACCCCCTTCGGTTGCGCATGGCTTCATTTGCATTGCGCTGTTGCTCAGCATGTTTTCAGTAGCGCAACTGCCTCCCGCTGAATATCGCTGAATGGTGCATTTTCGGACTTGCGATAGCGCAACCCTTTTGAATATCCCACCCAATGTTTCTAATTTCGTTATATGTGTAAGGAAAGTGTGATGATCAGGAAAACAATATTTCATTGATTTGTTTTATTTTTTATTTAAGGTAGTTTTATTTTTAGGGCCCAGTTGAAAGTTTTTTACAGTGTAAAGGTAGCAGCCATGTTTGTGACGGAAGATCAATTCTGGTTGTAAGGGGACTGATGGAAGATAGTTCTGGTTGTAGGAGGACTGATTTGCTTATTGTGTGACATGGTTTAGGACCAGGATGACCATGCAAGAAACATATTTCATGCACAATCCCGTAGTATATTTTGACCAATAAGACTTCTTTATTTTGGATGCCTATTTTATAATGAGGGTTAGAATACTGTGTGGACAACAGGTCCTGGGTTTGTTAGGGTTTCATGGGCAGACTGGATGGACCAGTGGTCTTTTTTGCCTTCATTGTCTATGTTTCTGTGAACTGTATGGTTAATAAAATTGCATATAAAATTAACAGCTAGGCTTGAATGGCAAGTTTCAAATATCACCCTTTTTATTAAAAAAGAGGTAATATAAAAAAGCTGGTATGCGAATAATATGTATAATAACTGATTTTAACCTGTTCAAGTCTATAGTCAGTGATAAAGAATGTGCCAACCCCCCCTTTGCCTCTCTCATCCTATAGAAATGGCTGATTTGGTATTGCATCCACGATATGGTAAAACAGCACCTTAACTGTTTTTTGTACATCTTGATGTTCTCTGCATTACAGGTTTTCTGTGAAGCCTAAAGGTCAGGACGAACGAGGAACAGGATGTTTTCTTTTCTCTTTTCACTAGTACTGGTATGCACCCCACCCCCACCCATGAAATGCAGGCTAAACATATGGTGTCTGAGCTGTATGCAGTACACAGGGGTATAATTGTATGCAGCCTGCAGCAGTTTGTAGTAGTAAATAGCGAAATATGACTAGTGCTGTGTTATCCGCCACTGTCCTTATAGTTCCAAAAGAGATCTGCACACATGGAACTGCAGTGAGTGGTTCAACAGGCTAGAAATTCCTACAAGTATACCTTGCGTTCCTTGTGCTGGTTTGCTATCTTTAACTCAGCCACTGTCCTTACTGCTGCAAATGTGCACATATGTCAGATGCATGCAGTGTAATAATGATTACTTTACAGGCAGAGTACATTTTGTTCACTGTAAAGCAGTATTACCTGCTGATATATGAAAATGAATGTTGTAAGGTATGTACAGCATATGCATGCACAGCAGATATATTTGCATGGAAGTAGGATGATGTGATAAGACAGCAGAAGAGACACCCTGCAGATATCTAATACAAGTAAAGGAGCCCTTCCACAGAGACAGTTTCATTATGCAATGCTACAGTATAAATATGATAGATAGATAGATAGATACATACATACATACATACATAGACGGACGGACAGACAGAGATAGATAGATAGATAGATAGATAGACAGACAGACAGACAGACAGACAGACAGACAGACAGATAGATAGATAGATAGATAGATAGATGGATAGATAGATTGATTATGGGGCACAGTCATGAGGATTGAGTAGGCACTTTAATGTTAAACTTCAAATTTTTCACTTTGATAACTTTGTAACCAATCCATGGATTTGCACAAAATTTGGCATGTGCTGTACTGTGAGGTAGATCTCTTGACATTGCAAGTTTCATTTCAGTTGGATGTGTGGATTCTGAGATTCAAATAGTGCAAAAACCTTAAAATTCACCCCTTTTTTGCAGTTTTTTCCTCATCGACTTGCTGTCAGATGGTGTGGAATTTTGGTGTGAATTTCTCATTGTAGAAACAGTATGGGTCACAGAACTGCTTTGCATTTGTTTGGTGAAAAAATATTAATCTTTTATGAAGTTGTTAAATTTTTAAGTTCCCTTTATTTTTAATGGAATATCACTCTCCAAGATAGCAGAATGGAATGAAAATGGAATTTGGTCTCATGAAAAATAATTCTTTTTGTCAAGGGTCCAATTCTTTTTTGCAAGAAAAATGTCCTTTTTTTCTGAGCCGCCATCTTGTTTTTTGTTTAAAAAAAAAAAAGAAAACCAACAAAAATGAAATCATCTAGAGACAGCAACACATGTATCTGGGTCATCGGGTCTCTGTTAGGTGGATTCTGCAGTTTTTTGGTGGAAGATCAACCTTGGAAGGCATTTTTTGAGCATTTTTAATTCTTCTTTGTCACTCGCTAAGATCATTTTTTGTTAATCCTTTTTCATTCATACAAAAAAGGATCACAAGTCATGAAAAAGGATTTCAATACCACTATTGTGGAGAGCCAAGCTGACACTGCCTGTTTTGCATGAGGAATCTTTACAAAATAAAGACTCTTCTAGTAAGACAATTATGTTTTCTTTTTCTGTGCAGCTTGAAATATGTTGTGCTGCTCTACCCCTGCTGAATGGACATCATTTGTATCCTGCAGTTTCTTTGCACTCTTGGATGAGGAAATACATTTGCCAGTCTGAACAATGTGCACAACAAGTACTTTGGACCTGACCTCACCAGCTTATTTGAGATGTGGGATGCCTTAGCCCCCTCCTCATTGTCCAGTCACTGTCCCCTGTATTATTTTTATATTCCTGTTGGTAGCACAGTGGTCCTCCCCCCTCTCCATTCTCCAATCACCGAACCTGTATTATATTTTCATACCTGTTGGTTGTACAGTGGTCCCTCCCACATTCTCTGATTGTCATCCCCCTGCTCCTAGTATATGTCCCTGTTGTCTAGTGGCACCCTCCCCACTCACAGATCACTGTCCCCATTGCCATGTTTTACATTCCCTGTTGTCTAGTGGCACCCCCACCATCCCATTGAAACCTGAAATAAAGAAAATGCTCCCTGGATGTATTTTTTTAAACTGTAAAATAAATGGTCCCTCACAAATCAGCCCCCCCCACACACACACCCTCACTCACCTCAACAAGTACCAGGTTCAAGACCCACTCTCCAATCAAAGACATGTCTTACTGCTAGAACCGACGACTGCAGTATGAAAAACAAAAGTAAAAGCAGTTCAATGTATTTCAATGGGGGTTTTAACTTTTATATATAACTTAGTAATTTTTTAACATTTTGACCCCAAATTTTCAACATGGCCTTTCGTGGACCCCTCCTCATGAACAATATGACTGTCATTATGCCATCACTTGGTGAATTCACCTTTTGGGCAGGATTTCAACATTTTCCTGTCCTTGTTCATGAGGTGGGATCATAGGAAGGCTTTGTTGAAAATATGGGGTCAAAATATGTAAAAATGGCAAACATATGACCATTCATTGCAGTTTAGCTAAGCACACTCGTAACTTTGGACATTTTAAATATTTTGACCCCAGATTTTCAACATAGTCTTTTTATTACCCCTTCTAATGTATGTCACAGCTGTCATTTTTTCAAATCTTGTCCAAAATGTGTTTTCATACCTGCAGCATGGAAAGGCATTACAGTTGTGCAGAATTACATTTCTGGGTAGATCTGAAAATTTTCTGTACTGGGTACTTGAGGTGGGGTAATAAGATGGCTGTGCTGACAATTTGGTAGATGTTGTCCTATAGATGTAAGCACAGGGCCCTGAGGGCCCTGAGCTTCCACAGCTACTGTATATACATACACACATCTATGGAGGTATGGGAGTGCAGGGCTCGGAGGGCCATGCCCATGCACTCCCACAGACAAATAAGGATACGATTATACTATCTCAAAATGTAAGGAAATACATTGCAAAAAACTCCATTAATGCTCTAGTTAGAGTTAAAGCCACAAAAGTAGGGAAATGTGGTGTCAGGGTTTCCAACTCTAACTTCCAACCCCACCCCACACAAACCAACAGGCATCGGGGTTTGCCTTGGGGTTGTCAGCCCTAACACTCACCCCACTGTCCTATATTGTACCCAACTCCACTTATTTATTTATGGAATTCATTGAGAATTAGGGCTGCTGACCCTACGGCACACACCCCAATGCCTGTTGGTGTGTGCAGGGTGAGTGTGGGGTGTTAGGGTTTGAAAACCAAACAAAACATTTCTTACTTTTGTGGCTTTAACCCTAAGTAGAGAATTAGCAACAGTTTTTGCAATCTATATTATGACTATGCAGTCAGTCACTCCCCTATAGTTAGGGTTGAGTTGCATGTTTAAAGTTTAACCTCAAATTTTGCACTTCAATAACTTAGCAACCAGTTAATGAATTTGCACAAAATTGGCATGCTCTGTCCCATGGGGTAGATGTGTTGTCGTGGTATGTTTTGTTGTGGTTAGTTGTGCGGATTCTGTGATCCAGGTAGTGTAAATATGTTAAATGTCACCACATTTTGCAGTTCTTTCCTCATCGCCTTGTGCCGAGATGGTGTGGAATTTTTAGGTGAATTTCTTATGGTAGATACAGCTTGGGTAACAGTAATGGCATATGTTTGTTTGGTGAAAAAGGATTCATTTGTTGCAAACTTATTCAGTTGTTAAGTTCCTATTATTTTAAATGGAAAGATCACTCTCCAGGATAGAGGGTAAAAGTTCAATAAGGAATTTGGCCTCATGAAAAATGATTCTTTTTCATGAGAGGCTAATCCTTTTTCACCAGAGAAATTCCTTTTTCATGAGCCACTGTCTTGTTTATTTTTTCCACAAACCAAAAAGCATGGAAAATACTTAAAAATGTTGCCATTTTAAAAATGAAACACAAGAACCTACCTAAGCGGGACCTGTTTAGCTTGATTCTGATGTTTGATTTCCACAATAAGGGACAGAAATAGTTTCAGCATTGAAACTCCCTGGTGACCAGCTTAGCAAGAGCAGTTCTTCACCCTCATTCTCTGTATGACAACAGCAGGACTTTTTTGGCTTCTACAGCCACAGCTGGAACTCATGCTGTCAGCTGCAATGGGAGCCGTGAGCTGGTGGTTAACTGAGCTCACAGTCTCTCCTTTTTTTCTTTATTCCACACAAAGCTGAAAACTGTTTCTTATGATCCCTTGGGTCTAGTGGCACCCGCCACCCTTAGATCATTCTCCCCATTGCTTTTTGTCATATCCCTGGTGTCTATTGGCACCCCCCCACTGATTGCCATCTCTGTTATTCATTAGGATTAGTATATTCCTTGGTGTCTAGTGGCACCCTTCATCCACTGATCACCATCCCCACTGTCCCTTTCATATTCCCTGGTGTCTAGTGGCACCTCCCATCCACCGATTGCCATCTCTGTTATTCATTAGGATTAGTATATTCCTTGGTGTCTAGTGGCACCCCTTATCCACTGATCACCATCTCCACTTTCCCTTTTATATTCCCTGGTGTCTAGTGGCACCCCTACACCCTCCTTTTGCTGGTAAAACCTAAAAGAAAGAAAATGGTTCTTTAGTGTTTTTTTAACCTGTAAAAATAAATGGACCCTCACTGATCAGTCTGCCCCTCCAGCCCCAACTCCCACTCAGCACCCACAACCTCACACCCCCAGTATACCCCCACACACACTCACTCACCTGGACAGGTTGCAGGTTCAAAACCCACTCTCTGATTGAAGACATGTCTTGCTTCTGAAACCGACTGCAATATGAGACACTAAGGAAAATATGATTCAATGTATTTCAATGGGTGTTTCAACTTTTATGCATAACTTTGCCATTTTTGAGATTCTGACCCCAAATTTTCAACATGGACTTTTGGGTCGCCACCTCATGAACAATGCAACTGTCATTGCATAACTTGCCCAAAAGGTGATTTCACAGTTGGTTGGAAAAAATCACCTTTTGGGTGGGATTTGGCAATTTTCACTGACCTTGTTCATGATGTGGGGTCATAAGAAGGCTATGTTGAAAATTTGAGGTCAAAATTATTAAAAATGGCAATGCTATGACCATTCATTGCAATTTTGCTATGCACTCTTGTAACTTTGGACATTTTTCATATTTTGACCCCAGATTTTCAACATAGCCTTTTTATTACCCCACCTCATGTATGCCACAGCTGTCATTTTTCAAATCCTGACCAAAATGTGTTTTCACACCTGTGTTGTGGAATAGCGTTGCAGTTGCACAGAATTATGTTTTGGTGGGGATTAAAGATTTTCTGTAAAGGTACATGAGGTGGAGTAATTGTAAGACTATGTTGAAAGTTTGTGGTCAAAATATGAAAAAATGCCAGCATTATGCCATTCATTGCAATTTCACTATGCACACTCGTAACTGGAGATTCTAAATATTTGACCCCATATTTTCAACATAGCCTTCTTAATACCCCACTTAATGTATGTCACAGCTGTCAGTTTCTGATCCTGCCTGAAATGTGTTTTCACACCTGTGGTGTGGAATGACACTGCAGTTGTGCAGAATTACAATTCTGTGAGGATTCAACAATTTTCTGTAGCGGGTACATGAGGTGGGGTAATAAGATGGCTATGACAACAATTTGGTCACTGTTGCCCTATAATGGAAAGAGCAGGGCCAGGAGGGTCATGTGCTTCCACAGCTATACATATTTACATCTATAGAGAGATGGGAGCACAGGGTCCAAAGGACCCTGTGCTCACACAGTAAAATAAAGTTTACTATTATAATATCTCAACAAGCATTTGTCAATGCTAAATATTTTATGCTTGCTAATTTTTTTGTGTGTTTCTAATATTCTATTTATAGTACACTGGATAAAATGTAATTTCTCCCCAGAGGTGCAAAAACACATCTCATGTAGGATTTAAAAAAATTCACGTCATGTTTATGAAGTGATGTGAAAAAATTGCTATTTTGAATGTTTGGGGTCAGAATATGGAAAATGACAAAAGTTATGAGACCACATTCATAAATTCCAACATAGGCACATTGCATTGTTGTTTTTTAACAATTGTGCCCCAAATTTTCAACATAGCCTTCTTATGGCCCCACCTCATGATCAAGTGCAGGGAAAATTCCTGCCTGAAAGTTAATTTCATGCAGCGACTGTGAAATCACCTTTCAGGGTGTGGAAACACATTTTGGCCAGGATTTGAACAGTGGCACTTGTCACATACATGAGGTGCTGTGAAGAAATGGTTATGTTGAAAATTTGGGGTCAAGTATAGAAAATTACTAAAGTTATAAGTCTGTGTTTGCAAACTTCAATGTAGGCTCATAACTGTGTTCTTTGTTTTAGCATTTGTATGCCACATTTTTAAGATAGCATTCTTATGACCCCACCTCATGAAAAATAGTGAGGAAAATGTTCAGCTCTTGCCCAAAAGATTATTTTTGTGCAACTGTGAAATCAGCTTTTGGGATGTGAAAACACATTTTGCTCAGGAGTTGAGAAATGACAACTGTTGCATTTATGAGGTACTGTGAAAAAATGGTTATGTTGAAAATTTGGGGGCAAAAATTTTGAAAATTATGAAAGTTATGAGCCTGCATTCACAGACGTCAATGTAGGCTCATAATGTTGTTGTTTTTTTTCATATTTTTACACCAAGGTTTCAACATAGCCTTCTTATGACTCCACCTCATGAACAATAGTGGGGAAAATGTTCAACTCCTGCCCAAAAGATGATTTTGTGCAGCCACTGTGAAATCAACATTTGGAATGCAAAAACACATTTTGGCCAGGATTTGAAAAATGGCAGCTGTCACATTCATGAGGTGATATGAAGAAATGGCTATGTTGAAAGTTTGAGGTCAAAATATTGAAAAATACTGAAGTTATGAGCCTGTGTTTGTAAATTCTGACATAGGCTTACAACTTTATTGTTTTTTTTTTATTTTTTTTTATTTTTGCCCCACATTTTTAACATTGTCTTGTTCATTTTCATTTTCAAAATTGCCTTCTTATGAATTTGTCAATTTTTACTTGCATTGTTCATGAGGTGGTGTCCCAAAAAAAAGCATGTTGAAAATGTTGGGGCAAAACTGTCAAAAAATAGTCACATTATGCTACTAAGTTCAAAACCCCATTGAAATACATAGAACCACATACCTGATTTCCTCAGTTTGTAGTCCAGCTTTGAAGAGTGAAGATGTGTTTACAGTCCAGAGAAGTTTACGGTGTTGGACCACCAGTGGGTAAGTAAGGGCTTGAGGGGTGTGTGTGGTGGTGGATGCGGAGTAGGAGGATCAGGTGGGGGTGAAGTAAAGGCAAAACACACATTGTTGGATGTTTTTCATTTTTACAGGGTTTAAAACAAAAATCTTATAGATGGACTGCATTCCAAAAGAGGGATTGGGCACTCCAGTGTCGGGTGTCTTAAGGAGCAGTGGTGCACAACCAGGGGGATGTCAAGAGAAGTGGTAACAGGGGTGAGCATCCTGCTCAGCCTACATTAAAGGGATTGCATTCTGACACTGGGATTGGGCACCCCAGTGTCAGTCTTTTTAGAAAGTGGTGGGGCATAATGAGGCTGTGTCAAGACGAGCAGTAGTGGGTGTGGGCACCCTGCTCCACTTACAAGGGGAGGAGAGAGGAGGTAGGAAGTACACATGGGAGAAACCTAGCAAGGAGGAGGAGGAGAAAGTCAGCCACTAGGACTGCTCAGCTGTGTCAGTGTTCCTGATGTTGGAAGCCGTTCAGCTGCTTACTGACTGGCTTCATGCAAATCAAGGGACTGAAGCCCTCTATGATTTGAGCAGCTTCTGTCCTTTGAAATACTCAAAGTTTCCACCCGGTAATTTGCCAGTGGTGTCAACATCAGAACCTGTTGTCATTGGTCTTGATTGAATTAGACTGCTGAGCCCAAGCTATTTTTAACTGCAATGGGCTCGGCAGTGACCTCCCCCAATATTCCCTTTCAATGTACAGTAGCAAAACATTTGGTGTATACACACACATCAAACTAAAAGGTAATGAAATAAGTGGCAAGTGCCTTGGGCTTTTCATGCCTAACGCTCACCCCATTCTCATAAAGTCTACACCTCTGACCTCATCTACAGATGGAATGGGGTGAGTGTAAGGCTTGAGAAGCCTAAGGCAAACCTCACACCTACTCTCCTGCCTGGTTTGGGAGGGTGATGTGTTGGGGTGGAAACCCTATCACCTAATTTCCCAACTTTTGTCACTTTGACACTAAATGGCGCATTAACAAAGATTTTGGACACACACACACACACTAGCATTGTAGTGCCACTATAGTTCAAGTTCAATGGGCACTTCTATGTTAAACCCCACATTTTTCACTTTAATAACTTTGAAACCGTTTGACTGATTTGCCTATAGTTTTGCATGCTCTGTCTGGTATCATAAATCTTTGGACCTGGCAAGTGTTGTTCTGGTTGGATATAAGAGTGCGAGCTTCAGAATGTCAAATAATTTGAAAAATACCAATTTTTGTCAATTTCTTTGTCACACCCTTTCTCCAAATCTGCTTCGTGGTTTGCTAGGAAACTTTCAGGGTATATGGGGACTGGGTCTTTTGATGATTTGGTGAAAAAATATTAAACCATTCAAAAGTTATTAAAATTTCATGTTTCCCATAATTTCCTATGAGAAAAATTAGATGTGCCATGCAAAAGCACTATTTTACTTTCGTGAAACCACTTTTAGCTTTTGTAAATGGGAAAGTTAATGTTGTAAATCTGCCATCTTGTTTGCAGTTAGTGATGCAGAAAAAAACGACATAACTTAGAAAATACTGGCCCTTGGTAAAAACCCACATTGTGCTTACCTAATCTGGGCTTGAGAAACATGATTCTGCGGTTAGTTTTTTTCCCACAGACTCTAGAAATATGTTTATTTTGATTGGCTCACTTTTAATGCTGTAAATTGTGGCACTACTTTTGCCAAAGGGCTGCAATTTACACCACTACTTTTTGAAAAGTTTTAGTTTCTTTGTCAGTTCACTGAACAGAAAGGGTTTGAACCTATGGGCTGAAATTTTCAGGGTAGAAAGGGCTTGCCCCACAGATGTGCCCTTTGCTGGTTTGCTGATAAAATTTTTATCTGGTCCATACTTACATTCAAAAGTTTAGTAATTTCCCATATGATAGCATGTAATGGTCAGGGTACCTTTCGGTGCTAGATCGTTTAGTTTTATGGCACCAGCCCTGTGGAATTCTCTACCTCGTCACGTGCGAGATTGCCCGACCGTCCTTAGTTTTAAGGGAACTTTGAAAACCCACCTTTTTAACATGGCTTTTAAGGATTTATATTAGTTTTAATTTTATTGTATTTATTGTTTTGTGAATTTGTACAGGCGCTTTGATTTTAAGAAAAGCGCCTTTTAAAAATAAAGATGAATTGAATTGAATTGAATTGAATTGAATATCTTGAAAATGATTTGAGATACAGATCACCAATTATGTATGTTGTGAGGCCTCGATTACAACTGCAGTGGAAATTTTTATCAATGGGTCTAAGGTGACTGTGATACTGTGCCCTTAGCAGCACAAGGGTTAATTGTAATGTCTTTACACTTATGGATAGATGGCAGCGCAGGACCTATAGGGCCTTGCACTCCCACATATGGATACCGTTATGGAGTAATGGGAGCACAGAGCCCAGAGAGTCCTGGGCTACCACAGGGAGATGAGGGTTAATTACAATGGGCCAGATTTTCAAAGGGTGGTGCAGGTCTTGCATCCTGCCCTGTGCCATGCGACTTAGGATTTGGCCTTACGCCATGCTCCTTTGCCACAACTGCACCCAATTTTCAAATTTCGGGTCCAATTGTGACAGTTTCCTTGCATTATGTCAGCTCGCACCAAATGTCTGGCACAAGCCCCATAACTCAGACTCCCATGTGTGGCTCAGGCTAGACCATACAAATGTGGTCTAAGGACCCATGTCTGGTGCAAGCATTGTAAAATTGGGATCCGTGGCTGAGGAATGAAGCAAGCCCTGTACGACATATGTTTGGCACACCACGGGCTTGCATCAGTCTTAGAGGTTTGAAAATCTGGCCCAATGTCTCTACACTTATGGATAGAGAGGTGCAGGGCCATTTGGGCCCCATGCTTCCACATGAAAATCAGGGTCAATTACAATATGCATGCAGGGAGCAGGCCCTGTGCTTCCACAATACACTGTAGACAGATGGGAGAACATGGCCCTCCAGGGTTTGCTCTGTCACAACCAAATAAGGGTAAGATTACACTTTTCCAAAAAGTAAGGAAATTCAATAAAAAAAATACTTTGTTAAGTCAACCATTAGGGTTCATATTAAAGTGACAAAAGTATGGAAATGTAGTGTTAAGGTTCAAATCCTAGCAACCCACTCCCCACCCAACCCTTCCACCCTACCCCCACACTTCACAGAACAACAGGCATCGAGGTGTGCCTTGGGGTCATTCTACCCTAATGCTCACCCCAGTCTCCTATGCTATACCATGTCAGCTTCCTTATACATGGAATGGAGTGAGCATGAAGGTCAATGATCCCAGGCACCATGATGCCTGTTGTTCTGGGGAGGGTGGGGTGGATGTTAGATTATTGTGTGTTAGGGTTTAAACCCTAACACCACATTTCCATACTTTTGTCACTTTAATATGAACCCTAATTGATGCATTAATGATGTTTTTTTCCAATGAATATATATTATAGTGGCACAGTGGTTTCACTACAGTTATGGTTCAATCTTAACTTCTATGTTAAACTCCAAATGCTGCACTTTAATAACTTTGTAACCATTCAACTGATTTGCATGAAACTTTGCATGTTCTATCAGGTACCATAGATCTCTGGATTTGGCAAGTTTTGTTTCAGTCAGATGTGCGTAGATACGGAATGTCAAAAAATGTGAAAGTTACCACCTTTTTGCCAATTTTTTGTCATGCTGTTGCTCCAAAGTGGCTGGGGTTTAGTCTAAGATGTTCAGAGTATATGAGGTTTGGTCACAGTTGTGCTTTTTGAAGGTTTGGTGAAAAAATAGTAATCCATTCGAAAGTTATTAAAATTTCAAGTTTCCCATGATTTCCTATGGGAAAAATTAGATGTGCAATGCAGAAGCACTTTTTTTGCTGCTGCAAAAGTAGTAGTTACTTTTGCAAATGCAGAAAGTAATGCTGTGCTTCTGCCATCTTGTTTTCAGTTAGCAATACTGAAAAAATGATATAATCCAAAAATATACTGCACCTTGGTAAACACCAACAGTTGTTTTTATCTAATCGAGGCCCAAGACACACAATTCTGTTGTTAGTTTTTTTAAATAGTCTCCAGAAATATGTTTGTTTATATTGGTCACTGATAGTGTCACAAATTTGCGACACGACTGCAGCAAATTGCGGCACTGCATTTGTGAAAATGTTACAAACTGAGGCACTACTTTTGTGAAAATACTGCAAAATGCGGCACTATTTAGCAAAACACCCGCTTCTGAGTGAAACTACAGGAGGGGTTGCCGCTCTACTTTCCAAAATATTTTCTGTATGTTTCAGGGGCAAACAGACCTCAGAATCTGATTCATCTGCCCCGTTTAGGTAAACACCTTTGGTGTTTACCTAAATCCAGCCTTTTTTCCCCCTTTTACTGCCTCTTAGGGGAAGGGGGCTGAGGCATGTTAATATAAAATATATGAGTCATAGAAATTGCTCTATGGCTGCCTTCAAGAAACACCCGGCCAACACAGACTGGAGCATCCTGAATACCTGTCCCTCTATTGACACAGCCCTACAGCTCTTTCTCAATCAGTTTAACTCAGCTGCAGACAAGTATGCCCCCTTTCATACGAAAATTATAAAAGGTAGGTGCATGGACTGGATCACTCCCCAAGTCCTTGGTTTGATGCGGGAACGTGATCTACTATGGCACCAAGCAAGGGTATCAGGAACAGAAGAGAATGTCCAAAATTATAAAGCTGCTAGAAATAGGTGCACATGGGCAATACAGCAAGCCAAGGCCTCCCACCACAGAAATCAGCAGTCTCAGTGCCTGAAAGATGGCAAAAAATTCTGGGATACCATCAAGGACCTCTTAGGGACTTGTGATAGGTTCCCACCAAGCATGCTTCACCACAATGACAAAGTCATAGGTGACAAAGTTACCATAGCCAATATTTTCAATGAGGCATTTACTGACTGCAGTGCAGTCATACCACCTAAAACAACTGCTCATGAGGACAAAACACACAAGCTATAAACACCCACCTCCCTTCCTAGCAGCAGCCCAAAATTCTACTTTCTGCAGCTGACAATCAAGGAGACTGCTAAATACCTTGAAAGAGTGCTAGGTAAAACAAGGGTGGGTGGCAACAGAATTGATATGAAACTTATCTCAGTCGCCCTCCCTGAAGTGGTTGTAGCTCTCGCTAAGCTTTTTAATATGCCACTTTGGATGCAAACCTTCCCATCTACCTGGAAAACTGCCCTGGTCACTCTGGTTCTAAAAGGAGAGGATGGTTCACTTGTGTCCAGTTACAGACCCATCCCCATCCTGTCTCCTATCTCCAAAGTGCTGGAAAAAATAATTGCAGACCAGCTTTCTGCTCACGTACACAAATGCAACCTCCTCAGGCCTCAACAACATGGGTTCTGCAAGTGGCACAGTACCAACACGGCCCTCATTAAATTCACAGGCTATGTCCACGAGGCACTAGACCAGGGACAACTAGCTGGAGCAATCTATATTAACCTAGCCAAGGCATTTGACCTTGTGAATCACAAGCTGCTGTTCCACAGGTTAACCTGCATTGGGTTGTCCTCCTACATGGTTGGGTGGTTCTCTAGCTACCTGTCTGAGCACTCACAGAAGGTAAAGATTAATGGTACCATCTAGAAGGCCAGGAAGGTCACAGTTAGGGTCCTGCAAGGGTCCATACTGGGCCCCCTCTTGTTTAGCTTCTTTGTAAGTGACGTCCCAACTGCGTGCCCCTCTGTCAAAGTCCTGCTCTATGCAGATGACACGGTGCTATTCCTTAGAGGCTCCTGCCAAGACACGCTGACCAGGAACCTACAGTGCAACATCGACCTGCTACAGGAATGTTTAACACCAGCCTTCTAGTACTCAATACTAAAAAAACTAAGACAATGCTCTTTACCAGTTGCCAGAAGAGGAAATCCACCACACCATTTAAAATTGCACTCAATACAGAATCCGCCCTCGAACAGGTTCACTTTTTCTGGTACCTGGGGGTCGCAGTCGATGAGTTCCTCTCTTTCAACAAACACTTAAGTAATATCACTAAGGCTGCAAACAGGAAGTTGGAGACACTCTACAGACTCTGCTTCTTCCTCACACCTGAAGCCAGGCTCCAGACAGTCAGTGGCACAATCCTGCCAATCCTGGACTAGGGAAATGTGGTTTATGGTGCTGCCACAGACACTAGCCTATACAAAGTCCACCTTACGCTCAACAAAGCATGCAGATTTGTCATGGATGCAGATCACATCACACACACCTGCGAGCTCTACATAATGACAAAGTGGCTCCCCCTCTGGGATACAATAAAGCTCCACACCTTCTTACTAGGAAAGAAGGCCATACTGGCCGGTCTGGGCGATAGTCAACGGAGCTTCGCTATGGCACAGCAGCTTTGAATGTTGCACCCTGGCCACCCCCACTGTGCATGGTGCAGTGGCACTGCGCCAGCGCAAGTTGCCAGAGTGGAGCATGGAGATGCGCTAGTGCAAATGCCATTGCGCCATGCACAGCACCTGCAGTATTCAAAAGGGGACATGCAAATGGGGCCATAATTCATGTAAGGCACACATGGGGCCATTTGCATTTCATTATGGCCCCATTTGCATGTCATTAGCATGCAGGTGCGCCGATCTCCGACGACTTGTGCCTTTCACCCTGCCAGGCAGCAGCTGTCGGGAACCGACGCCCCCTGCAGCCCAATCGCGGGCATTCGTCTAAAAGAACCCCCCGTCCAATATCCCTGGTGGTCCAGTGGACCACTATGTGCCCAATCGCAGGCATTTATCTACAAGAATAAGCCCCAGTCCTATATCCCTGGTGGTCTAATGGACCGATCGCTGCCTGATCGCGGACATCTGTAAATCATAAAATACTCCTATTACCCTGGTGGTCTAGTGTACCCCACTCCCAACCTGCCCACTGAGCCCCACCGCCCTGTTCCCCGTCATTCACATATCTGGACTGGTAATGCGGTATGGGCTGCACGCCCATTGGCTGACGCCAGAACCAATGGGAGTGCAGCCCCACTGAGTTGTCAGTCAGCCGGGCGGCGGGGCGCAGGTGGTGGTGCTGCGCCACCAGCTGACGGGGAGGGCAGTGGGGATCAGTGGGCAGGGTGGGGAAGGGTACACTAGACCACCAGGGTACAGGAATATTTTGCGATTTACAGATGCCTGTGGTCGGCACATAGCGTCCACTGGACCACCAGGGTTATTGTACATGGGGGGGTTACTATACCGATGCCCGTGATCAGGCACATAGTGGTCCACTGGACCACCAGGGATCTAGGAGGGGGGATTTAGCTACACGGATGCCCATGATGGGGCATGGAGGGGCGCCGCCAAATGTGGCAGGAACTCGGGTGGCCACCCACAGGTGGCAGCTGCCATGTTGCACCCTGCAAAGCGGCAGCTCACCTGTGGGTGGCCATCACTTGTTCCTTTTTTTTTTGGCTTAACTTTGTGCAGGCGCAGGTAGGGGTTGCGCATGCATGACTCTGCACATCCTGGGCTGAATATCGGGCTGTGCAGGTTATGCATGGGCGCCCCCATCTGTGCCTGCATAATTACTGATGCGCTCCAGTGCATCGGGATTTGTGCGGCGCACTTTTTCCTTTTGAATATCGCACCGGGGCACATCAGTGGGTTGTGCATGGCACAACACTGTTGCACCATGTGCAACCCTTTTGAATATCTGGGCCCTAGTACTTATCAATAATATATGCAGTACCTCAAAGCCTGAACAAACTCAACTTTTAATAATGTCATATTGCCAGAATGACTACGTATTCCTGTTCAATACAAGACTTTCACCAGATAACCCCCTATACAATTTGGATCTTGTATTGTGACACCCCATAAATCCTTATACTATTTGGACCCTACTCGCTCCATTTTACCTGAGCACTCCTCCTACATAAACACTTCTGTGTCTAAGCATTATGATTATGTAAGTACATAGTAGATGGCACAAGTACAGCTGTTCTTATAATTTTAGGACTTAGCCAACCATGATGGCATACTGTTTGTTTTGCCGTAATAGTATTTTAGCTCAGTTCTTTTTTCCAGTCTAACTTAGGTCCAAGATGTATTACTATGTCTGGGATTGCATATACTTTCTGTAATCCCCTTTTCATATATGGTAAGATGTTCATGGTTCCCCCCCAGGGAATTATTATGTTCACTTTAGTTCTAGTCACAGTTATAACTTGATAGAAATCATTGTTTACAGTTTGTATCTTAGGTTTAAGATCATTTTCTCCCAAGATTTACTTACTATTTACATACTCTGTAGTATAGTGAGAGAGTCTTGGCAATTCCACTGACTCATATCTTGCTGTATTACCTAAAGACTTCATAGTGTTTTTTTTTTATTTAGCTAGTTTTTGTTGACCGAGTAAGTGCACTAGACAAATTCTGCCTATTTTCAGGCACGACCCAGGAAGGGGGGATACAGATGAATGAAAAACTGATCTTGAACCAGATTAAGCTGTTGGTGGTATTTTTTTAGTGAATGAGGGGAATTTGGCCAGCACCCCGGAGAAATTCCCCTACTCGTCAGAGGGGGAACCTCTGTCCAAGATGGCGGACACACCCTTGCCTTCTGAGGAGGGAACTATGGAGGTGGGAGATTTGGTCTCTGCTCCTACCTCTGACCGAATGGAGACCACAATGCCAACAACTGATGTTTTGCCGGTTGATGTTCCTACTACAACTTTAAGTTCTGCTGCTTATACTAAGGCTGCTATACCTAGCCCTCTGCTTGCTTCTTATGGAACTGACTTGCTGACTTGCGTGCCTACAATCGACTTGCCTGAGGATTTTACTTCATCTGATTCTGAAAATCACTGTTTGATCGCACAAAGAGATTTGGAAGCGTTTTGCAATGGTGGAGCGCCGTTTTGGTAGTGCAAAACTGAAAATGCATAGAGATATGCAGCGCCTGAGAACCGACAGCACAGATGCATCTTCCATTCAGGTGGAAGCTCTTGAAGATTTACCTGACTTGTCTCCTGTCCTGCCTGTTGCTGTGACAGGCTCTGACCCGACCTGTGCGTCGGTAGCTGAAGCCCTACTGCCTACTCCCCTGCCGCCTGCAGTACAAACGGATTTGGTTTCCTTCTCAGAACCTGCTTCCATTTCATTGCAGAGTTCCCCACATGGACAAGACTCCTCTACAGTAAATGCTCCCCTGCCGCCTGCAGCTCAAACGGATTCAGTTTCCCTTTTCACTACCTGCTTCCATTAAATCGCAGAGCTCCTTACATGTTCAAGAATCATCTACTGTCAATATTAATAAAGTGCCTACCTGGACTGTTGAATCGGCACTGAAAGGTGCTGGCTGGGTTCAGGGTCCTGTCCAGGAAGTTGGAAGTCGGGTCCATCTCCAATTTGATCCCCCCGCCCTGAAGATTTTCCGGAGCTACAGAGCACTTTAGGCACTTCAAAAGTCATTACTGACCCCTTGTGTCTCCCTCATGAACTGGAGCTTACTCAGAACCCTGTGTTGGATTATCTGAAGGGTTATCCACCCCAGGCTCCTTTTTCTACTATTTCTAAAGAGGCTCTGGCTCCCCTACCACCACAGCCCCCCCCCCCCAAATATCAGGACCAAGCCTTTCATATTCTTCTTTTTTTAAATTTCCAATCCAGGCTGCTAAGATACACAACGCTGTTTGCCTGGCATACCTGGGGGGGGGTACCTGAGCCACCTGATCAGATCTACGTGACACGTACGCTTCTAAAGGATTCTTTAAAATTCTTTTCCCATGAAATATATGCATTAATTCATATCTCTTGTGAAACCACATTTGACATTAGTTTCCAAACATCTAGCGGATTGGAGTGTTTTTGGTCAAAGTATAATTCTCTGCGGACTACTGCATTATGGACCCCATTTCAGGCTATTCCTCTTTCTAAACCTACTTTTAAGATGATCACTATTCTGTTTCAAAATGAGGGAGTTGAGGTGGAGGATGTTGTGTATTGGCTGAAACAGCATTGTGATGTCCAGGGACAGCCTGAAGCCATTTTGGATACCGAGAACATTTGGACTGGGGGCTGGAAGTTTAAAGTTTTGTTACGATCTAATGAGTCTGGGGTAGTACATTTGCCTAACTCTTTTTTCATAGGCCAAGATAGGGGGGTCTTGTTCTACCCGGGTCAGCCAAAGGCTTGCTATCGGTGTGGTGACCCTGCACATCTTAGTAATGTATGTGATAAAATGAAATGCAACGTCTGTGGGGAATTGGGCCACATAGGGACACACTGTTTGAATGAATGTAGATGTAATCTATGTGACGAACAGGGGCACACCTTTCAGAATTATAAATGGGCTGCGTATAACCAGGAATTTCACGATGGTGGAGTGGACCAGCGCTTTATTATTACACAGGCACAGAAGGCCCATCTTTGGACCACCTTGGCTGTAACTCCCCCTAAGGCAGCCCAGCCTTTACTGCAGGCTTCAGTGCCTGCTGTATCCTCTGAGGTCGTACCTCAGATAGTTTCCTTCATGGATGACCCCTTGCTTGAGATTTCTCCCATCCCTGATCCTGCACAGCCTAATTTTCCTGTTCAGGACCCGGTACCAGGTCCAAGTACTATGCCACCCCGCCGAGTGCTTACAAGTGTCATACGTAGAAGGTCACTGAGAAATAACCCTCGGGTTGCACCATCTCCTGTGAGTGGTCCGGAACCCCCCCCAGTGCCATTATCTAATTCTTTTGAACTTCTCCAACCCTTTTCTGATGATGCTGGAGGTGAGTCGGAATCTTCCTCCATAGCTTCTTCTCTCCCTGTCGATACCACTGACTCTGAGTTGCAAGTTGGTACTGGCCTTTCCCAGAAGCGAAAGGCCAGAGTAAAACAAAGGGAAGAAGGTGGTTGGGAAAAGAAATTGTAAAATGTATTTTTGTCTGTTTTCCTTTTTTGGTGCTATATTTCACTTTGTTTGCCATACTATTAATGTAAATAGTATGAGCGTATGCTCAAAGAAGATTGATTTTTCCTTTCTCGGCTTTTGCCTTTGGGTTTAATTGTATTACAGGATGCAAGACCTCATACTACACATGAGATCCGACAAGCACAACAGGACTGGTTACTGGGTCCTTCTTTTTGGTCGATTGGTCAGGACTCTTGTTCGGGACTGGGAATTTTAATTAATATCCCAGACTTCCATTTGCTAAAATTGTTTGATGTAGCCCCTGGTAGGGTGCTTATTATAGATTTTGTCATTGGGTCCTGTCCCTACCAGGTGATAAACATTTATGCCCCTCAAATCAAAACTGAACGCATAGCTTTATTTACTTTGCTTCATCCTTATTTGCACACTTCCTTTCAGGTATTGTTTGCTGGTGACTTTAATTGTGGCCTGAGTCTTCAATATAAGAGCTCCTTTGATGCAACAAATAAACCGTTTTGTGATTCCCATGAATTGGGTAAATTGGTTCGAGTCACCCACTTAAAGTACTCCTATCTCTCCTTTACTACACAACACACCCCTACCTTCCAAAAGGGTAAACTAGCCAACCGTATTGATTATGTGTTTTCCTCTCCTACAGTACCAATTATTTCTGCCAAAGTTCAAGTGGTTGAGTTTTCTGATCATAAGCTGCTTTCTGCTGGTTTTGGTTCTATTGTCTCTTCCTGTAAAGGTCCAGGTATTTGGAAATTCAACACATCTTTGTTGCAGATTCTGAAGTTTATGCAGTCTCTTCTGTCCGTCATACAAGCCCGTAAATCTGTTTTTATTTGTTTTGAAGATCCTGTTCAGTGGTGGTTAGACACGAAACATGATCTGGTCACTTTTTTTAAAACTTACTGTCATTTAAAATGTAGGAGGGAATACCTAGACTATTTGCAGAAGAGGGTAAATTTTCAGTCGTTAATAACCATAGCGTACACGACGGGGCAAGATCTTACTCAACAAATAGAAGTCCTACAGAATGATATGTTGACTTTCCAATTATGGCAATCACAACAACTTTTTTGCCAACATAAATTCTGTACTGTTGGAACACGTGATGTTATTTGTCCTTTTGAATCTAATTCCCGTCAGACCGCCCGAAAAAATATGACGTGTCTTCTAAATTCAGAATGGACCTTATGTTCCTCACAAACTGAGATTTGTCATATTGTAACAAAGTATACTACAGCCCTTTTTTCTCCCCTCCCTGCTGTGGCTGGTAACAGTGCAACTTTGTATAGTGGCCTTGATAACCCAGCTCCCTCACAGCTATGTCAGGACCAGGTTTGTTCTCCTATCATGGAGCAGGATTTGACATTGGCTATTTCTTCATTACCTGTACAGAGAACTCCTGGTCCGGATGGTCTCCCTGCTGGCTTATATAAGGTGCTGGGTGACCATTTGGCTCCATAACTTACATCTGTGTTTAATTCTCTGTTAACATGTGAATCTCTCCCTTTGGAATTTACTAAGGGTACTTTGAATTACATTTATAAACAGAAAGGTGATATCCATTCTCTAGAGTATTGGCGACCTTTATGTATGTTGAACACCGACTTTAAGTTCTTGACGAAAATTATTGTGAAGCGTTTGGTGAGGATAGAGGAGGTGGTTTTGCATCCCGGCCAATCCTGTTCTGTGCCTCAAAGGAGAATTTCTGATCATTTGATCCTCTTACGAGAATTATTTTCTCATGGCTATGCAGGTCTGGCTTCAGGACTTGTTGTCTCCATAGATCAGAAGGCTGCTTTTAATTCAGTTAGGCATGATTTTTTATGGGAAGCACTTCATTTTCTGCATGTACCTGATGTTATGGTACGCTGGATTCATGCTTTCTATAGAACGGCTACTGTTGTGCCTGTAGTGAATGGTTGGATAGGACCCATGATCCCCATAAAAAGGGGGGTTCGTCAGGGCTGTCCTTTAAGCCTGTTGTTATATGTATTTTTTCTTGATGTTTTGCTCCGTCGGTTGAATACTAATTCTTAGATTTGGGCTATTTCTAGTTGTGCCTTATGCTTGCCTTATAAGGCGATTGCATATGTAGATGATGTTTATTTTCTTGTAGCTGATGCAGCCTGAGTGGTTCATTCTCTCCATGAGTGCTCTATTTTTGGAAACTTCTCTGGTGCTGTTTTAAATTACACTAAAAGTCTGATTATTCGAGTCAGTTCAGTAACCTCCCCCTCAGACTGTATCGGCCCGTTATGTTTAGTTGAGGGCCCTATTTGCATTTTGGGAATTTTTGGGGGGTCACAGGACTCAGATTTTTTTAACTGGAATGTTAAACTGCAACAAGGTAAACTTCAGTTGGCCTCCTGGAACCGGGGGCAGATAGGGAAAAAGAAACATGTTTTCTTAATTAAAAACTATTTGATCTCTACTTTCCTTTTTCTGAGTTATGTATTCCCTATTCCACAACAGCTAGAAACTGCTGTCTTTAGCCTGTTTTTTCAGGCTCTTTGGGGTAGTAGGTTAAACCCGATAAAACAGAATATCACTTATTTACCTATCCCTGAGGGTGGCGTTTGTATGCTTAACCCTTTGTTATTTTTTTCTTGTATTTTTTTCACTGCAAACCTTAGGCCTTTGTTGATTCATGCCCAAAGGCGGTGGGAACCTTGGTTTTATGACTCTTGCAGGATTTGGTTTCATCAATGGGAAACTAATTCCTTAACTGTGTTAAGACAAACTGTTGGTATACCAACTTACATAAAACATATGTTTTTACATCTCAAACAATGGAAGGTGTCTGTTCAGATGTTATTAAAACATTCTCAAAAAGTTTTATATAAGAACTTACTCCTGACGGTTTGTGCTGTATCAGTACCCTTTGATAAGTGTCCTGGTCAACACCTCACTTCCCTTTTGTTATTGTGGAGATGTAAGAGGGTTCCAGCCAAACTGTGGGATTTTCATTGGCTTTCATGCCATGAAAAAATTAATGTAAAATCAAATCATAAACATAAGCAGTCCCAAGATAGAATGTGTTCTCATTTATTATGTATTACAGAACTTGAAACTATCCCTCATTTATTTTTTGACTGTTCCTTTATCAAAAATTGGTGATCCTTTTTGGCACAGGCATGGGATACCCCCTTACTTCAGTTGGTTACTTATTTGAATCTTGTATACTGGGTTTTTTCTCCCCAGTGGTCAAAATGGCACCAGGACACTTTGAACCTTGTTTTTGTCTGCATTAAATGGAATATTTGGATGGTGCATTGCATGTTTTCTTTACAGCAAAAGGACTGCTCCTATTTGGAGTTCGAAAAAAAGATTGTACAAGATTTAAAAAAAATTTATGAGCATGAACGTACTCTATACTCAGATATGACTCTTTTGGAACTTTGGAAAGCTCTTCCTTGGATCACTGACTCTCATTTTGCAGTTACATGAATGATTGTATAATACTTATCCTGTTTTTCTTTTTTTTTTTGTATTATGCTTTGTGTACTATTGTACGATTTTTGCCTCAATAAAACTTTACCCTACTCTTTTCGATAAGTGCCATGGGATCTTTAACATCCACCTGAACTACCACCAATCCAGGCAGATGGGACCTTGGTTTAACGTCTCTTCGGAAAGACGGCACCTCAGAAGTGAAGCACCCCTCTCATGCTGCACTACAGTGTCAGTACTGGGATATTAACCCAAGTGCCAGATGTGGGAACTTAACCCACAGCCCTCTGATCTCCTGGCCTCAGAGGCAAGTGTGCTACCTACTGAGCCACTGACACTGACACTGACAGTATGTTAGTATAACATGCATAGGTTTTGTTTAGTAACTATATATATGTCTTCTATATTCTGCTTAGTATCTCTCTTCATTGTGAGACCCAATGGAAACATTCACACAGGATTTAAGTATTTCCACAAACAAAATATCCTGCACACATTTGACTGTGCTAGCCCTCTCCCTTCTGAGTCTGTAACATCCTCTAGCCCTTTCAATATGAGTCCCTTACTTCCTGTTTATGTTTTCATACTCATCTCCCCATTAACACGAGTGATCTAATTCTACATTCATGGAATGTTAAGGGACTCAACTCACCTTGTAAACAAAAGCAAATACGTTCTTACCTCAAAAAGCATAAAACTCATATTGCTTTCTTACAAGAAACAAAACTTTTAATAGAGGATGTCGACAGACTCAGAAGGGATTGGGTTGGTCAAGTATATGCATCCTCCTCTACTTCTAAAAAACAGGGGGTTGCTATTCTATTACATAAATCCCTTAATTGGACCCTTATCAAATCCATCTCTGGTTCAGATGGCAGATGGATTATAGCCCACTTAAATACCCCTGCATGCCCCCTTATGTTAATCAACATTTATGCCCCTAACTCTGATTCACCTGAATTCTTTCATAATATGGCCCAACAAATTATGAACAGTAACTTTAACAGTTCTCCTATACTTGTAGGTGGGGATTTCAATTTAGCTTTGGAAGCACATTTAGACCGAAGTAACTCTTCATGTGATTCCCAACCCAGAAGTATTTCTGCGCTCTTTAATGCTAATGAAAGACTTCGGTCTCATCGACAGTTGGAGACTACACCATCCTAGACCATGTAACTATACTTTTTACTCACCACTTCATAAATCTTACAGTAGAATTGACTACTGGTTTTCTTCCCCATTCATCACTGAAACAATTATCGACACTACAATCCTCCTGATTACTATATCAGACCATTCTCCTATAAAATTACATCTTATTTGGGGCACACCCCATCTAAATCCCCTTCCTAGTGTCTAGACCCACTTTTATTAAAAGACCCCGATTTCTTACCTTGGATTAGATCCCAAATCCAAGAATTTCTTTCCTTTAACAACACTCCTGATGTATCTCAAGGAACCATCTGGGGAGCACTTAAAGCAACAGTTAGAGGGAAAATTATAAGCTATGCAGTGCACAAGAAAAAAGTAAGGGAACAGCAATTGGCCGATTTACAGAAATCTCCTAAAGAAAAAGAAACCCAATATTATAAAACAAAAAAATCCAGATAATAACTCACAACTTCACCTTGAAATTCTTCAGCTTGGAATTAAAATCAATGAATTAATATCTAGGAAAGCTGACTTCACCCTCCTTAGACTTAAACATTGTTATTGGGAACAAGGAGATAAATGTTTGCTTATCAACTCAAGAATCAACAGATGGAAAGACATATTGCCAGTTTGAAAGAGCCTTCAGGCAAAATCCATACAGATAACCCATCAATTAACCATATTATGCAATCCTTCTGCTAACAGTTATGCTCTGACCCCACTCCCCACAATCTGAATATATACAACAATTTCTGGACAATTTACAGTTACCACACCTCTCCCAACAAGATATGTCTTTGCTAGATGAACTCTTTTCCCTAAAAGAGATACATGCAGCACTAAATTCCCTTAAATCTGGTAAAGCTCCTGGGAGTGACAGTTTTCCCATAGACTTTTATAAAACCCTAGCTGACATCTTATGCCCCTTACTGTTTAAGGTCTTCAAAGAGACATCTTCATAAGGTAAACTTCCCTATTATATGAGAGAAACCATTATAACTGTCCTACCAAAAAAAAGATAAAGACCCTTCTCTCCCATCCAGTTACAGACCAAGCTGGATTTATCAACAACAGAAGTGGTTCTGATCATCTCCTCTCATTATTTAATTTAATCTACAAAGCTAAATCTTTTAAATCAGCTGCCATAGCTGTAGCCATCGACTTTGAAAAGGCATTCAATTCTCTCAACTGGACTTATTTATATCATGGTATATCCCACTTTGGTGTCACTAATAAATTTTGTACATGGATTCATTTACTATACACCCTCCCCTCTGCCCAGGTTCTTACTAACTCTACTCTGTCATCATCCTTTCATCTGGTAAGAGGTACCAGGCAAGGGTGCCCCTTATCCCCCACTGTCTTTATTCTAGTTATGGAACCCCTATCAGCAGCTTTTCATCAATTCTCCATGATCCAAGGTATTCATATCAGTAATTACTGTTATACTTCACTATCCTATGCTGATGACCTCCTCATTCTAATTGAAATCATGAAATTTCGGGACCACCCTTAATTAAGTTACTTAGCAACTTTACTTCACTTTCTGGGCTCACTCTGAATCTAAACAAACCAGAAACAATGCCATCGAACAATTTTTGTAACCCTTCTATGAATACTGTATTAGGTTTTCATTGGGCCTCTCAAGGTATCTCTTACCTTGAAATACAGATCACCTCTAAATTAGACAACATAAGGGACGACAATCTTTCCCCATTATTAGCAAATATTAAAAACACTCTCAACAGATGAAAACTGCTTAACCACTCTTTTAATGGTAAAATCTCCGCTATCAAGATTTCAATGGCTCCCAAAATACTGTATCTATTTTCTAATCTCTCTTTAACCGTCCCTACTTTTTTTTGTCAGAATTGATGATATAATTGGCAATTTTTTATGGGAAGGCAAAATTCCAAGATTTAGTCATAACAAACTGCATTCCCACTAGTTCAAAGAGGGCTTTGGGCTCCCCTGGTTCCAAGCATATTTTTGGGCCTTCCGCACTGCCCAAACTGTCAAATGGTTTAATAAACCCAGCAATAAATCACCATTGTGGGTCAATATGGAAACATCTCTATGTTTGGGCAATGTCACCACTTCCTTCATTTATAACCCTCCCCCAATTTAAAATCTCACCCTACTATAGCATAACCCATATGCTACTGTAAAATAATTCATAAATGCCTTAAATCCAACCCAACCCCTCTCATATATGCCCCGGTTTGGGGGAATCTCAACATCACTCTTGATAATCACCCAATTTTTTGTTGTAATTGGAAAAACAGGGGCATTTTTTTCTTTGAGGATATACTTATACCTCAGACTCTCAAATTAAAATCATTTTCTGTCTTGCACAAACAATGAAATCTTCCCCAGGATGATTTCTGAATATATTTACAGTTACGCATGGCATGGAACCTTTATCTTCCTACTATTCATCATCAATCTATATATGATACTTTTATTTCTAAATGGATTAAAACAAACTCTAAATTAAATAACATCACTTACAAACATATCAGAAATATAATTCCAGATCAATCTATCATTGCAAAAAATAAATGGAGTACTCTTTTAAATTATAACACAAACAATTCACAATGGCATAACTGCTGGCTATCCTGCCATAGATCTTTCAAGGAAAATCAAAGTTCACTCATACAAACCAAACTTTTACATCTATGGTACAGAACTCCTGAAATTTTGCAAAAAATGGGCTAAATGAACAACAATAAATGTTGGCACTGTAACTCCCCCAATAGCAATTTGCTGCATATTTTATGGCATTGTCCTCCCCTACACAATCTTTGGCATCATATTCATTTCTTTGCAATGAAAGTGATTGGTCTATCCTTTGTGTTAGAGCCAAAACAGTGCATACTTGGTATTTTCAATGCTCATTCATACAAAATATCCCATTCTCAGAATAGGTGGTTGTCCCTACTATTCCTTCAAGTTAAACACCTTATACTAATGCATTGGAGATCCAACATCATTCCCACCCTCCCAGATATTCTCAAACAACTATATAAATATGCAATCCTTGATCGTATGTCACACTTAGCCTCTGACCGACTTAATTTATATAATAAATGCTGGCAGGACTATTTTAAATATTTAAACATGTCTACACATGTCGTCACTTAACCCATAGGTTGTTATATGTTCACACTGGTATCTCGCGTCTAGCTTTTTTGTTCCTTTTTCATCTCCTCTCTTTCTATCTTTTTATCTCCTTTTCTTCTTCTTCCCTTTCCCTCTTCATTCTTGTTTACTTTCTTAGATATTTTTCTCTTGTTTTGTTCTTCTTTTATACAATCTTACACATACTTGTATTAAATTACAGCATAATAGAAGTACAATCACGACTGCTCATACTTCTTGTTTGTATATACTCCTTTTACCCCTTGAACCATAAATTGCCATATTTTCTCTCTATCATACAGATTGTACTGCTATATATTTTTTTCTCAGCATTTGTTTTCCCCTTTAATATCATTGTATAATACTTCAGACAACATTTTTTTTCCTTCTCTCATTAAGAATTTATGTAAGTGTATATCGGAGAATGTTGAGTATTTGTATGTATAATCACAATAATTACAATAAAAAGATTAACTGGAAAAGAAGGAAAATATTACTTATTTAGTGGCACTGATAGGAAAGCAGGACAACAGACCAATTAGAAGATGCAGATTGAAACAGCCAATCAGAGTGATGGAAGTGCAACCAATCCTAGTAGATCTTTACTTGGCCTGTTAGCTAAATGGTAGACTGCAGGATAAACAAAGAAGCATGGGAGTTGTGACAGGGTCAAGGAGACATCACGATCACACTCCACAGAGATCCCATGAGAAGATGGAACACTAGCCTCCTAAGGAAGATGGCAAGTGGTATACTGGGAAATGGTGGCTACAGTGGCCTTCAAATGAAAAGTGAAAAGAGGTAATGCATTCCGTGGACCACAGAGGTCACAGAAACATTTTGTATGGTTTTAAAAATCATTTTGCAGGCATCTACATGTTGCTATGGGTTTAATTCTCCTTTAATCAAGTGGCAGGCAGCCTGTTTCCCTCTTTCTATTCCTCTCAGGCTTCACCTTCCATGGTGCTGGAAGCATTCCTTGTTAAGAGGTACTTTTTAGCCACATTGACTACAGCATAAACTGGTCTCTTGGTCAATATGCTGGTTTAGACACAGTGAACAAGATGGCTTTGCTCGTTGCACTCATCTTTGCTGCCAGTTGTTACAAAATATGAGAGGATTCGCTGTTACTATATACATAGAAACAAAAATTACTGGCAGAAAAGGACCACTTGGCCCTTCCAGTCTGCCCAAATACCCTCCTCGTCTAGTTCATCATACATCCACCATTCCATGCCTTTTTATGTTTATTTAGCCCCATGTAGTTGTCCCAAGCCCTCTTGAATTCCCTCACTGAATCTAGCCCCACCACCCATTCTGGCAGCCTATTTCATGGACCCACCACCCTCTCTGTGAAGAACTGCCCCCTTACATATCCTCTAAATATACCCCCCCTCCAGCTGGAATGCATGTCCCCTAGTGGATTTGTGTTCATTCATCCTGAATATGCTACCTTCCCTCATTCTGTTTATTCCATTCAGATATTTGAAAGTTTCTGCCATATCCCCCCTTTCCCACCTCATCTCCAGTGTGTATAAGTTTAGTTCATCCAGCCGTTCCTTGTATGTCCTCCCATGTAGGCCTTGAACCATCTTGGTTACTTTTTTTGGACCCTCTCCAACCTGTCCCAGTCAGTCTGTAAGTGTGACCTCCAGAACTGATCCTTGTATTCCAGATGTGGTCTAACCATGGTTTTGTATAGTGTTATGATCACCTCCTTTTTCCTGCTTGTGAAGCCTCTCCCTATGCATGCCAACATTCTGGTTGCCTTCGCCACTGTCCTATTGCATTGGTTCCTAACCTTCAGGTTATCTGAAATGGTGATCCTCAGATCCCTTTCCTGTTCTGTAACCTCCAGTGCCACCCCAAGCCAATAGTTTGCCCTTGGTGTTTTACACCCTATTTGCATAATGTTAATATTTTTTTTGTGTTGAATTGCAATTGCCACTTCCTTGACCACTCCTCCAGTCTAGCCAGATCCTACCTCATTCTACCACCCCCTCCAGTGTGTCCACCCTCTTTCCAACCCCCCAAGTATGTTCACCTGTTATAGATTTTTATGTCATCTGCAGACACACCTTCCCATTCAAGCCCTCTTAAATGCCCCCAATGTATATTTAAAACAGTATGGGTCCCAACATGGAACCCTGGGGAACCCTACTCATCACCCTGCCTTCCACCACCCTCTGAGTTCACACCCCCAGCCTATTTTCCACCAAGTTTGTTAGTTTACTCCCCACTATTAAGCTTCCTAACTTGCTTATTAGTATCCTATGGGGGACGGTATCGAAGGCCTTCCTGAAGTCCAGATAGGCCATGTCCCCTGCTCCTCCCTGACCACATTTCTCCATTATTCCCTCAAAGAATTCAATCAGGTTGGTCTGACATGACCTTCCACCTATGAACCCATGGTGGTTGTCAACTATGAGGCCCCCTCCTCTAGATATTGTACCAGCCTTTCCTTTGTAAGTGCCTCCGTCAGTTTTCCCACCACAGAGGTAAGGCTAACTGGTTGGTAGTTGCCCAGCTCTTCCTTCCCTTCCCCCTTGTGTAATGGCACCACATCAGCCCTTTTCCAATCCCTCAGGACTCTTCCCTTGTCTAGAGACAGATTAAATAACTTTGCGAGTGCTGCCTCAAGTTCCTCCATTTACTGCTTGAGCATCATGGGGTGGATTGCATCAGGGCCCATTGCTTTGTTCATCCTCAGCTTTCCTAACTCCTCTAATACCCTACCCTCTGTAAAGGGCTTGTGTCCTTGTGTCCATCTCCCTGCCCACCCTTTCCCCGCTTCTTAGCTCTGGTCCCTTCCTTCTTCCTCAACCATCAAGACTAATGTGAAGTAGTCATGCAGAAGATTTGCTTTTTCCTCATCCCCCTCTATCAGAGCTCCCCCTCCCCTCTGAGTCTCATAATCCCCTGCTTGCTTCTCCTTCTGTCACTCACATACCTGAAAAATATTCTTGTCTCCCCTTTTGGCCTCTCTCGATATTTTCTCCTCCGTATCTGCTTTAGGCCTCCTGACTATTTTCCCAGCTTCCTTTAACTTCTTCCTATAAACTTCTTTTCCCACCATACCCCGTGAAGCTTTATAGGCCCTGAACACCTTCCTTTTCTCTCTGACTGCGTTTCTCACCTCTGTTGTAAACCAAAATGGTTTCCTCCCTCTCTTGTGTTTGCACACCCTCCTGATGCCAGCAGAATTCCCCTTTCAATTGCACCCCATAGCTCCTGTACACCCTCTAGGTTCTCTTTCCCTTCTAGATCCTTTTGTAAAATTTCCCTCATTTTCTTAAAATCTGCTTTCCTGAAACCCAGTACCCTGGTAGTGGACCTGCTGTTATCTGACCCCGTCTGAAGGCTAAACCTTACCATCCTGTGGTCACTGTCTCCTAGATTTTCCCTGACCTCCACATCCTCCACACTGTCCCCATTTGGCAATACTAGGTCCAGTATGGCCCCTTCCCCTAGTCTGTTCCCTGACCAGCTATGAATGAGTGCTTCCTGCATGGACTCCTGCAGCTCCCTACTCCTTTTTGATGTTGCTATTCAGATACTCCAGTCCACATTGGGAAGAGTTAGATCCCCTACCACCAGAACTTCCCCTTTGTGGGCCATCCCTTGTGTTTCCCAAGCCATCTTCCTATCCACCTCTTCCCCTTGATTTGGTGATCTGTACACCTCCCCTATCCTTACTGCCTCCCCTGTCCTCTTACTTAATGTGACCCAAAGGATCTCATTGAGACCTGTCCTTCTCTACTCACCATTGCTTTTATCCTGTCCCTTACATATAGGGCTACCCCAACCTCTTTTTTCCTTTCCTGTCTCTCCTATAGAGATTATGCCCTGGTAATTCCACTTCCCAACTGTGGTTAGCAGTCCACCATATCTCAGTTACTGCAATCAGGTCTATATCATCTGTATCTACCACTGCCTCCAGGTCCCCCATCTTATTTCCCAGACTCCTGGCATTTGCCAGCGACCCTTCCATCTAGCCCCTCCTCTTCTGCTCTCCTTCCTACTAGTGTTCCCTGTCCCCAGTTGTGAGGAAGCGTGAGTTAGGTAAGTCCCACTAACAGCTTTTTCTAGTCCTCTCCCAGCTTCGTACTCCCCCCTTAGTTTAAATCATCCCCCAGAATTTCATCTAAGTACTTCTGCAGCTTTCCCCTTAGTGGTCTAGTTCCCTCATCATTTATATGCAGCATGTCCCTTGAGTACAGGTGTTTGTCTACCAGCGTGTCCCCCTAGTCTCCTATACATGCATATCCTTCCCATCTGCACCATTGCCTCAGCCAGTGGTTAAAATCCTTGATTTTTAGCAGCCTGGCCATACTTGCATAGTGCACCGGCAGGACGTCAGAAATTGCCATGGAACTGATTATCCCCTTACACCCCTTAGCTAGCTCACTGAATCTCCTTTGTATCTCTTCCATCTCCTCCCCGGCCAGGTCATGTGTTGTGAGATGCAAGACTAGGTGTGGTTTACCTCCAAGTAATCTAATGTTCTCATTGATTCTCGGTAGTGCCCTAGTTGCTTCCATCCCTGGGTCACAGAAAACTGATCTCCCTTTGTATGCCACCCCATTCCTCAACCAATGAATCCCCTTTATGATTGAGTCCCCATATACCATTACTGATTTTGTATTCACTATCTCTGAGGATGCCTCAGTAACTCTACCCTCGCTACTTTTTCTTGATTTCCTTACACTTCTGTCCTGGTCTCCCCAATTCCCCACCTCTGCATATGCCATATCCATTTCCTCTTGACCTCCTCTATGCTTCCCTGTCCTGTCCCCCTCCCTCTCTCTCCTCCCCTCCTTGCCACTACCTTTTCTCCCTTCCTTCCCACCTGCGTTATCCTTCCTTTCACTGTCCTGTATTAAAAAGGTTCCTACTGAAAGGGTTCTATTGCTGCTCTTGGTGTTGCCATGTCTGTAGCTTGCCATGGGTGAGTAAAAAGGTTTTCCTATCATCTTTGGAATTTTACATGCATTAACATGCTCAGCACTCCAAAATGCATTTTAACCCTTTGTCATCCAAACATGGGGGCACTGGCCTTCATCATGTGGGGCTTTTATTACAGAGATGTAAGCTCAGACAAAAGGTTTCTCTGGGTTTTCAGTTTGCTGTTCACGCATCACTCCAAATAATTAAATATGTACTTGTTTAGAAGCTTAAGTGAAATATACTTTTTTTTATTAATCCTTTTGGGAGAGTCGGACAGAAGATTTCCAATTGGAATAGTAAGGGGTGTCCAGGGACAGCTGAGAGTCTCAAAGCACCAAGGCGCATTTGGTCATTCCATAACTTTGCCTTTTTTTCTTTTTAATTTGGTTCAGTAAATTGCCTAGTCAGTATTGTAAAGTGCTACAGTATAAATGTCATTGTTTAAGTACTGTGTGCATTCTCAAAAGTCAAAGGTCTATATCCCATCAAGAACAGTTCACCCACTGTGTCTGCAGCCAGTGATGCTTTGCCTCATGTGCTGACTTTATCGGAAGTTTCTTGCCTCTCCTTGTACTGATCTGAATACTGTAATCTTGTTTTAGTCACTATTAGCATGTGGCTTACTTACTTTCTCAAGCTAAGATTGAGAAATGGCCCAATTACTTTTATTTACTTAAGAGGGTGACAGTATAGCGCAGTGGTTTAAGGCTCTGAGCTGCAAATCTGGAGACCAAGGTTTGGATCCCACAGCCCCCACTTGCATACTGTGTGACCCTAAGCAAGTCACTTAACTTCCCTGTGCTCCCAGGTTGCACCCATAAACAATCTTTCAGCTTAGTGTGTCTCACCTGGTTAAACAATTGAAAAAAAAATACTGAGTAAGCCTGTGGTAAGACATCAAAATTGTTCTTTCTTTGGACTTGTTTTTACTGCTTTACTGTGCTTGAATACAAATGGATCACTTACATAATCTTTGTTAGAATGAAGTGATCTACTGTAACTATTAATATACAGTACCAGTCATTTGGACTGAAAGCACTATTAGCAATGTTATTTATATTTTGCTATTTTAACCTTATTTACAAACATTAGGCCCTATGCATGAATGATGCAGAGTGGCTATGCATGCTTTATTAGGTGTGAGTAGCCACCACGCACCAACTGCGCACCCTGCACTGGATGCATGAAGGGGGAGCATGTAGAACATATATGCGCCCGATCCCCCAGCCATGTGATGAGCAACGGACCATGGGTGGGTGAAGTTGGGCCGGCACTACACACCATGCACTTAGGTGAGTAGTGCCAGCCATGGGGGTACGTAAGGGGTCGTGAGGTATGCCAGGGAGACACAGCTATTAACCCCCATGTGCTCCACACACACCTTACAGGACTGGGTGAGCAGCCCACCAAAGCACCAGGGCCACAGGTCACAGCCATCTGATGCCACCCACCCACCCCCACACACACAGCAGTGGCACACACCCCAACACCCTAAACACCCTCACCCCTAACAGGGGCACCGGGTCATGGTTGCTGCCCACCAACTAGACCCCAGAGCAGTCATTGACAGTTGAAATCATCAGTTGCAATTCAATGCAGTTGCAATTAGTTGCAATTGCATTGGATTGTAGTCATAAAATAGTGAAGCTGAAATCCACAGCAGTTTATGATTCTGTGACCCATCCAGGTTTGTTTTTGTGGTGCACTGCAGTGTGTTTTCTCTTTTTTCTTTCCTGGGGGGAGGAGGGGGACCACAGGGGCTGTGGATATCTAACAGTTCTCAGCCACCAGCACCGAGCCTTACAGCCAATAAAATGCACCCCTAGCTCCTGGGCATAAAGCAGCAACCAATTAGGAGAGATAGAAGGAGGAGCCAGGAGCTTGAACGTGTCTGCGATTAGCTGCGCGAAGTGGCAGGGAGAGCATGCCTAGGTAGGGGAGGAGACTGTTAGGAGAGGAGGCATCTGTATTGGCATGTGGGCAATGGAGTGAGCAGTGTTTTTCTGCAGGCACAAAGTTTGGTGGTTTGGCCTTTAATTTAAAAATAAGTTAACTGTGTCCACTGTCCTGACATGTCCAGTGCCCGGAGAGAGACTGTTGTGTGGCTGTGCATGCCCCAGTCAGTCCTCCAGCAAAGTCAGGAAGCAATCCTGTGAAGGCAGCAAGTTAGTGGTCTGGTCATGGTTGGGACTGGCCTGTGTCCCTGTTGGCCAGACCAGTTGTGCAACTCTCACTCAGTCTCAGTCAGGTCTTCAGAGACGGTGAGGAGGAGGAGTGATAGATCCACTAGTTCCACTGCTCAGAGTACCGGAGTGGGGATGTGGGTCTGGGTTGGGGACCAACTGTGTGGGTTGGGAGGAGGGAGCACACAGCACCAAATAAACACTGGCACCACCACAGAGTAGAGCAGCAGTGGCAGCCTGAGCCATGGAGCCATCCGATGACGCTGACTGAATCATCACCCGATATCTGACCGAACGAGCACAGGCTACTACAGTGAGCAAGATACTGTATGGGATGTGTATGTAAGGCCTGCCAGGGCTGGACAGTGGGCAGTAGGAAGGAGGAGGATGGTCTCTTACAGACTACTTAGTTTGTCTGTGTGTCTGCTGCTTGCCTGGCTGGCTTGTCTGTCTGGTTGAGGGCTTGGGGGCTGTGGGGCCTGGGAAGCTGAATTTGAAAAACCAAGGTGATTGATCATCATCAGTCTACTGCTGGTGGCCTGACTGGGCTCTCTCTCACTCTGGTGGCATTGAGAGTAAGTCAGAGTCCCCACAAGGTCGAGGAGCAGTCCAGGTGCAGGTAGTTGGTTGGTGAGTTCCTGGACCCATAGGAGGCCAGAGCGCGGAGTGTGGTAGATCAGGTCCAATGGACAAAATGTTTGTTGTTTGCCACTGTAGGAATCAGAAAGACTAAATATTAAAGTCCTAATGGAAAGATGAATAAAATTTTACAAGACATATTAATGTACATCCTGAAAGCCAAAACAAGTTCAGAAACTGTGTCAGAAAATGTTTTTCAATATGCATGAGTTTTTTTTTAGCTTTAAATTTAAACTATAGATACATCTCAGTTCTGGTATACCATACAGGAGGTATTTCTAGGGGCCCTGCCTTAAACTGTTTTTAGTCTCACATATTCTGTGACTATTAGTAAATAGGGTTACCAGATGTCCTCTTTTATGAGGACATGTCCTCTTTTTCAGCTGCCAAATATTCTTCATGTACCTTCTCTATCCTGTTGTATTATTATTATTATTTTAATAATGTGTTTACTGTCTCCTACCCAGGACCTCCTTGAAAATGAGCTGTGGAGGCGGTGGAGACTTTAAACCTATTTACCTGGGGTCTGGCACAAGAGCTCATTGGGGGAGGGACTAAGTGTCCTCTTTTTGGCATACCAAAATCTGGTACCCCTACTAGTAAACTAACATATATTGATGGTTAGCTCTGTTTGCAAAAGGGTACCTTCTAGCATCTGTGGGGTGTTTAAGAGGCCCTGCCTATACTGTATTTTAGACTCACAGTTCTTTTTCTAAGCAACTAGTATTACTGCTACTTATTTTACTATACCATATAAAAAGAATAATGGATAGGTCACTGGGCATTACCGGTGAGTAATACCATTGAGAAGTTCTGGACACATATATATATATATATATATATATATATATATATATATATATGCTGTGGTCATGCCTCTATAGTTACAGTTGAGCAGGCACTTTAATGTTAAACCCCACAAATTGCAAATGAATAACTTTGCAACCGTTTAGCAGATTTGCACATAATTTTGCATAGACAGTGCTAGGCGGTAGATCTCTTGATTTTCCAAGGTGTGCTTTGATTGGGATTGCAGATTTCATGCATTACATTGTGAAAAAAATGCATTTTTTGTCATTTTCCCAATTTTCCCTATTTTTTCCTCATCGCTCTGTGACCACACCATTTAGAATTTTTGCCTGAACTTATCAAGGTAGAAAGAGGATATCCTAAGAAATAATCCAGCATTGGTTTGTTGAAAAAATATTAATCCATTCCAAGTTATTAAATTTAAAAAATTTGGATTCTGAGTATGCTCAGTTCAGTCTTTGGGATAGATGCACAATTTCGATAACGGATTCCTGGTTACAAAGGGTTCACAAAAAGGGATTGTGAAAAGAGATAATTTTTCATGAGAAAATCCCTGTTCATTGGCCACTATTTTGTTTTCTCACTTAGCGAGGGGAGAAAACAAAACCTTATATCATGCCCCAGGAAAGTCATTGGTAAAAACCAAGACATGGGTTTTGGTGGGGGTGACGTCCTGTACCCGCCCATGTCTTTGTTTGTTTTTTGTTTAAACACAGAATTTTTTAACTTTAAAATCCCTTCTTATAATCCCTTTTCAGCAGAAGATCCTTTTTCACCAGACTGGATGACAAAAAGGGATAGCAAAATGGGATTTTAAAGATCCCTGGGCTGTTTTCCCTGGTGTGTATTGGACCCCTGACTCCCTTATAAAATTAATTCCCTGGTGTCTAGTGGCTCCCCACCCTCTGATGACCCTCCTCTGGTTTTATTTATGTTTTTTCTAACACTGGGCTGCCAACCTCTAGTGTTGGATTACCAACTCCAGCAGACCATTATTTTTTAAATGTGCCGACATTGGGGGGCCCAATCCTAGTGTCATCCTTTACCTCTGCAACCTCCCTAGCACTATTGAACACTGAGGAGCTCACCCCCAGTGCCCCAAAATGTGTTTTTTTAAATGTTCCTAGAAAAAAGAAAACATTCCCACGTCTTTTTTTAGCTGAAAACAAGAAAATGGTCCCTCCTCATCCCTGCCACCCCTCCCACTTTCCAACACTCCCTCTGCACACCCACCTCCATGCTCCCCCTTTCCCCATACTTACCTCCTGAGGTCAGCAGCTGTGATATTCTCTGGACCAAGACACGTCTTCACTCTTAAAAGCCAAACTACAAACTGAGAAATCAAGCCTCATGAACACTGTCACTGACATTTCGTTACTTTGTCCCAAAAGGTGATTTTGCTTCCACTACACAGAATCACCTTTTGGGACAAAGCAATGAAATGACAGTGCCACTGTTCATGAGGTGGGATCTCAAAAAGGCCATGTAGAAAATATGGTGCACAAATACACAAAAACACCTGAGTTATGTGTGGTCATTAAAATTTTACTATGCATGTGTATAACGTTAGCAAATTTTATTATTATCACTCCAAATTTTCAACAGTGCCAGTTTTTCTCACCACCTCATGAACAGTACAGCTGTCATTTCTCACATCCTGCCCAAAATATGTTTATGCAGCAGTGGCACTGAATAGCACAGTTGCTGCACGAAATCACCTTTTGGGACTGAGCAGCAAAATAACAATGTCAGTTTCCATGAGGTGGAGTCCAAAAAAGGCCATGTTGAAAATGTGGTATCAAAATACCTAAAATGCCCGAGTTACATGCAGTTGTTGGAATTTTTCCATGCAAGTGCATAACTTTGGCAATTTATCATATTTTCACTCCAAATTTTTAACATTGTCATTTTTTCACACCACTGCATAAACAGTATAGCTGTCATTTTTTAAATCCTACAAAAAATGTTTTTACACACCTATGGTGCAGAATGGCATTACAGTTGCGCAGAATTACATTTTGATGGGGATTTGAACATTTTATATGCTGGGTATATGTTGTGAGGTGATAAGAAGGTTGTGTTGAATATTTGGGGTGACAATTATTTAAGATGGCACAGTAATGACTATTTGTTGCAATTTCACTAAGCCTGCTTGTAACTTAAGGTGAGGACGTGCAGGGACTGGAGACCCCTGTGTTTCCACAGCTACATACATATGTGCATCTGTGGAAGGATGGAAGTGCAGGGTCCAAAGGACCCTGCCCTCCCATAGTAAAATATAGGTACTATTATACTATCTGAAAAAGTAAGGAAATAAATTGCAAAAAACTTTGTTAATGCATCAGTTAGGGTTGAAGTGACAAATGTAGGGAAATGAGATGATAGGATTGAGTCCCTGAAATCCTACCTCCACCAACCCCACCAGCCACCCACACCCACGCTCCACAGACCTACATGTGTCAGGGTGTGCCTTGAGGTCATGGGCCTAACTATCACTCCATTCTCTATACTGTACCATGTCAACTTTCTTACACATAGAATGGGGTGAGAGTTAGGCCCAACAACCCTGAGGTACACCACAATGCATGTTGGTCTGTAGAGAGTGGTGTTGGGCAGGCTGATGGGGTTGGGTGAAGGAAGCATTTTAGGGCTCAACCCTAGCATCTCATTTTCCTACTTTTGTCACTGCAATGCTAACTAATGCACTGATGAATTTTTTTGCAATTTATATATACAGTCTATTAATATATATATATATATATGGGAGGGGGCATGATCGTGCCTCTATAGTTAGGGTTGTACAGGAGGCACTTCAGTGTTAAACCCCAGTTTTTGCACTTTAATAAATTTGCAGCAGATCAATGGATTTGCACAAAACTTTGCATGGTATTGCATGGTAGATCTCTGGATTACCAAGTTTTGTTTGGGTTGGATGTGCAGATTCTGAGATACAGATAGTACAAAAAGTGAATTTTTCAGGATTTTTCCCCATTGGTTTGAAATGGATTTCTGTCAACTTGGCTAGTGCCCAGATGGTTTGGAATTTTGGTCTGAAATTTTCTGGGTAGAAAGGGGCTGGTCTACAGATATGCCTTTTGCTTGATTGGTGAAAAAATATTAAGCCTGTCTAGAGTTATTTAATTTTTAAATTTTGAATAAGTGTTTCTGAGCATGCACAGTAAGCACCAAATAATAGCTGTATGAAATGATTTTTTTTTTCACATTGACATCATCCTTTTCATGGGGGGGGGGTCCTTTTTCATTTGGCTGCCATCTTGTTTTCAGTTTTTCAGCACAAATTTAAATTTAAAAAGTCTCCAAAATGACATTCCGGAGAGCAGGCAACATATGTATGTTGCTTATCTGGATCCTATTAGGTACACTCTGTGCTTAACTGTTGGGTAAATGGCCTTGAAATGTTTTTTTTTTACTTATAAATCTTTTTTGTCACCTGTGATATGAAGAAAAGATTCTTTTTTTGTATCACGGGTGACAAAAAAAGATCGCTTTTTGTCAGGAAAAACTCCACTTTTTGACCTTCTGCCTAGTCTCAGGGTTTTGCTAACTTGATAGCAAGAGAATCACCTGTATTGCAAATGCACTGATCCCATACAATAGTGATAACTCAGCACCAAGAACAACTCCTCGTAACTGCTCACAGTTTTAAAGTACATCCATTGAGTATCAGGCAGGGGTGAAGAGAAGACAAAATAAAAGTACTTTCTAACACTCCTAGCCCAATCTGAGTATGTTTTAACAATGAGAACAGTAGAACAGTAGGAAAGTCCTTTTACACTTAAGTCTGCCAGAAGGAAAAGCATGTGGTGACTAGAATGTGATCTTCAGAAAAAGTGGCTTGTGCTTGTCTCACCAGCTTTAATGGGGAGTCAAGTATTGCACATCTCTAGGACGAATATTTATAACCAACCCATACTCAAATGCCACAGCCTGATACCCAGCAGGTAACAAATCTGGAGAATACAGACCCCACCCATACTGCCATTTCCCTTACCTGCCCCAAATGGTTAAACACCAGTTCACTCTGTCAGCTTCCTGAAAAGAACAATTAAAATCTGCAATTGTACAATACTCAAGCCATGTTTGCAGTGTGTTACAGGATCTGACCCTCAAATACAGGTGACTTGCTGTTTGAACACCTACAGAAGAGGAGCATCTCAGGTTTTTGTTCCTGCCTTAGCTATGAGGAAAAAATGGTTCAATGTGATAATGGCAATCGCGGAAAGATGATTGCCGTTATGGCGAATGTACATTGGAGAAAATCTATTTCACTAATGTACACTCACGGTGCAAACCAAAAGGGAGCAGGTAATACAAGGTTTTTTTGTTTTTGCAGGGGCAGTGCTCCCCCAGGCTCCCCGCACCCCCCACTACAGGATTCTCAACTCCAGGAGTGTGCATATCAGGTGGGTGAAAACAAACAAAAACATTTTACACATACTGGTGCAAAAATCCCCACATGCCCAGCATCAAACCTGGCACCCTCCCAAACCTAGCCTGCCAAGAACCCACCATGCCACACAGCCAGATCGGCAACCCACCATTGCGCTACCCCTCACAAACCCTCCCTCCCCTTCCGCTGGTCACATGGCATGCTCACTCCCCCCACACGTGCATATATGTATAGCAACAGGATGTCACTATACCCATATTTACCCCCATCCAGTAACCCTGTGAACAGGTGCCGCTATTGAGTTGCCCTTTTTGTAAGCACTCAATAGTGGATGCCCTTATCATAGGATACAGGAAAAAATAACTGAACGCTTGCACTGCACCTTGCAAAGTCAGAATAAGCTGCTGGATTATCACCTCTGTAATGCCACAGTGAAGTCAACAACTGTCAAACTAGTACATTAATAAACCAGAGCAGATCTGAAAACCGAATGACAGACCGCATCAAAAGACCCGAAAGGGAAACAAAAGCAGCTCGCAGACAGCATCAGGGAGTACTACACCACGTTATGTCCATCCTTATCTGCAATCCAGAGTTGGGAGCAGGAGTTCAATATATTAAAAAAGAGAACCTGGAATAACAAATAAACAGCAGCCTGATGTGTATTGGTAGTGGTGGTGGTGCTGTGTGCGTGTGGGGGGGGCCCTATGATGCAGTAATACAATTAGTAAAACTGAAAAGTGAACTTCATGTATGCCTTATTATCTGGAATCTGATAATCTCACAGTGGTTCTTACTGGATAAATGGACATTTGACTCAGAAAGCAGTTCACTCGGAGGTGTGTGTCTGATTTGACTCAGAAAGCAGTCAGTTTGGAGGTGTGTGTGTGTGTATGTGTGCGCGTATGTGTGCGTTTATGCTCACACACCTCATTATTTCTATGCATCCATGTTTTTTATTTCTGTTTTATGATCACTTGGCCGAGCGCTTCACAAATAATTTGTGTGATCTTTTGGGGTTTCACAGTCCCTTTAGTGCATGGCTTACTATAGGCATTAATATTTATTCCATAAAATGCCTCACTGTACCTGCGCTATCTTTGCCTCTGCTGTGAATTTTTCTTTAAAACAGGCAATGAGGTACTGTAGAACAGATGACAGGTAGCATGCGAGTTCAATATACAGTATAAGTAATAGAGAACGCAGCCACTGAGCCTTAGTGTTCACTGTTTAGATTCAATGCAAGTTGTCTTCACTAGGCTCAAGTTTCTAGCATTTTGTTTTTCTGCATGGCTTGACTTAATCCCCATAAAAGTAAACACATTTCCCTGGAACATGTTCTTTCAAAACATTTTGCTCCTAATTTCTTATCACAGACATCTCTTACTTTTTCTCAGACTACAGACAGCTCAGCCCATTTCCCTGAAACAGTACCAGGAAGCATAGAGAATATCCTGCATTTTATAATGTATTTTCTCCAAGAAAGCATGTGGCCCAGATATTCAAACTGCGCCAGGCTGTGGCACATGCCTGGGCACAGCGCAACTTGGCTGCGCAGGGACATTGACTGGGTGATATTCAATGGAGCTGTGCATGGCACAGCATCATTGAATATCGCACCCTGGCCACCTGCAGTGTGCATGGCACAGTGTCACTGTGCCAGCGCAAGTGGCCAGAGTGGAGCAGGGGGATGTGCTAGCGCAAGTTCTGTTGCGCTATGCACAGCAACCACGATATTCAACAGTGCACATGCAAATGTGGCCATAATGTATGGAAGGTGCAAATGGGGCCATTTGCATGTCATTATGGCACCATTTGCATGCAGGTGTGCCGATCTCTGGTGACTTGCACCTGGCGCCCTGTCAGGCAGCAGCTGTCATGGACTGATGCCCCCTGCACAGTGCAGCAATGTGCCCCACAGCCCGATTGTGGGCTTCAATAAATATAGATCACGTCATATATCCCTGGTGGTCCAGTGGATCACTGTCAGCCTGATTGTGGGCATTTGTAAAATAAAATAAAGTCCTATATCCCTGGTGGTCCAGTGGACCGTTGTCAGCCTGATCGCAGGCATTTGTAATAATGAGTTTAAGTCCAATATCCCTGGTGGTCCAGTGGACTGCTCGCAGCCCGATCGTGGGCTTAAGTATGAAAAATATCACTTCCTATATCCCTGGTGGTCTAATGGACCGCTGTCAGCCCAATTGTGGGCATTTGTATTAAAAACAAATGATGTCCAATATCTCTGGTGGTCCAGCGGTACCCTCTCCCCACCCACCCACCCACTGGGCCCACTGCCCGCTCCCCAATCAGCGGCAACACCCCCGCCTGCCACCCGCTGCTCCTGGACTGACACCGTAGGTAGGGCTGTATGCCCATTGGTCCACAGCATGAGCCAATGGGCATGCAGCCATACTATACTACACATTCCAGATATGTGAATGGATCCATTCACATATCTGGAATGTGTAGCTGATAGCTGCACGCCCATTGGCTCATGCTGTGGACCAATGGGCATACAGCCCTCCCACGGTGTCAGTCGGCGGGCGGTGGGGCAGCAGGTGGATGGGGTGCTGTCACCTATCAATGACGGGGGGAGCGGGGTGGTGGAGCTCAGTTGGCCGGTGGGGAGGGGGGTACCGCTGGACCACCAGGGATATTGGACGTCATTTGTTTTTAATACAAATGCCCGTGATCGGGCTGACAGCGGTCCACTGGACCACCAGGGATATAGGACTTTATTCTATTTTTACAAATGCCCATGATCGGGCTGACAGCGGTCCACTAGACCACCAGGGATATAGGACATGATATGTTTCTTACTTAAGCCCACGATCTGGCTGCGAGCGGTCCACTGGACCACCAGGGATATTGGACTTAAATTCATTATTACAAATGCCCGCGATCGGGCTGACAGTGGTCCACTGGACCACCAGGGAGATAGGACATTTATATTTTAAACAGATGCCCGCGATCGGGCATGGGGGGGCGCCGCCATGGAGGTGCAGCGAGTTCGGTGGCCACCCACGGGTGGCAACTGCCGTGTTATGCCCTGCAATATGGCAGCTCACCTGTCAGGCCAGCCGTTGTTCGACCCACGGGGCGCACTGTCAATGCGGCACAAGTAGGGGTTGCACATGCATGGGTTCAGCACATCCCGGGCTGAATATCAGGATGTGCAGAGTATGCATGGGCATGTCCCCCCTACCTGTGCCGCATACATTACTGATGCACTCCAGCACTTTGGGATTTATGCTAGGGGTAATCCACGTTTGAATATTGTGTCGGGGGCATCAGTGGGTTGCGCATAGCACAACACTGTTGCGCCATGTGCAACCCTTTTGAATATCTGGACTGTAGAGTTTTAGTATTTATTGAATATCTGTTGCCAGTAGCTGCTGTATTTATTTTATCTGCAGCAGTTGGAAACAAGCCCTGGAAGCACTCGGATAAACTAAAGCACATTGGCATAGATGTTAAAAACACACCAATGATGTCTCTAAGGTTGTCAAAAATACATAAATGCCAAAACCTTTATGTTGGAAATTGTTGTGACAAATGAAGGGCTTTAAAACATTTCAGAAAAGTATTACAGCTTGGGGGTTAAAAAATAAACTGCATATAACTCTCTGGGGTTTATGGCCATTATAACAGCTCTGTTAATTTTTATCTTAACTTGGTAAAAGGATAGTAATATAATTTGTGTAGTATTGTTAATTTATAAACAATTCTTTTTATTTATTTCTTTGTAAACTGGTTACTGGAAGAGGCATACTAAGTTGAGACTAGTTTCTAGATGTGACAACGTGGGGAAGCGCTACAGAAGAAATGGGTGCATTCATGAAAAACTTGTACCAATAGCCTGTACATTTGTTTTCTTAAATAAAAAGTAAGCAAAAATGAAAAAAAAATATTTTTAAAATGCTTTTGTAATCATTGGTGCATGCACATATACATACAGTATGAGAGAACTGTTGTCCGAAGCTTCCAGCAACTAAATAATTTTTCTTGTCTATCCCCTACTTGTCACACTGTTCTGGAGCCAAAATGCAACATTGAATGACAAAGTTGTTATCATTATGTGTAAACATCAAGTATTACTTTCTTGCTTTGAAATAAAGGTGTCTTTGCTTCACGGAGATGTGCTTTTTTACAGCCAAAATCTGAGTTTATTTCAACACTTTCACCTGTTTTGTGCTCCTGCATAGCCTGTTCTGAATATTACAGCTGCGTCCACTACTCTTGCATTCAGAACATGGCCTCAATACTTTGTTTCATTGTTCAGCTAGTAGCCCTTGTTCTGTGCCCCCTTTAGTCAGTGATGTCCTCATTCCTCAGGCACTTTTAGCCACTTGCAAAGGTGTGTCTGTTAAGGAGGAGTGTTTGCTCAATTCGCACAGCAACCAAATCACATCCATGCTTCCTGGATGTGTGTACAGAACCTGCCCCCCACCCGTATCATACCTCAGCCCCCATGAGATTCCTGGGGCTTCTGATGTGTCAGAGTATTGGAGAGGGATATAAATCTGGTCAATTTCATTGTCGGGCCCCCTTTTGTTTTGGACCTTGCTCAAGTGAACTGCTCCATGCCTGCACTCGAAAAGCCAGCTTCATTCAGAACACCACATGGCCATGATTGCTGCATTCAGAATGCTGACTCACCTGAATTACGATCAGATCACTCTTCCCAGCTGTGTAGGTAAGGGGGTAGTTTTGAGGTCATTTGGGGGTAATCAGTGGCAGAGAGCATTCATGAATGTGGCATACAGATAGTTGTAATCAGTACCAAGGGAGTAGCTGGAAAACCCAATATCTGTTTTCAGATTCCATACCTGGATGTGTCAGAGTACGCTCAGAACAAGGTGTGTGCAGGCCAAAGTTTATTTTAATGTAGCTTTTAGTTATTATGTTACATTCTATGGTGTTTGGTATTGGTGCACTCAATCTCCAGGGAAACTTGCCTGGCCAGTAGAAACAACAGAAATTAAGGAAAAAGTGTGAGATTAACAAAAAGCACTGCTTATATAAGGATAGCCAGTAAGTGATCTGAATTACACAAATGTAGAGCATTAAAAACTTGCAATGTGTGCAAGCATGTTTTTTTTTAGCGTTGCAAGCTCAGGCTGATTTATATAATTTGTTAACATAAGGGACTGAAACTGCTGTTAGCTGCCCCTGAGCCTGAGTCTGTACTGGACTGCAAAAAATATGTTGGTCTTTGGTGGGTATTTAAACTGTTTTCTATGCCCCTAGATCTGTTTCAGTGACCAACAATTTACAAAATATGCTTGGATTTGGAGGTTACGATTGTGTGTGTGTGTGGGGGGTAGGGTGCTGCCACATATCACATGGTCTTAACATGGGTGGGTGCTGAACACCCCTATGTTTGTTACTCAGCATGCAGCCATTTTGAGACCATGTGGTGTGTGGTTGTGGTGGTGGGGTTTAATTTCTACAAATGATGAATGTTATTTATTTAGCTGTGTTTTTGTCTGTTTTGCTGGGAAATGTCCTGTACAGAAACTTGCTCCACATAGTGATAATATGGCTAGATGCTGAATTCAGTGACCCTTTGTTTGGTGCTCAGCATGTAGCCATTTTGAGACCATGTGGGGTGTGGTGGAGGTGGTGGTGGAGTGGAGGACTTGGTACTTTCTCCAAATGATGAACGTTATTTATCTAGCTGTGTTTTTATCTGTTTTGCTTGGAAATGTCATGTACAGAAGCCTAATTTGTGTGGTCTTAACATGGCTGGATGCTGAATTCAGAGAACCTTTGTTAGGTGTTCAGCATGTAGCCATTTTGAGACCATGTGGTTTGTGGTGGTGGTGGTGGTGAGGGGGATGGCGGTTGGTACTTTCTCCAAATGATGAATGTTATTTATTTAGCAGTGTTATTATCTGTTTTGCTGGAAAATGTCATGAACAGAAGCTTGGTCCACATGGTCTTAACATGGCTGGATGCTGAATTTAGTTACTCTTTGTTTGGTGCTCAGCGTGTAGCCATTTTGAGACTATGTGTGTGTGGGGGGAGGCATTGGTACTTTCTCTAAATGATGAATGTGATTTATTTAGCTGTGTTTTTATCTGTTTTGCTTGGAAATGTCATGTACAGAAGCCTGATCTGCGTGGTCTTAACATGGCTGGATGCTGAATTCAGAGAACCTTTGTTTGGTGCTCAGCATGCAGCTACTTTGAGACCATGTGGTTTGTGGTGGTGGTGATGAGGGGGGTAGAGGTTGGTACTTTCTCCAAATGTTGAATGTTGGTTTATTTTGCTGTTGTATTATCTGTTTTGCTGGAAAATGTTGCGAATGGAAGCCAGGTCCACATGGTCTTAACATAGCTGGATGCTGAATTCAGTGACCCTTTGTTTGGTGCTCAGCATGCAGCCATTTTGAGATTGTGTGTGTGTTGGGGGGGGGCATTGTTACTTTTTCCAAATGATGAATGTTATTTATTTTGCTGTGGTTTTATCTGTTGTGCTTGGAAATGTCATGGGATGGTGGTAATGAGGGGGGTAGAGGTTGGTACTTTCTCCAAATGATGAATGTTGGTTTATTTTGCTGTCGTATTATCTGTTTTGCTGGAAAATGTTGGAATGGAAGCCTGGTCTGCATGGTCTTAACATGTCTGGATGCTGAATTCAGTGATCCTTTGTTTGGTGCTCAGCATGCAGCCATTTTGATACCGTGTGTGGGGGGGGTGGGTGTTGGTACTTTCTCCAAATGATGAATGTTTTTTATTTTGCTGTGGTTTTATCTGTTTTGCTGGAAATGTTGTGAATGGAAGCCTGTTCCTTGCTGGTCCTACAAGATAGGCACTTCCCTATCACTGCAAGAAGGGTCAGAGGCTGTTACTCCTGCTGGATCGCTAAAGACCTACTCTCCCATATATAAGACAGTGATTGTGCTTGGGAGGCCTTCAAGATGTCCCCCTCCAATGCCCTCTGGGATGCATATAGGTACCATCGAAAGCAGTGCAAACACTTGACTAAATCCCTGAAGCAGAGCTATTTTTGCAGCCTCCAGAAGGATAGTCTTGGTGATCCTAGAAAATTCTGGGAATCCATCAGATCCCTCCTAACCCCTTTCAATCTGGCAAGTCTGCCCCACAGCTAAATTCCTATTCAGGCCTGGTGACTGACCCTCTGGCAGTGGCCCGAGCCTTCAATGATAAATTCACTGACTGCTCTGTGCTTCTCTGCAAGCTCCCGTGTGGCCAGCCTGGTGAATCAGCTGACCACCCTAACCCCCCCCACATAGACTCCTCACACCCTAGTCCCCCTTTCTCCATTCCCCCTTTCTATTTTAATGCAGTCTCTTTCCATGACATCTCTAAGCTACTCAAATGCTTCCCTAAACATGGCTCCCAAGGGTCTGATGAACTCTCCCCTATCTTTCTTAGACTGATCTCCCCTGCCATTGGCAAACCCCTCACCTTTAACTTGCCCTGTCCAGCTCCACCATGCCTGATCTGTGGAACCCCGCAACAGTGATCCCCATTTTCAAAGCTGGTGACCCCCACTCCACCGACAACTACTGGCCTACATCCATCCTCCCACACCTAAGTAAGCTTCTCAAGAAAATCATCCACCGCCAGCTTACTGAACACATCACAAAGTACAACCTCATGTGCAGCCAGCAACATGGCTTTTGAAAGAATCATAGTACCTCCACTGCCCTCACACTGCTGACTGATCACATCCTCATAAATATGGACAATGGGAGAGCCACAGGCGCTGTCTTCGTTGAACTCTCCAAGGCTTTTGACTTGGTGAACCATACCCTCCTCCTCTTGAAACTACATCTCCTTGGCTGTTTCCACAAGGTATCTAACTGGTTTAAGAGCTACCTGTACCTTTCTGATCATTCCAAATATGTTTGTATAGGCCCTGCTTGCCGGTCTCAACCAGTGTGTCCACAGGGATCCATTCTGGGTCCCCTGCTTTTTTCCTTATTTATCAATTCCCCTCCCTTAGACAGTCTGACCTGTCACTCCCTCCCCTATGCTGATGAGCACATCCTTTTTTTCAGTGATAAATCCCTCTCCCGCATTTCCACCATCCTCACCCAAAACTATGGAGCTGCCCACAACTGGTTTGCAGCCAGCCTCCTCCTGGTTAATGCAAAGAAAACAAAGTCAATGCTGTTTGGGTCAAACCCCTTTCTAGCCAAGATCAAACCTCCCTCCTCTCTCAACACATTCTCCCCAGATGGCCAGGTTCTTCAGAATGTAGAAACCTTAAAGTACCTAGGTGTCCTGCTTGACCCCTTCCTCTCCTTCTCTGAGCACATTAACACAGTAGTTCACAGAATACATCAAAATCTGGGTGCAGCCTACAGATTTTGGCACTACCTCACCCCTGAGGCTTGCCTAGCAATAGTCCAGGGTAACCTACTCCGAATACTTGATTACTGTTCCTCCATCTACCCCAGGTCATCCTCAACCATCATGGCCAAACTCTCAACTGCCTACAATAGTGCCTGTTGTTTCAACTTACTGGATGCTTATTGCACCCACCGCTGTGTCCACTATGAGTCACTGGAGTGGCTCCCACTACAAGGCTGCTTTGACCTTGCTCTCTGCTGCTTGGTTGATAATGCCATCCGCTTTGGCCAAGAGTCCCCTCTCACAGCTCTCTTCAAGTCAGAAACATGTGCTGCTGCCTCCACTCAATTACAACCCTCCCACTCTATATTCATAGAGTATCTACCAACATGGGTGAGAAAGCCATATCAGCTGCAGTCCTCTCGCTATGGAATATGTTGCCCACTGAGCTTCACTCCCTGTACAGTGACTGACTGTTCAAATCCCACTTCAAAGACTGGCTTCTTACTGAGTCTTTCTGCCAGTGTTTTTCCGGTAGAGTTTTCCCCTCCCCTAGACATCCACTACTCCCTGGAATCAGATTCTTAGTTACCTCCCTTGATTTTTTCTTGCAAACTATACAACTCTTAGCTCGTACACCCCCCCACCATTTTTTGTCCGGCTAGTACTGATACCTTATTTTATGCTGTTTTTACTATTACAGTATTTGGAATTTATCACCCTGTATTATGATTATGGACCTAATACTGTCATTCTCAATTGTTCTATTTTCTTTTATCACTTTTGTAATTCATTGTGTAAACTAATTTTTCCATGTTCTATGTATTTTTTTCTTTTTCTGTTGTTTGCTCCAGTGTCATTGTTCTTGGCCCTTGTTGTGCCTGAAAACGGTCCCTGGGATCAGTGTACTTACCTGGTTATCAAATTCATAAATAAATAAAATGTTCTTAACACAGATAGATGCTGAATTAATTGACCCTTTGTTTGGAGTTCAGTGTACAGCAATTCTGAGACCATTTGGTTTGTGGTGTTGGAGGTGGGGGGATGGTTGGTACTTTCTCCAAATGGTGAATGTTATTTATTTTGCTATGTTTTTATCTTTTATGCCGGGAAATGTTGTGAATGGAAGCCTGGTCTGCATGGTCTTAACATGGCTGTATGCTGAATTCAATGATCCTTTGTTTGGTGCTCAGCATGCAGCCATGTTGTGACCGTGTGTGTGTTGGGGGGGGTGCTGGTACCTTCTCCAAATGATGAATGTTATTTATTTTGCTGTCTTTTTATCTGTTTTGCTAGGAAATGTTGTGTACTGAACCCTGCACTGCATGGTTGTAACATGGCTCAATGCTGAATTCAGTGACCCTTTGTTTGGTGCTCAGCGTGCAGCCATTTTGAAACTATGTGGTTTCTGGTGGTGGTAGTGGGGGGGTTGGTACATTCTCCAAATGATGAATGTTATTTATTTTGCTCTGTTTTTATCTGTTTTGCTGGGAAATGTCATGAACAGAAGTCTGGTCCACATGGTTTGAACATGGGTGGATTCTGAATTCAGAGATCCTTTGTTTGGTGCTTAGCATGCAGCCATTTTGAGAGCATATGTGTGTGTGGGGGGTTGGGGGTGTTGGTACTTTCTCCAAATGATGAATGTTATTTATTTAGCTGTGTTTTTATCTATTTTGTTACTAAATGTTGTGTACAGAACCCTGCTCGGCATGTTCATAACATGGCTGGTTGCTGAATTCAGTGGCCCTATGTTTGGTGCTCAGCATGTAGCCATTTTGAGACCATGTGGTTTGTGGAGATGGAGGTGGTGGTGGGGTGAAGGTTGATTCTTTCTCCAAATGATGAATGTTATTTATTTTGTTGTGTTTGTATCTGTTTTGCTGGGAAATGTCATGAATAGAAGTCTGGTCTGAATGGTCTTAACATGGCTGGATGTTGAATTCAGTGACCCTTTGTCCTTTGTTTGGTGCTCAGCATTAGGGTTGTCAGAACCCTCTGAAGTTCTGGGTTCTAGTTCTAGTCTAGAACTTTGGAAAAAGTTCTAGGGTTCTAATCTTTTTTAGAACTTTTTAGAACTCGAATCCTATTTTTTAATTGTGCTGCCAGTAATGAAGATAGTAATGAAATACATGTAAAGGAAAAACTGTTTAATATAAGGGGGAGAGAAATGATCATGTGTGACACTGACAGGAATATGACTAGGTTTATCTATGGTTTCTTCTGTTTGCTAAAGCCAGCAACTTAATACGTAACAGGCCCACCCACCCACCTGTATGTTAAAAGTTTTCCTGCTGCAGCTGCATCATAGTTCCTTAGTGAAAGAAAGAGGCACATTAGCCATTTATGTACTCAATTATATATACTCATCGTCATGAATTGTTAGAAAAAAATAACTGATATTACCTAATCTCAGCTATTTGCTGCTTTGTGTTTTAAATGAGTAAATCAAAAGTTGCTATGTTTAAAAGAAAGCTTTTATAACAAAGTCAAACCAAGGTACTGCAGCCGCAGCACATGAAACTGTTGCAAAACATATTATGTCATAACGTAGTCAGTCAAGACATTTGAATAAAAAAAATATGCCAGTCATTGTTGCTGGCAAAAATGCATGCAATTTTCTAAGATAATGCATACATACACCAACATTCTTGTTGGCAAATTGAAGTAATACATACAACTTTCTAAGATGATGCATTTTTGCAGCTGATACGTCAATAAAATCTGTATTTCAGTCACATAAATAAAAAAAGTGGTTTCCTCACCACATACTAACTTAAGGAACATTTAATGTAGCTGCAGCAGTTGGCATGTGATGTTTAAGGGACAGTGTTTGTCAACTCTATTATGTATCAAATTATCACTACTTGTAAAGCAAAAACACTTTATGATAGGTCACATTCCGTGAAAACTGCTGATGCAGATTTTCTTTTATTTCTGATTTTATTCTTTTTTTAAAGGGGACAGGACAACTGTGCTAGGTGGCATCAGTTTGCAATGTATTTAATAAGAAAAAAAAAATATATATATATATATTATATTTATAGTAGGTTTGGTCTGTCATCATCTCTTTCCTCACCATCCCCAGCCGATCATGAATCTGTAAACAAAAGGACTAAAACAACACCCACCTTTCACCCCATCACCCATTCCACTTTTCATCCACCACCCTCATCTGTGCAGTAGCACCCATACCACCCTTACACCCATGTTAAAACCAACCCACAACCCTCACCCCCTCAAGCGTGTATTCCACCCTCCTACCTCACCCAAATGTTTAAACTACCCCCACACTTAGTCATGAACTACCATTCATGTCACCCTTCTGCATCCCTCACCCATGTTAATACCGAATCCCCCAACCATCACCCATGTACTAGCATCCATGCCATCTTTCTCCCTCTTGCATCCATGTTAAACCAACCTACAGCCCTTTCCCACCCTCCAGCACCCATTCTACCCTCCTCCCTCTCTCAAATGCTAAAACTACCACATGCTTACTCAAGAAAAATGAAACTCTTGCCTCCCAATGAGCCATACTTAACTGTTCCTTAATAAACAACACTCATGTGAAAAACTGTCTTTTCAATTGCTTTCTTCTTATGGACAACATTCTGTACAGTCCTCTTCATGGAACCAGTAATTTGAGAGTTGTTGCTATTATGCCATGGTTTGTGTACAACAGAATGTTAAACACGAGCTATTGTGGTATGAGACCTGTGCTTACAGAATATGTGCTCACCCATGACGTAGGTAAAACTCTAGATGACTCTATTTCCTGGAAGAGACTTGTAACAGGATGCTGCCCACAGAAACATAACAATACAAAATACAGTTTTTCCCATAACTTTTTATTCAGTAAGATAAGTTACATATGGATCATTTTGGTTTATGGCTAACATTTCCATAATTGAAAAAATAATAAACAGCTACCAATTAGAACTCATTGTTTTGTCCTCTTTAAAATTGAAAAATAGACGGCCCCCAGTCCCAGCCCATACTGATGTACTACAAAGTCACAGAAGGTAAATCCAAAAATAAATGTTTGCACTTTAACTATAAATAATATGATACAGAAATGATTGACATGACAGTATCCCTTTTATGCCAAATTTGGGCCTGTTCCCACTGATGTTAAAATTGCCCTGTATATAAAACTTGTTGACGTTAGACCCTAGCTACCAAGCAGTTTGCCATGAAATGGTGAAAGTTTTGGGGGGTATATAGTCCAAGATAGTAGATCGAGAAAGGAGAGAGACAACCAAAGTCATCACAGTCTGTAATAGTTTCATTTTTGGTGCAGAGAGACTCTGTCCCACACAATATTTACCAGCCACCACCATCTGAGTTGTCATCACCATCAACATTCACAACATCAATCACTTCAGGATCAGTTTGTATACTCTTGTAGGGATACGAAAATCTTGACATTAACTTTAATAAAAGTTAACGTGTGTACATTTTCTGGCAGCAACCTATTTCTGGTGTCTGTCACAGTATTGCCAGCTGTACTAAACATGCATTCTGAAGAGACACTTGTTGCAGGACAACCAAGATATTTACAGGCTTCATCATACAGCTCTGACCAAATCGACTTTTTTGATCTCCAGTATTCAAAAAGGCATGCATCAATAGAAATAGGCAGTTCTTGCAGGTAACTGTCTCCCATGATGGACAGAGACTGCTCAGAAGAGAAATCAGCATAAGCTGGTATAGCAGCAATTTGGGAAAGGTTTTGCCACAGATTTAGCTTGCTACTAAGGGTTGAAGAAGTGGCAGCTGTGGAACAACTACTGTTAATGTTTGGTGACTTTTCCAGTTCTGTATCCCTTTGTGAAGATAAACCTGCATGTTGTGGTGATGACAACCTGCGAGTACTGTGCGTGTCTGTTTTTGACTCCTGTGAGTGCTGCAGCTCATCTAGCAACAGACATTTGTACTGCTCTATATAATCTGTTTTTAGAAGATATATAGCCTTGAACCTGGGATCTAAGAGAGTTGCAAGGATGTAGAGTTTTGATTTCGTCATTGCAACTAATTTGTCATTGGTTTTGAAGTGCTTGCTCATTCTCTTTACGAGATTCCCATGATACAGGCAACATGTTGTCTGAGCTTCAGATCGGCCTTTTTCTATTTGTAGATTTAGAACACTAAGATGATGTGAAATCAGCATTATGAGTGGGATAACCTGACTCACAGATGTGCCTTCAGAAGACATGTCCCTTGTAGCTGTCTCAAAAAGAGCTAGGTTGCAGCACACTGTCTCCATTAATTTCCACTGCAGCACAGACAGCACAATGCCATCTCCAATAATGTAACTGGAGCGATACTCATGTACAGCTTGCTTTTGCTCCAAGAGGTGCTGCAGCATATAAAGTGTTGAGTTCTAACAAGTGGAAACACTCTGAATCAGCTTTTGCTTGGGCAACTTGTGTTTTTTTTGCATTTCGGACAATGTCCGTATAGCCTTGGTTGAATGTGAAAAGTGAGTCACAATTTTTTTGCAAACAGCAATCATATCATCCACTTGTGTTTCTTTGCTGAGAAATCCAGTGACAATTAAATGTAAGCAATGTGCAAAGCAAGAAGCATGCATAAATCTTCCATCCTGTACTGCTTTCAAGATGTTGGCTCCATTGTCACTTACTATGAAGCCACATTTTAGACCGTGAGAATAAACCCATTCATCAAGGAGGTCATTTAGTTCATGCAAGAAGTTTGCAGCTGTATGACTTTGCCCAAATTTCTTTATATGCAGCAGTGCCATCTTCTGGGGTGTCTTTGTTTTTGAAGAACCACAAGAAAATGTGACCCAATGAGCGGTAAGGGACATGTAATCTATGTTTTGAGTGCTGGTCCACATATCTGTTGTGACATGAATAACCCCACCCTCTGCAGTTTTAAGTGCAAGCATCACTGTCACTTTTAAAGCCCGATAAATGTTTAGTATTTCAACATAGGAAAAGTACCTTCGATGAGGAACTTTGTAACGAGGCTCTGCTAGTTTCAAGAGCTCCCTAAAATCCTCATGATCTACCAAAAAGTATGGGAGAAGGGCTCCAGCTAACAGTTCACCAATTCTGTGATTAAGATGAAGGGTCTTTGGGTGATTTTTAGTAAAGGTATTCTTCCTTTCAAATGCTTGAGTCAGTGTTAGCTGTTTACAACATGTCCCTGCTGGTTTATTATACACTGCACTTCAATGGGCAGATGGACGCTGGGATGGTGGACTAGGACTTATACATTCAGTGCCATCACTGGATGTGCAACTGGTACTAATGGTGCTGGCATTGGTGGGAACAATGATCCTAGGGCTGGCAGTGGTTCTGTCTGCATCAAGTTCAGACAACTCAGTATCCATTTCATATTCCTCCTGACCCTTCTCACACACAGTCTGGAAGATGGAGGACATGGGTTTTGGGCGATCAAGTAAAACTGAATGCTTTTTCAGATGGCGTTTAAGAGCTGTAGTGCCAAGGCATGACACAACTTTACCACGGCGTACACTCTGTTTACACAGGGAACAAATTGCTCTGCATGGATCAGTTTTACTGACAGAGAAATAATTCCACACCTCAGATGTGACAGATTTTGTTCGAGTGCTAGGAAGATAGCTAAAGACTGTTTGCGTCTTTTCACCTGTCCTAACAGAACCCGGGACATGCTCCTTGGTGCTAGAAGAGTGGGCAGAAGACTCTGATGGATTTTCATTGCTGGCCAACACAGAAGTGGTGGATTCAATGGATATGTCCTTTTCATTATCAACAGTGCTGGATGTATTTGCAAGTGCACTACCTGATTCATTGTCAGCAGACTTGCTCATTTCACTTTGTTGAGGAAGTAATGTTACATCGCAAGACACAACAGTGTCGGACTGAGACAAAGAGCTACTGTCTGAGTCAGAGAGCGACTCACTGTCACTTGCATTATTGCTGCTAGTCACAGGGATCTTAACAGCATGAATGGCATACCTTATGGTGCCTCTCCTTGTGACCCCAGCAGCTGTACAGGTTTTCTTAAAAGGTCCCCCTTTACCACACTTCACTGTTGCTCTTTTGCTGTTTCTTGAATTTTATCACATGAAACATTTTGGTTATTTCTGCTAGCACCAGGATTACCACTACCACCAACACCTGCTCCAACACCAGCACCAGATGCTTCATCTATGATGGTGTCAACCATAACAGTACCAGTATACTGCAGTGAACACACCCACACCCACACAATTCCTGTGTAAGAAAGCAATGTGATCTGTGATCGCTGGCTACAACTCCAAAATTTTATTTTGATTGTGTGACACTGTGATGCAGTGGACTGGAAGTAATTAAAGAATATGATGGTTTGCAACTAAAGGGTCCAGGTTCAAGGCTTACAGAATGATTGGGCTGCTGGGCACAGGCATACACATAGCAGTCAAGGGGCGCACATCAGCAGGGTCATGAGCTGACCACAGGAGATGGAGTCACATGCACAACTCAGGGAATAAGAATTATATTTCTACGCTTCTGTCATGTAAGGGTAATACCAACACACAACTGGCCACTGGGCTTCTCTGTGTAACACACACTTGGTAGGGTACAGTGCAGTCAAGGCCACACAGCAGCAGGGTGCTGGGCTGACCACAGGAGATGGAGTCACATACACAACTCAGGGAATGAGAATTATATTTCTACGCTTCTGTCATGTAAGGGTAATACCAACACACAACTGGCCACTGGGCTTCTCTGTGTAACACACACTTGGTAGGGTACAGTGCAGTCAAGGGCCACACAGCAGCAGGGTGATGGGCTGACCACAGGAGATGGAGTCACATACACAACTCAGGGAATGAGAATTATATTTCTACGCTTCTGTCATGTAAGGGTAATACCAACACACAACTGGCCACTGGGCTTCTCTGTGTAACACACACTGGGTAGGGTACAGTGCAGTCATGAGGCACACTGCAACAGGGTGATGGGCTGACCACAGGAGATGGAGTCACATACGTAACACACAACTCAGGGAATGAGAATTATATTTCTACACTTCTGTCATGTAAGGATAATACCAACACACAACTGACCACTGGGCTTCTCTCTGTAACACACACTGGGTAGGGTACAGTGCAGTCAAGGGGTACACAGCAGCAGGGTGATGGGCTGACCACAGGAGATGGAGTCACATACATAGATAACACACAACACAGGGAATGAGATTTATATTTCTAAGCTTCTGTCATGTAAGGGTAATAACAGCACACAACTCGGGAGATGGGAGCAGAGAGTCACATACACAACACAGGGACTCAGGAGTGGAGAAGTAGAAATCTCACACACACACTGAGGAGTGGTGTCCCAAAAAATTAACTGCCTGCCTTCAGTCAGTGCCTTACTGCCAGTGCCTTGTGCCGTTGTATAAGGACTAATAAGGACTGGAATATTTGAGGGTGAAAGACAAGAGGAGGATCCCCCTTAGCAGCACAGCACAATGAGCTTGAGCACAGTCCTTATACTCTGTCCTGACAAATTTATTTGCCTTTTTTTGCCTCTTATTATATACTTGTTGCTGGCAGCTGCTGAGTGTACACTGTGCAGTGCTGCAGTTTCAAAACCACATTCACAAAGGTTCTTCTTTCTGTATTTTTTAATTCTCTCTCCTGATATTGATCGATCCCTTCCCAATTCCTGATTAGTCCCTCCACCTGAACCTCCCCTAGTCCCACACCCGACCGTTAATTTATTGAGCCTTTTCAGCCTTTCTCATTCTTGGTCTCTCAGGCCTGGGCCCTGCCCCCCCTTCCTTTCCTTCCCCCTCAAACCTTTCAACGTTTGCTTAGCCCTTTTTCACAGGAAAATGGATGATGAACTGGGAATTTTTTAAAAAATTCAGGTAAGCACTGCAGCAACTAGCAAGTGCTGCAGTCCAATTGCGGCCACACCAACCTGGGCCCTGGCCTAAGTATCAAACAAGAATGCTGGCTGCGGTACATTACAGTATTGCACAGGCTGCTGCTGCCTCCTGAAATCCTCAGGATCCAAATCGCACTCTCGGGGCTTGCATCCACCTAAATACCCTCCACAGATCCCGCGTCTTGCGCAGCTTACTCGACCCCCACCTGACCACATAGTGAAAGGTCAGGTGGTGAGGATGACTTCACTTGAGCGTAAGTACGCTACGCAAGCGCAAAGTGTGAGAGAACTCGCGGTGGATTCTGGCAGCCTCAACAACACTGCTGCTGCTGCACCCCCCCACCACATCGGGGCTGCCTGCTGGGACATGCCTCCTCCCCACACATACCCCCACACCTCCCCCCCACGTCGGGGCTGCCTGCTGGGACGTGCCTCTTCCCCACACACAAGTCATCAGCTGGGGCCAGGAAAAAGATGTCATGGGAGTTAGAAGGACTCAGATTTTATTTACTTATTTATTTATTTATTTATTTATCAAGTCTAGGATTACAAATACCTTTGAGCCATGGCTCTTTTACAAAGGTTCCACATCAGAGAAATACAAATTATGGGGAACATCAAGACAGGCATTGCAACAATGTGGACATTGCAAACAGAGTACAGGTTAATACAGTTCAAGGGTAGCATTGTAACAAGGGCAGCCAGCGGCATTTGTCAGAGAAAATGGACAACAGATAAGAAGTGCCAGAGTCATAGGGAGAGGGAAGAGGGTGGGGCGGAGAAGGAATGTAGGAAGGGTGGCGAGAGGGTGAAAAGTGCAGCATTGGGTATACCAAGATGTGAGGGTAGAATCCAGTGGGGGGGGTGACAACTAGAGCAGAAAGGGAAGTGGAGAAACAAGGTTAAGCTGGGCAGTCACAGGAGCTGTTGGTAGTGAGATAGTCCCGGAGCCTAGTTTTAAACATACCAATAGTTGGGGCAGAGGAGATGGTTGGGCTGAGGCCATTGAACCAGAGTGGCGCTCGATAAGCAAAAGAGCGTTGTCCCTGTGAAGTGTGACAGTGGGGGACTTTCAGTAGCTGTAGCGTGGATCTCCTAAGGCACCATTTGTTAATTCGGTGTTGTAACAGAGTTGAGACCCCAGAAGGTGCAAGGCCAAGGTAGATTTTTTTCACCATGGAGCAGGTGAGAAACTTTATGTAGTTTGATAGTTGGAGCCAGCCAGTCTGAGTGTACAGGTCACATGTGTGGGTGAGAAGGTGAGCACCAGTGATGAGCCGACATGCTTTATTTAAGGCAGTTGAGAGGCATCTAAGGGTTGTGGTTGTGGCCGAGGCATAAATGATGAGACCATAGTCTATTACAGAGAATACAAAGCTCAGGACTGCAACCTTCAAAGCTTCTGGCGTGAGGTGTGGTCTGTGTTTGTAGAGGAGACCAAACCCTTTTGCGAACCTTTTAGTGTTCGAGTTCTAAGTTAGAACTCGAACACCAGGGTTCGAGGAAGGTTTGAATCTTTGACGAACTAGTTCTGACAACACTACTCAGCATGCAGCCATTTTGAGACCACGAGTGTGTGTGTATGTGGGGGGGGTTGGTACTTTTTCCAAATGCTGAATGTTATTTATTTAGCTGTGTTTTTTTCTGTTTTGCTTTGAAATGTTGTGTACGGAAGCCTGCTCCTCATGATCTTAACATGGCTGAATGCTGAATTCAATGACCCTTTGTTTGGAGCTCAATGTGTAGCCATTTTGAGACCATGTGGTTGGGGGGGGACTCCAACAAAGTAACTACATTGAGAAGTCTAGACTGCAAATGCAAAAGTACAGAGAATGGCAGAAGCAGAAAGCATTTTAGAAAGCTGAGCATACAATGCCAAGCAAATTAACCACCTGAGGAACTGAACAAAAAAAGCAGTGCCAAAGAGAAATGTGCAAGGAACAAAAAAGACAACAACATGCGGCAATGTCAGCACAGTAGAAGAGGCGCGTAAATGAAAAAGTGGCAGAAATACCAGGAGGCAAATCAACCAAAAACACAAAAAACACAACCAACACAGCAGCAGTGCAAGTTGATGTCACTGATACAGCTCCAGTTGTGTACACCCTATCTAATGTCGCCATCTGGAAGGCAGTTCAAAGGGCATGAGCAGGACTGCCAAAATCAACTACACAGTTTGCATTAACAATAGCGAAAGTAATTTTGTTATTTTCACCAGCAAACCAGGAAGCAATGTCAAGGAGAAGCCTAAACATTCCATATGCTGATGCCGAAGTGACATTTTGAAAACAAAGTACATTACAGCAACAAGTCACTGTTGCCACTCTAATGTACTCGTGGGACCCCGGCACTATTTTCTCCATGTTTTGCCCCCCCTCGCTTAATCATCTTTGACTTGGAGTTGACTATCCTAAGTTATGGGGTTTGTGGGGGGCAGCGTTCACTGCATGGGGGGCTCAGGGGGTGAAGCCCCCTGCATGGGGGGCTCAGGGGGTGAAGCCCCACAAAAAAATAACAGTTTCCCCGATGAATTTATGCTGACCGCAACTTTCAGTCGACATAAATCAATCACTGTAGTATCGCATCAGAAAAAAGTTGTCACTGTGGTGTCATGGATCCTAAACATTCAATGCTGTTGAAACTTGGAGAAGAACATTTTGGAGGCCATGAAGGAAAAACTGAAGAATAGACAACAGAAATCAGAATGGGTCAGAGCAGCACTGGATCTGAAAAAATATAAGCTGCTACATGAGGCAAGCGCAACCCTTGGTGTTAGCTGGACAACGCTTATGATTATGAATACATCTCATACTGAACAAATGCTTGGAAAAAATTTGCACAAATCTACATTGCCTGTGGAAACTACCAACAAAGTGAGAAGCTTTTTTAAACAGTTAGCCACCCCTCTGCCTTACAAGAAGGCATTTTTAAAAAGAAGCCAATCTACCAAAGCCTTCCTATCGAAGAGCATTGAGGAACTGTGTGAAGAGGCATAATGTGACCAACTGGTTTCTGCCTGTGTTGTCCCCTGTTGGTCTCCGAAAGGTTCCCGTGGCGAGCAGCCACATGACAGTTGTCACTTTTGTCTCCACAGACATTGCATGGCTCCGTCTTGTGGGTGCCTGCATCTCCTCACTGCACAGCTCACAGAGCTGCCTCAGAATGGACCTGTTCAGGCAGTACCATCCCACAATATCCATGTCACTGTAGTTCTCGAAGGTGGTGCAGGCACGGCACCACCTGTTCTGGGCATACTGCTGACAGGCCCTTCCTTGGCTATGTCGCTGTTTGTCCTGCCCCCTCACACCCCTCATTATGGCCTCCATCAGGAAGGGCACACTATCCATGGCCCCTGATGTCCTGTCTCCACCTGGCGGTCAGCAGCTGCAGGCTCTGTGCCACACTGGTGCACTGCCTGGCACTGTGTCTGCCTGTCCCTCATGCTCTCTTTGCCCCTGGCTCCCTGTCCACTGCTACCTTTGACCCTCTCCCCCTGTGGCTGCCTGTGACAGTCTCTCTGTCTCTCACTCACTCTGTCTCCCTTGGTCTGTCTTTCTGTTTGTCTGTCCTTCCTTCTTGCTGTGTTTTGCCACTATCTCTCTCGCTCCCTCTCACAAGTGCTGTCTGTGTGCTTGCGCCTTGTTTTTATAGGCTCAAGTCTGCTTGGCACATCCAGGTTTTGCTCTGCACTTGCACCATGGTTCCATGGTTGAATATCGCACTGCGCCAGATATTCATGGACACACCCCCTGCTCTTGCGCTTGCATTCATTTTAGTTGCACATTGGTGCAATGGGTTTTGCACTGTGCCATGGCTCCCACTGAATATTGCTCCTTGGCACATGTCCTCACATGCACCAGCACAACTCAGTTGCGCCATGCACAACTGCTTTGAATATCCTGGCCACTGTATTTTGTGCTTGTTTTATAATTATCGTGCTACTTCAGTATATTTCTATTCAAGCTTTCCTTGTTGCAATTGATAGAACAAATAACTGAGTTAACAAATGAGGAGATATTCTAGTTTTGTCTCTGTGAAATAAAACACTAAGATTTACCCATAATGCTCTTAGACTGTGTCTTATCTGGTGCTGAATATGGTATTCCTCTAGGTGACTTTATGCAGCCTAAATGTATGGGAGTAGTCCTCACCCTGCACGGTAATATTGTTTGTAGACTACTATGATTAAGAAAGCAATTTTTTGTACACAATTGAACAATATGGAAAGACTGTACTATTATTGGGTAACGAATTGACAACAAAAGTGGTATTAACAACAATGAAAAATGCAGCTCTCTATATGTCACTTGGGATGAAAAAAAATGGATAGACTGCCTGTGACATTCAGTTTGCTTTATAAACTTGTAAATGCTTAAGGTATTGTGTAGATGTTATATGCAGTGTACATATGGTGAGATGGTTCAGGCTCTGTGTCTTCTTCTTTAATGACAGTCAAGGTGCTGGTCTCCAGTGGTTCTGTAAGAAGAAGAAAAAATATCTACAAGAAATATGGGTTTTATGCTATGACAAAAAACAATCGTTGCCTCTGATTGGTTTGCTGTTCATGACAACAGGAATGGTACTGTCTTGTTTTCCTTGTGCAGCACCGTAGAAAGAAGTGCCAGTCTGTGGTTACCAGTGCAGACAAAACATTTAAATAATAAGAGCTTTTGATGCAAGAGGTGAGTTAATATAAAAAATGTATAGTGCCTAGAAGTGTTAAAAGGTCATTCATCACATTTATGATATGGGCATTTTAAAACATGCAAGGTGATTGGTGGAGAGACTGTGCATGGCCATACATTAATTTATGATATACTAACAGGTAGAGTGAGCAGGTTTTAGGTGAAATCCCTACTCACGTCTAGCTGTTAGGTATATGGAAATGGACTTGTTCAGGCCTTGGGAGTCCCATCCACAGTTTGCTGCATTCCCCAGCATGGCATCCAGAGTCCTGGCATGATCACCACAACAGGGCAGCAGGCACCGGGTGCTCCTGTCAGCGGCAACACATATGGGTAGGAAGCAGTCACAGAAGGAGAGCAGCAACACTGGACCAGGGAACAGGGCAGCAGGCACTAGTGCTTCTCTCCACTGAACAGGGGAACAGAGCAGCATACATGGGCCAGCACTGCGGACAGTGGAATTGGTGAGGGCCAGGGTTACAGCAGTGGGTGCTCCTGCAAGCAGCAGCAGGACCAAGTTAGTCTTTCCTGAAGGTGAGTGTGGAGAGGATGGAATAGGTGCTACCCCACCCACCCACCCAGAGGATTGTGCAGAAGGAGTGGGCAGACAAGGAGAGCTGCAAGAGAGTAATGGGGAAGGCATGGTTTACTCATTCCCATATGTCACTACACATCCACACACCCAGATGGATCGTGGAGGAGGTACACCCTACCCGACAAGAGGGTAACCCACCCATACAGATGGATAGCGAAGGAGGCAGGAAAGAGGTGTTACCCACCCACCAACCCAGATGGATTGTTGCAGAGGGAGCAGTTAGAGAAGGAGAGTGGAAAGATGCAAAGACATGGGTACTGGAGGAGGGAAAGTTTACAGAATGAGAGGGGCAACAGGGTTGGTGAAAAGCAGAGAGCACAGTGCAGTGCACTGGAAAACAGGGCAACTTTGAGGAAAGCAACCTGTTCACCGCTCAGCAATAAATGTTTAAATGGGTGTATTACAGTAGCAATAGAAAGTATCTGAACAGCATCGTTTAATTGATAACGTTTGAGAAGGAAAGCTGAGCAGTGGCAACGGGGATAGAGATTTGTAGCAGATTGAAAACCAGAAACAAGAGGTACGTGTCTCCAAATAACATTTTGAATTAGTAGAACAGTGCAATCAGTAAATCAGTGGTTATGGAACTAACAAAACTGTATGAAATTGAAAGAAAAGCAAGAAAAACAACAAATGGAAACACAACACTTATGGAAGGGATTACTTTATTCTGTGTCAATTTTAAGTGGAAGGATACCAGATTCAAACAGTAAAGTTTGCTTTATTTTTGGAAACAGTAAATAAAATTTTTCAAACTTGTTAGAGCCCATGTTATAAGCGCAATAACCCACTCCGGGGTCTTGGGTTACTGGGGATTAATCAACACCCTGGGTGCTGTGAGTACACTCGGGCTTCGCCCTCATGCCTCACAATGCTCCAAGGGTGATTGATCCTCAGTAACCACACACACTGGAGTGGGTTATTGCTTACTTGTACCTGCAGCACTTAATGCACATTTATGGATATGAATATAAACTAATATGCTTATGAATATGTGTGGAAATAATACAACGTTACTGATTTTACCCATGGCTGAACGCTTTCGATCTTTTTTTCAATTTCAATTTCATTTTTATTTTCCTGTTGCAAGAATGAGAGACCATTGTAGGATGAGAATGTTCTACTTCATATGTGTATTTTGTGTTGTAAGTGTGCATTTCATGGCACTTACATTCTGTGGTGATGATGATTATGTCATCATCAACCACTTCTTCTGTTCCCTCCTCTGCAGGAACCTGGCCTGGGCAAACTGCTGTTCCCTCAGCTGTGGCTCCAGTTGTTGCTGTGAAAACAAAAATACATGATGAGCACTTTCTATTTCACTGTATAATATTATGTTCTGTTAAAGTGTGTATGATTTCTCTTCTTACAAAGTGTTATAATTAGATAACATTTTTGATGATATTATTCGTAAAAGTAATCTTACTGATAACATTTGGTAAGTTTTTGTTATATGTTACTATATTGCATTAAATGCATGACACAAGTATTGGTGTTATTGGTTGTAAACAGGGATATGCATAGTTAAAAATTATGAATATTTGTTATAGGCAGATTACTATAATATCATATGCTGTTATGCATGGAATCTCATGCATGGAATATGCTGGCTTTGTTGCTGTTCTGACATGCCAATGTCATTCTGCTGTATTACTGATGTTGCTACTGTGGCAGAACAACTTGAAAGTGCTGGATCAGTTGTTTTCTGTCTATTCAATATTTGGGTGGGATACTATCATAGCATCTGTTGACAATTTGCAAATCAGTCTCATTGTGGTAAAAACAAAATTAACATATTTTCACAACATACTATAAACTATTGAAAAAAGTGTGAGCAGCTTTATGAACAATTAGTGTGTTCTGTCACATTCAAGGTCTGATTCGTCTCGATATGTCGAACTGCAGTCTGAGGGTCAGGGTGAATCAGAACTACTGTGTGTCTCTACACAGTACTTGTGTTTGGTTGCACATGAACTGTTGTATGCCACAATAATAGTCTTATACACATACTTTTGTGAGACATTAAGAAGTGGTTGTGTGGGGTGCGTGTTGGTCGTACATTGGCACAACAGTGTATCACTCATCTTCCTCAGCCTCCCCCCCACCGGACAACACCACCACTGCTTAATTTCTTGTTAATGGGAAAGTCATGATTGTCTCTGAGCTTGTTATTGATTAATTATTAAATGGGTAAGAAGAATGCTGGATACTGATTGGTGAAGAATCAGCTTTCAGTGTGGCTGTTATCCCAGAGCAATGGCCTAGCTGAAAGTAACATGTATAAGAATTGCATTAAATTTACTTACAATTACTCATTGTATAATTGCAATAAGGCACTCAAGGGGTTGCTTTATGTTGGGCTAACACCGCTTCTTGGGTGGTGGAAGCACTCATCTATGTCTTGTGCTTCAAACCACCTGCGGTGGGCTGTTATCCCACCATAATGCCCCCCTTCCCCCCGTCCTGTCATGCCATATTGCTTAATTGAAAAATAACAGTATTTTATAAAAATGTGGAATTTTACTTATGGTGAAGTACTTTCTCTCCAAAATTCAGCTTCTCTGCCTGGAGCCACAGCTGGTATGCTTTGTTATACCAGGCCCGGTCCTTCTCTGGTACTTTCCCCAGCTCCTTCAACTTACTGAATTTTTGACGGACCAGCTTCCACTTCCCCCTGCACTTTCTCCACCCCTTGTCCTCTAGACCCTTTTCATGTTTGAGGTACTTGGCCACCCCATCCAAGTCTACTTTAGAGGCATGTTGGTGGCCCTCATAACTATTCTGGGGTCACCAATTTTGCTAACAGCCTTCAGCAGCAGAGGCAGCTGTTCAGCAGTCCAGTACTTGCTAATTTCTGTAAGAGAAGCAGACATAAGGGGAAAAAGGATTTTATTATGATAATATATGTATATCTAGGTGGCTAAGTCATATACATCAGTAATAACATATGCAGCTTTATGCATGTGGTATAATACAAATATATCTGTTTAAGTATACTATGGTATATGAAAATTCTGTAAACTCATTGGGCAAAAAATGTTGCACGGTTGTGGGTAAATTCTGCATAACCCACAACTAAGGAATGCCATTTTTTAAAAACATAATTAGACACAGTTTACATTTATTTCATATGTGTCCATTGAATAATTGTAATAAGGCACTCCCAGGGTGTGAGTTATTAGGTGATTTACCAACTTCTTATGTGGTTACATCACTCGGCTGTACCTCAGGACACACCACACAAGATGTGGGAAAATACTCAATAAACAACACCCTATTGTTCCTTATTGCTTAACTTACCCCCCCCCCCACACACACATATCACCTTGTGTACTTTCCATTTAAAGATTTTGTATGACTGTTGGAAGTATGTGGCCCTGTGTTGTTAATAATATGTGTAGTTAGTGCATTGCGTGTATTACTGGGTTTTCTTATTGAATTTTGCATTCATTGTGTGAATTTCTTGTTCTATTTTTTGACCAAAACAGGTTGGCTCTTTAAAGAACCTTGTCACCTAAATCATTCCCTCTGAGATGGACCAGCAGTACATCTGGTGCAGAGTGGTTGCTCAGCAGATGTAGCATGGTTGGCATCAGCTGCTGCTATCTCATGCCTCCCTTGCCAAAACAGTAAACCTTGCAATATGGAAGGTTTAAGTCACTACCAAGGTGACTTCTTTGAGCATATTCACCACCTCGATGAATTCAACTGCTGCCTACCATCCACAGCCTTTTTCTGGAGTTATCTGCCATGCTAACACTTTCTTATAAAACAGAGTGACAGAGCTCAATAAGACAGTTTGTGTCTGTTGGTGCCTAGTGCCATCTAATAAGCAGGGTGAGCAATTTTCCTTATGACAGCTGATGCTTCCAAAAGCAACAGTGGGTTTTACAAATACAGTAGTAGCCACAGATATTGCCAGCTATTTCCAGATATTTTGCAACATTTCTGAATAGTTTCTCTCTGCTGCCCCTACTGTGGAAATGCAGAGAGCAGGAGATATTTCTGGAAATATCACAGACATTTTGGGAAACAGCTGGCAGTGTCTGTGACTGCTACTGTATTTATTGGCTGATAGTACTTGCTGGGTACCAATAAAAACATTACACTTCACATATGCCAGCAAAGGCTTTTTGATTGGTTGTGCCACAGACAAAACACACTGGCCCAGATATTCAAAGGGGTTGCACCTGGCGCAACCTTGCATTGCGCCCTGGCAGGATATTGTAAAGGCTGCCTGGCACAGCGCAACTCCCGATGCACTGGGGCACAATGGAATGGTATGCAGCACAGATGCAGGGGGCATGCCCATGTATATGCTGCACATCCTGATATTCAGCCCGGTATGTGCGGCGCATATGCTGGTGCAACCCTGCATTGTGCCACATAGGGGGGCTCAAAATTGAGCCCTTGCAGAGCAGGAGTAACTCATGGCCACCCAAATGTTGGCTGCAGTATTGTAGGGCACAACACAGCAGGCCAGCTGTGGTTGGCCACCTGCCCACCCTGAACACTGTCCACAATCACACACTGAACCCCGGAACCCCCCTTCCCATATCCATGAATGCATGGTAAATGTCTAAAAAGAAACCCCTGGTGGTCTAGTGGAACCCCCCCCACCCATTGCCATGAACAAAGTAAATGTAACTTAAACATTCCCTGGTAGTCTAGTGGACCCCCCTCCCCCTGAGTCCCTGATCATGGTGAAAGTATTAGAAAGCATTCTGTGGTAGTCCAGTGGTAGCTCCCTCCCTTCCGATGCCCCAATGGATGTACAGAAATACAGTCCCTGGTGGTCTAGTGGATCCCCCTCCCTCCTGGGTCCCCAATCATGGTAAATCACCCAAACATAATTCCCTGGTGATCCAGTGGCACCCCCCAACCCTCTCCCCCGTCCTTGGTGGGCGGCTGCATCCCACCCACATATCACCTGGCAGCCTGCTGAATGACAGGTACAGTATGGGTTGGTTGTAAGCCCATTGGTCCCCTGTGTGGACCAATGAGCTTGCAGGGCATACTGTACTAGACAGTCCCAAATATGTGAATGATTCACCTGTCATCAAAGAACATTTTGAAGAGCAATATGATTAACACGTACTACCCAAATCGGGCTAGTGTGATGTATGACATGTGCCTGTACTATGCTGCAAAGTGGTACAACTACAAGACTGATGTTGCACCTGATGAAACATGAGAGATTTACAGGGTCAGAGGCTTTAATGGGTTCCTTGCTAAAAGGAAAAATCCCTGGCTGATTGACCACTGTAAATTCAGTCTCTACAACTGACAGTAAGAAACATTAGTACTTTGCTCTAATCTTCCTCTTTAAGCCATGGAAGGATGAGACCAAACTTAAGGGAGACTATAAAACATATGAAGAACAGTTCTACCTTTCTTATAAGACCTTCAAGACTGAACAGTCCAAAACATACATTCGTAGACTGGAATTAGAGAAGGAGCAGATGGATCAAGCTATGAAACAGCTTGAGGATGATAGCTGAGGGGATTCTCAGGAAAACATAGATCCTGAGGGAGAGGGCACTCTTGGAGCTTCTCTCCCAATGAATAATCCTGTGGTTCTGATGAGTGAAGCTGAAAGTGCCATGGAACATTCTTCTCATGCAACAAAGGGTCCTAGTGTACTGACAGACCAGCCGAAAAGGCAGCAGTTTGCTGCTTATGATGCTGTTACTGAAGCAGTGAGACATGGCATCCTTCATGAGAAGAAACAATGTACATGCAGAAACTACAAACCATTGCTAATGTTTGTTAGTGGTTCCACTGGTGCAGGCAAGAGTTTTGTTATCGAAGCTATCACAGCGGAGATAAGGAAACATACAGGAGAAGTGATGTCTATAGTTGTAACTGCTCCTACATGCTTGGCTTCATACAACATAGGTGGTGTAACTCTACACCAGTTGTTTATGTTTCCTGTAGAACATGGCAAAACAGGAGAGTACAAAAAACTTTCCAGTTAGGTGGCATCTGAGCTGCGACAAATTTTTGTCAAGATCTGCAACTTGTACCTGTGAACAGAGAAGCCTTTCTTTACAGTGCTGACTGTAAAGCAAGCTAAAAGTACAATAGGATGCATTGAAGGAATCAATCTTTGGGAATTGTCCCTTTACATTGAGCTGTACGAAAACATGTGGCAGAGTTGTAATCTTGCCTACAAGGTACTTTTGGATCAGGCTTACATTGACTCTTTGTCACAACACAATGTTTCTCTGTTGAACACATGCTGTATCAGTAATGAGTGCACTTTCTCTTACTGCAGCATGTGATGTCTTCAGTAATGTGTACTCAGACTCTGCTCAGATTGTGTATCTCATGCCTTGACTCAAGCAGTCTGCTGAATTTAACAGCATTATGTTGCAGAGACAGGGTCAGGAAATCATTACTCTGCATGCAGTTGACACCGTTGGTGGTGTGATCTTGAGTCAGAATCTGGTAGCAAAGCTAATTGAAAGATTGTCTGAGCTATAGTCTGATGTGTCTCACACAGCTGGATTAGAAGCAGTTCTAATTATGTGCATGAATGCATGCATCATGCTATGCCAGAACCTTGATGTAGAGCGTGGTATAGTGAATGGTGCAATGGGACACATAATTGACTTCCAGTTCAATGTACAGAAGACATTCATAGAGGCACTAATTGTAAAGTTTGACAACATTTAACAGTCATTATCTATTTCCAGGATGACTGTAAAGTTCCAGATTGTGAAAGAAATACATAACTAGGACAGTTTCCTATGTGTGTTGCATATGCTATATCTATACACAAGTCGCAAGGCTTAAGGCTTAAGTTTGGACTCAGCAATGGTTGACATAGGCACTGGCATTTTTAAAGATGGCAAGAGCTATGTTTTACTTTCACGTGTATGGACTTTGTCTGGCTTGCATATCATCTGCATAGCATCACATAAAATACGTGCTGACCGACGATGCGTTGCCCAATACAACAGACAGCATACTTTGTACAAGCCGACATTGCCTCTTATACTGCTACCCATGCATGTAGCAGGCTACAGTGCTACAGTCACAGTTTCTGGCATGAAAAAGAGATACCAGACAGAGCAGCATTGAATTCAGTCAGCACAAAGAAGGAATCCACTGCTCAAAAACAGACAAGCTCTTCTCCACGAAAGAAGGTGCTTGGTATGACTGTCATCCCAGCATTTGACAACAGAACTAGAGTAAACTGCTATGCAAACTCAGCAATGCAAGCATTTCTCCAGATGCCTCACTTTGTTGCCACTATCAAATCTTCACATGACACAGCACTCTCAGTCATTAAAAAAAGTCATGAATAATAGTGACAAGCATGACAATAGCATACAGACTCTGACCCTCTTACGATTTGTGTTGGGTGGATATGATGGCCATCAAACATTCTCCAATAACATCCAGCAAGATGTGACTGAGTTTATGATGGCTATCATTAACAGCTTGGAATCAGATCACATTTCAATGTGACAGTACTTTACTGTCACCTATGTAACAAAGTATACTTGCCTGTCCTGTTGACATTCCCACAAAGAAGTAACAGAAAACATGTAGTGGATTTCATTGTATGTTCCACAGGCGCATTCTGTGATGTTCAGGCAACTGCTCAGGAATGCAGAGTGTGGCTGGAGGTGTTCCTGGTGTGGAGGAGAGTGTCTTCGGTCCATATGACTTAGAACCTCTTCTCAGTATCTTCTTCTAGTCTTGTAGAGATTTGATGTAAAGGGACTATAAGCTAACACACCAATCACTGATTTTGTAGCTGGAAGAGTACAATTCATGGGAGCATGCTTTAATACTCAGGCTGTGATATTCCACATCCATGGTGCATCTGTGCATTCAGGAAATTATGTGACATGGCAGAGGAACAGCAATGGCTGGATGGAATGCAATGACTACATGAGCACTTTTAAACAGAGATTACCTCGTAACCTTAAAGATGCTTATGTTCTGGTTCTCAAAAATTGCAATGACCTTCACTGGGCAGAAGATCAGTAGATGGAAATGTAGTTTCACTCTGTTTGACACACTCTAGTAGTCATAACAGTGTGCTGTGTAGCTGGCCCAGTGGCACTGAGGTGCTGATCACCACACCTCACACCACACCGGTGACCGGTGTTAAGGAATGAGCACAGGTCACCGGGGGTTGGCAGGGTAGGAGAGGGATCAAGTGTCCACCAGACTGCTCTCCCTCTCAGGGGAGGGGTGGTCCATGCCAGTTGGTGCATGGTTGCATCCTGGCAGAGGCTGGGGGATGATCCCACTCCACTGTGCACAAGGGGTGGAACTGAAGGTAGATGTCTGGAGGGAGCACATGCGGACATGTGTGCACTCCCCTCCACTGACATCATTGTACGTCCTTGGCTCTGGGATAGCATTCAGAAAAAAGGAGAGGTGGCACCTGATATGAGTAGCTTGATGGCGGTCTGTGAGTTTCGCCAGGCCTGGCAGGCACCCTTCTGATCTTTGTTCCATAGGGAGTTGGGGGCTAAGCCGCAGGAGTTAGGGTGCCTGCTGCAGCTGTAGAGGTGGATGGCAGCTGGATGTCCCCAGTGAAGGGATGCAAGGAAATGGGGGAGCAGTTCAGGCGGCCACAGAGGAGATCAAAAAGTAGTAGCAAAGGAGCTTCCGGTGATGTCATGCCCATGGGAGCATCTTGAGCTTGTAGCTCCATCTCCTGTAAGGCTTTTAAAACACCAAAATCAGCTACAATCTACTCACATTCAGGGCAAAACCAGTTATACCCACTGACAAGATGCCTAGAAGAAAACCTGATCACCCAAAATCACCACTGGACCACCTGGATCCTGATGGATTGTGCTCCAACAGCGACAGCTCACAACTCTCAGGCCATAGCGAGCTCCTGAAGGCCGACCTGATAGGTACTCCTAACTACACCAGGCAAATGGATACAGTTCTCCAGGAAATTCAGGATTCCAGAAAAGAAACCTGTTCCACTTTTGTGGTGCTCCATACCAATATTGGAAAAACTGAAGGGTGGCTAGATTCTTTGGAGGAGCAGGCCACCCAGACGGATTCCCACATGGACTGCATGGAGCTGGCTATAGTACAACTGCATTACACAATTCAAGAGCTTCAGGAGCTGGCAGAGGACGCAGATGCCTGGAAATGCAGAAATAACCTTAGAGTATTGGGCTTTCCAGAGGGCTGCGAAGGCAACAATCCCATCCAGTTCCTACAGCAATTCTTTAGGTCCAAACTTGATCTCCCACAGAGCTGCACAATGGAGATTGACCAAGCCCACCGTGCATTGGACCCGCAGCCTGGCCCATCCAATCACCCATGCTCGATGGTCCTATGCTTCCTGTGTTTCCAAGAAAAGGAAATGATTCTACATAAATCATGGCAACAGGGAGATCTGTCATATCAAGATCACTGTATGTATGTGGACAATGATTACCCCCCCACACACAATTGCCGCACGACACACAGCCTATGCCCCCATTTTAAAGAAGCTGCATGAGGCCAAAATAAAATTCAGGATCCCATACCCCTGAAAGCTAACAATACATTTTACAGATGGCTCCAAAATGTATGAAAGCACCGAGAAAGCCACTCAGGAACTCTGCAAACGTGGTACAGAGGTCATGCTGGGGCAAAAACAGGCTAACCCATCCTTAGCAGCCAAGCTGGCACAGAGGGTCTGGAGTCAGATGCCACTGAGGGAGCAGCACCATAGAGATGGAGCCTCAGCAATCCAACAAATAGTGGTGGGTCTGAGGAAGCAGGCGACAGAAACACCTTCAAGAGAAACAACACCAGCATGTAAACTGAAGGGACTTTACTAACATGTTTACTTTCTTTTCCTCTACAGGTGAGCCAGTTCTTTCTTTCCCCTCCTAGATAGGCCTTGCAATTACAGTTGTTGGGTCCTCTGTCCCTCTCCCCGAGTACCTCCTTCTCCCATGTGTGCCATACAGACTGGGCTTGGAGGTTCACCCCCACTTTTCTGCGTAGCCTCTTGGCTGTGCAGGGCCTTGCTGTTCTGGCACTCCCTCTGTGATGATGAGGTGTAACCCTCGTGCCTTCTCTAGGGGTGCAGACACCGGTGGGTGCAAGGATGGGTTAAGGGGTTGGGGGTCATTGGTGAGGATCTGAGGGACTGAAGGGGAAGGGGAGTCTGGCTCTTAATTTAATTTTCCCCCAGTAGCCTCGACAGTGGGGCCCGAGATAGGTCAGTATCACCTTTCATGTGCAGAATCCATGACTCAGGTAAAGGGCATAAGTTCCCACTGTTCTGTATATCTTACATGGTATCGGGGGCAAACATCACCTAGAACCTTGCGGCCTCAGCGGGTTCAGGAGGTCATCCAAAATGACTTCATAGATGCCCCCAAGCCTTGCCCCATGCATAAAACTGTAAAGATAGCATAAAAACGAGAGGGATCACATGATGCTCGTAGAGAGATGGCAGCAGCTTGAGGGTTCTCCGCTCCCTGCCACTCTAATTTCGTTTTTCGCAAGGGCTAAATGAGTTTACAGGTATCTGGAAACCAGCCAGACCCTGTAGGAACGTGTCCTGCACCATTCCGTGCTAACGCTCGTTTTCGGCTATTTAAAGAACCGAGTTAATCGTCGGTGAAAGTCCGCCCGCGATTAAGCAGCAACGCGCTCTTCCCCTGCTCCCTGCCAGCACAAATTTTGATTTTGCTCACGATTACATACTGGGCAGACTCTGGGGCACTGCAAGAAGTCTATCTGCACTGGTTTTGTACATTTTGGGGACAACGCTCGTTTTTTGCAATTTTAAAGGATTTCTTCACTGTAGGCTGGCGGCAAACTTACAGCCTGTGGGTCTCTCTCTCCTTATCAGCAAGGCACTTACTCTACACCCCAAATCCTATATTCTACATGGCGAAGTTACCTGTATTGATGCTGGGAAATCCTTGGGTCCAGCTAGGAGTGGATTTTGGGGTAAATAGTGATAACTTTCGTTTTGGAAGATGCAGTCAACTGATTCTGAATTGGAAGCTAAGCGCCCGCGTAGGGGCTCATCACCTCTGCTCCAGGAACAAGAGCTAAAACCTGAGAAGATCTACAACGACCTTTCTACTATAAAAGAAGCTTTATTCAAACTTATAGAGGAAGTGGCAGAGATAAAACCAGCCTTGACACAGTTAGCGAGAAGGGTGACTGATGCTGAGGCCAGAATCTCATCTCTGGAGAGAGCTATGGATAAATCAGGCCCTAATATAGTGGAGTGTAAAAGAAATATTGTTAAATTAGAAGATCGTCTAGATGACCTGGAGGGCCGCAATAGGTGTAATAATCTGGTACTGCTGGGCCTCCCTGAAGGTGAGGAAGGGCCGGAATACTATCCAGTTTCTGCAGAAGCGTATTAAGAAATCGGTGGGCCCCTCACCCAACGGGCCGGAATATATTATAGAGAGGGGTCATAGAGCCCTTAGAGCCAAACCTCCACCTTCGGAGCCACCGAGGCCGGTTATTTTCAAACTTTTGAACTATTTGGACAGGGAATACATCTTAAATGGAGTGAGGAAATTGGAAGTTTTCCAATGGGAAGGCAAGAAACTGCGCCTGGTACCCGACTTAACCTGGAAGATGAGACAAGCTCGTGCCAGCTTCAGGCCGATTACGTCGAAGCTCTGGGCGGCAGGGATCCGACACCGTCTACTTTACCCTGCGAGGCTGGAGGTTACTTTCAAGGAAGGCCTGAAGAGGTTCAACTCGGCGGAAGAAGCACTCGACTCCCTGAGAACTTTGCTACCTGACTTGTTTCCCAAGGGATGAGAGATAAGTCTGACTATATGGACAGTGCATAGTAACTTTTTGTTCTTGCTAAGTTTGGTGACTAAGATTTTTGGATTGTTATCAACATTTATAATCTGATTTTGATTGGGGGTATCAGAGCAATATGTAACTCGGGATTGTCCTTAGATTACCGACTAGTTGGGTAAGTATCACGTCTGCTGATGTGTGTGACATTTAACTACTATTGGGATGGGCTAGGGAGCCTTACCAGCTGTATTATTGATATACCTTGGTTAGAAGTATTATAGTACTTTAGATTACAATTAGAGTACGGGGTGGGTTTTACATCAGTCCTTGAAGATATAAAGTTATGGTTAACATTTTTATGAGGTGGCAGGCTACATTGTTTGCACGTACGCCTGGAAGAATACTTTTGTTCCCTTTTTTGTGACACTTGTATTAATGGTGTTTGACGTATAACAATAGTTTTCTTATTGGTAATTTTTGGCTGGGGTACCTAACTAGCTATAAGGATCCAGTTAGATTCAAACTGCCAAGGGGTATAATGCTAGTTATGATTTTTAGGCAGGCCAGACAGCCCTGTCTTGTTTACTTAATAGTTCTGTTAGATATAGTTCGGCCGGCCTTTGGTTTAGCAGGCCTAGATAGAGTCCCTTACAGGGACTAAGGTTGGGTGTGCCATGGATTGGCCTATAATCTCATTTTCTAGGGTTTGGATGGTTGGAGTACTTAATGGCCTAATACATGCTTTATTAGTTTAATGGTTGCATTATACCCTTAATATCTAATTTCTAATTTTAATTTCTTCTTTTGGCAAAAGTCTTGTCAATTAGTGTTTTACTACGTGACCTAATCATAGACCTATAGAGGGAGGTTAAATTTTTTTTTCTTTAGTAGCCTAGCCCATAGATAGAGTTTGACACGATTATATATTTAATTATATTAATAGTAGTGGCAGGGGCGGATATACCCATCTCTATGCAGCATCATGTACCTGAGAACGGGGTGTTGGCTTCGGGCCAGGAGGGTGAGTTATAAGTTATTTATGGGTATGTTATTATCTTGTTTAGGGGTTGGTGGGGCATTTCGGAAAGGTAAATTCTTTTTTGTTTTGAGGGAATTTGTATGGGGGGGGAGGGGTGCAGCTATCCCAAGAGTTTCATGGTTTGTACAACGGATGGTAGATAGGTTGAATATAATTTCCTGGAATATCAAGGGAGGAAAGGATAACTGTAAAAAATTTGTCATTCTGAATCACCTTGCCCGCTTGAAACCAGCAATAGTATTTTTACAAGAAACCCACATTTTTGCTGACCGACTGGCCCATTTCAAGAAGAAGTGGGTGAATCAGGTTTTTGGAGCGGGATTCTCCTCTAATAGCTGGGGAGTAGCTATTTTAGTTGCTCGGGGGGTTCCATTCACACATTCTCAAATAATATCTGACCCGCAAGGTCGATTTATTTTTGTTTCGGGTAGTATTGGAGGGATTAATCTAGTCCTGGGTTCAGTATATGGGCCTAACCTAGATTCACCAGACTTTTTTACACAGTTAGGATTGACCTTGGCTTCTTTTGGGAATGTCCCAATAATCATAGGTGGGGACTGGAATTTAGTTCAGGTTAACTGGCTAGACAGATCACATTGTAAGGCTCTTCCTCTCTCCAGCTCAGAAGGCCCTGCGAGACTTATGTCTTCAATAGTCTAATAGATCCCTGGCGTACTTTCAACCCTAGCCTCCGTGAGTTTACATTTTCTTCTGCAGTGCATAAATCACACTCGAGATTGGACTTTTTCTGGTCAGTCAGTTTAGTTTGTCCTGGGTGGTGGATGCACGTAATTTTGCCCGTGTAATCTCTGACCATTCACCTATAAGGATTATATGTTCTCTACCTCCTTTACTAAATAGGTCATACTCATGGTCATTAAACAACAATATTTTAAAAGATTCCAATACATTAGCCAGCTTTAAATTGTTCTTAGAAAGCTCTATCGCCAGCAATTGGGGTTCCATTAATGCTATTGACCAAACGTGGGTGGCTCTTAAGTCGGTGTGGCGTGGTGAGTTAATACGCTTAGCAACTGTCCGCAAGTTCAAGTCAAGGACACTATTAGACAAATGTTTAAAGGAAATAAAGGAACTAGAAAAGCTAAACGATAATCAAACAACGGTAGAACAAGAAAACAAATTAATCTTTTTAAGAAATCGGTATGCGGACATGCAGAGAGAGAAAGTCATTAGTTTAGCCTCCAGAGTCAAGGCTTTATACCTGGGACAAGGCAGTAGGGCAGGAAGGCTGCTGGCTTGGCAGTTAAAACAGAAATCTTCAGCAAGGTGGGTGACTGCTCTCAACCACCCAGAATCAGGGCAAGTGATTACGGATCCGGCTGAAATACTAGGTATCTTTAAGTCCTTTTACCAAAAGCTCTATACAAGGCAGCGGCCCTCCACCCAGGTATTAGACAAGTCACAAGAGTTTTTAGAAACCATTTCGTTACCGGAACTCTCAAGAGATGCTGGTCCTCAATTGGTAGCCCCCATTTCGGTGGAAGAAATAGAAAGTGTTATTGATTTGTTTTGCCCAGACAAAGCGCCTGGTCCGGATGGATTTTCAGCTTTCTTTTATCAGCAATTTAAAAATATTCTTGCACCTTTATTGCAAGAGCTATTTTCCTTTTGGTGTAATCAAGGGATCAAGGACCAGACACCATTCGAGGCTAAGATTATTCTGTTGCCAAAACCAGGCAAGCCCACTGACGAAGTAGGTAGCTATAGGCCGATTTCATTGCTAAACTTGGATGTTAAAGTCTTTGCTAAAATTTTGGCCAACAGATTAAAACGAGTTTGCGGACTTTATTGAGTCCAGAGCAAGCTGGTTTTGTGGAGGGTTGCTCCTCAGCTGATCACTTCCGCAAGTTGTTTTACCTGGTTTCTGAGTCTATGGACCCTGCGCTGGATGCGTCATTAGTTTCTTTAGATGCAGAGAAAGCCTTTGACAGGGTGGAATGGGCTTTCATGTTCGCTACCCTGTCAAAGCTAGATTTATTCACATGGTTCGCGTTTTATATTCTTGCCCTGTAGCTAAAATCCAATGTAACAACTTAATTTCCGAGGCCTTTCTCCTCTCTAGAGGTACTCGGCAGGGTTGCCCTTTATCACCATACCTTTTTAATTTATACATCGAACTGTTGATTCGTTCCATTAAGTCCAATAGAGAGGTGAAGGGGCTATGGATTGGAGGCACCGAGTTTAAATTATCTGCATTTGCAGACGACTTACTGTTACACATCTCGGACACTACTTCTTCCCTTCCTAAAGCTCTCGATTTAATTGATAAGTTCAGTAAGTGTTCAGGATACAATTTAAACAAGGCCAAAACGTCAGTCTATGCTTTGTCCCCTTTTCTTCATAGAAGTTGGTGCCTCTCCCTGGGACTTCGTTGGCAAACCAATTCAATAACCTATTTGGGGATTCAAATATCTAAGAATTTAGAGAACTTAGTTGATTTAAATCTTAAACCTTTAGTTAAAACTATTAAGGAAGATTTGGTTTGATGGTCAAAGCTCCCACTGACTTTTTCGGGAAGAGCCAACATGATAAAAATGATGGTTATGCCCAAACTTTTTTATACTCTATCTAATTTAAATGTGTATTTGCCAAAGTCCTTTTTCAAGCCGCTATTTCAACAATGTGCGGCTTTCCTATGGAATGGGAGACCCCCCAGAAGAAGTTACCTCAAACTTACTTGCCAGCGATGACTCGGAGGGCTCCAACTACCGGACTTTTATGCTTATTACCTTGTGATCCACCTGGCGAGGTCGAGTGCTTGGTCGTGCGACGAGGACCTAACATACCCTGGCCTTCACTTAGATCGTTTATTTGTTAGTGGCCTTAAGCTGGATTTGGAGTCTTTACTTTATGTTCCATGGGTTAAAGTTCCAAAGAGGGCGAGGGATACCCCCGTTAGGATGGGACATTAAAGCCTTGCAATAGTTCTATATGAAATTTCAAATCTCACAACGATATGACTTATCTCAACCTATAGTAGGAAATCCGAATTTGATCATCGGGAAGCAACCTATATCTAGACGGGGAATTGAAGGGGTAACGAAGTGGTGGGTTCAGGATCTCTTTCAGAACAATAGGCTTCTTTCACTTCAGGCTCTGGCGGAGAAGTCGGAAGGTAAATGTCAATCCTACTTAAAATTTAGTCAAATTTTAAGCAGCGTCAAGTCGTATTTTGGTAAGAGGCTGGGGCACAATATTTTGGGACCTATGTTTGTGGAGTTGAAAGGGTATACGCAAGCGGTTAAGGTGATATCCAAAATGTATAAGTATATTATAGTCAAAGACTCTTTGAAAGTGTCACCAGTTCCGATATACTGGGAATTAAATCTGTCTTTAGGTAAATCAGCAGAAATTTGGGAGAAGGCTTGGGTCGATATCTATAAATTTTTCAAGCAGGATAGATTAAGAGAAGTTCAATTTAAGTTACTTCATAATCTATATTTCTCACCAGCTAAGCTTTCAAGGATGAGTAGTCGCTTTACAGCGAATTGTATTGAGTGTAATGATTCTCTGGCTACCAGCTACCACAAGTTTTGGACCTGCCCTAAGGTGGTGGGACTGTGGCATTTGGTGAAGCAAATGATTGGTCAATTCTATGATCTGGACAGATTCTTCACTCCAGAGGCTTGTATATTTGGTGTGTTTGATAAAATACATAGTAAATTAACTAAATGTCGATTAGCTATGGTAGCAGCAGTAACTAAACTGATAATTCTGCACCACTGGAGAGGTGATTGGACTCCTTCGGCTACGGAGTGGTGGGAGGAGTTTATGAGCCCATTGAATGCAGAAAGATCGGCTCTTTCTTTGTATAATGCTTCACCATTATTCTTGCAATGTTGGGGGAAGCTATTCCAATGTTTGAAGGATAGGTAATGGTATTAGCGGTAAAACTTACAACACTCGCTTTTAATTACTGGAAGGATATCGACCCCAGTTTGGTACATTATTTGGGTGAATCTTCTCCTCCATGTTACCTCCATTTGAAGACTTAGTTATATTACTTATATTTGGGTCTTATTTTGTTTGTTTTCTGAGGTTTCATTATGTTTGAACTCATTATAGTAGTGAGTCAGCCGTAGGGATAGCTGCCAGGGGTGGGGGGGGTGTTAGGGGTTTTGTTCTGCTTTGTTACTTCTCCTTTTTTTTCTATTTATTGTTTTATGGTGCCTCTGTATTATGTACTCGCATGATATATATGTTATGTTTGATAAACTTCAATAAAGTTCGGTTACTTACAAAAAAAGAGATAGCATAAAAACAGTGAGCCACCCTGGGATGCACGAAATTGAGCTTGGTAAACTAGCTGCAACCCTTATGCCCACAGGCAGGGCCTGTGTCACCTACCCCTGCTCTGAGACACATCGGCCTCACATACTGGGGATTGGGGGCACAATGTGGGACTGGGCCTTCCCACTCTCCCCTGTCTTCCTGTGGGCAGGCTGGCAAATTATAGCAGCCTAAATCATTTGTAGTTAACCCTGGTAGCCACTTACTTGCCACTTGTTAAAATCTTAGCAGCTGATTTTATTATTGATTTATCATGTTCAATTCCACGCCTTGGAGGAGCCATGGCATGATGACATCCCCCCTCCTGTACTCAGACATTTATGTCTAGCACCCTCTAGTAGGGACAGGCCAAGATTGGCATAGTCTGGGTGCTGGGTGCTACTTAGCACTGAGCCCCATGGAAGCCACCCCTAGTTTGGTAGACTCAGCCCAGCTGGCAGAAGTCTGCTTAGATTTTATTCCCCATTTTTCTTAATTCCCCTGTTGATTAAATGCCCCTCTGGTTATTTGTTTGAGGGTTTGTTCCCTCACATTTTCTTAAGCAGTCACATTGTTCTATTATGGGATTTGGTTCCTGGGCCAGTGCCAGTCTTAGGAATGTGGATTGAGACAGTGAAGCTGTGTAGGATCTCTTTGTTCTATCTTTATTTTTAAATGGCTAACAAACACCTTCAATTATACTATTTGAATGTTAATGGTTTAGGAATTCCCATAAAGAGAACCAGAATAATTTCTTTGCTGAAGAAGAGTCAGGCTGAAATTGTTTATATGCAGAAAACACACATGTCTGCTAATGAACACCAAAAAAAATGATCAGTAGGGGTTTCACAAAGGTTTTCTCCTCTGCCTATGATGGGGGAAGGGGGGGGTCACCATACTGATTCCCAGTCAAACCCCCTTCCAAGCAACAAGAAAGTGGGTTGATCCAGAGGATTGTCTGATTATTGCATAGGGGTTGCTACCAGACCAGGAGGTGACCTTAGCAAATATATATCTCCCCCTGAGCTCTTATACCCTGACAATTCATCTCCTTTTGAACAAAATAGTTGAGCTGTCCAAGGGGACATTAATCCTAGCTAGTTACTTTAACATTGCTCCGAGCCACAACTTAGACTCCACAAATACATCCAGGGGTAAACAGCCAGCACCACATAAATTTTTCAAACGATTTATTCAGGAGGTGGGCTGGCTGGATGTATGGTGATCCCTCCACCCAAGAGGTAGAGGATACACATTTTATTCAGCAGTGCACAGCACCTACATCTGAATTGATCATTGCTACACCCAGGGGAAATGCCTGGAAGCCCTTATGGATGCTGCCATGGGGAATATTGCCCAATCCAATCATACCCCCTTGATTTCCACATGGGCACTGGGTCTGGAGAGACGAAACACTATCTGGAGGTTCAATCTGGCCATTTCAGGAACTAACCATTCCACAAATTTTTGAGTGATCAGATTAAAGAAATATTGGAGGACAACTCAGACCCTGAGATTTCTCCCTCCATCAGATGGGATACCCTCAATGCGGTCCTAAGGGGACATCTGATAAAGCACACAGCCACACTTGCGAAGATTCAGAAGGAAAAGCAAACACACCTTGAACAAGCCCTGCATTTTCTACAGGCCGCTCATCAACAGGGGGACCACTCAGTTATCACACAGCTTAAGCAGGTCAGGAAGGACCTAGACTCCCTCTGTACCCAGCAGATGGTGATAGCGCTGGCCTTTTTGAGACAGCAGTATGGTAAGAGAGGCCCTCCCACCTACTAGCTTACCAATTGTGCAAGCAGCGTAAATTATCCACTATTGAGGCAATAAAAGATCACCACACTAGTACCATCCATACAAATCTTGGGCATATTTACCAGTCCTTCTGCAATTATTATAAGGCCCTATACACCCCCTGAGCAGCCTGCAGACCATACCACTATCAAAACGTTCCTGTCCACTCTGAATCTTCCTAAACTCACTCAAGATCAACAGGCCAGCCTGATATCCCCTATTACTCAAGTGGAGTTAACAGCAGCCATCTCCAGATCCAAAACCATGAAGGTGCCTGGCCCCGATGGCTATGGGGTGGAGTTTTATAAGTGTAACTCACAGTCAGCCCACTTCTGCTATAGGTTTATAATGAGGTTGCACAAGGAGTCTCCACCCCCCCAAGTGGGTCTATGCAACTGTTTCCCTCATCCCTTTATCTGGCAAGGACCCTCTATCATGCGGCTCTTATAGGCTGATCTTGGTCCTAAATATGGACTATAAATACCTCATGTCCATCTTGGCCCACCGGCTTGATACAGTTCTTCCCACCCTAATTAACCTAGATAAGACTGGCTTTGTAAGCTCTAGGTCCACAATGGACAACAGCCTCAGAGCACTCCATTTCATTCAAGAAATGCAGACTCATGAAGACTCTTACAGCCTTCTCAGCCTAGATGCTGAGAAGGCCTTTGACAAGGTTTCTTGGCCCTTTCTATTTTCCACCATGGCCAAGATGGGATTCCCTGTCTCCCTTATTGCAATGATAAAAGCACTTTACTCTTCCACTCAGGCCTGCATCAAGGTCTCCGGTCACCACTTTGGCTATTTTCCCCTCTTTAGGGGGACTCGACAAGGCTGCCCCCTGTCACCTGGTCTCTTTGCCATTTTTATTGAACCATTGGCCCAGGCAATAAGACTCTTCCCTCAGATATTGGGGTCCAGATGGAAGGGATGGACCACTGCATAGCTTTATATACAGACGATGCCCTGCTGTTTCTTTCAAAACCATTACAGTCCATCCCTGCAGTCTTCAAAATTCTTGAAGACTTTGGGTCATGTTCAGGATACAGGCTTAACACTTCCAAATGAATGCCCTTGTCTTTCATTTTACCCCACCCCCCATCATTCAGAAAGGCCTTCCCATTCCAATGGGACCTTGACAAACTGAAATACCTAGGTATTTACCTGTCCCATAAAGCTGAAAATGCAATGGTTAACAACTATGACCCCTTCTACTCCCAACTTCGGCATGACCTGGCTAAATGGAACATTCTCCTCTTAAATCAGCTCCAGAGAATAGTGGTTGTGCAGATGGTGGTTCTACTTAGGGATCTATGCCTCTTTCAGAATGTTCCATTACACATACTGGCAAAATTATTTTGTTTGTGGAATAAGGCAATCCTAGGGTCCATATGGGCAGGAAGGCACCCCAGAGTGAAATTCTCCACTCTCTCACTTCCTAGAAAATGGGGGGGCTTGCACTCCCCACCTTAAGCTATATAATTGGGCCTCTCATCTATCCTTTATAACTATTCGTCACATGAGGGTCACCCCCGCAATCTGGAGGGACATAGAGGAGGATCTCTTTCCCTATGATGACATGGTCAAGGCCACCCTATACCAAACCCCCCCACCCAAATCAGGTCCCCAGTAGTCCCTGGATTACACATCAGTTCAGAGCTTGGAATGCGATCTGCAGACATTTCTCACTCCACCCATTTTTTGTTGTAATAATTTTTATTGATATTTCAGAACATAAAACAAAACATAAGGTCACATTACAAAATACAGTGATCAGTTATAAAGTACATCCAACCCCGCCCACAAGTGCTGGGATGGTATACTGATCTAGTTGTCATATGGGAGCAACCAAGTATACCCTAAGAGTAAACTATATAAATGTAACATTTCAGTTAACAGAATAAAGACTACTGTATATCACTGGGTTACATGCTCTATTATGTATAGACATACCATAGAATTTAAGCCAAGCACTCCTGGGTACCCCAAAACCTCCCACTATCAACCCTATAAGGAGTACTTACCAAAGCTGGATTGAATCAGATCCTTCACAATACTGGGCGTACTACATTGCAGAAGTAATTTTATACTTGCCGCCAGAGGTGTTCCTTTTCAAGGCATTCGGAGCACTGTGACATAGAGTATAGATATGTTCTGCAAGGACCACCCGTTCCTGTAAAGATACCAAAATGACCCAAGCTTAAGTCGGTACTCATAAGATAACTTTGGTGTGTCCAGCAGACCAAACACATTCAATCATAACACTTATAGTTCTGGGAATATCACATCCCCCACAAAACATGGGACACCATTACCTTTACCTTTGCTGGAGTCCCACCACAACTAACTACATATACAGCCAACAGAAGAAACCAAGGTTGATCACCCTATTCCCGCTGGAGGAGGAACCTGCACTAAGTATCTCAGATATGGGTCCCGACAGGCTGTGAATGAGGATAATTTGGATTTCTGTAGGTGGTATATCTTATCCAGTTTGGCCAGAGTAGCCAAAGACCCCAATATTACTGTTACCGTAGGGATCACCACAGACCTCCACTGGCATAATATAGCCCTTTTGGTTTGTAAAGCTAACAAGGCCAGCCATCTCAATTTTAACAGTGACAATTTAGGCAATACCCCCCTTAACCCCAAGATACAAAAAAGGGGACATAGGGGAATGGTCTGTTGGAGAACCTGAGAAGCCAGAACCAGAATCTCTTGCCAGAGAGGTTGGATCTTGGGGCATGTCCACAGAATGTGCAATAAATCTCCCCCCGGCTGTTGACACCTCCAGCAATTATCCCTCTCTATTACTTTAGCTCTATACAGAACGACTGGGGTTCTATACCAAGAGTGTTCAATTTTGTTTTGAATTAGTCTCGATTTGGCATCAGTAAACCAGGAATGAACATCTATCCAGGCTTTATCCCAAGTCTCAGATGATATAGGAGTCTGCAACATCTTCTCCCATCTAATCCTCACTGTCTCAGATTGAGATGAAAAAGTATCATGCAGGGTAGCATACAACTGACCCACAAGTCCCTTAGTACATGACATCCACTTAACCAATGGAGATGGTTGAACCCGGCTCAACGGACAAAGCAAAAGTTGTCTGATAACATCCCTGATCTGGAGGTATCTCCAGAAATCTTCTGCTGGAATTCCCTATTGCTGTCTCAGAGACTGAAATGTCTGGATATTCTTATGATCAAGGGTCAACAAATCTCCTAACGTGGTGATACCCAATGCTGCCCAATGCCCACACCTAATTTTTCTGCCACCTATGGTGATGTCTGGGTTGTGCCATATAGGCACATAAGAAAGAGGAAGAGGTGCCAGCTTAAGTCTACGATGAAAGCAAACCCAGTTTCTCCTGGCCGAATCTATTGTAGGGGACGTAGGAGACGTAGTCTCTATCCCACCCTTATTAATCTTAGCTTTTTTGAAATTAACCTTCTGTACTAGAAGAGATAAAGGATGACACAATCCTGTGATGTCTGTCTCTAGCTGTACCCATTGCGGTGACAGAGGGGAAAGGGGTCTAGCCCAGTTGATCGTTTGAGCTAACAGAAAGGCCCGATGGTATCCTTCAAACCACGGGAGGTTCCACCCCTGCTGCCAGTGTGATCTTAATTTAGCCCGACTGAATCTAGGTTTAGATCCCTCCCATAAAAATTCCCCAATTACTTTGTCAATACTCTGAAACCATCATGCAGGTAAAGGGACCGGTAAATGTCTCAGGAGATAAAATAATTTGGGAGCCGCAATCATAGATACTGCCTCCACTTTCCCAGCAAGAGTTAGTTTAAGTAACCTCCATCTATCAAAATCTGTCTTCAGTGAGGAGAGAAGGGGTTGTATATTGGCCTTCCATATAACCTCTAGAGAGGGAGTGAGAAAAATGCCCAAATATGTAATCCCAACTAGAGCCCAAACTAGCTCCTCCACTCCCATGTCCTGCTGAACACAGTGCTCGTTCAGGGGGAGTATCTCTGTCTTGTGCCGATTCATCCGAAGACCAGAATGCTTAGAGAATTCTTCAAGCAAATCAAGAAGCAGGGGGATAGCAGTGTGAGCATCCTCCAACAAAAGGAGAAGGTCATCAGCATACATAAAACTTACATAGGATATATTCCCCACTGTCAAACCAATAATCTTTGGGTGATTGCGAATGGCAGCCGCCAACAGTTCTATCGCCAAGACAAAAAGTAAGGGAGAGAGCGGGCAACCTTGTCTCGTCCCTCTGCCCAAAGGGAAAGGTTGGGAAAGGGTCGAATTGGTATTAACTCTGGCAAAAGGGGCCCCATATATAGCTTTTATTCTTGCGAGAAAGGTGTCTCCAATCCCAAAATGAGCAAGGGTCAAATATAGATAGTCCCATTCCACTGAGTCAAAAGCCTTTTCGAAATCTACTGTAATGGTAGCCGCAGGGGTGTGAAGAGACCTGGCCAGAGGAATCAAATTCAACAGGGTTCTTAAATGATCTGAACTATGTCTGCCCGGTATAAATCCCACTTGTGATGGGTGTATCAATTCAGCCAACAAAGGACTAAGTCTGTTGGCCAGGATTTTAGCATAAAGTTTACTGTCCAGGTTTATAAGTGAAATAGGGTGATAATTTCCCAGATTTGTGGAGTCCTTACCTTTCTTGGGAATCACAACAATAGTTGCCTCCCACATAGAGGTAGAAAGGATCCCTTAATTTCGACCTCGAAGACCTGAATCAAAAGGGGAGCAATAATATGGCCCAGAGTCTGATAAAATTCTGCAGGGTACCCATCGCTACCCAGAGATTTACCCTTTTTTAAGTTTTGAATAGCCACCATCAGTTCCTCCTTAGAGATAGGGAGATCTAACCCCTGTGTGTGCTGGCTCTGCAGCTTAGGTAAGCTCAGCAAATTTAACAAGCCCTGAGTATCCAAATTATGCTTAGTGTGAGTGGAGCAATATAACTTTGTATAGAATGCAGACATAATCTCATTAATATCCCCTGGAGAAGTAATGTGAATGAGCCTAAATTGTTTTAGGCCAGGATAAATCTGCTAGCCTGTTGTTTCCTTAATTGGTAAGCAAGTACCTTACCCCCTTTGTCTCTTCCCAAAACATATGTTTAAGATGTAAAATAGCAGCTTCCGCTTTCCTGTTCATAATCTGATTAATTTCAAACCGAATGGCTAATATGGATTTCCTATAGGCGAATGAATATTGGGAGAAGGCAGCGACTTAAACTTACTCTCAGCCTCAGCCAATTTCCGCTCAAGGTCAAGCAGTTGAGCTTCTCTTTGTCTGCGTCTAGTAGCCGAAAACCCCATAATGCTACCTCGCAACATGGCTTTAAAAGCCTCCAAGTTGTACATGCAGAGGTGTCATCAATAGGGTTTTCTGAAAGGAAAAGAGAAGCCTCCTTAATGAGCCAAGGGGTGAACTCAGGGTCCTGTACCAGAAGTGGGTCCAATCTCCACTGTTTAGTGGGGGGGGGGCACTGGGTCCCATTGTACTAATACCTGAACTAAAGCATGATCAGAGATACAGCAAGGGAGAATTGAAACCTCCAAAGTTTTAGTAGTCAGGTTAGCTGAGCCAAGCCAAAAATCAAGCCTACTATATGAATCATTGGGAACAGAATGAAATGTGTAGTCTCTAGCTCTGGGGTGGAACAATCTCCAGAGATCTACTAACCCCTGGTCAGACAACATTTGATGGAGAGCCTTCACACTCCTAGGATGTGCCTCTTTCCCCCATCAATTCTATCCAACATAGGCATCAAGGTCAGATTAAAATCCCCACCAATGAGTAGCGGACAGTCTGGAGGGTTAAATTCTAGTGTTGCTTCTGCCAGCTTATGAAAGAAAGTGGAGCATCATCACTGGGGGCATATACATTGCATACAGTAATTAAACCTGTGGGCATATTATACGTAGCCATAACCAATCTGCCATCAGAATCTGCACGTGTCTGGGTTAACTTCCAAGGAAGAGACTTGTGCACCAAAATCTGGACTCCGTGTTTCCTGGTCAAGGCATTGGAATGCACTTGCTGACCAACCCAATCCTTCATCATACGGGTATGATCTTCCCCATTAAACTTAGTCTCCTGGAGAAAGGCCACTTGAGAATGTTTACGTTTCAAGTATGCGAGAACTTTCTTACATTTAATCGGAGAATTTAACCCACGGATATTCCAGGTATGCATCACTATGTCAGCCATTTTGTTACCTTCCTCAATGTACCTTAGTCTAAACTATTAAAAAACTAAATCTATCTATATGCCAAATATGAAAAGTCCCTGTACTGATCAGGGCAAACACGCACCCCAACAATAGGCGGGAATTATCTAACCTAATTACAACTACTCTATACTCCTACACTATCTAAATAACAACCAAACAAACAAACTACCTACTATTATTAGAAGAACCGGTAGAATTAAGCCGGCTAGAAACCTAGCCAATGGTATATCCTATCAATCCTGGGGGGAACCAGGTATTTCTCAGAAGGAAGAAGATCCCTATCTACTATGGAGCATATATCAAGCTACTCTGAAAGAGGACCAAAGCAACAAACAAAGTCCGTACATGCTAGAGCCTGCAACGGACCTGCCTACAGTCCCCTCACGTGGGGAACTAGTCCTATAACTGAATCTTAGGGCCAGTTATTGCTCTGCTCTTAATGGGAAACTCAGAACCCCCTCATACCTACTCCATGTCCACAAAATTTATTATAAGACATCTCCCCTAACTGGGCTTCTAATACTCCCTAAACATTTTCTTACTAATGAATCTTTACCAACACTCCTTAGGGCCCACCTATAACCAAGCCAAGTACTGCATATTCTGAGTAAAACTATGTGGCACATCTTAATCATTACCCCATAGTACGAAACCGATAGAATCCCTTTGGCAATGTTAAGTTCTACATATCGCCTCTATGGACCCATTGAGTCACTTAATCCCTCCCAATAGGCCCTCAAAGCAAAATACTATGGAGGGTAAAATATTGTCTTGACAGAGATAATAAACTTCCTCCTATGGAAGACAAACAGGGAAGGAAGAAAAGGGGGGTAGGTCACCTTCGGGATCTACCTATCACAGGCAGATCTTCAAACATCCCTTAGCCACAGATATACACTACATTATATGTTTATATAATCATTCCCCTTCTACCCCAGCCGATACCCCCCGAATGTGCCATCGATGACAACTGCCAGAAAACCTTCTGATAGACATTACCCCCAAGGGCTACACCCAGGTATAACTTAAGGAAGCCATACCTATTTCCACCCGCAATATTACAACAATAAACAATCAGCAGTTCAGATACTTATCTAACATTAAACAGTATAATCCAAGGAAAAAAGTCCATTGACCTGGGGGGGACCCTAGGGACAGAAAGACCAATGATGTACTAGCTGTGGTACTGACCATGCCCTGAAGGCAGTCCCTAAGAGGGTCTTCTTGAAAACTTCCACCCCCATTGACCATTGCTTCACATCCTTCCTCCTCGGGGAGATCGTTCAGAATCACAAACCGTTTTTTGGCAAAGTAAGGACTGACATATTCTATCTGAACTTCTCCTTGTGTATCTGGAGGGGGAGAAGTCAGATTGTCGGTGCTGCTCTTCCTTTCCTGAGGATGGTCCTTTTTAGTATGCTGGGAAGATGGAGGCCTCTTCCGTACATTCAAGTTCCTGGGTTCTAATCCCACCAGTGGTGCCGATTGAGGAGAGGTAACTGTAGTAACAGCAGCTGAAATGGGGATACCTTGAACATTTTCAGCCTGGCTAGAAGACTGGGAAATCAAACTTCTAGGACAGGAATTGACAATATAGTCCAAAGCCGCCTCTGAAGATAAAAATTGCAGACTTGTACCATTCATAGAGATTTGTAGTGTGGCCGGGTACCTTAATGTGAAAGGGATCTTTAAAGCATGTAGCTTCCTTTGAGCTTCAGTGAAAGTTTTATGCCTAGCGCCAGTTCCTCGAATAATCTTGAAAATCATAATCCTGTTCCTTGCCACTGTAGTTGTCTGAGCTCCTCGCCTAGCCTGTATTGCTTCTTTTCAGCAAAATTCAGAATCCGAACCAGGATGGGGCAGGACGTTTCCCTGAGCAGGCCTAGGCTGGGCGTGCAGTGAGCCCTCTCCATTGTAATTTTAGTACCCTCAGGAGCTTCAAGATTTCTGGCAGTACATGTTGTAGAAATGGCAAAACCTTCCCTTCCTCACAACCTCCGGGAATCCCAATAGGCGAGATTATTTTGCCTACTCCTATTTTCCAGATCTTCCACTTTATCTTGCAGCTGATTAATCTTAGCTGCCTGATCTCTCATTAGGGCCGAGTAGTTGAGAAGTGAGTCCTCCTGCGTGTTACCTTTGCTCCACTGTGTCCACACATACATTAATTTGCTGAATAGCGAGAGCAGAATTATTAGCTGCTAATGTGAGGTTGTCTATGCTTGCCATGATCGACACAAACATGTCCCGTATAGAGGGCTTCTCTCGCTCATTTACTAACTGCGCCATCATGTAGATCATGGATAGCAGGGATACAAATCTCCCACTCGCAATCCGCTTTGCCGAATGCCCTAAGAGTCCAAAATTCCCATGTCGATAGTACCGAGTTTCGGCAGCCTGGTCCGTTATTATTTTTTGTGTATATCCTCCCCAAAGGGTATAATTCCCGGGTGCTAGGCTCCATGCGACGAGAATAACCCGATTAAGCCGCCATCTACAACGAGCGCTAACCACGCCCCCCCACTCCACCCATTTTTGATGTTGCTCTGCTCGTTTGCTTTATTGGAGAATTTCTCTCCAGCCTGGACTGACCATACCTCCCGTGCTTGGGGTCACCTTCAACTCACAACTCTCACATAATTCTTAAATGGGCCCAACTTTAAACCATTTCAAGAGATGTGCAGGACCTATGGGTTAAGCCAGATGGACATCTTCAGGTATCTCCAGCTGAGACACTATTTTCATTCCCTCTCACCTGGAACCTGCAATCCTGAGAGGCGCCCCCACCCAATAACACTCCTCCAGAGGTTCTTCCTCTCCATGGAACTGCCACCTGAAATCTCTGTGACTTATAAGACCATCATTGAAACAACAGGGGAGGGCACCAAGCTGATACTCGAGAAATGGAATGGTGAGCTGGGCACAAATATCACTCCACAACAATGGGATAATAGCTGCCTTACTACTTCTAAGTTCACATACTCCCATAGCTGGCGACTTTTTTCCTGGCAACTGCTTATAAGATATTTCTGTACGCCGGCCCTTACCTCCCACTTTCTTACTACTAAATCAGCAGAATGCTGGCGCCAGTGTGGTGATCCAACAGCATATCATTCTCAAGTATTCTGGCTGTGCCCCATGCAGATACTTATGATGCCAGCAGTTAAGGTAGGTGTTGCTATGTTTTTTTTGTTAAAATACAGCATAAGTGGGCCTAAATTGGAGTGGGCTGTGTGCATAGTCACATGACATACAACACTTGCTTTAGCTATGGAGCAGTCTTATTTTTTTATCACATCTCTTTTTTCTCACCTGCAGCCACAGTCCTGCCGTGTTAATCCAGCCACCACTCCTCCTTCACTGTTGACCCTGAAGCTGATGTGCCCAGCTGGCATATGCAGCTACAACCATTGAGAGGGGCTCCCCTAAGCCCCCACGTCCAGCAAGGATCCAATACCGGCACATGCCTTATTCAGGCATCGATGGCCAGTGGAGCTGCGGCCATCAAGCTGCCAAGGTCTATGCCACCATTTTCCTCCCTTTTTCCCCGATGGGAGCACGGGCATGCAATGATGTCCATGTACAATGTGTGGACGTCTGCCGTGCCCCCCCGCTTAGCGCCCACGCATCTGCAGTACCACCAGGCATCCCCTGGGACCGCCAGAGCACGGCATGCAACCACCCCTTTCCCCAGGACTGGGAGAGCTGTCATCAGATGCTCAATCCTAGTCCTGCCCTACTGACCCCCAATGATCCAGGCTCATTCCCAAACCCAGGTCGCTGGTGTGGAGTGAGGTGTGGCATCCAGTGCCTCAACCCTCAGCACCATCAGGCCAGCCAGCTGTGGAGCAATCTTATAAACTGCATATTGACATTTAATGCCTATGCAGTTTTGTTGTACTTATCTTTTTATTTCTGAATTGCTGCACTATGTGACATAGAATGTTCTCTGACTGCTGTCACACCATTGTATGTCAATGCAGTGTACATGAAATACATTGAGTAACAACTATGTTTGTTGGTTAGCAATGTTTCTTTTTCATTGTGTACACTGTGTACATGCTTCACATCTGTTTGGTGATGCACGAGGACAGGTTGTACTAGAATGCTGCTACTGCAGCTTCACATGTGTTTGCACACATATTGTTGTATAATACTTTTTCAAGTACAGTAAGGACATACCTGATATTTTATATCTACAGTATAAATGGATATAATTAAATGGTACTATGCATACATTTGTGTAGGAGGTATACCTTTATATGTAAAACAAAGTTTTGCATACTATTTACCAGTAATGTATGGTACATTTCTAGGGCATGCTACAGTGCTGGGTGTAGAGGTCTCATGCTCCCACTGTAAAAAGTTATGCTTTAAAAGCTGTGCACATGTTTACTTCATTGCAACATCTCAAAAAGGAATGAAATTCTTTGCAAACAACTCCATTAATGCAACAGTTAGGGTTGCTTCTACAGTGACAAAAGTGTGAAAATTTGATGTTAGGGTTTTGAACCCTAACTCCGAATTCCCCCCACAAACACACACACAACACACATGCAAGCAGGGGATGGTACAAAGCAACACAACCAATCAGAAACAGACACCATAAGGTGACAGAAATAACATACAACTTTGTCAACATACCACAGGAGGCATTCATTATCATGTTTCAGCAACTGTATCACTTCTGCTGCCATCCCAGTGTCTTCAGGGGTACACACACATTACGTGCAAACATGTAGCGAGGTGTTAAGAAGGCTATGCAGAACATTTTAAATGAAAGTTATTTAAAATGGGATGGTTATAATTACTTTGTACTATTTTGCTGCAACTACTCATAACTTAATGAATTGAAGTATAGGGCCACACTCTACTATATTTACACAGATGGATACATATGCCTATCTGTGGAGGTATAGGAGTGCAGGATCTAAAGAAGCCCACAGTGTGACTTTGAGATATACACAGTGATCTTTTGTGTAGATACAGGTATGTAAGTGCAGGTTGTGAAGTATCATGTGGTTCTGCTGTTAGATATGTGCACTCTTCTGCTATCTGCATGTAGGCATGTAAATGAATTAAGCAATAAGGCACGACAGGGTGTAGTTTATTGGGGGATTTACCCACGTCTTGTGTGGTGTGTCACAAGGTGCAGCTGAGTGACTTAACCACACATGAAGTGGGTAAATCTTCCAATAACTCACACCCTAGAGTGCCTTATTGTGACTATACAATGGACCCATGTCTAAAATAAATGTTAAATGTGCTTAAGTATTTTTTTTATAAATGCCATTTCTCAGCCATGGGTTATTACAGGATATACCGTGATCATGTGACGTGTTTTGACCAATGAGGTTACAGGATTTGTATACCCCATTGTATAATGGTGAATAACCCCACAATGCAAACTCCATCTATGCAGACTGATGTACTATCTAGATGGAAGAATGGTGTTCCCAACATAACATATTGACACTGTTCTAGTATGTCAATGTGGGGCTGGGAGTGCACTGTCTTTTGGACCATGAACTGTCATCTGTACATTCACATAGTATGTCAGAATCTATAGAACACACAATTCATATGTCACTGTGGGACACTGCCCTACCAGTCCTACATCAACATAGTGCAACACTACCCATATGTCACATTGTCCATATGTCACAGTGAAAACACAGGGTTCTTTGGGCTGTGCACTACCATACTGTGATTGAAATAGTCGACACAATCCATGTGTCACACTATCCTTATATTGCACTGTTCTCATTGTGACAAATAGGTAGTGTAACGTATGTATTGTGCTGTAGTATGTCAATGGAGGAATGGGAATGCAGGATAGAAACCACCCTGTACTGTCATTGTGACAGATAGATTGTGTTGTACTTATATCTTGATGGAGAAATGGGAGTGCAATATTTGAACAACCATTAGGTCACACTGTGACTTTTGGACAGAGTAACACATAGACAGTGTTGTACTATGTTAATGCAGAGATGGGAGGGCAGGGTACATAGGACCCTGCAGTTACACCATGACATATCCACAGTGTTGTTCTGTCTCAATGGAGGGATGAAAGAACATGGTCCAACTCACCATGTGGTCCTACCGTGAGTAATGGGTACTCTTGTATTATCTGCATGTAGGTATACAGTTCATGCAGTGACCATCTTACATGGTTGCACAGCATGAGGTTGTACCCCTCCAAGACACTGGGATGGTAGCAGAAGTGATACAGTTGCTGAAACAGAATGATGAATGCCTCTTGTGGTATATTTACAAATTTGCATGTTGTTTCTGTTACCTTATGGTGTCTGTTTCTGAGTGGTTGCATTACCTTGTACTGTCCCCTGCTTATATGTGTGTTGTGTATGTGGGGGGAGGGAATTCAGAGTTAGGGTTGAAAACCCTAACATCAAATTTTCTTGCTTTTTTCACTGTAGAAGCAACCCTAACTGTTGCATTAACAAAAAACTTCATTAATGCATCAGTTAGGGTTGTTACTAAAGCAACAAAAGCAGGGAAATATGGTGTTAGGGTTTCCAACTCAAACACTCAACTACCACCCTGCAGACACTGACAGGTGCCATAGGGGAGCCTTGGTGTCATCAGTCCTAATGATCACCCAATTCCATAACTAAACAAACTGAGATTTGGTACAGCATAGGAAAATAGGGTGAGCATTAGGGCTGATGACTCCAAGGCAACCCCCCATGCCTGTCAGTGTCTGCAGGGTGTGGCTGGGGTATTTGGGTTGGAAACTCTAATGACAGATTTCCCTACTTTTGTCACTTCAGTAATCTGTGAGCTGACAAAATCCCTTTTAATGAGATGGCGACCAGATGGCCCTATCTTTCGAAAAGTGACCGGGTCTCAAAAAGTGATTTTGGCAGCTTATGAAAAGGAATCAGCTCACAAAAAAATTATTTTGACTGCTCGTGAAAAGGGATTACTTTTTATAATCCCTTTTTGCAAGCTGTCAAAATCTCTTATTGTGAGCTGTGAAAATCCCTTTCCATGAGATGACAACCAGATGGCCCTACCTCACGAAAAGGATTGGCTCACAAAAAGAGATTTTGACAGCTCACAAAAATGGATCAGCTCGTGAAAAGGGATTTTGACAACTTGGGAAAAGGGATAACTTTTTATAAACCCTTTTCACGAGCTGTCAAAACCCCTTTTCGTGACCTGTCAAAATCCCTTTTCATGAGATGACAACCAAATGGTCCTACCTAGCAAAAAGGGATTGGTTCACAAAAAAGGATTTTGACAGCTCAGAAAAAGGGATTTGGCTTGCAAAAAGGGATTTTGTCAGCTCATGAAAATGGATTTCTAAACTTTAATGTTTATTTTCCACTTCACTGCAAAGAAATGGTTTTGAATTAAGGGGTGGAATTTTCAGGATATAAAGGGCTTGCCCCACTGATGTGACTTTTACTGGTTTTGTGATAAAATTTAGATAACTTCCATTGATAAAATATTTCAATGTTTGGAAATTTCCCATATGATAACCTTGTGGTGGGTGTAGTACCTTTCGGCACCTATATCTCGAAAATGGTTCAAGAAACAGATTTTTCACTAAACGCAGCTACTAAGCATGTATGCAGGTTGCCAGGCCATGATTACATCTGCAGTGGAATTTTTCCCCATGTTCCCATGGTTGCCGAGATACTGCGCCATTTACACCACAAGTGTTGCTTGAAATATCTCTACATCTGTGCTGAGTCTCTACATTTATAGGTAGGTGGGAGTGTATTGCCAGAGGGCCCTGCGCTCCCACATATGAAAACCATTGTGCAATAATAGGACTGCAGAGTCCTACATTATCCCTCGGGGGAAGACAGTTCATTACACTGGCTCCACAATTATGGATGGAAGGGAGCCCAGGGCCCACAAATGGATACTATTATCAACTGATGAGAGCATGATGGGAGTGCAGGTCCCAGAGGGCCCTACACTCCACACAGGGAGATGCAACCACAACACACTATAGAGTGATGGAAGCACAGGTCCCAGAGGGCCTTGTGCTTCCACAAACATGTAAGGGTAAGATTACACTTTCTCAAAAAGTAAAGAAATTCATTGCAAAGAATTTTGTTAATGCATTATTTAGGGTTGAAGTGACAAAAGTAGGGAAATAAGTCATTAGAGTTGAGACCCAAACACCCCTCTACCGAACCCCACCCCATTCCCACCCTCCACAGACCAACAGACATCAGTGTTTACCTTGGAGTCATCAGGTCTAACTCTCACCCCATTCTCCTATACTGCACCATTTCATCTTCCTTACACATGGAATGGGGTTAGAGTTAGGCCTGATGATTCTAAGGCACACTCTGATGCCTGTTGGTCTGTGGAAGGTGGGGTGGTAGGGTTGGGTGGGGGTGGTGTTAGGGTCTCAACCCTAATGACTCATTTCCCTACTTTTGTCACTTCAACCCTAACTGATGCATTAACAAAGATTTTTTGCAATGAATATATATATTTGAGATAGTGTAATCTTAACCTTATATGGTTGTGAGAGCACTGGGCCCTCTGGGCCTTGTGTTCCCATCAATCTATAGTGTGTTGTGATTGTAGAGGGCCATCCATCATGTGGGAGTGCAGGGCCCTCTGGGCCCTCTGCTCCCACTACTTCATAATGGAGGACCCTGCATGCCTAGTACTGCACAGTAGTATCCATATGTGAGAGTGCAAGGCCAGCTATCTACTTATAATTATAGATATGTAGTGCACACCTACAGACATTCTAAGTAACCTCTGTGCTGCAAATGGGGCAATAGCTCAGTAACCATAGTAACATGGGGAAAGATTCCCCTGCAGTTGTAATTTTGGCTTGGCAACCTGCATGCTTGCTTAGTATACCTAAGCTGCATTAAGAAAAAATCCATATCTCTAACTGTTTCCAAGATATATGCACTGAAAGGTACTGCGTATGACAAAATATTATTCTATGGGAAATTTCCAGACTTCAGATTGTTATAACTTGGGAAGCAATGCAGATTTTATCACCAAGCCAGCAAAAGTCACATATGTGGGGCAAGCCCTTTCTACCCTGAACATTTCAGCCATTAATTCAAAACTGTTTATTTGCCATGAAGTGGCAAAGTAACAGTAACTTTTATAAATCCCTTTTCGTGAGCTGTCAAAATCTCACTTCATGAGCCAATCACTTTTCAGGAGATGTCAAAATCCCTTTTTGCTAGCCAATCCCTTTTATTGAGATTGGGCTATCTAGCCGCCCCTCATGAAAAGGCATTTTGACAGCTCACGAAAAGGGATTTTGACAGCTCACAAACATAGATTTTGACAGCTCACAAAAAAGGATTTGAAAAATAAATTGCTCTTCATGAGCTGTCAAAATTCCCTCTTCACTTCTGGAAGTGTCTCCAGAACAGGTGAAGCAGTTAGATGTCCCCATATCAGTGGGGGAACTGAATCAGGCAGTGTGGGCCACAGAGAGAGGTAAGGCCCTCAGACCAGATGGAATACCATCTGATTTTTATAAAATGCTGTGGGACTCATTGGGTACCTTGATGCACAAGATGTTCTGCCCAGCCTTTGAGGAAGGACACCCCCTCAATCCCAGCTCATGGCTACCATCACAGTATTTCCAAAACCAGGCAAGGACCCCTTAAAGTGTGACTCCTATAGGCCAATATCCCTGCTGAATGCAGATTATAAAATTATGGCTAAGCTATTAGCAGGGCGACTCAAGGGGATCCTCCTGTGTTTGGTCCACCCTGACTAAGGGGGTTTTGTGGGGGGAGACAGGCTAAACACAACCTGATATACTCTATTAACATAATTCACCATTGGTCAGGATGAGGAATAATAGAAAGTCAGGGACTCCTTGCACTCAATGCAGAGGAAACCTTTAACCATGTCGAGTGGCCCTTTATACTGGAGGTCCTCAAAAAATTTCAATTTGGCCCAAGCATTAGATCCTGGATTGGCTCATTTTACACCACCTCAAAGGCACAGATATTGATGAATGATACTATGTCTGCCCTTTTTGTCCTCACCCAGGGCACTAGACAGGGGTGTCCCCATCACTGCTGCTATATATTCTCACCATAGAGGCTCTTGCAGTGGCAATTTGGAATCACAAAGACCTGGACGGATTCTGCTAGCTGGGAGAAAACTTTGTTATCTCTCTCTTTGCAGATGACATTCTTCTATTTGTGGCAAGGCCAGAGAAGGCCCTTTGGTCACTCACAGATCTGTTTTCCATCTATGGCCCAGTGTCCAGTCATAAAATTAACTGGAGTAAGTATGGATTCCCTCATCTTCTGAGATTAAATACCTGGTGTTCAAACTTACTAGTAAGCTGTCTAAGTTAGTGGAGATTAACTATAAATCACTAATTCATAAAGTGAAGGAGGACTGTACTAGGTGGCAGACCCTTCCCCTTACATTAATAGGGAGGGCCAATTTGACTAAAATGCGCATATTACCGCAATGTCTATATTTATTTCAATCCATCCCTTTGAAATATCTCCAAGCTCTGTAGGGGGCCATAGCATTCCTTATATGGCAGGGCAAGTGCCCTAGAATAAAAAAAAGGTGCATTATGGCCCCCAGTGAGGGGGATTGGGCCTACACAACCTACACCTGTATTACCTGGCCAACCAATTAGCTTTTGTTGAAAAAGTAGCACCTAGAAATTTTGGAAACAGGCTTGGTCAAACCTGGAAGTGGTAGAAGGGGGCTTATATCATTCTTTCATGGCCCCAAGCCTGGCTAATCAAAATTCTGCTCACCCCAAGAATCCACTTACTAGAAACCTTGTTAAAGGCTGGGTTAAAGCACGTAGAATTCTTGGACTGACTAATACCCTCTCCTTGGAAGCCTCCATAGGAGCTACAATAAGGTTGTGGGGTGCAGTGCTGCCTGGGGTAGAGAGAGTTTTGAGGGAATGGGCAGAGGCGGGGTTTGATCATCTTCTCACAGCTGTTTGAGGATAACAACCTGTTGGATTTCCCACAATTGAGAAGGAAGTTTGGTTTGGAGGTATCCCACTTCTTTGTATTTTGTAAGATTAGGACCAGCCTTCTAGCAGAGGGAGGGGGACTAAGGCTTCCCACCCATACACCCCTAGAAAAAATATTTCTATTAGTTGCCCCAACCTCCAAAGCTAAACCACTGAGTTACTGTTAAAAAGTGCTTCTGGGGACTCTACAAGATCTGCTTTTCAAACTAAAGCAAAAGTGGGGGGGGGGGAGACTTGGAACCTGAGGGTCTAACAGGGGAGACTGGGACAGAATCCTTAAACAGGGCATGGAATGCTCAATAAACAATAGGTTGAGAGTCAATCACATGATATCCTATATAGAGTAAATTTCACTCCTGAACTAGCACATAAAAGTGATCCCTCCATCCAAGATGTCTGCCCAAAATGTAAGAGTCATTCAGGGTCATTCTACCACCTAGTGTGGGCCTGTCCAAGAGTAAAGGCACTTTGGGCTGAGGTTAATAGGATCCTAGCCCAAATTCTGTCCATTCCTGAGGGTCTAGACCCTATACAAATACTGCTAGGGCTCGCCAGAGGCTGGACTCACGGGAAAAGGGTAGGCAAACCCCTTAAGTCACTCAGATATGTAGTGGGCAAAAGGGTTCCAGTTATGCACTGGAGACTAGATACTATCCCTATGGTAGCTCAGTGGGCTCAGTCTTTGCTTCAGTGTAATAAATTGGAACACACACAATATATGGTGAATGACCAATTGGACAAATACCACTCTATTTGGGATCCCCTGGAAAATGTCATTAACAACGATTGGTTTCCTACCTGTTAAATAATTCACCTTTGAAATAATATAGGTTTTGAGCCATTGACACACAGAATATAGGTGTCCTTGACATGACAGACTCCACCTGGGGTCACTTTGATTTGGTGTTCTGCATGAACTTAGCATTTCAGGAAGGGAGACCCTGGCTATATAGTTAGACTAATTTAGTTCATAGCTGATTGATGTAATGTCATAGTTATATTTTAATTATATGTCTATGTACAGAATGGAATGGTGACTGTTTTTTCTTTCCCTTTAATCATATGTACCAAATAATGCTCTGCTTTGCTGGTTTTACCTAAATAAAATTTACAAAAAAAAAAAATCTCTCTTCGTGAGCCAATCCCTTTTTGCGAGATTGGGCCATCTGGTTGTCCCTTCACAAAAAGGGATTTTGACAGCTCATGAAAAGGGATTTGAAAAATAAATTCCTTTACGTGAGCTGTCAAAATCCTTCTTTATGAGACAATCCCTTTTCGTGAGCTGCCAAAATCCCTCTTTGTGAGCAGATGCCTTTTGACGAGATTGGGCCATCTGGTTGTGTCATCATGAAGAGGAATTTTGACAGCTACAAAAAGGGATCGGCTCACAAAAAGGGATTTTGATGGCTCACGAAAAGGGATCATAACCGAGTCATGAAAAGAAATTTAAAAATTTAAAAATGAGTGTTTCAGGACCAAAGTAAAATAAATCAGAGGGATACTATTGTAGAGGAGTTCCACATGAACAAAACTCATGCTTGGATGTCTTCAGAAGACATCCATGGGGCAAGTTATAACATTTTCTTTTTCAGGAAAAATAAAAACAAGATGGGAACTCGCAGAGAGGAATTTTTTTTCTCATGTAGAGGGATTTTATAAATCCCTCTTCATGAGCTGTCAAAATCCCTTTTCATGAGGCCAAATCCTTCTTCAAATCTGTGCAGCTATACAAAAGACTGAACTGAGGATGCTCAGAACCCTTAATATCAAAACTGAATAACTTTTAAATGGATTAATACTTTTACACCAAACCAATGCTGGTTTGTTCTTTGAGCCAAGTTCTGTCTACCCTGACAATGCCAGACCAAAATGCCAAACCATGTGGCCACAGCACGATGGAGAAAAATCAGCTAAAATGGGTGAAAATAAGCAATTTTTCACTTTTTTCACTATGTGCAACATGAAAACCGTAAATTCAATCAAAACAAAATTTGGCTCTTTAAGAGAGTTACCCAACCGGACAGAGCATACCAAATTTCATGCAAATCTATTGCACCATTGCAAAGTTATTAAAGTGCAACATTAGAGGTTTAACATTTAACTGCCTCTCAACCCTAACTATAGTGGTGCTGCCATGCAACTATAATTATAGTGGTGTGGTAGCACCACTACAGTTAGTATTGAGTAGGCACTCTGATGTTAAAACCAAAATTTGCACTTTAATAACATAGGAACCGTTTGTCCGATTTGCCTGGAATTTTGCATGTACAGTCTTATGCCATAGATCTCTGGATCTGGAAAGTTACATTCAGGTTGGATATGTGGTTGCGGAGGTGCATAATGTCAAAAAGTGTGAAAAATCCTAACTTTTTGGTAAATTCTTTTCTCATCTCTACATCCCGAACAGTTTGTCCATCTGGTCTGAAATTTCAGTCACCAATGTACCTTTTGAAGGTTTGGTGAGAAAATATTATCCCATTTTAAAGTTATTAAAGTTTTCAGTTTCTCATTATAGCCTAATAAAAAATAATTTTGCAGCACAAAAACATTTGCAAAATCCCTTTTTACTGCCGCAAATGGGTCTTGTAGTTTTATGCTGCTGCCATCTTGTTTTACATAGATACATAGATACATAGACAGTGTCGGCAGATAAGGGCCTATGGCCCACCTAGTCTGCCCATTTGAGCTTGTAAGTTCAGTTTGTTTTCCTAGAAGTCTATTTCCCCTTACCCCTGACCTCTAGAATTCCTTTATGTCTATCCCATGCATTCTTAAATCCCGTGATTGTTTCAGCCCCACCACTTCCTCTGGCAGGGTGTTCCACTTCTCCACCACCCCGTTCTGTGAAGAAATTCTTTCTCATGTTTCCTCTGAATCGTCCTCCTCCAACTTCATCCCATGCCCTCTAGTCCTGAAACATCTTTTTCACTTAAAAATAGTGTTTTCCTGCACCCTGTTCCTCCCTGTAAGATACTTGTATGTCTCTATCATATCCCCTCTCACCCTCCTCTCCTCCAGGGAGTACATGTTCAGTTCCTTCAACTTGTCTTCATAGGATTTGTGATGCAACCCATGCACCATCTTTGTTGCCCTCCTCTGAACCTTCTCTACCCTGTCTATGTCCTTACGTAGGTATGGTCTCCAGAACTGTACACTGTACTCCAGGTGGGGCCTCACTAGTGTCTTGTATAGCAGAATTATGACCTCCCTTTTCCTGCTGGTGATGCCCCTGCCTATACATCCCAGCATCCTATTTGCTTTACCTGATGCCTTGTCACACTGTTTCCCTACCTTGAGGTCATCAGAGATGACAACCCCAAGATCCCTTTCCTGCTTGGTGCATGCTATATCCTCACCCCCCAACTGATATATTGTGCCAGGGTTTTTGTGCCCCATATGCATTATCTTGCACTTCTTTAAGTTTTCAGTTAGGGATGTGGAAAGGACACTGTAATTTAAAAAATAATGGCCCTTGGTAAACACCAACACTTATGTTTACCTATCTGGGGTTCTAGGAACATGATCCTTGCATTAGTTTTCAAAAACAATGGCTGGAAATATGTTTTTTTACATTTTCTGCCATCTTAGCTATGGAATTTTCATGAAAGTGTGAGTGAACATTCTATGGAGTTGAGTGAAACATTTGGAAAATATGTGAAAATGCTGTCCCCCAAAAAAGCATTTCTTTGCCACTTCATGCCAAGAGAACGATTAGGACTTTTGGGCTGAAACTTGCAGGGCAGCAAAGGCTTGCATCTCAGATGTGCCTTTTGCTGATTTGATGAACAAATATACAATAGTTCCATAGTTATAACATTCTGAAGTTTTGAAATTTCCCAAAGGATAACACTGTGGTGTCTGTGCCACCTTTCAGCAGCTATATCTTGAAAACAGTTTGATATACGTTTTTTTCTCTAAGTGCAGCTTAGGCGTACTAAGCATGTGGGGAGGTCGCCAAGTGATGATTACAACTGCAGTTGAATGTTTTCTGAAATTCCTGTGCTTACTGAGATATTGCCACACTTGCAGCACAAGGGTTAGCTGGAATGGCTCTTGGCCTGCGCTATGTTTCTATACTTATGGGTAGAACACATGGATCCCATTATGCAATAATGTGAGCATAGGGCTTTTCATTATGCAGCAGTGGTTGCACAGGGCTCAGAGGGCCCTGTGCTACCACAGGGACATGTGAGATCATTAAAGTATCTCTACACTTATGTATAGATGGCAGCATGGGGCCTAGAGGGCAACCAAATAGGAGTAACATTACATTTTATCAAAAAACTCTACTAATGCATCAGTTAGTGTTGATACTACAGTGACAAAAGTTTGGAAATGCATTGTTAGGGTTATCAACACTACCACCCCATCCCCACCTTCTGCACACAACAGGTGAGGGGTGTGCCTTGGGGTCATCAGGCCTAACTTTCACCCCATTCTCACATACTGTACCATGTCGGCTTCCTTATACATGGAATGGGGTGAGAGTTAAGCTCAATGACCCCAAGGCACACCCCAATGACTTGTCCCTGTAATGACAAGCCTAACTGATGCATTAACGGAGTTGTTTGAATGAATATATATATATATATATATATATATATATATATATATATTTATAAAATGGTGTGGTAAAATCATAAAATCCCAGTGATACAATTGGCCAAAACACATCACATGACCGTGCATTATTTCCAACGACCTTACCTTCCACTACGCACCACGCCTGAACTACTTTCCACTCCTCAAACCTCTTCACCAGCAGCAAGACCACTCCACACCTGGTGCAGCTAGACACCCACACTAACACACATGTGCAACTGACACCCACACCCATAAATAAATATACCAATAGTAGCACCACACTGTAGAAATAGATCTGTTCATCCTACCATTAATGTTTACTGAAAATTTAATTTAAAAATCAAATCCTGCCTGCTGTTTACAGTGTCACACTGTACAACCACTTTATTACTGTAACCACTGTGACCACTCTGACTAACAGAAACCTAACTCTATATAAAAACTATAACATACATTCCTTTGTATTCTTCTCTTCATTTATTTAAAAAGATGCCTTTCCACTCACAATACACGCAATCCTGCAGTACCTTCACTTTCAATAGGGAAATGTAGCGTGACTGAGCGGTGCTCATTTGAAAGTGAGAAGCTGTTACTAGGTCAAAAGTAAGGCGTGGTGTGTTTAAAAATCAGACAAGTGACTGCCTTTTATTATTTTGTGCCGGTTTTCCCTAATATTAGCTCCATGTCGATGAGGAAGCAGCGAGGATAAATCGGCGACTCGGTCATTATGGCAACACAAGCTCTGCTCCGCTCACGCTTCTAATTACCGACTCACTCGATCTATCCTCATGCTTCCGTGATCGCATATGGAACTAATATTACGGAAAACTGGCACAAAATAATAAAAGGCAGTCACTTTTTCTGATTTTTTAAACACACCACGTCTTACTTTGACCTAGTAACAGCTTCTCACTTTCTAAAATGAGCACCGCTCGGTCACGCTACATTTGGGCAATTAAAGTGACACTGCTTTACAGAAATACTTTTTTTCACACCAAAAATGACTACATAAAGTTAAAATCATTTACAAACACAGTTTTTCACACCAAAAAGTGTCACCTCTGCCAACATATCATTTAATTACTAACTACACAGAAGGACTACTCCCCAAAAAAAATCTATAGCCATTTTATAAGATAGATGTACCACTCTGAGGTGTGCGGTCGCGCTCTGATATACGCACGCCTTGTGGTGTTGACGACTCGGCCCGCGGCCCGCGTCACAACGCACACCAAGGCGCATGGATATCAGAGCCGCACTGCACACCCCAGAGTGGTATATCTATTACATATATATATATATATATATATATATACTGTATATATATATTTGAATATATATATATATATATCTATATATATAGTAGTGGCAGTATAGTTAGGGTTGCCCAGCCACTTCTATGTTAAACCCCAAATTTTGCACTTTAATAAATTCATAGCTGTACAAACAATATGCCCATCTGGTACTTTAGCTCTCTGGATCTGGCAAGTTTCGTTCTGGTTGGTTGTTTGGTTGCGGAGTTACAAAGTGCTCAAACGTGAAATTTACCATTTAGGTGCACATTCTTTGTTTGTCTCTAAGTATAAAATGGTTTGGGTGTCAGGACTGAAATTATTAGGGTGTATAGGGCCTGGGTCACTGATGTGCCTTTTGAAGGTTTGGTGAAAAAATATTTATCCTTTCAAAAGTTATAACAGTTTAAAGTTTCCCATTATAGCCTATGGGAAAAATTAGATGTGCCATGCAAAAGCACGTTAAGGTATAAGGTTTGCATTAAGTAATGATTATTTATAATGAGACACATATACAAAGGTGAATTATTTAGCAGGTAGGAAATACATACATAAAATCATACTGCCCATATCACATATGAGCACATGTATATTCTTATAAATATATGTAGTTATCACTTAGTTTGAAGTTCTCTCTCTTTTTATATGCATTTCTTGTATATTGTATATGTGTCTCATTATAAATAATCATTGCTTAATGCAAACCTTATATGCACTGACATTTAGTATTATACATACTGACCCCTATTGTCAGATGTAAGTATTGCATTCGAAATCATGATGCTCTTAATAGATTATTAGGGATTTGGTTGATTTAAACGTGACACATGACCTCTCTGGTATATAAAAATATCAGTGGTGTGGCTTGCATTATACCTTGACAAAGCATTTGCAAAACGTGAAATGTTGGTGTGTGTGTTTTTTATGGCATTATTTGCACTGTGGTAATATTTTTGCTCCTACTACAATATTATGTATTTATAATAAATTAAGATATTTTTCACTTTAACTTATAGTGGATGTGGTCCTTTTGAGTTGCCAGACTTTTTTTCTTTGGCATATATAGTAATCTTGTCTGAGCACCAATGATTCCAATAGCCACCTATTTTACTTTTTTCTGTAACTTAAAATTGGTATGGCATGGAACTGGGGAACTCATATAAAATAAGACACCAAAAAAATGGCTTCTGGTATATCACAACAGGCTGAATGTAGTAGCAGCATACCACTTATTTTTTAGAAATAATAAACAAACTAGCCCTGATAATATGGTAGAAAAAGTAGCTGCTGGCAATCAGTCTGAAGTCCTCGATATCGATGCCCTGTTTTTTAAAGAAGGTGATGCGAACCCTATTTTGAATCAAAATGTGGAAACACGAGGCATGCAACAAGCTTGGCCAGAAGTAACTACTTCAGGTACCTTTAAAGAAGCATTTAACCTGTTGGAACAAGCAATTTTGAAGGTATGCCATTTATATTGGCAGAGGTTAACTATGATGGCTTACCTACAAGTGAATAGGGCACCGAGAGGATTAAGAATTAAAGTACAGCCTGCCTTTGGTACGGATCAGGAAGATTTTCTGACAGATTGGCAAAAACATAATCTAGAAGCTAGTGCTGGCTACATTAAATTAATTTTAAAATATGGTGAACAACAAGAGAGAGACATTAAATGCATTATAATTGAGAGAGAACCAGCAGTTATGTCATTTATATCCAGTCCTGAATATACAGAATTAAGATCCAAACTAAATAGAACTATTCAGTATCATGATGCGAGAATTAAGAAACAAAAGGAAAAACAAAATGAGAGAGATTGGAAAGATTATGCAGAAGGAAGTATCTTTTATTGGGGTAAAAAGAATATGATTAAACAGAATCCAAAATCAATCCTGAAAATTAGAGTAGATCAGAGCAATGATGTATACACGAGCAGATCAGATTCTGATAATTTATCCGAATCAGAAAGTCCTTTTTTAAGCCAGAAGGGGAGAGAAGCACTCCCCTGCCCCCTCCCTGTGTCTCCAAGTGCACTAACTCAATTAGTTCAATTAGTAACACATGGCAGGATGCACAAGGAAACACAAGGTATGAGAGAACTCTAGATGGAGAAGAATGGAACAGAAACCAGCATGCCCCATGATTTTCCAGCACTCCCAGAGAGACCATGCAGAAGTCCCAGATTAATTCATTTTCAAGATGAACAAGAAGAGGCACAAGGGGGAAGAGGAGGCACACGCTGGAATCAACGTGGTTACAACAACAGAGGGAACCGGAGAATGTGGAATCGACGGAGAAGGTAAAAAACCTGGTCATTAATATCTTGGTTCATGTAGTAACTGAGACTGAAATGACAGCATTGGAGAAAGGTTTAAATTATGTACCGACAAATCAAACAAATGAATTCAAAACTATAGTGGATTTACACAGCTTCACCAGAAAATTGGATCTGCATGTGGCTTTTAATGAAAAAAAATAAACAGACAACTATAGAGGGTGACTTAAAAGATGGAAAGACGTCTATACACACCTTTAGAAATCCATGAACGTATATTCCGTTTAGGAATTCTGCAGTATTAACTTTTACAAAAGAATGTGAAATGAAAATTTAAGAAATGGTTGCTAAAAGAGAGAAATTCAGATATTATAACTGCACATGTCAAGAGAAGCAAGCTATTAAGGACTTGGCACAAAATAATGATATTGAGATAAAGTCTGCAAACAAAGGAGGAGCTACTGTGATTTTGTGTAAAGTTTAGTATAAAGAGAAAATGTACAGACAGCTATCTGATACCCTTTATTATAAAAAGTTGCCTTGTGATTTTACAAATGATTATAAACATGAGATTGATCTATTACTGTATGATTTGTTTATAGATGGAGTAATCTCCAAACAGACACTAGAATATCTCACAGTTCCCTTTCCAGTTAGAGCAACTCTATGTGGTCTTCCTAAAATTCATAAGAATATCAAATCCCCCACTGCACGTCAAATAGTTTCCAACATTGGTTCCTTGACAGAACCTTTAGCAAAATTTGTGAACTATTATATTCAAGAATTTGTTTTGGATAGTGCTTCCTTTATTAAGGACATAAAACACTTACTTAACATAATGGAAAGTGTAATCATTTCTGATAATGAAATGCTGGCAACTTCGGACATTACAGCCTTTTATACGAACATTCCATTAGAGGAGGGATTAAATGCCCTGTGGGAGACTTTAAGATAAAAAAGCAATTACAATCAGGCTTATTCTGAGTGTCTTATAACATTAACAGAAAAAGTACTAACTGCTAATACTTTTATGTTTGATGAGAAATTTTATCTGCAAAAAAAAAGGTACAACTATGGGGCAGCCATGGTCCCCAATTATGCATGTATTTACTTGGCTCATTGGGAGAAACAACACATTTTGTGTGAAAGAAATCTGTTTCTCCCAAAGCTAAATCTATACAAGCATTATATTGATGATCTGTTGATTGTATGGGAAGGGGAGGCGAGTGAACTCTTAGAGTTTATTGCTTATCTCGAAGGGACAAATGAGAATTTGAAGTTTACTGTGTGTCATCATCAAAATGGGATAATTTTGTTTTATTTGAAAATTTGTAAGGAAAATGGACATTTAGGTACTAATATATACAGGAAAGAATCAGATAGGAATGCAGTCCTTCGTTATGATAGCTGTCACCCTAAAAAGTTAATGGACAGTATTCTGAAGGGCCAGTTTATGAGAATAAAAAGAAACACAAGTGATGTTGTTAAGTTAGAAGAGAACACCAAGATAGACGTTGAACATTTTAGGGAAAGAGGATACAATAGAACTTGTTTATAAATTGCTAAGAATCATGTGAAACAAATGTCCAGAAAATATCTATTACAACCAAAGAGAAAAAAATGAGGAATATAAACTATACTTTGCTTCTGATTTCACGTCCCAGAGTTTCAAGATAGAGCAGATTGTTAAAAAAGACTGGAACATACTGAAAACTGAACCCAAACTGAATGACATCACCCAGACATTTCCCCAAATGGTTTACAGCAGAGGGAAGAATATTGGCGATATGGTGACTAGTAGCCACTTTACGGATAGGAAAAATTCTGAGTCAACCTTACCAAAAGGAACATTTTGTTGTGGATCTTGCAGTTTCTGTAAATATATCAAGACTGGGACCTCTTTTGTTCATCCGGGGAATGGTCACATATAAGGAATTAAAATCCTTCATCAACTGCAGTACAACTCATGTTGTATATGCAGCAACCTGTAGTAAGTGTAAACAATTCTACACTGGCAAGACTAAAAGAAACTTTAAACAGAGAATTGCAGAACACTTTCGAAGTATTGAAAAGAAGAAACTATCTAATGCTCTTAAAGTACATATGAAGAACTGTGGGGCGGACCATATTTTCAGTTGTCAGGGCCTAGAGAAAGTGAAATCAGGTCCTGGGGGGGGGTGATCTGGACAATTTATTATTACAACAGGAAAGTAAATGGCAATATATGTTAGGAGCTTGTTTAGATGGTGGACTGAGTAAATTCTTTAGTTTGGTTCTCTTTTTAAAACAGAAAGGAAAATAAAATCATAGTGCCCATATTACATCTGAACACATGTACATTCTTATAAATACATGTAGTTATCACTTAGGTTGAAGTTCTCTCTATTTTTATATGTATTTCTTGTATTTTTTGTATTTTTTATATGCATCTCACTATAAATAATCATTTCTTAATGAAAACCTTATATGCACTGACATTTAGTATTATATATACTGACCCCTATTGTCAGATGTAAGTATTGCATTTGAAATCATGATGCTCTTAATAGATTATTACGTATTGGTCGATTTAAACGTGACACATGACCTCCCTGGTATATAAAAATGTCAGTGGTGTGGCATGCATTGTACCTTGACAAAGCGTTGGCAAAACATGAAACGCTGGTGTGTGTGCCTTTTATGGCATTATTTGCACTGTGGTAATATGTTTGCTGCGACTAAAATACTATGTATTTATAATAAATTAAGATATTTTTCACTTTAACTTATAGTGGATGTGGTCCTTTTGAGTTGCCAGACTTTTTTTCTTTGGCATATATCGTAATCTTGTCTGAGCACCAACGATTCCAGTAGCCACCTCTTTTCCTTTTTTCTTTATTTAGAATTAGCACAGCTGGGAGGATAGTTCCCGATGACTGGACATATGGAATTATAATACCTCTATATAAAAACAGAGGAGCAAAAAGGGATAAAGAAAATTACAGACCAGTTGAGTCTCACATCTACGGTGGGTAAAATCTTGAAAGAGATAGAGAACTAGCTAGATAAGAATAACTTGGCGGAGTGTAGGCACGGCCAGCAGCTGACAAGAGAAGATGCTGCTATGAGTCATGACAGCCCCAGCCTGCATTATATGACACAGCAGTCTTTAATAAATGACAGCTGTGTCATGTAGTGCAAGTACTATACAACACAGCAGTCATTTATTAAAGACAGTTGTATCATATAGTACTTGCACTATATGACACAGCTGTCATTTATTAAAGACATCTATGTTGTATACTACTTGCAGTATATGATACAGCTGTCATTTATTAAATACAACTGAGTCATATGTCTCTCAGTCCACAGAAGAAGACATTGACCACTGGAGGTAAGTATAGGGTAAAGGTGTAGGGGTGGTGTGCACCCAGTGGGAGGGCGGGGGTAGGGGTAGGGAGACGGATGCCACTACGTGGGACTGTTTTCTTTTTTTCATGATAAGAAACAACACTACATTGTGAGACTTTTTTTTTCTTTTCAGGATAGATGAAAAAGAAAATAACACTCAAAGAGGAGTTTCATTTGTGCTGTGGGTGGGGAGCTATATCACTTTTTTTATTATTTATGAGCCCCTCAGAATTAATTAGGTGCCGTTTGAAAGGGTTTCAAACTGCAAGAAATGTAAGCCACCTAGCTGGTAACAAATTTAAGCAGCACTCTCTTTATAGAAACCACAGTACCACTATGTCTTGAAATAGTTTCCTTTTTTACTGTGCCTGAGAACAATTATAGTGACAGTGCTTATAAAATGTGTTAGAATAACTACAAGCTGCACATAGAGTTCTTACTGCTCTGTTTTGTTTCAGTCCCTCATCTCTGTTTCAATTTTATAGTTCCATTTTTCAAATTTTTTTTTTCTTGGCTCACTTGATTAAATCCTCACGGGTTTAACTGTTAGCACTTCCGCCATTACTTTTTCATTCATGCTTTTAAGGACTGCAGAGATTATGGAGACGTTTAGCAGATTATTTTACATAATACATTTTTACCACCTCCATTTTGTTTGACATCCCAGGCTTTGCCTCTTGTGAAGTGAAACATAGTAAAGCTGCTAATTTGCTATGGCCTAGGTGGCTTACATTTCTTGCAATAAATAACACTATTTCGGGACACTGGGGGTGGGCTCCCCATTGTCTGACACTGCCAGGGGGGATGTAAATGCCGACATGGGGGTTGGGCTTCCCAATGTTGACAGTGGCAATAAAACAAGAGGCTGGGTGGGGGGGGAGCATCCGACAACAGGGGTGTTCATCCCAGTGTTGGATAACAATAAGAAATAAAAAATCAATTAAAATAATTAAATAAATAGAAAATAAATAAATGCACACACTGCATTTGGGGTCCCAGTGTGCAGATACTCTAACAGTTTAATTAATCTACAGTCAGGCTGATGGGGCTACAATGACAGTAGCCCCATCCCTGACCTATGATTGGCAACAGCACCAGCCTACACTATACAGTCGTATAGTGCAAGTACTATGTGACACAGCTGTCATTTATTAAAGACAGCTGTATCGTATAGTGCAGGCTTTTGCTGCTGTCACAAAATTTCAGTTATGAATAGACTGTTCATTTTTTTAATTGTGCATGTTCAGAAATGGAATATTTTTATTAAATATTTTAAAAACTGCTGAACAGTTGGACATAAATACCACAAAAGCACACACTTTGGACCAACCTCTATCAAACCTCTATCAAACCTCTATTAAACCTAAAGTAAGATCTTGTCCTTGGTTCACTACTGACCTTAAATCAGCTTTGTTAGCCAGAGACAAACTCTGGAAAAAGACAAGAAAAACAAAGGATACCAGAGACTGGCTTCAATTCAGAAAAGCAAGAAATTCATGTACAAAACAAATAAGAATTGCCAAAGCTGCCTATTATAGAGCTGAATTAGATGCTTCCTATAATAACCCATCCAGACTTTGGGGTACTATAAAGGGAATCCTGGGCCAAAACTCTACCCCTGCATTAACCTCCAAACTGCTACTAAATGACACAGAAATCACGGGCAAGCAAGAAATCCTAAATACCTTCAATGACCACTTCACCACAGCTGGCCTAGCATTTGACTCCTCACCTGCAAGTTTCTTGAGATCATCTTTAAACCTTCAATCCACTGTGGGACAAAAGGCTACTTCAACATTCTCCTTCAATCCAATATCCTTGAAAAGTAGAAGACATCCTATCTAATTTAGATACTTCTAAGAGTGCAGGTACAGACTCCTGGATCCCTACTTTCTTAAAATAGCATCACACGCCTTATCTGCCCCTCACTCATCTCTTCAATCTTTCCTAGCTACTGGATCCATTCCCTCCACTTGGAAAACAGCTCAGGTAGTTCCACTACTTAAATCTGGTGATCCCATGGACCTTAACAATTACAGGCCCATTTCCATCCTACCGGTACTATCCAAGATGCTTGAAAAATTAGTAAATTCACAATTAAGGGCCTATCTGGATAAAAACAACCTCCTAAATCCAGCACAATGAGTTTAGATCAAGGCATAGCACCATTTCTGCCCTAGCCAAAGTAACTAACGATTGGCAGATTGCCTTGGATAAGAAGAATAGTACCTGTGCTGTGTTCCTGGATTTGAGTAAAGCATTTGATACAGTGGATCATGAATCATTACTCACCTCCCTTAGCTCTCTAGGCCTGGATTCTCTCTCACTCAACTGGTTTAAGTGCTATCTATCTGATAGGTCACAATTGGTAAAAAATGAAAATTACCTATCCACCTCTAAACCACTGCTAAGAGGTGTACCGCAAGGCTCTATTCTTGGCCCCATCCTCTTTGCCATTTATATTAATAATATCGATGCCAACCTCTCTCAATCTAACATTCATCTGTTTGCTGATGATACTGTATTATATGTCAGCAATCCCTCATTATCTAAAGCCTGTGAGCTGTTACAGTCAGAATTCTCCATCCTACAACACAATCTATTGGAAAAAAAATTACTTCTAAATGCCAAAAAAGCAAAAGCTATGTTCTTTGCCACAAAGAGTTGCTCTGCCATTACCCCATCACCCATCACCCTACAATTATCCACCTTACTTGGAGAGAGAAGCTGGAATTTGTGGACAAATTCAAATATCTTGGAGTCTGGATTGATAATAAGCTTGACTACTCTGTCCATATTGAAGAGCTACTAAAAAAGTTGAAACAAAGGCTTGGCCTATTTTACAGAATAAAACACTACCTTACCAGAGACTCCAAACAAAGATTAATCCAGGCATCATTCCTATCCCTCATTGATTATGCTGACTTTCTCTATGGCCATTGCTCACTCTCCTCTTAAATAAGCTGGACACCCTGTATCATAGATCCATCAGATTTATTACTGACCTTCCCTCCAGCACCCATCATTGCTCTCTTTACATGGCAGTAAATTGGACATCACTACAACACAGAAGAAATAGGAATGCTGCAGTCTGGATCTTCAAAGCTTTATCAGGCAAACTCCCCTCCTATATCACAGACTGTTTTACCAGAATTACTTCTAGGCCATACACCTTAAGGATCAGTAAACTCATCATGTTAAAGGTTCCCAATGCCTGCACCCGGTTTGGGAGGGCTGCTATCAGCTACTCCCTAGCAGTTACTTGGAACTCACTCCAAAAATCTATGAATCTAAATACCCTCTTACCCTTATCATCCTTCAAAAGATTATTCTCCACCCTATTTCCAGAGTTCTGCAATTGCTTCCATAAGGCCTAATCTCCCATCCAACCTACATCCCCCTTCCGTATTCCATTCTGTTTAGTTCTCCTTCTATTATCCAGTCAGCTGCTATATTCTTATAAAAAGCCATAAAGGCCCTATTATTTGTACACTATGCCTGCTATATCTATTCTCTCCTTTTTTACAGGTTAAGTGATTTTACTGTGCCTTGTATATATGTACATTTTGTATACTCTCATTTTATGTCATTGTACTATTGTTTATGTTATTTTCTTGTCCATGTAAAAATACTTGTACTCTTCTTTGTATGACCACTCAGGTCCATCTTGTAAATGAGCTACGCTCAATGATGTTAGCCTGACTAAATAAAGATTTTGATTGATTGATTGATTGATTGAAACCTGAAAGTTTCAGGTTCCAAAACCTCCTATTGTTTTTAGTTATCTGGTGGCAAAAAAAGACTTAAAATTTTCAAAACCTGAGACTTTTGTGGTTATTTGCACCTTTGTAACTTTGCACTTTGTTTGACAAATTACATGTAAATCAGTTGAACAGAGGGTAAAGTTATTGAGGTGTAAAAATTTGGGTTTAACATAGAACTGCTTCCACAATCCTAATATGCAAGCGTGACTGAGCCTGAGCCTATATATATATATATATATATATATATATATATATATATTATATATATTCAAGGCAAAAAACTCTGTTTAATGCATCAGTTAGGGTTGTTACACAGTGACAAAAGTGACAAAAGTAGTTGTACACAAATTATACCTCTACAGCTACTTAGTTTTGTTGTGCTCTATAGCTAAGGTGGACTACCAGGTGTGGTGGGGTGTGGGGCATCACTAGGTAAGGCCGTGCAACTACTAAGTTTGGTACATTGTGTGCACCTGCAATCAGGGATGTGTATGTTTGGTGTACATGGCCTCAGTTTTGCTGTTGATCTCCACTGAGCATGCAGTACCTGGTCAGGTGGGTGGGGATGTCTTGTAGTACATTTAGACAATTGTTTTTTATTTCTGTCACCTGCTGCTGGTTGTCTGTCATTGGTCATGTTGCCTTAGTCCTCCTCTCTACTTGCATATGTGTGTGTGTGTGTGTGTGTATGTCTGTGGTGCTGGGGGGGTGAATTCAGAGTTAGGGTTTTCAACCCTAACACTGAATTTCCTCACTTTTGTCACTGTGGAACAACCCTAACTGGTGCATTAAACGGAGTTTTTTGCCATGAATTTCCCTTCTTTTTGAGAATGAGAAGTATTAGTAGAAAATACAAATGTGGCAGTGCAGCCACGCAATTCCACCACATTGTTCACTGTATGAATGCAATTGTGGTACTCCTGACCCTTTGGCTGCTACGCTCTCATCATATCATTTGATGTATGTATACTGTGCTGGCAGTATAGGTCCTACAGGCCATGCAGTGTCAGTATGTGATTTGTCATATGCATGCAGTGGTACGGGGATGGCCCTTCAAGATATACACTATCACCACATGATCACCTGCATGGATGCAGTGCTGCTACTTCATACCCTTCTGCCCTCCCACTCCCACCACATAATTTGGTGTATGAATGCAGTGGTCATAGATCGAATACTTTATGACCCACACTACCAGCAAATAATTAGCGTTATGCATATAGTAGTGGGAGTGCACACCTTTGGCATGCTTTGAACCAACCACATTATTTCATGTATGACATATAAATGGTAAGTGTTAAAAAAATCCCAGAACTAACATTTACACCCACAGTAATGAAATGTTACCCACATCAATACTTGAAAGGTCTTATGAGCACATAATATTTTGTGTTGGGTATCTATCTAGTTATGCTTTACTATTACTGGTTTTCATTTGCATGTACTTAGCACTGCAATACCACACACAAAACAATATTTTGCTGCTCTTTCACATTCTTTGATTTTACAGTAACTGGTAGTATTGTAATACAACACAGCATGTGGCACCATGTTTGTCTCAAACACAGTTACAGATCTCCATATTTCTTCAGGTTGTACCTCTCTACCTTGTCTTGAAAGATAGTGTTCAAAAACCTGTATTCATGTTAACATACTTCTCTGAAAAAAGTGATAAGAAATTGTATATATTTCACAATCTAAGCTTGTTGAACTGTGTTGTGTCTCTCATCTTGTACTGCATAACAAATGTCACTGTTTCTTAATTAGACAATAACGGTTGGTCAACAATTATGTTCACACTCTCCTTATGACCTTGCATCATTCTATTATACCACGTCTGCCCAAGTGTGAAATCTACTTACATAGTTATTAACTCACCATCAACATAATCTGTCATACTCCTGTATTGTTATAATAATATAAACATGTTTTAAAACAATGAAAAATATTGAACAGAATATTGCTAAGCTCTACAGCTATCTGAAGTAAGAGATTAGCATAAGGCTGTTACAAACTTTTCACTGATTTATAGAATATCACCTGTTACACCCTTGTTATAAGATCAGTAAAAGCAATAGTTTGTTATGATACATTTTTTACAGATGCTCCCCATAAAGCAAAAATGAAACACAAGCAATGTTTTTTGTAAGAAAATACTGTATTATTTATATTTTAAAATAAATCATATAAAATGTGATACAAAATATAAAATCTGTTTGTGATGCAAAAATAAATAATGCTTATAAAACTAAAATAAAAAATACAAACAATTTAACATGATCAAAACTCTTTTTTAAAAAAAAGTAGAAAAAATATTCATTCTTGCAAACATTTTAAATAAAACTTAATTATTATTTAGAAGATTATTAAACTATTTACAGGCAACAAACTATCCATTAGAAAGAGAGGTGTAGCACTGCTCGAGGCAGTCCAGTCTGAAAGTTGGACAGTATGTGGAGGCGCAACAAAAGTGGAAGCTGTTGCGGCATGGGAGAGGGGGAGATACACATGAAGCTGTGGAGGCTGCTTACTCCGTTTCAACGAGACTTGTTATTGGTGGTGCAGGTGAAGTAGTGCTACTTGGCACACTGACACCTGCTGCTGCGTCCACAGGCTCGAGCATTAATTTAATGGTTGCCTGCTGCGCTGTGAAGAGGGACAATAATTTGTCTTGCCCTTCCCTCAGTGCAGCAGTTTCTTCTTTTATTCCATCCATTTTCTGCTTGAGCCTGCGGACATAGCAGCAGTGGAAGTGCACGTCTCCTCATGATCTTCTTCTGTAAAGACACAAAAAAAAATAACCATTAATATGTACTTAGAAATATTCAGCTTTCTTTCTTGTGTTGCATCTAATAATGTTATTATCTTTTCCTGCATCTATTGTAAGCAGACATACATCTGTACTACTAGGAATATACATTAAACTAGTTATTCTGAAAATTGACTCTTCTTAGTCCAGATATCATATCACTCACATACGATGAACTGTAAGTAAATTAGTTTCATAACTTTTCAGAAATTGTACATGTGCTACATTTATATTATATATAACCTTATGCATCACATTTTTGCTTCATACAATGGTTGATAACTGTGTATAACACAGTAAGGTATAGAGCAAACTAAATTCCTTTATCCTCTAAAGTCTGTGCAACTACCACAATGTACACGTACTGTTTTTGTGAGCAAGTTCTTAATAGTACATGTCTGTTGTACACCCTGACACTGTAATGTCAGTCAGTACATATTAGTTAATGTTCATTACAATAATTTCTGTTACATAGCAATGAGTTAAAACCACTTTTCTACTGTACCTGTTTACAACAAAGATTTAAGAACCATCTTCTACTGATCTTAAACATAGTATCTTACAACTAATGTTTAGCATTTTAATGTCAGACTTGTCAGTTCTTACACCAACTCTTTCAATAAGACATGACCTAAATACATATTAAGCGACACAATATCCAAACAATAAATACAATAAAAACATTTGCTTTATTTCTTCACATCATAACATAGTAGAATATAAAGCAACAGTAAATGTTCTAAGTACTACTTAGAATTATATACAGACTCTCTAGCTCTCAAAATTTAACTCTTGTTTTACTATCAACAATCCATCAGGCACAGTTTGAAAATGGGAAATTGTAATACGGAGTTACAACTTTGTGATACACAGCACAGACCAGATACTTGTGTCTAACCCTTAAATAATACTGACCATGAAGAATATATAAAAGAGTTACAATGATTCTGCATTCAGTTACCATATAGTCAAGCAATATTCCATGAGAGAGTTTTGGTGATGCCAGCATTTACCCACATCCTGGGGTGTTGTTTGGCAATGAGGCACAGCCGAGTGTCCAAAACACACCATGTGTGGGAAATCCTGTCATCACCAACATCCTCAAGTGGCACATTGCAATTATACACTGTCCTGTTTTTTTCTGGTCAGTTAGAAAATAGTAAATAAAATTTTCTTTCCCCTATTTTATCCAATTTTACTGTGGTTATTTTCGCACGGGGAAAAAATACTCCCCGATTGCTAGACTGCCCTGCTACTGAGGATGTGTACTTTTGTTTCATTATTCTCAGTTGCAGTGTATTTTCAAGGTATGGGTTGTGAGCAAGCAGCCAGTTGAGATGCCGAAAACAATGATAGAGAGCACATTGCAGGCATAATTCTCTTATGCTGGATTTTCGGAAGTCTGCTCTTTGTAGGATTTTGTCTCTTAATGTGAATGAGGTATCCATTTGTTTTATTTTTTTCCTTTTAACGACTAATGTTTTTTATTTAGTGAAGCGGGTGTGTATTGAAGTGACAAAGATGTCGGGATGTGTAGACCAAGATGTGTATCATAGTGATTTATGCACAGTTATGAGTCAAGAGGCAGGCTGTCATCTTAGTTTATGTAGCAGTGAAATTATTAAACTAAACTGTGTTTGCATTTCGCGCTCTGCTGCGGCACACAGCAGCTTAGCGGGGTTCAATATGGCAGTTTTGTTTGCCAATTTCAGTGGTCGGATGGGTTTTAGAGCTGCAGCTGCCTGCCACCTCTTTTCATGTAGTAATTGCAGCTTTTACAATGGGAGAGGTGTGTCAGGTAGCCAATGAGATTAGAGGATTGATACTTCATTTTTATGCTCATTGTATAATAGGATATAACTTGGTGTAAAAATGTACTTATCATAACATATCAACTGTATACTTCTGATGTTATACTTACGATCCACAGTAGCACTCTCCTCCTGCTTCACCTGCATCACTGGTCTCACCAGACCTTTCATGGACACTATAAAAAATATCAAAACTTTATTAAATTATCATAATTGAAATATTTCAATATCTAACAAAACTTTTACTGTATTACATACTGATCACATACTGCACTACTGCCATCCAACTATATGTCACAATTCTAAATATCAAAGAGTAGAACATCTTAAAAATTGTACTATAAAAGCTGCAATACACAGAAGGGCTAGAATATTCACACTGCATCAGATAGTGGTACAATCCTTGATGCAGCAGTACTGGGGTGTTTCAAAAAAATTGACACAGCAATATGCAACAGTGCTGCCACATGGTCAGTACAATAAAATGTGACACTTTCACCACCTGCATCATGCGTGGCACAGTGCCACTGTGCCACTGGAAGTCGACAGACAAGAGTACATCGACAATACAGCACAAGTGCTGTTCTACTATGTACATCAACCACAATATTCAGTGATGGACACCCACATGTTACCATATTCCATGGAAAGTGCAAATGGGAACATTTCTGTGTTAGTGTGTACTAATTTGTATACAAGCAAGCCAATTACCAGTGACTCGTGGGTGGCGCTCTGCCACACAGTGACCATTGTATACTGACAGCCATGCCCTTCAGCATCAATGCACCCCCTAGCCGAATCACATCCTTACGACATTAAAACTGTCCCTTGTAGTCCACTGTAGCCAGCCCCATCACCTGATCAGAGTCTTACTATAAGAAAATATTCCTGCCAGTCAAGTACAACCAGCTACTCACCCAATCGCACACTTACTGTATGGAAATATCCATACTGATGCAGTGAACCAAAACCTATCACCCACTCATGGTCTTTCCATGATATATATAACTGTGATGTTCCTCTGGATCCCACCCCATGCCCAAATGCAGACTTACTATGATATATTTAAAGCTAGAGGTGCACTAGACTCTTATCACAGCCTAATTGTGACAATAATTGATAAATCATGATGCCTGTTGTCCCAGTGGCTGCATCCAGGCCGATTCCAGGCAATACAATGAACCAGTACACTGGTTGATAGTCGTACACCCATACCAACCCTACCACTGTGTCATGACAACCTCCTCCCTCCCTCAGTCAGCAGCAGAGACCAGCTCCCCATCTGCAAAACAGCTACACACCCAACAACTGATAGCATTTAGTGTGGCTGTACTCCGATTGCTACACAACATGGCTCACTGATTGTACACACTATAGTGTACTACACAGTCCTAATATGTGAATCTATAATTTCATTAGCACATTGGGACTCTCTACTACACTATATTCAACATGCCTATTGGCCCACACTGTGTGCCAAAGTATGTACAGTCATACTGTATGTTGTCAGACTATGGTCAACCAGGTGGCTTGGAGGTAGGTAACTGCTGACCAACATTTAGGGAGGTGTAGTGGGGTAGCAACAGTGACTGTCTGGGTAGGTAGACAAGTACCACTATGCACCACACTACTGTTTCAGCATATTACCCACAATCATGCTGGATGCAACCACTACACCACTAGGGGTGTGATAAATCCATGAAGCACATGATTTTCTTCTAGCAAACATAGAAACATAGAATTTGACGGCAGATAAGGACCGCTTGGCCCCCCCAGTCTGCCCATTTTTCTACCTGATGGATAAGCTGCAGATTCTAGTTAATCAACAGCTTACTTCCTCCTGCCCCCCCATAGAATTGCCTTATGCCTGTCCCATGCATTCTTGAATTCTCAAACTGTTCCTGACTCCACAACCTCCTCAGGAAGGCTGTTTCATGCATCCACAACTCTCTCTGTGAAAAAATACTTTCTAACATTACCTCTAAGCCGTCCCCCCATCTTCAAATTGTGCCCCCTTGTTCTTGCACATCTCTTCTTCTGAAAGATACTACCCTCTTGTACCTTTTTAATTCCCTTGAGATACTTGAAGTTTCTATCATGTCCCCCTCTCCCTCCTTTCCTCAAGGGTATACATATTAAGCTGCTTTAGTCTCTCCTCGTATGTCTTCTGGTGCAGACCTTGCACCATTTTGGTTGCCCTCATCTGAACAACCTCCACTCTGTCTATGTCTTTCCAGAGATGGGGTTTCCAGAATTGCACACAGTACTCCAGATGGGGTCTCACTAACTGTCTGTAGAGAGGGATAACAACTTCCTCTTTTCTACTGTTGATGCCTCTCCCTATGCATCCCAGTATCCCCCCAGCCCTCCTTACTGTCTTCTCACATTGCTTGCCCACCTTTAGGTCATCTGATATAATTACTTCTAGGTCTCTTTCAATTTTGTTGTTGTTATTAACTCACCCCTCATTGTGTACTCTTCCCTTGGGTTTTTGTTTCCCAGATGCATTACCTTGCACTTCTTTGCATTGAATCTGAGCTGCCATGTATTTGACCATTCCTCCAGCCTTGCCAAGTCCCTTTTCATTCTTTACACTCCACCTTGTGTATCAACCCTGTTGCAGATCTTTGTGTAATCTGCAAAGAGGCATACCGTTCCTTCCAGGTGCTCTCCAATGTCACTTATAAAGATCTTAAAGAGGACTGGTCCTAGTACCGAATCCTGCAGTACCCCACTAGTTACCCTCCTTTTTTCACTGTGGACTCTGTTTACTATCACCATTTGCATCCTGTTGTCCAGCCAGTTTTTTATCCAGGCTACCACCTTGGGACCCACTCCAAGGCTGGCAAACTTGTATATTAATCTTTGGTGTGAGACTGTGTCGAATGCCTTGCTAAAATCTAGGTAGGCCATATCCACAGCCCCTCCCTGGTCTACTACTTTCATCACCCAGTCAAAGAAATCTATTAGGTTCATCTGACATGACTTTTCTGCTGTGAAACCATGCTGCTTTGGGTCCTGTGCCCCACTGGCCTCTAGGTACTCAACAATTCTTTCCTTCAGAAGTGATTCCATCATTTTCCCTACCACTGAAGTCAAACTAACTGGTCTGTAGTTTCCTGCCTCTGCCCTGCTCCCACTTTTGTGAAGTGGAATCACATTTGCCCTCCTCCAGTCCTCAGGTACCACTCCATCCTCCCATGATTTGTTAAAGAGATTAGTCAGTGGTGTTACTAGTTCTACCCTTAGTTCTTTTAGTATTTTTGGGTGAATCCCATCAGGCCCCATTGCTTTATCTACCCTCAGTTTCAAGAGTTCTTTCAAAACCCTTTCTTCTGTGAATGGACTGGAATCGACCCCCCCATTCAGAGTTTCCCCCTTGTTTGGTTTAGGCACCTCCCCCTCCTCATCTGTTGTGAATACTGAGCAGAAATATTCATTCAGCATTCCTGCTTTTTCACTGTCACCCTCTGCCCACATTCCTTCCTCTTTATTAAATCTCTGTATCCCTCCCTTGGTCTTTCTTCACTCCCTAATGTACCTATAAAATGTTTTATCCCCCTTCTTAACAGAGTTGGCTATCTTTTCCTCAGTTTGTGCCTTTGCTATTCTGACTACCTTCCCCGCCTCCTTCTGCTTTATCTGATAAAGTTCTCTGTCCTGCTCCTTCTGTGTTTCCTTATATTTCCTGAATGCTATTCTTTTCTCCTAACCGTCCCTGCCACCTCTTTTGAGAACCATAGTGTTTTTCCTTCGTTTGTTTTATTGATTTGCTTCACACAAAGGCTTGTTGCCTCTGTGATGGCTGTTTTGATTATTCTCATTGTTCCTCCACCCTCCTCTTGCCCATTTGCTAGTGCTTTCTAAAGCACTCTCATTTTCCCAAAGTCAGCCTTCCTAAAGTCCAATGCTCTTGTTTTTGTATGGCTTGACTCTATGGCTGTGTTTATTGTGAACCACACTGTTTGGTGGTCACTTGTTCCCAGATGGCTACCCACTTCTAAATCTGAGATGCTTTCTCCTTCCCCATTTGAGAGTACCAGGTCTAAGATTGCTCCCTCCCAAGTGGGTTCCAACACTAGCTGTCTGAGGCATGCCCCCTGTAGGGCATCAAGAATGACCCTGTTCTTCGATGTGCCTGCAGCAAAGGTACTCCAGTTAACATCTGGCATATTCAGGTCCCCCATCAACAATATCTCCCCTTTTTCTGCCATTTTAAGGATGCCTTCTATCATTTCCTTGTCCATTTCCTCCCTGAGATGGGGGGTCTGTACACAACCCCATGCAGATTGTGGTGCCATTTCCTGTCTCCAGGGTGACCCGTAGTGACTCATCAACTTCCTGTTTACTCTTTTAGTTCTGTTGCTTTAATCCCTTCCCTTATATAGAGAGCTACTCCTCCTCCTCTTTTACCCACCCTGTCCCTCCTGGAGACTGTGTATCCTGGTATGTTGACTTCCCACTCATAGTTCTCTGTGTACCACGTTTCAGTGACTGCCACAATATCTAGGCATCCCTCTTCCATTAAGGCCACTAGTTCAGGGAGCTTGTTGCACAGACTACAGGCATTGGCACTGGCAAGGCTACACTGTACAACCAGTGTTTTATATATATATATATATCATTGAAAGACCAGAATTGTGCAAGATGGAGTGTGCACTACTCCACTAGGGATATATGTACAACAGCAGAGCCAAAATTGGCTCAGGGCAGGTAGATTAGCCCACCAGGGATTGTAAAACAATGCATAGCCTAGGATTAGCATGTGGGGAGGGTATGATGGCAACACACAATAGTGCCAGAGGTCAGATTGTATTCACAGCTAGCAGCTCCTGTCTTGCACTGTGTAATACAGTACCTCACCTGTGTTTGAGCAGCCATTGTTTTTTTTTTTGTTTCACTTTACTGTGTGTGATGCAAGTAGGGGTTGCACATACATATACTTACCACATGCTGGTCTGCATATAGAGATGTGCAGACTATGTATGGACACAATCACCTTTACTTCCTTCACATACATTAATGATGTGCCATGGTGCAGCAGAATTCGTGGAGTGCATAATCCCTTTTTGAACATTGCACTGGGAAGAATCAGTGTGTTGTACATGTTGCAACTGTATTGCAGCATACGCAACCCTTTTGAATATCTCATCCCAAGTTAAATCTGCCACTTGTTATTCTCTTTTTATTCTAAAATTACACTGTAACAGTCATTATACTGGAGCATTTATCACAGTCATGTGATGTCTTCTAATCAACAAGGTAACAGACTTTCCATACTCCACTCTATGACAAACAAATGCTCTTTATTACTGATACTTACCATTTGTACTTCATAAGGCAGTCAATATTACAAAAAAGAGGGCATAGTTTTACCTGCAGTCCACTATTCTGTGCGCATTAACACCCACCACTATACACATACACCACTCTGGAGTGATAGAGGATATTGTGGGTAGACTGTATGACTTGCCATAGTCTGAAGAAAACAGGTTTGGCCACAAAAGTACTACACATCACACAGTTCATACGCCTTACTATTTATTGTACTGTTACAGCACTGCACCTTTCTGATATTACATACTGTCTTGCCACAGCTGTACAAGTTTCATACCACACAAAGTCGTACATATATATATATATATATATCACTGTGAATATGCCATTCCAGAAGTACACAACACACAACACATAACAGTCACACAACAACATAACAGTAATGTGCACTGTAAGTGAACACCAGCATGGTGAGCCTGTCACTGTATATACTGCAGTCAGCACAGCTGTCATACTCACCATACTTAGTGATGTTCTGACACACCACTATCACCTTGGTACTATACTGGCTGTCACGTAGTATGCCATATGCAACAGTATCACAGTTGAACACAGCACCACCACCACCATCTGTGTGTAAGCTGTGTTGTAATAGTACAACAGCAGGCTGCAACACATGTGAAACTGCAGTGTTAAAAACTGTATAACTCCTAACTGTTTGTCCAGCGCCAAGATGTTTCTGCACATTTAGTGCAGTTCCACACCATTATTCCAGTGGAAAGAGCATGATAGTGAAGGCACAATGAGATGCTAATTTTGACATTTGCACAAAGACTACCTAAGTAAGCTCATTTCCATGTTACTTTTGAATATGACAAACTTTTATGTTAAGGAAACGTGTTTGCACCAGTTTATAGTTTACATACACGGTAAACCCACACCGACATATTACTGCTATGCAAACAGTTTGGGAAACATGTAACAGTTTGAGATAATGTAGTTTCACATAGACTGATGCCTGCACCAGTGCTAGGACTACACATTTCCTGGCAAACACATTGTTCACATAGTTAGCCCGTGCCTAGCTTATCATCTGTATGCAGTGTTTTACATGTAGTGGGTTGAACTTCCTTGTTGGAATATTCGGACCTCTCTTATTCCAGGTCCAAGTTTCTCCTACACTCCAATTTCAGATAATGCTGTCTCATTCCCATGCTAAATTGAGAAGCTGTTTCCCCTGATCCATTCCTTTTCAATATATCATTGTTTGTGCTGCGCCCTAACTTTGTCAGTTCGACGTTGATCATTATAGCCCCAGGGAAAACTTTTAACTCTCTGTTCCTCACTTTTTAAAGAGGTTTACTAATATCATGCACAACAAGTACTCATAGGAGACAGTCAACATTATCAATACAAGTGTATTCTTACCATCTGACTCCACAAAGATTACACTCTCGGAGTCAGAGTCCTCAGCCTCCACAGCTACTGTCCGTGCTGGGGCTACCTCGGCAACAGGTGGGGAGCGCCTCTGACGATCTGTGAAATGAACATAAAAAAGATATTTGGTAACTGTATTATTTGAATGGTCAGTTATTTAGAAACACTTTGTTTAACTTATTGACATATATCTGTAACTTAACATGTTCCTTGATCAAGTATTGTGCAGTTATGGTACAGCCATGTTAAGTGGCACATGTATTATTATAAATATTACAACTAAACAAGTAAATAATATTATTTAAATTGTTATCAGTTCAACAGTATTACTTATATGATAACCATTGCTGTTGAATTGAATAGCACTTAATACTCAGTATACACTTCCATATGACAACAGTTAAAGATATCTAGGATAATACCTGATGTACAGCTGATAACCATGGTATAATCACCTCAAATGGTTACTCCGGCATCACTAAACCTCAACATCGCAGCTCAAGACATTTGCAGTTACCCTAGCAACCATAAGAGATAATTACACTATGGTTATCACCTGTACATCAGGCATTGTCATTTATAGTGTATGCAACTCGACAAGAGAAGTTACACAAGTAATTAAACCTTACCTTATTAATAACTCTGCACTAGAGCCACATGATTGAGTAGGAAAACTATTTATTAGCATACACAGATTGAATGACATCGGGCCAAAATAGCACCAGAGTTAAAATCCCTATCAGACACAGAGATTGCTAGACTCAGTAACACTAAACTGAGAGAACTGGAATGTTACTTGAACAACAGAATGGACAAGGCTTCAAAGGATCAGAGCAAAGAGTGATAATAACAGACACAGTTTAAGAATTGTAGACTCCGAATGCTGATCCGATAAGGAGATTAGTGTTAAGAAGCAGTTTCAGGAACAGCAGCATCTTGTTACAGTCAATTATCAGATGAATGTCTGAGATTAATCCCCACTGTTGTGTCACTGAAACACATATTCTGTAATGGACACATAAACATTTGCAGCCTTAATCAGGGACCACCCTGAATAGTGGTGACAGTCAGTAAGTATGACTGCATGCAACCCACCCACCCATATGTCTGCCTGATACAAACAAGTCAGCCTAGTAGTGTAGTGTACCTGCCACTCCAAAGCATGACTCCTGTCCCCCGTTCTACCATATAACATTATTTTTTTCCTTGGTAGTGTAGTACCTCTACTCCTCCACTCCCCAAATGCAATCTCCGATCCTCATACCCACATTTCTGTAATGATTTCCACACTCTTGTACTGGTGTCCCACCCCCCAATCATAATCTCTAACCGACGTAGGCAGATTAATGAATGGATATCCCTCCAGTTCTACTGGTCCCCCAACCCCCTAAGCATGATCCTCGACCTACGTTGTCATACTAACATCAGAATATCCCTCGCTGTTCTGAGTAGTACACCCACCCCCAACTGCAATTCAAACCCATTGCCATGGAAATAAAAATCTTTCCCTGGAGAACTAGTACTCCCCCCAGCCCCCAAGCACAATCCATGACTCAGCACTCCAAAATGACAGCAATACCTAGTGTTTTACTGGCTCCCCAACCTGAAGTGTGCTGTCCATCTCCAATACACAGAGTAGATACGGCTCTGGCAAGCAGGTCAGTCCTCCTCTCACCACCACAACTGGCCAGAGACTGTGGTAGCGCTCATGCATAGCACAGTCATCAGACAGCTACGGTGGTCAGAAGAGTCCTGAGCTGTTTGCCACTGGTCTACCTATTCTGTGTACAGGAAGATGGGTGGCACAGTTCTGGAGCAGGCACCACACTACAACACCAGATATTCCTATCATTGTGCAACTACCGAGAGTTTGGAATCATTCCTGGGGGGGTGCAGATCACTAAAACACCAAGAAAATAATTTAACTAAGTGCCTATGGGTATCACACATTGCACTTGGTGGATGGGGGAACCACTACAACACCAAACAAATGCTCTCATTAACACAACTACATTAGGTGGAATCATGCTTGTAGGATGGGGCGTCCACTACAACACGACACAACTAGTATTATTATGAAAATATTGTTACTTTACTTACAGTGTGTAACACGCTCCCCAGCACTTGGCTTTCCAGCCACCTCCCAAAGCTCATAGCCAAGGTAGTACCAGCACGTGTCTTGGGCAGGTATCTCCTCCCTCTGCTTCAGTTGATAGAAATGCTGCCGCAACAGCTTCCACTTTCATTTGCATTGAAGTGCTGTTTTATTCCTCACTTTCAAAATAACATGCAAATACGTATGTATATGCCTCCACATACTGTCCAACTTCTGGATCGTGCTACGCATAAGAATACGCGCACTTTCCCGCGCCTGGACTGCCTCAAACAGCGCACACACCTCTCTTAAACTCCAGATCCTCATTTTTCTGCAAAAAATACATAAATAATACTACATTACTGCCATGTTCTGTAAAATATGTGACTTTCTGTTCTAAGTTTCACAGAGAAAATACAAACCGCTGTATCTTATTAATTTTGTAATTATTATTACAAATACTAACATGCATACACAGAAATACTCTCATAATATAATATATCCAATGAGTAGTAACTACTGTTGTACCACATAACATTTGAGCAGCCTTTTTCTTACAGAGGTTGTATTGTGGCATAGTAACACTTGTGTGCACACTTGACACATCCTGATATTGATGCTGTGATACCATTAACATCTGCAACCACAATCCGTACTTGTGCTGCACACTGTTGAGTCCCCCAAAAATAAAATAAACATAACTGACAACCAAGTGGAGCTACATTATTGCACTGAACAACATGACAGCAACCACCTGTGGGTGACCACCCAAGCTACCGCACTACTGTGTGCTGGCATCACCCTCCCTCATCAACTGTGATTTTGCTAAGTAAAATATATCATCATACACCACTGCACCCAACCCCTCTCACCCAATTGTCAGTTTTCTGTATAAAAATAACCGTTGTGCTGTAGTGCAGCTGCCACTCCACTCAATCAGGTGAACAAGTAGAGTGAACAGGGCCACAAGGGATAAATTGTAAATCTTTTCCCATTATAAGGTGAAAGGGAACACTTCCACTGTACTACCAGCAGTATTTTTTTTAACGAAAAAACAAGATTTAGTTTCAAAAAACATAACCACCAACCTACGGGGGGGCACATCACTACACAACAGGTGCTGACTTCCACAATACCAGGAACAAGTTATTGATAAACAGGACACCTACATACTAATGACACCATGATAGTATCAAAATAGGTATGTTGACGCCTTGCATGCATTATGGCTCCATTTGCATGTATAGTACTAAACAGTGTAATACTTAAACCTACCACCACTACACTTCAGTGTTCTATCCACCCCTACTCCTCTCTACCCACTTACACATGTGCATTGCCAGAGTAACATGCACAATGCAGGTTACCAGTCACAAATATTTCACAATGCTAACCATGCCACAGCACTGTTAAATATTGCCCTGACAACAGCCTGCTGCATTCCTGTTGCACTTTTCCCAGTGTTGTTCCACAGCCTGGAATGTTCTGAATCTTCCCAACCCATCTGTTACATCTGTGTGAGTGATGTATGCAGCTGTTCTATTTTTTGACCAACATTTTTTGGTTCTGAAAAGAACCTTTTTTTGCACTTTGTAATTTGTTCAAACAGTCTGACATTCTTAGAGGACTTTGAGGATTGCATCTCAAAGATCTCCCAGGAAATGGCAATTGCCAGCATGCAAAAAATGTACACCGTCTGGTAGGTATAGCCAATCATAACAAAACTTAATTTCTGGATGACGTATGGTGTACATTCCAGACATACGTAGAAATGCAGATATTTGTATGTTGGCTTTTCTTCGGGCTCTGTCAATCAGGTACATATGGTGTTCTGCTTGCCAGACCCTACACTCTGTAATATCTGAAAAAATGATTTTACAGGCAGACAACATACTCATAATAGAAGCAAGGTCCAATTTTGCTTCTGTTACTAAACCTACCCAGCATTTGGTGCCCATATCATTGACTCCGAGATGTATCAGAAATATGTCTGGATGAGGCTGAGTACTCAAAAGTCTGTGCATGGTTGGCATAAGGTGCTCCCACCTCATTCCACCCCTACCAAACCACTTTACAGAGCAATTTGGGAGCTGCAGGTTTCTCCCAAAATCACTATTTTGAGCATACTCAGATACTCGCCTCACGATACTGCTTCCAACTATCCACAAAGTCCTTTTGCTATTTTCTGCCATTCTCAGGTTTTAAACTCAGAAGTGGACAGAGAGCTACCAAAAAAGTCAGTGTTCACTCTGCAGTGCCTAGACAGTACTGAAAGTAAAACTGATATTTTCCCTCCTAACTTCAAGCCAGCTTCACTGGGCTGATTCATAACACACAAATTAAAAAAATTATTGGCTAGTACTCTGCCTTCATTAACCATTGTAGGCTATGCACTGACTATTACTACACTTCTCCTACAGCTAAAATGTGCAAACATTAAGAGGTGGGAAAAATGCATCCTTTACATAGGCAGTTTTAAACAATTACGACTTCAGAAACATGTCTGATTGGGTCCCTCTTCTGTTATGGGTCCATGTGCAGCTTCTTATCTCCCTCCATTTGCAGCTGTATCTGTACAAGTAAGTACTAAACTACTATCTGACTTTAAACAGTTTTACCTATAGAATACAGCATCTTAGGTTATAACAAGCAACATAATCAAATACAGCACTAAAAATGTTTTGATTAATAGTATTTACATGTTACTAACACTTTTTATCATACTAGAAAAATGCTTTATAAAATATGATGTACTTACAGTTTAAAAATATGCTGTCTCAGTATAAACTAAGATGGCTGCTGTTGACTTCTTCTTCAGTGTTGTCCATCTCTGATTGGTTGTCTCACATGGCATGACAAATCTAGCATAACATTGGCAGAACGAGCTGTCACTCAAATAACAATCAGATCTGATTCGATAATGAATGCACTTGCTACTCCCAAGTTAAAAATTTGCGACACTTTTGCATGCATGACACTACTTTGCGACACTGTCGAATGCACGAAAGTACTTTTTGCGACAATGTCGAACGTTCAACACTAATTTTGTGATACTGTTGAATGCACGACATTACTATTTGCGACACTGTCAACTGCACGACACTGCTTTTTGTGACACTTTCGTGCATGACACTACTATTCCAAAATTTTCAACTTTGAACAGAATTTGATGATTTATGCCAAAAACAAGCAATTGTACAATGCTGAACATTGTCACACTGCATTGCCAGTGTTACAAGTGGAGACGCATAGTGTTGTGACTTTGTAAATGTACCCCAAAAGGTGATTTTGTTCAGCGAGTATGCCACCGTGCAACAGACTTGCAGGAATACATTGTTTGGCAGTTGTTAAGCACACCCACAAAACAGTCATTTTATGGAGTATTGTCACCATATTTTCAACACAGTCATTTTAGGACCTCTGCTCAAGACCAGTGTGACTGTCATTTTTGTTATGTGCTCCAAACACTGATTTCGCACAGCAACCACGCCATCCTGTGCCGGAATTGCAAAAACACATTTCGGACAGGATATGAAAAATGACACCTATACAGTTCACAACAGACTGTGGCAAAAATGTCAATGTTGATAATCTGGCATTAAAATAGTGCAAATGCATTAACTTACAAGTGTGTGTTGTGCAGTTCCTATCCACAGTCATAAAACAGTCATTTAATGGACTATTCACACCAAATTTAAACACAGTAATTTTGGGACCTCTGTTCATCAACAGTGTCACTGTCATTTTCGTTATTTGCTCCAAACACTGATTTTACATAGCAACTGTGCTATTCTGCGCCAAAGTGTGAAAACACATTTCAGGCAGGATGTGAAAAATGACAGCTGTATGTTTTACAAGAAGGTTTGGTGAAATGCCAGTGTTGAGAATCTGTCATGAAAGTACTGCAAATTTGCTAACTTATGAGTGTGTGTCGTGCAGTTGCTACTCACATTCGTAAAACAGTCATTTCACAGACTATTATCACCACATTTTCAAAATAGTCATTTTCGTACCTCTGCTCATGAACAGTGTCATTGTCATGTTCGCAATGTGATCCAAACACTGGTTTCGCACACCAGATGCACTACTGGACACCGGAAGTGCATAAAAACATTTCAACAAGGATGTGAAAAATGACAGCTGTATACTTCAGAAGAAGTTGTGGTAAAATGCCAATGTTGAGAATGTGACATGGAAATATTGCAAATGCACTAACTTAAGCTAAGTCTGTAAAGTTGACTTATTAATATGTTACTCATTAACAGAAAGATTGTAAATAAAGTAATTGTTTTACCAGCAGTGTAACAGCATCAACTAAAAATCACTATTCAAAATAACAGTAATTGTGCATTACTCAACAGTGAAATCATACGGAACAAAATCTATATGCTATAGTTATAATACTATAATAGACAATGTAACAAGAATGAAAATAAAACTGTAACAATGAGAACAACCAATGTGATTAAAACATTTAATATTTTGTTTTTAAAATAGATGTTATACTTAAATCATCTGTCTCAATGTACAATGTTAGAACACATCAGGTAAGTAGTAAGTAAGTCAAATTTATTTTTAAGCGCTTTTCAAAGCCAAAGCACTGTACAAATAGAAACAATTAAAATACATACATATAACATAAAATAACAACAATAACAATATAATCACAATAAAATCACTCTCCATATGCCTTTTTAAATAAATAAGTTTTTAATTCTAACTTAAAACTCTCAACGGTCAGGCAGCTTCGTATCCGATGAGGTAGAGAATTCCACAGGGTAGGGGCAGCATAAGAAAATGCCTGTGCTCCAGAAGGTTTTAAGCGGACCCTGGGAACCTCTACCAATCCCTCGTTGGCGGAGCGGAGCGAGCAAGAGGGACAGTAGGGAATAAAGAGATCTTGAAGATACCGCAGTCCCTGTTCATGTAGGGCTTTATAGGTCAGTAACCCGACCTTAAAGGTGATCCGCCACTGAACCGGCAGCCAGTGCAGTTCACGCAGCACAGGTGTAATATGACTTCTCATAGATGTCCCAGTCAAAAGCCTGGCTGCTGCATCCTGCACCAGCTGCAAGCGGTGGATATCAACCCCTGGTAGCCCTAGGTACAGGGCATTGCAGTAATCAAGGTGAGAAGTAACAAAGGCATGGACCAATACTGGAAGGTCAGCTGAAGGAACTAGGTGTTTCACCCGAGTGATATTCCTAAGATGATAAAAGGAGGATTTGACAACAGATGACACCTGAAATTTCAGGGTCAAACCATGGTCAATAATAACGCCCAGGTTACACACCCAGTCTGAGGTTGAGAGCTGGGCACCATCGATCCATATGCCCGAAGGAAGCCCAGCCCTACAACCCACCTCAAGGTGACCTGGGTCCACCACCAACACCTCAGTCTTATCCGGTTTAACCTTAGCCAGCTGGCACTCATCCAATCCTTGATCTCGGATAGACAGCTGTTAAGTATAGAGACTGCATCTTCCTGTCCGGGACTAAAGACAAATACAGCTGGGTATCATCTGCATAGCAGTGAAAACCCAAGCTGTGTTGCCTAATAATGTCTCCCAATGGCAGCATATAGACAGCGAACAACATGGGTGCTAAGATGGAGCCCTGCGGAACCCCACAGGGCAGGAGGAAGGTATCAGAGGAATAAATTCTGGTGATAACCTTCTGTCTCCACCCCTTGAGTAAAGATTGAAACCACTGCAAAACTGTACCAGACAGTCCGCAATAGAACCACAGGTGTTCCAAAAGCACACCATGGTCCACAGTGTCGAATGCTGCAGAGAGATCAAGAAGAACTAGAATAGTACAAGCCTTTCAATCTCTCGCTATCAGGAGATCATTTAGAACCCGGACAAGGGCAGTCTCAGTACTATGTCTTTTCCTAAATCCTGATTGGAGAGTATCATAGACATTGTGATTTGTAATATGGTCATCCAGTTGCAGTGCAACCACCTTTTCAATATCCTTGCCCAAAAAGGGTAGGTTAGAGACAGGTCTGTAATTAGCTGGGCAGTTCAGGTTCAATGAAGGTTTTTTTAGGAGTGGTCAAATGACTGCCTCCTTTAGGGGATCAGGAAAGATCCCCTGCTCCAGAGATTTCCAAACAATTTCAGCAATGGTCGGACAGATAGTATCTACGCAACTTAATAATAGAGGCGTAGGGCCCGGATCCAAACTACAACTGGTTGGACGTACAGTCTGGACAATCCTCACAATATCCATGAATTCCGGCTTACCAAAGAAAGTAAGTATCAACACATGCATATACTAATATTGTCTTTTTCTCTGTCTTTCATACAGGTGCCTGATACTTCTGTAAGATTGCTGACTGCCACTGTGAACTAACATATCGAAAGATGCCTACTAAATACAGATGTAGATGTATAGGAAAATGAGACAGGTATCATAGTACTTCACTGTTGCTTAAGAATGAGCAAAAAAACACTGATGTGAGTTCAGGACATAAAAGAAAACAGAGTTCTACTGCAACAGTGAGCTCTACAACAATTCACTCCACAGCAAAACCACATACTTGCTCAACAGCAAGTAAGAAATGCTTACCTGTGCAAAAGTTGTGTAGATCTCTCAGACGAAACACAACTATTGCAACAGCAGCCATCAACAGACCTTCTAAACAATGCCATAAACTCACACCTGGTGATTTCCATCTGAGAAAGCAAAAGTATTTTCAATCACTAGCAAGTAAAGTTAAGATCGACAGGCTTATTGCTGCTGTGATGAGACATGAGCACAAAAAGACAAAGAGTCATCTATCTTTGATGAAATTGCATCTCAAAGTACGCACTTCTGTTAACAGGGCAGTATTTGTTCTGCAACGTTTATGGCATAAGATGTCTCATGTGCTTGAGCTATTCAGAAAAGTTGTGTATGACATCAAAAAAGGGTACAACAGTATCCTTCTTTGACTGTGCACAATTTCTGTGATGTATTCACAGGTCACTGGATGCACACACAGCACTCAGAGGCATATTTCTGGGAAGAATCTTATTATTCACAGAAAAAAGAAAGCAAGTTCACCATTGATGAGTCCGGTAAGCTGGTCAATGTGCTCAGTGTCTGTGATGACACAGCAATGGACACAGATGATGACTGTGATGCAACCACTGTGTCCCATAGATGGCACTGTCTGTCGTGGCCATGTGATGACACTTGCAACCGTAGGCAATCATCATTTGAAAAAAGTTGAACAGTTTGTCAACCAATTTGTGATAACAGATCGCAAACAAAGACATAAACTGTTTAACAAGATTGACCATTGTGAAATCCGTCCACATACTGGACTTATGGGTCACTCACTAGCATGCCTTGATAGCGATGTTTGTGACAGTGTCTTTCACAACATGCAGATGCTTGGAGTGCATCAAACAGGCATGCAAAATGTTGTATACAGAGTATATAAAGTACGACGAGTTGTCAATCAGTACACTTGTTTAAATGACTTATTGCAGTCAGGTGACATGCAGGGTGCCATCACATTTCTCAAATAGCTGCAATGTGTAACTTCTGTACCAGACACTATCTATCAGTCAGCAAGTTCTGCTGAAACATCTGTTTCAGTGTTAGAAACTGACATACTGAGACCGTACGGCAAAGAAATAGCAAAATTTGAGCTGGCAAAGGCTCAGAAGTTTGACTCTGTATGTGTGTCATGTGATCATCTGTGCTACAGTAAACAAACAGTCACAGTGAACCTGGAAACCTTGTCACCATACAATGACATGTGGTTCCATCTCTCAGCATTTTTGCTGATGAAATCTGACTTTCAGTTAGAAAACACCATTCTGCTGTGCAAACACTGTTTCTCCAAACTAAAGTCTAACATTTTGCCACCAAGGTCACTGCTGAATAACATGGAGGCACATGTTACACCAATTGAGATTTCAATATTGTATATGTTTGAAACGCATTCTAATTCAGACAATGAAACCATTTCAAACCATTCTACATCTGAACACAAAGACACAGAACATTCCACAGAAAGAACTTGTTAGATCTCTAAAGGGTTCCTTGATGTATCTCCCACTTCCTCTACAGGAAAATGTGGAAGCAATCTCTATGGAAATAGTTTGGTGATTCTTGTAAATGGTGTTCCAACAAAGTCCAAGGTCATCTGGCAAGATGTTGTCAACGTACAGAAGGTAAAGCTTGCTCTTACTTATCTAAAGAGTAACAATCCCTTTTATACAGACCTTGACATAGATAACATGACTAGTCTCTCTGTCCAACATGATCTCTTAGAAAAAAGTAAACCAATGATTGAGAAGGTTAGTGGACAGACAAGTGACGATGTGTATGAACAGTACACAATTCACCCACTACATGGCAGAGATCCAGTAGGAGACAACATTGATTTCTATCAAATGAAACAGGTGGAAGGTGAGCCTGTCAGCATTTGTGAGGCAACACTAGAAGCACACTGTTTCCAAGACTTATTCCCAAAAGGGTCAGGTGTATGCCTAGATGAAAGAGAAGTGCGTGTACAGGGTGCTGAGTACCACACTAGCCGTGTGCTCAGTAAAGACGGCAAATTCAGACGTAACATACAGTACCTGTTTCATCTCACCTGGGAGAGTGAACTTAGCATTCTGTCTGCGTCTATTGCACATACTATTCATTTCACAACTTCACTAGATGGAATAACAGCTGCTCAATTTCTAGAGAAATTAAAGCAAAAAGATGAAGGTGAATCTGTCTTCCATGCTTTCAAGTCTTCGAGGCACCAAAGAATATTGGTATCGCAGACACTCTGAAGTGATGACAATGCTGCGAGAGTATGGTGCAGCTACATGGTTTGTCACACTTAGTTGTGCTGAATATGCCTGGGACGAGCTCATTGAACTGTTGAAGTGGGCAAATTCTGATGTCAATGGCATCTCATCAATGACTGTCGGAGAAATGTGTTCACTTGATTCTGTGCCTGTCACAAGACATTTTCACAAGGGGTTCCATGACATTCTGACTTTCATACTGTCAAAGGACAATCCACCTCTTGGTATTGTGGAGCATTACTTTTGGAGGATGGAGTATCAAGCACGGGGTGCCTCTCACATTCATATGTTGTTGTGGATCAAGGATGCACCATGCATAGGTGAACATGAAGCTGCACAAGTGCTATCATTCATCAAGAAATATATCACTTGTCACATTCCAGACAAGTATGACAATCCTACACTATGGAAGTTGGTTGAAAAGTTCCAGCAACATATTTATGCAAAATACTGCTGGCGAGTAGTAAAGAACAAATCTAATTGGTACAGATGATGTCGCTTCGGATTTCCTAGATGAGTTTGTCATGATGGTTCCTTGAATTAGCTCTTCTCAGCAATGCGGCATCACTTGAAGGTAGAATCAACCAAGAGGGTATACGAGTTACCCAGAGATGAGAAAGAGGTGTACATCAATGACTACAACCCAACTCTTCTCCTAATGTGGCAAGCAAACATAGATGTTCAGTTTGTGGCTGATAACTCATTGGCCCTGGTGCGGTACATGACTTCGTACATTACCAAACATGAGCAGACTAGCTTGTAAGATCTTTGGGAAGATATTGCCAGTTCAAGCAGAAGCCTGACATCTCAGCTCTGGTCATTGGGCTTGAAGACTCTTTCACACAGAGAATGTGGAGCTTATGAAGCCAGTGACCATTTAATGGGTACACATCTGTAGGGGAAGTATGATGCTGTCCGGTTTCTCAGTGTGAACTACAAAGAGAAACGCAAACATGTACTGATTTCCCATGCCAAAATTGAGGAACTCACTGCCAATAGACCTTCTTCAAAACATATCTTGAAGAATAACCTGATAGACACATACTACCCCCGTAGACACAACGACATGGCTGACATGTGTCTCTTTCAGGTGGCTAAGTGGTATGACTACAAGGCAGATATATCACCTGACTCAACAAGCCAGATTTACACGATGAATGGAGTGGATGGCTGTCTCGTAAAGAGACACAAGCCATGGCTCATAGACCACTGTAAATTGCATCTAGGTACATCAGAGTGCAGAGAACATTAATACTTTGCTCTCCTATTCCTATTTAGACCCTGGAGGGGTGAGTCTGAATTAAAAGGTGACTGTGATACATTCGAGGAAGAATTCAATCTCAGTTACGAGACTTTGAAAACTGAATACTCAGAGACATACATACAGAGACTAGAGGCTGAGAAAGAACAGCTTGAGAAGGCAGAGAAACAGTTTCAGGAAGACACTCCTGTTAGTTCACAAGACAACATTGATCCAGAAGGACAAGTTGTTCTAGGTGAACCTCTGCCTTTAAATGCCCCAGAAGTGTTGATCTCAGAAATTGAGACAGCCATGGAACATGGAACACACTCTACTGTCAACCCAACTGACTTGAGAGAAAGACTAAATCAGCAGCAGCATGCAGTTCACTCTCAAGTAGTTGATGCTGTCCGACATGGCTTACAACATGAAACAAAAAAATGTGACTGTCATGACTATAAGCCACTACTAATCTTTGTTAGCGGTTCAGCTGACAAAGGAAAGAGTTTCCTTATTGAAGCCATAACTGCTGAAATATGGAGCCTGACAGGGTCATCAATGTCTGTTGCTGTTACTGGTCCCACAGGACTAGCTGCATACAACATTGGTGGAGTTACATTACGCTGTCTCTTTATGTTGCCAATGGAACATGGCAAAACTGGAGAGTATCATAAACTGTCATTTGAGGTTGTATCTCAGCTCCGTTCCATGTCCACAAAGATGAAGTTACTCATCATTGATGAAATCAGCATGGTCTCCAATGTCATGCTTGGCTGTATTCATCTACGTCTGCAAGAGATCTTAGGTACTGACGATGGAGTACCATTTGGTGGCAAAAGTATTGTAGTTTTGGGAGACCTTTTACAGCTTGCACCAGTAAATGCAGAGCATGTGTTTACAACTCTAACTGCCAAGCAAGCTAAGAATATTCTCGGCTGCATTGCAGGCTATAACATTTGGGAGTTATTTACCTATGTTGAGTTGTATGAGAACATGCACCAAACACAATACTTAGTGAACAGTAGCTCTAATACAGTCTTCAAAAAGGGGCAGGATTGTTGGCTCGAGTCTAACAACTTCAAGGTATAATTATCCCACCAATGTGGTGGGGGACAATCTCGATGGGCAGTAGCCTTCTTTTGTCCTTTGAAACCAAGTAAAACCAAGTAAACCAAGTAAAGTGGTGATCTGGCTTATACATCACTTTTAGATGAAGCTCGTACAGGTTCTCTATCACTGGAACATGTTGCTATGTTAAACGATCAGAGAATCACAGTAGATACTGCCTCCATAGAAACAGCATGTAATATTTTCAGCGATCTATACTCTACAGGGACACAGCTAGTGTGCCTTATGCCTTGACTAAAGAAATGCACTGAGTTCAACAATGTAATTCTACAGAGAGAAAACCAAGAAATTCTAACTCTGCATGCTGTCGATACAGTTGATGGTGTCATTCTTAGTCACAACCTAGTAGCAAAGATGACTGAATGAGTCAGTGAACTCAAGTCAGATGTTTCACACACAGCTGGCCTAGAAGCTGTTCTTACACTTTGTAGGAATGCATGTATCATGCTACGACGTAATCTAGATGTTGAACGAGGCGTGGTAAACGGTGCCATGGGAAACATCAGACTTTGTCTACAATGTCCAGAAGACATATATTGAGACACTTGTAGTTCACTTTGACAACATGGAACAGCCTGTACACATAGAACGTACCTGTGTAAAATTCCAGGTATTTAAGGATATCTATATAAACAGGAAAGTTTCCATTATGCATTGCATATGCTGTTTCTATTCACAAATCTCTGGGCTTGAGTTTGGATTCAGCAATGGTGGATATAGGTACAGACATTTTCAAGGATGGCATGAGCTACGTGGCACTTTGACGTGTCTGCAGTCTTTCTGGGTTGCACATTATAACTCTAGCACCTCAGAAGATACAAGCTGACAAGTGATGCATTCTTGAGTACTACAGGTTATGTACTCTGCATTAGTCACAAATGTCTTTAATACCACTGCCTACATATCTGGCTGTCTCACATCATGCAGTCAAATCTACAGGTGTCACCAAACAGCCACAAGCTTCCAGAATTGATTCAACTCAAAAGAGTTCAACAAAGGTCACGACTTCAAGTAAACATTCAGAGCCAGCAATTCATCAGAAATCAGTTGGTGTAGCTGCTGTACCTGTCTTTGACAACAGCACTAGAGTGAACTGCTATGCTAACTCAGCTATGCAAGTTTTTCTACACATGCCACACTTTGTACAGGCAATATCTGCTTCACAAGACAATCCCCTATCAATCGCTTTGAAGCAGATTATCAACATGACTTCTGACCAGTCTAACAATGTACAGTCACTACACCACTACGACAGGTGTTAGGTACATATGATGGATGTAGTACATTTGCTGCTGACATACAGAAAGATACTAGTGAGTTTATGATGGCTATCATAAACAACTTGGATGTAGACGGCACTCCAATGCGCCACTATTTCACAGTGTCATATGTAACCAAATATGTATGTGTTTCATGTGGCCATTCACAGCATGAAACCACAGAAGACATGCTGTGGATTAGTCTTCTTGTCCCTCAAGCCAAAAGTGTCAAATTTCAACAGCTATTTACCAATGCTCAATGTGGTTACTCCTGTAAAAGGTGTGGAGGCAGATGCATTCAGTCCATACGTCTCAGGAGTTCATCTCAATATCCGTTACTTATGTTGCACAGATTTGACTCCAATGGGCTCAGAGTTGACAATCCTATCACAGATTACACAGCTGGTAGAATATTTTTTAACCAATCAGTGTTTGACACTCACTGTATAGTCTATCACCATGGTCAATCCATGCATTCTGGCCATTACACCTCTGTACTAAGGTACAGAACTGGATGGGTAGAGTGTGACGACTTTACAAGCAGTTTTAAACAGAGATTGCCATGACATTTAAAAAATGCATATCTTCTAATATTGAAGAATTATGATGACCTTCATATTTCAGAAGAATAGGAGATAACATGTTGCATTTTTTAAATGACTACTTTGTGACAGAAACAGTCGTAGGTCAGTACAATTTTTTCCAATCTTCGACTCTCAATAAACTGTAGAATATCAACAAAATGTTATACTGGCAGAGACATTTCATGCACTATGACATCTATTATTTATTTATTTAGCTTTTGCTAACTGGGTAAGTACACTAGACAAGTATTATGCCTATTTTCAGGAATGACCCGGGAGAGTACAACAGAATAATACAGAGTAGTACAGAATAATACAGAAACATCATGACAGAATGACTATGCAAAGAAGTACATTGAATAACATTATCCAAGGTGTCACAAAGTAGTAAGGCATGTAGTAACACCCATGACAACCAGTGGTAAAGTGCATAGAATCACCAGTTATTTGGCATTAGACAAATAAGATCTTCTGTGGATCAGTGACAACAAGGAAATTGATGTAGTGGCTTCAATCAGCACCAACAGTATTCACAGTCACTAGAGAAACCATGCTTACATGTCTATCAAAGATTGTACAACTCAAAACAGAGGCCTTCCTGGCTCTCCTCTTCTGTACATATCTTTTCTTGTAGCTGTATCATACCCATACATAACAAGAAGTTGTTGCCATTTTCTAACTTTTTCTCTCTGCAGAGAAACAAAAGTTCTCACTTATCATCTTAAATAACTGTGCAACACATGTCTCATTCACCAAAGGGTACAGTCTGTCACAAGTTGTCTATCAGCAGTTTTTTTTGTCTATTAGCTGTTGACATGTAGACAACAGCATCATTCGTTCACCATGCAACAGTGTTGAACTATGCCTGCTTTATTTGTTATACTGAAACTGTACATATGTAAAAATAACACTCTTTAATCATAATGCAACAAGTTAAATGAAGCAAGTGTAAATACTGAACGATTGCATCTTATTATCAACTGACTTTAACATACCTTTGTAATTACATGTAAATAATATTTACATTCTTATTCCATCTCACCATTGTTGCTAACTAGTTTTATTGTTCTAGTAAAAGTATTACTCTAAGAGTAAAGCAACAATAAATCTTTAACATATAATACAATACAATACTGATTAAGTTCAATGACCCATATGTTTGATAAAAACAGCATACAATACATGTGTTTTTACTTACTAGTTCAGAGCTAACATAGAAACCAATGTAACAATTGAAAGAAATGTACATTGTACATGTAATAATTTTAAATCTTTTTGTACTTGTCATACAAGTAATTGTAACCTATGGTAAAAAGACTGAAAATTGTAAATCAGACACTGTTACTGATCACAACGCACTTCATACCCATTCCTGACAATATTTATGATCGCCTCTATTGAGGGGTCGGGTGGGATTTTTCCATTTGTGCCTAGTCAGTGATATATCTTAAAATATTTAACTGAACATACCAGTTATCTAATGTCATTGAAATCAGATTTTTTTTTATATTTTATTACTTGAACACTTAGCATCTGGTTTTTCACCCACCCTAGGACCATACACATTATCAGTCACACAATAACAACTAAACATTACTGTTTCATGTGTGTAATCACTGCTTAGAAGCTCCTGACATATCTTTATTAATATAGGACACAACTAATGCATGACACATAATTAGAACATTCAACTACTTAAAACAAGTAAATAATGTTGTTAACCAAAGTCTCTTCAAGCTCAGTAGCAAATATACAATGAAGAGCCACAGGTTCAGCTTGAGTGTCACAAGTTCAGGAGGAATGTCAGGAAGCACTTCTTCCCACAAAGAGTAGTGAACACTTAAACTTCACTGCTAAAACAGGTCACCTCATTAAAGAAAGTGACCAGCTATTAAAGAACCAGGTATATGCATAGAAGGAAGATAACAACCATGCCAACAGAAGATGGGAGAACACTGCAGGGATAGCCAACACTTTACTTCAAGATGTGAACCCTGCAACACAATCACACTTAATAGAACAAATTACCTTCTTATGCTACCTTCTTTCTATGCTGTATTACAATATACACATACTTGTTCCAATTCATATAATCTAGTTGCTATAAATGTGACACATTTAGATATATTCCAAGCAATGATTGCACACATGCAAGGATTGTATTGTGAGACTGATTTTGTTAAAAAAAATACAATCTTAATTGGGCCTTTTTCAGTTTCACCAACTGGCAATAAATATTTTTAAAACATAACCACCTGTGTTGAGTCTTTACTGAAACATAGCATAATGACATTAGAACATAACTGTTGTTTCAATTAAGCATGCAAATCAACTGCAACAAATAGTACCACAACTACGTGTCCATGTACTGTTTTTTTGCTATGCTGTCCACTCAGTATCCACAACATAGGCTACGATGTGGCACATTGCATGTCACACTTCCCATAATTCCTAAGACTGTTAAGAAGTCTGCAATGCACTTACTTTTCCTGTGCCTCTCCACTCAGCATGTAGTAATTACTGTAGCCAGGTGTCGGACATCACCACCTAACACTATGCAGCTGTGGCTATACACTTAAGATGCAGTAACTGCTATATCTACTGCAATTCCCTGGCTGAGCTCATGCAACTCCTAACTGTGGTAACTTCACTGTACCTACAATTACAGAGGTGTGCCATTGATCTCCAGTCCCCTATGGTTCCTATAGATAACCAGTCATAATGCACTACAAATTTTGGGAGGCGCAGCAGCTTTAGCTGCCTAAATCCATTCAAATCCTAACTGAGGTAACTTCAGTGTCCATGCAATCAGTGATGTGTACCATTGATGTACAAACCCTCACCTGTGTTGTGTATCTCCACTAAGATGTTCATTCCCTCACCTGTGTTGTGTATCTCCATTTACAATGTAGTACATACTGTCAAGTTTGGAGACACATTGCCTGCCTGAATCCATTCAAGTGACAACTGTGCTAACTGGACTATTCCTGTAATCAGAGAGCTGTACAACTGATGTACATTGCCTATCTTTTCCTGTGGCTGTTTACTTAGGATGAAGCAAGTGCTGTGGAAGTGCAGTTCCCCCATCACACTGTTCACCTCCATTTTTTTTTGTTTTGTTCTGTACTGTCAACTCAGTGTGCAATATGTGGGCTAGGTATTCAGACATTGAGTTACAGATCTCCTGTAATTCTGAACTAAGTTAACTAGCATGTACCGTGCTTACATTTACTGTCAGTCTACAGTCAGAGTGCAGTACCTGGTGTAGAGAGCTGTGTGACATTCTACCTAAGGACATGCAGTTGTGGGTGTACAGTCAGGATCAGTAACTGGTATGCATGAGGAAATTGCCTGTATGAGGCCATAGAAATCCTAACTGTGCTAACTTGTGTGTACCAACAATTACAGAGGTTTACCATTGATGTTGATTGCCTCAGTCTTGCTGTGCATCAGTACTCATGATGCAGTATAATTTTTTGGGGGTATTACCTGTCTGAGCCAACACAAACACTAACTGTGTTAACTTGAGTGTCCCTGCAATCACTGATGTCTACCATTGATGTCCATACCCTCAGCTCTGCTGTGGGTCTCTACTGAGGATCCAGTACCTGGTGTCACAGTTTGAAGAGACATTCCCAGGCTGAGGCCATTCAAGTGACAACTATGCTAACTACACTTTACCTGTAATCAGGGAGGTGTACAACTGATCTGCATCACCCTTCTTTGCCTGTGGCTCTTCAATTAACATGCAGCAAGTCTGTGATTGTTCCTGTTACCTTGGCTCTGTCCCCTACTTCCATATGTGTCTGTCTCTCTATGTGCCAGTGTTGCTCGGGGTGGTTAGGGGCCATGTGATGTCTTCACACATACTAACACAGTGGCAGCAAACAGAAATGTTAATGCACATGGTAGCACAAATCAAAACACAAAGATAAACAATTCTGAAAAATACTGAATGTAATATAGTGATGGGAGCGCAGGGCCCGAATGCAAAATACAAACAGAAACAGTACTGTAAAATAAAAAATGTGCTAGTGACAGGCTCCCACCACGCAAAACACAAACATAAACAGTACTGTAAAACACAGAATTTGATAGTGACAGGAAACACAAACATAAACAACACTGAAAAATAGTGAATGTGATACAGCAGCATGAGTGTGGGGCCCTTAGGGACCCGTGGTCCCACCATGCAAAACACAAACATAAAAAAGTACTGAAAAATACTGAATGTGATACTGATGGAAGCACGGGGCCCTTCAGGCCCCATGCTTCCGCCACACAAAACACAAACATAAACAGTACTGAAATATACTAATTGTGATACAGCAGTGGGAGTGCGGAGCCCTTCGGGCCCCATGATCCCACTACGTTATGTCTTAATACATACTAACACAGTGCCATCAAACACAAATGTTAATGCACATGGTACCACAAATCAAAATACAAAGATAAACAATTCTAAAAAATACTGAATGTAATAGAGTGACAGGAGTGCAGGGTCCTTCAGGCCCCATGGCCCCACCATGCAAAACACAAACATAAACAGTACTGTAAAACACAGAATGTGATAGTGACGGGAGCGCAAACACAAACATAAACAGTACTGAAAAATACTAAATGTGATACAAACGGCCCCACGCTCCCATCACATGATGTCTTCACACATACTAACACAGTGCCAGCAAACACAAATGTTAATGCACATGGTAGCACAAACCAAAACACAAAGATAAACAATTCTGAAAAATACTGAATGTAATACAGTGACGAGAGCGCTGGGCCCCCCACCATTCAGAACACAAACATAAACAGTACTGTAAAATACAAAATGTGCTAGTGACGGAACGTAAACAGCACTAAAAAATGCTGAATATCATACAGTAGCGGGAGTGTGGGGCCCTTTGTGCCCCGCAGTCAGACCACGCAAAACACAAACATAAACAGTACTGAAAAATACTGAATGTGAAACAGCAGCTGGAGTGTGGGGCCCTTCTGGCCCCACAGTCCCACCATGCAAAACACAAACATAAACCGTACTGTAAAACAGAGAATGTGATAATGGTGGGAGCGTAGGGCCCAGAGGGCCCTATGTTCCCACCACACAAAACACAAACATAAACAGTACTGAAAAATACTAAATGTGATACAAAGGGCCCCACGCTTCTGCCACATGATGTCTTTACAGATACTAACACAGTGCCAGCAAACACAAATGTTAATGCACATGGTAGCACAAACAAAAACACAAAGATAAACAATTCTGAAAAATACTGAATGTAATACAGTGATGGAAGCATGGGGCCCTTTAAACAGTACTGTAAAATACAAAATGTGCTAGTGACAGGAGCACAGGGCCCTTTGGGTCCCTGGGCCCCCATCACGCAAAACACAAACATAAACAGTACTGAAAAATACTGAATGTGAAATAGCAGCTGGAGTGCAGGGCCCTTCTGGCCCCACAGTCCCACCACGCAAAATACAAACATAAACAGTACTGAAAAATACTGAATGTGATAGTGACAGGAGCACAGGGCCCTTCGGGCCCCACGGTCCTGCCACGCAAAGCACAAACATAAACAGTACTGTAAAACACAGAATTTGATGGTGACGGAAGCACGGGGGCCCTTCAGGCCCCACACATCTGCCACACAAAACACAAACAGAAACAGTACTGAAATATACAGAATGTGATACAGCAGTGGGAGCACGAGACCCTTCAGGCCCCGTGCTCCCACCATGTGATATCTTCACACATAGTAACACAGTGCCAGCAAACACAAATGTTAATGCGCACGGTACCACAAATCGAAACACAAAGATAAACACTACTGTAGACACAAATAGACAAAATTACATAAACACAAACGCAAATGAAAATGCAACACACAAGATGGCATAGAGACACAAAAAAGTTACTGAAACAGGTACAGAACCACAAAGAGATGCACTAAGGATAACACTTATACAAAAACACACAATAGTTTTTCCCAAAATCTGCATATAGAAAGACAGCGAGTACAAAGAATGTATGCATAATACTGGCTCTTGGATCACAAAATGAGGAGTTAGAATACTAAATTGCTTATATCTCAGGAACCATACGACATAGAAAAAGTTTTTTAAAGTCATATAAATTATGACTTTCCTGGCTAGTTTTGTACTTAGCTCCTATAAGGGGGCTAAGCAATTTTGTGATGAAAAGTCTGTATCTCGCACTGTTTCCAAGATACGGGGCCCAAAAGGCACGATGGGCACCGTAATGTTATCCAATGGGGAAAAGAATTAATTTCGGAGTGCTGTCACTGTGCCGCCCTGTAATATTTTTTTCACCAAACTACCAAAATGCACATCAGTGGGATGTTGGCTTTCTTCCCTCCAAATTTCAGCAGAAAGACCAAACCGTTATTTTGCAGCACAGTGCCAAACAATTCCTATAATGCAATGGACGCTGTAATGCATTAGTTAGGGTTGTTCCACAGCGACAAAAGTGAGGAAATTCGCTGTTAGGGTTGAAAACCCTAATTCCGAATTCACCCCCCAGCACCACACACACACAGACACACACACACACACACACATGCAAGTATGGGGGAGGACCAAGTCAACACAACCAATGACAGACATCCAGCAGCAGGTGACAGAAATAATAAACAATTGTCTAAATGTACTATGAGACATCCCCACCCACCTGACCAGGTACTGCATGCTCAGTGGAGATCAACAGCGAAACTGAGGCCATGTACACCAAACGTACACATCCCTGATTGCAGCCACACAACGTACCACACTTAGTAGTTGCATGGCCTTCCCTACCAATGCCCCACACCACACCACAACTGGTACTGTGCCGTTAGTCAATATAAATGCTGAAGGTGCATGATGACAGTTGTAGAAAGGTTTTAACACTAGTGAGTATACATTAATTAAGAGAAGTACATAAATTAACTACAAGACACTAGCATGCTCAAGATAAAAGTAGTGTTACATTTAGTATGTGATTTACATAGTAGTACATTTACTGCAACTGTTTACTCAAGATAGAGAGGCTGATGTAAAAGTATGGAAAAGCATTGCCTATTCAACGCTGTGAAATTTGTACTGCCAGTATCAGATGCATTCTTACTGATGAAGGTGTACTGTTGATGTACATACATAGACCTTCAGTGTGTTTCAATACTAAAGATGTAGTAAGTATTCTTTGTAAGAAACAGTGTAATTGCATGGATCAGGCCAAGCAACTTCTAAATATCATAGCACTACTGAGCCAACAATGATGTACCTGTATCGGAGATGTCTATAGCATAGATTTTCCTGTAGGCACTTACTGAGTATGTTGTACCTGAGAAAGACAATCTCATTGCATCTGTGATGACTAACTTATTCAAATAGTGATACATTTACTTTTGTTGCAATGAGTGATCTACGCCACTTATGGACACAGTGTAATTTTTTTAACAGTTGTTTCATACTCAAGCTGTATGCCTAGTGTTTGGGTTTGCCACACTTCTGTCACTGATGCTATCAAAGTGATAACTGAGTTAATTGTGGTACAACAGGAATCAAGTAGGTATAGTGTAGATATAAACAGAATGTCTTTTAGTATTGATTTAACTCACAATGGGGTAAGTGTACTAGGACAGCAGGGGTTATTCTCTATCACTGACTCTGTCAGTTATAATTACACTAAAGTTTTGATGACTGTAATGATCAAGTTATACTGTTCATCTTCATGAGTTCATATTCACAGCCATTTTCCAGTAACTAGACAGTGTATGGTGTAACTGGGTGGGACACTGTGTTGCAAAGCTGCTGCAGTGTCTAGCAGAGGGAGAGTATCTACTCATAAAGACAATTAAGCAATAAGGCATAACCAACAGTTATGTTAAATGGTCTGTTAATCACTCTGTAGGGGTTTAATGTTGAATGAGGCGTAGCCGAGTGCCACATGTTGCTAGACAGTGATAAACTGACCATTAACATAATACCTGGAGTGGCTTATTGCTATCATAAAAAACTGTTTTTAAACAACATTAAACCATGTTCATCATATGGTTAGGCTCTACATGTATCTTAATAAAAACTAAACATAAGGCTGTTACAATGTTTACAGTCAATTAGAAAGCTGCATTTCTCAAACCCTTGTTATAATCAGAGACATTATACCTGTACAACTCCTTGGTTTTGCTCAACTCTATTGCTCAGGTGGCCCACCACATGTGGTGTGGTCTGGTGTGGGGCATCGGTAGATAAGGCCATGCAACTACTAAGTGTGGTACGTTGTGTGCAGCTGCAATCAGGGATGTGTACGTTTGGTGTACATGGCCTCAATTTCACTGTTGATCTCCACTGAGCATGCAGTACCTGGTCAGGTGGGTGGGGATGTTTTGTAGTACATTTAGACAATTGTTTATTTCTGTCACCTGCTGCTGGATGTCTGTCATTGGTTGTGTTGACTTGGTCCTCTGCCATACTTGCATATGTGTGTTTGTGTGTGTGTGTGTGTGTGTGTCTGTGTGTGTGTGTGGTGCTGGGGGGGTGAATTTGGAGTTAGGGTTTTCAACCCTAACAGCGAATTTCCTTACTTTTGTCGCTGTGGAACAACCCTAACTAATGCATTAAACTGAGTTTTTTGCCTCTAATTTCCCTTCTTTTTGAGAATGATAATGAGAAATAGTGAATGTAATGCAGCAGCGGAAGCGCGGGGATGATGTCTTGTGGCATAGTAACAGGAACAGCAACGCAAACAGAAGTGCTAACAGTGGCGCACATGGTAACGCAAGCGCAAATGAGAACAGAAAGCGTAACGCGCACGGTGGCGTAGACGGGTACGGTCTGCCACATGATGTGTTGTCACATAGTAACATGGTGCCTGCAAACAGAAATGTCAATGGGCATGGTGATGCAAAATGAAACAGAAAGAGAAACAGTACTGTAGACACAAATGGCAAAAAATAACAGAAACGCAAGCGCAAATGAAAACGCAAAGGATAGCGCACATGGTGGGGTAGACATCAACAGTAAGTGAAACAGGCACGGAACTGCAAGCGGAAAGGGCAACGGTAACAGTAATGCAAGCGTACAGGCTGGTTTTCCCCAAAAGCTGAATAGAGAAAGACAGTGAGTACAAAGAATGTATGCATAATAACGGGTATCGGAGCAGAAAATGAGGACTTGGAATACTAAATAGGTTATATCTCAGGAACCGTACGACATAGAAAAAAATTTAAAGTCATATGATTTATGACTGTCCTGGCTAGTTTTATACTTAGCCCCAGGGGCTAAGCAATTTTCTGATGAAAAGTCCATTATCTCTTGCCGCTTCGAGATCACGGGCCCTGGTAATAGCGAGAATGCCACAATGTTAACCTATGGGAAAAAGAGAAGTTCAGAGCACCATAACTTTGCCTCCTGTAATATTTTTTCACCAAACTACTGAAAGGCACATCTGTGGGCTGTTGGCTGTGTTCCTCCAAATTTCAGGAAAAAGACCAAACCGTTATTTTGCAGCAGGGTGCCAAGGATTCCTGTAATGCATTGGCGCCCGTAATGTTATCCTAGGGAAAAAGTGTCACATTTGGAGTGCTGTAACTTTGCTGCCATGTAATATTTTTTCAATACAACACAGAAAGGCACATCTGTGAGATGTCGGCTGCGTTTCCTCCAAATTTCAGCCCAAAACTCCCAACCGTTCTTTTGCAGTGCAGTGCCAAAGAATTGCTGTCATTTTCCCACAGACTAGAAAACTACTGTCGTAATTTGTGAAAGCTTTAGCAAAAATTTGTGACACTTTCATGAGCATGAAAGCACTTTGCAAAAGTACTTTCTCCAGAAATTTGAAAAACATATTTCTGGGGTGTTTTACCCCAAAATAAAGACATGGATAGCATCCTCAGTGTCCCACTAGGTGAATACAAAAAGAATTAGGTTGCTAGAGGGTCCCAAATTTAAATGCCAAGCATTTTTCTGATCACCAACTGAAAACAAAATGGCCAATTTGCGAAAGTAACAGGCCCATTTGGGAAAGTAAAAATGCATTTGCGAAAGTGTTGAACTTTTTGTTAACTTTTCCCTTTGACTTATAATGGGAAATTGTTTTTTGAATAACTTTTGAACCGTTTAATATTTTTTCACCAAATCTTCGAAAGGCACATCGGGGACCCTGGCCGCATGTTTCCTGAAGATTTTGGGCCTGTCACACAAATTGTGTGACCTGTACGTGCGACCATAGAATTCCAGAAAAAGCGTAGACGTGTGCACAAATCATGCTTAATAACTCCGCAGCCGTGTATCCAACCAGTATGAAACTTGTCACATGCCAAGGCCTATGGCTCTTGATCATGTATTCCAAATTTCAGGCACATCTGTCAAACGGTTGCAAAGTTATTAAGGTGCAAAATTTTGGGATTTAACATAGAAATGGCTCCTCAACCCTAACTATGGTAGCACTGCCGTGCTACCATAATATATATATATATATATATATATATATATATATATATATATATACACACACACACACACATACATACACACATATAAACATACATATATATATAGATATATATTAGAGGCCAAAAACTCCATTTAATGCATCAGTTAGGGTTGTTCCACAGCAACAAAAGTGAGGAAATTTGGTGTTAGGGTTGAAACCCCCCCTTGGACCCCTCTAGCCCAACCCCCCAAATGACATCGTGGTGCACATTGGGGTTGTTGGCCCTAACTCTAACCCCATCACATGTGTAAAGAAGCTGAGGAATAGGAGAATGGGGTGAGAGTTAGGAATGATGACTCCAATGCGCACCCCAATGCCGGTTGGGGGGGTGGGCTGGAGGGGTCCAAGAGGCTTTCAACCCTAACACCAAATTTCCTCACTTTTGTTGCTGTGGAACAACCCTAACTGATGCATTAAATGGAGTTTTTTGCCTCTAATTTCCCTTCTTTTTGAGAATGATGATGAGAAATAGTGAATGTAATGCGGCAGCAGGAGCGCAGGGCCTCCCACCACATGATGTCTTGTGACATAGTAACAGGAACAGCAATGCAAACAGAAGTGCCAACAGAAATGTGAACTGAAATGCAAATGGGCACAGGACTACAATTGCAAATGCAAATGGTAACAGTAACAATAACAGCAAAGGAAACAGAAACGCAAAAGGAAATGCAAGCGCATATGGAAACGCAAACCGTAATGCGCACAAGCACAGTAATGCAATTGCAAATGCAAATGGTAACAGTAACAGCAAGGAAGATGCAAAACAAAAGAGAAACAGAAATGCAAACAAAAGAGCTGTCAGAAACACAAATGGCAATGCACATGGTGACGTAAAGAAAAACACAAACAGAAACAGTAGTGGAAACGCAAATGGTAACAGTAATGAAAACGCAAGTGCAAATGACAACACAAAGGGTAATGCACACGGTCATGTACACTGGAATGGTAATGCAAATGGGGAGATAAAAGCAAGTGGAAACAGTAACTGTAACAGTACCGGAAGTGCATACCCTGTTTTTGCCGAACAGGTGCAAAGAATGTATGCATTGTAATGGGCATCGAAGCTTAAAACGAGCATTGGAAGTACTTAATTGCTAATAGCAAGCACACGATGTGGAAAAAAATTTTAATTTCACAGAAATCATGATTTTCCTAGCTAGGCTTTTGTTATTTCATTGCCCATAGGTCTATGCAACTGGCAACAAAAAATCTGTATCTCGCATCATTTTTGAGATATGAGCCCCGAAAGGCACGGCGTACGCCACCATGTTAATCTATGGGAAAAAACACCAACTTCAGAGTACCAAAATTTTGCAGCCATGCAATATTTTTTCACCAAACCACCAAAAGGCACATCTGTGAGATGTTGGCTGCGTTCCGTCCAAATTTCAGGCCAAAAGACCTAACCATTCTTTTGCAGCAAGGTGGCAAAGAACTCCTGTCATTTTGGCCATAGTGTTGCAAAGTACTTTTGTGATTTGCGAAAGCTTTCACACAGATTTGTGAAAGTCTCATGAGCATGGCAGTACTTTGCGAAAGTACTTTTTCCAGAACTTTGAAAATCATATTTCTGGGGTGTTTAACCCCAAAATAAAGACATGGCTAGCATGCTCAGGCTCTGACTAGGTGAACACAAAAATAACTGTGTCCCTAGATGGTCCCAATTTTAAATGGCAAGCATTTTTCTGATCATCAACTGAAAACAAAATGGCAGATTTGTGAAAGTACTAGGGCCATTTGCGACAGTAAAAAGTGCATTTGCGAAAGTGTCAAACTTTTTGTTAACTTTTCCCATTGACTTATAATGGGGACTTGTTTTTTGAATAACTTTTGAACCGTTCAATATTTTTTCACAAAATCTTCAAAAGGCACATTGGGCACCCTGGCCGCACTCTCCCTGAAGTTTTCAGACTGCTCGCTCAAACTGTGCGACCTGTAGGCACGAGCAAAGAATACACCATATAGCATAAATATGCAGGCAGATTACGCTTAATAACTCCGCAGCCATATATCCGACTGGTACAAAACTTGGTAGATCCCAAGGTGTATGATTCTTGATCATGCCTTCCAAATTTCAGGCAAATCCATTGAACAGTCACAAAGTTATTAAGGTGTAAATTTGACCCAACCCTAACTATGGTAGCACTACCGTGCTACCATAATATATATATATATATATATATATACACACACACATATGTGTGTGTGTGTGCGTGGTGTACAGTATATGCATATGTAGAAGTATATGTACATATGTGTAGATATATATTTCTATCTATATATATATATATATATATATATATATATATATATACATATATATAATATTCATTGCAAAATACTTTGTTTAATGCATCAGTTAGGGTTAAATCAACAAAAGTGAGGAAACGAGAAATGAGATATTAGGGTTGAACCCCTAAGTCCCCAACACTCCACCCCCCTCTTCCACAGACTGACAGGTGCGGGGTGTGCCATGGGGTCATGTGGCCCAACTCTTACCCCATTCCATGTGTAAGCAGGTTGACATGCTACAGTAAAGGAGAATGGAGTGACAGTTAGGCCTCATGACCCCATGGCACACCCAGGCAGCTTTCAGTCTGTGGAAGGGGGTTGGGGTGTTGAGGGGGTGAGGGGCTCAACCCTAGCATCTCATTTCCTCACTTTTGTTACTTTAACCCTAACTGATGCATTAAACAAAGTTTTTTGCAATGAATTTCCTTACTTTTTGAAAAAGTATAATTTAACTACTAAATAGCATGTGTTGGTAGGAGCGCGGGGCCCCATCAAACTGCCCATTTCTGCATAAAAATATGCATCTCTGGAAGCACGGGCCCTCTGAGCCCTGTGCTCCCACTTACACATTGCTACAGAGCCATACAGCAGCCCTATAGGGCAAGGAACCCTTGTAACACTAATTTGCCAATATCTCGGGAACCGTGACAGCTAGAAAAAAATTCAAGTGTCATTGTAATCATGACAGTGAGACGTCCATGTGACATATATCCACTGAATCTGTATCTTACATTGTTTATGAGCTACAGACACTGAAAAGCACAATGGGTACCACGATGTTATCCTATGTGGAAAATCTCAACTTTGTGATGGCATATCTATAGAACCATTTAATTCCCCAACAGATAAACAGCATAATTCACACCTGTGATGCATCATTTCAATACCCTGAAAATTTCAAGTAAAAAGAACAAAACATTCATTAGCAATGCTATAGTAAAGTTTTTAAAATCCTAGTCCGCGAGGTAGTAAAATTCTTGACTGCGAGGTTGAGGACTAGGATTTTGACAGCTCACAAACTAGGATCATTAGCGAGTCACGGTCAAAGAATTTTTCATTTTAGTAAGCTATTTTTTGACCAAAATGAGCCAAACCAACTGCATGGCTCTGTAGAGGGGGTCATCCTGAAAAAGACCCATGCCTCATTTGGCCCAAAAGTCACCCATGGAGAAAGATACAACATTTTGTTTTGGGGTAAACCTGTAAAACAAGATGGCAGCTCGTGGACAAGGAATTTTCTAGTGGACCAGGACCTAGTCCATCAGCTACAAAATCCTTGACTGTGAGCCCAATCTTTGTCTGAAAAATAACCATATAAATCTTGAAGTGAACTGAGCATGCTCAGAACCTGAAAATGAAAAATGTAATAACTTTGGAAAGGATTATTTTTTTACCAAACTGATGCTGGATTATTCTGTGACCCAACCTCTTTCTATGTTCCAACTTTCAGACCAAAAGACCACACAGTGTGGTTGCAGTGCCATGGGCAAAAACGTGTCAAAAGTGGTGAAAAACACATTTTTTAGTGTTTTGCTGCACAGAAACTGTAAGTCCAACCGAAATACAATTTGGTAAATCAAGAAATCTACCATACCAGACCATGCATTCTAAATTTTGTGCAACTCCGTTAAACGGTTGCAAAGTTATTAACTCGCAAAAATTGAGGTTTAACAGTAAAGTGCCTACTCAACCCTAACTATAGGGGCATGACCTTGCCCCTATAATGTATATATAATAGAATCATAGAAACTGGTGTCAGAAAAGGATCCTTCGGCCCATCATGTCTGCCCCTCCTTCCCTCCCTTAGCCCACCCTCCTCCCACTTAGGGCTTGTCCCATTAACTCCTTGTGCTTGTCCCATGCTTTTTTGAAGCCTGACAAAGTATTGGACCCCACCACCTCCTCTGACAGCCTGTTTCAGGATTTCATCACTCTCTCAGTGAAGAAGTGTCCCCTCACATTTCCCCTAAAATCTCCCCTCCGTAGTCTCAGGCTGTGGCCATGCATTTTGGAGCCTATCCTCCTCTGAAATAATCACCCTACCTCCACTCTATGTATCCTTTTGATGTATTTAAAGGTCTCAATCATGTCTCCCCTCTCCCATCTGGTCTCCAATGTGTACAGCCCCAATTCCCTGCATCTCTGTTCATATGGCTTGTCTTCCAGCCCCAGCGCCATTTTGGTCACTGTTCTGTGAACCCTTTCCACCAACTCTATGTCCTTCCAGAGGTAAGACCTCCAGAACTGGTCATCATACTCGAGGTGCACCTCACCAAGGCTTGGTACATATATATATGTATATTCATAGCGAAAAACTACATTTAATGCATCAGTTAGGGTTGTTCCACAGTGACAAAAGTGAGGAAATTCGCTGTTAGGGTTGAAAACCCTAACTCCGAATTCACCCCCAGCACCACACACACACAGACACACACACACATTCAAGTATGGGGGAGGACCAAGTCAACACAACCAATGACAGACATCCAGCAGCAGGTGACAGAAATAAAAAACAATTGTCTAAATGTACTACGAGACATCCCCACCCACCTGACCAGGTACTGCATGCTCAGTGGAGATCAACAGCAAAACTGAGGCCATGTACACCAAACGTACACATCCCTGATTGCAGCTGCACACAACGTACCACACTTAGTAGTTGCATGGCCTTACCTACCGATGTCCCACACCAGACCACACCACTTGTGGTGGGCTACCTGAGCAACAGAGTTCAGCAAAACCAAGGAGTTGTACAGGTATAATATCTCTGATTATAACAAGGGTTTGAGAAATGCAGCTTTCTAATTGACTGTAAACATTGTAACAGCCTTATGTTTAGTTTTTATTAACATACATGTAGAGCCTAACCATATGATGAACATGGTTTAATGTTGTTTAAAAAAACAGTTTTATTATGACAGCAATAAGCCACTCCCAGGTATTATGTTAATGGTCAGTTTATCACTGTCTAGCGACATGTGGCACTTGGCTATGCCTCATTCAACATTAAACCCCTACAGAGTGATTAACAGACCATTTAACATAACTGTTGGTCATGCCTTATTGCTTAATTGTCTTTATGAGTAGATACTCTCCCCTCTGCTAGGCACTGCAGCAGCTTTGCAACACAGTGTCCCACCCAGTTACATCATACTCTGTCTACTTACTGGAGAATGGCTGTGAATATGAACTCATGAAGATGAACAGTGTAACTTGATCATTACAGTCATTGAAACCCTAGTGTGATTATAACTGACAGAGTCAGTGATAGAGGATAACCCCTGCTGTACTAGTACACTTACCCCATTGTGAGTTAAATCAATACTAAAAGACATTCTGTTTATATCTACACCATACCTACTTGATTCCTGTTGTACCACAATTAACATAGTTATCACTTTGATAGCATCAGTGACAGAAGTGTGGCAAACCCAAACAGTAGGCATACAGCCTGAGTATGAAACAACTGTTAAAAAATCACACTGTGTCCATAAGTGGCATAGATCACTCATTGCAACAATAGTAAATGTATTACTATTTGAATAAGTTAGTCATCACAGATGCAATGAGATTGTCTTTATCAGGTACAACATACTCAGTAAGTGCCTACAGGAAAATCTATCCTATATACATCTCCGATACAGGTACATCATTGTTGGCTCAGTAGTGCTATGATATTTAGAAGTTGCTTGGCCGGATCCATGCAATTACAATGTTTCTTACAAAGAATACTTACTGCATCTTTAGTATTGAAACACACTGAAGGTCTATGTATGTACATCGGCAGTACACCTTCAGCAGTACACCTTCATCAGTAAGAATGCATGTGATACTGGCAGTACGAATTTCACAGTGTTGAACAGGCAATGCTTTTCCACACGTTTACATCAGCCTCTCTATATTGAGTAAACCATTGCAGTAAATGTACTACTATGTAAATCACCTACTAAATGTATCACTACTTTTATCTTGAGCTTGCTAGTGTCTTGTAGTTAATTTATGTGCTTCTCTTAATTAATGTATACTCACTAGTGTTAAAACCTTTCTACAACTGTCATCATGCACCTTCAGCATTTATATTGAATAACGGCATAGTACCAGTTGTGGTGTGGTGTGGGGCATCGGTAGGTAAGGCCATGCAACTACTATGTGTGGTACGTTGTGTGCAGCTGCAATCAGGGATGTGTACGTTTGGTGTACATGGCCTCAGTTTTGCTGTTGATCTCCACTGAGCATGCAGTACCTGGTCAGGTGGGTGGGGATGTCTCGTAGTACATTTAGACAATTGTTTGTTATTTCTGTCACCTGCTGCTGGATGTCTGTCATTGGTTGTGTTGACTTGGTCCTCCCCATACTTGAATGTGTGTGTGTTCTGTGTGTGTGTGTGCTGGGGTGAACGGAGTTAGGGTTTTCAACCTAACAGCGTAATTTCCTCACTTTGTCGCTGTGGAACAACCCTAACTGATGCATTAAACGTAGTTTTTTGCTATGAATTTCCCTTCTTTTTGAGAATGAGAAGTCAAACTACTAAATAGAAACTAATCACTACAACCGTGCAATCCCAGCTCATCATTTACTGTATCAATACAATGGTGGTACTACTCACCCTTTGCCTGCCACGATCTCATCATGTAATTTGGTGCATGTATACTATGCTGGCAGTATAGGTACATCAGTCCATACAGTACCATCATGTAATTTGTCATATAGATGTAGTGCTGCGGGGCACAGGATCTTCAAGATATACACTATCAACAGATCATTACCTGCATGGATGCACTGCTACTACTGCATACCCTTCGGCCTTCCACTTACATCACATCATTAGGTGTATCATTGCACTGTTCACAGAGCACATACTGTACGCACCACACCAGCAGCAAATTATTACCATTATGTGTACAGTAGTGGTACTGCACAGGCTTGCCATGTTGTTAATACACCATTTGATTTCATGTATAATACATCAATGGTAAATCTTACAAAAAAACAGAACTCACATTTACACCCACAGTAATGAAATGTAACACAAATCAATACTGTGATTGTCAAATGACCACATAATATTTTTGTGTTGGGTATCTATCTACTTATGCATTACTATTACTGCTTGTGATTACATGTGTTTGGGTTGCAATGACACATGAAAACTATGTTTGCCTCCTCTTTAACATTCTGCCATTTAGCAGTAACTGCTACTACTGTAATAACACATAGAATCTGTTGCCATGTTTTCCTGATACACAGTTCAAGATCTCCATATTTTTTCATCTTGAACTTCACTTGCTTAAGTTTTAAGATACTGCTCAAACAACTATCTACATGTTACGAAACCTTTCTGAAAACAAGTGATAATAAATAGTCTATATTTCACAATAAAGACTTGTTCAACTCTGATGTGTGCTTCAGCTTGCACTGCACAAGAAATGTAACTATTTTTAAATTTGACAATGATTGGTCAACAATTCTGTTGACGCTGACATTATGGCCTTCTAGCATTCTATTATGCCACAATGTTTGCCCAAGTGTAAATCTACTTACGTACTTACTAATTCACCATCAACATAATGTGTCGTGGTCATGTGTTTTTATAATTATCTTAACATGTTTGAAAACATGATAAATATTGACCAGCATATTGCTTAATTGTACAGCTATGTGAACTTAAAGATTGGTATAAAGCTGTAAGTTTTCACTGAACTATACAATCTGAGCTTCAACACCTTTCTTTTAACATCTCTTAAAACAATAGTTTGCCATACCTGTCCCATAGATACTACCCATAAAGCAAAAATGAAACTGAACCAATTTTTTTGTTAAGAAAATATTGTGTATTTTCTAATTAAACAAATCATGTCAAATATAAAACATTTAAAAAAAAATATAAATCTGTATTTCATAGAAAAATAAATAGTTGTACCAGAAAAATGAAAATACAAAAAATGTAGGAGTCTTCAAAGTGTTGTAACAACAAACGAAAAAAAAATATTCATTATTCTGAATAAATAAAATAAAACTTAATAATTATTTGTACTCTGTAAAACTATTTACAAAACACAGTGTCCAATCTGAAGAGAGGTGTAGTGCTGCTCGAGGCAGTCCAGGGTGAAAGTTGGACAGTATGTGGAGGCGCAACGAAAGTGGAAGCTGTTGCGGCATCAGCGAGGGGGAGATACCTCTGAAGCTGTGGAGGCTATCACTCTGTCTCAGCAACAGTTGGTGTGGGTGGTGCAGGTGAAGGTGTGGTAGTTGTTACACTGCTACCTGCTGTGTCCACAGGCTCCAACAGTAACCAATAGTTGCCTGCTGCGCTGCAAGAGGAACAAAATTTTCTTGTCCCTCCCGCAGTGCAGCAGTTTCTGCTTTGATGCTGTCTATTTTGTTTTCAATCCTGCGGACACAGCAGCAGTGCACAGTGCATGTCTCTTGATGCTCTTGTTCTGTAAAGACACAAAAGAAAATCCATTAATATGCAGTTGAAAATATTTAGCTTTCTCTCTTGAGTTTCATGTAATAATGATATGTTCTTTGCCTGCATATTTTTTAAGTAGAGATACTGGCCTGGATATTCAAACTGCGCCATTCAAAGGTGCAAGTCCTTGCGCTGTGCAAAATAGATGTGCAGGGGTGTGTCCTGTGCTATATTCAAAGGAGTTGCGCTATTGAGCAACTCCTTTGAATATCGCTCCCCAGCCATAGCCACTGTTCATGGCGCCATGGAACTTGCGCAAGTGCAAGTTGACAGACTGGAGCCTCCAGCTTGCGGTGGATGCTAGTACCATTGCGCCTACGCGCAATTCACGATATTCAAAAGCTGACATGCAATGGGGCCAGCACACATGCATGGTGCAGGGGGCCATTTGCATGTCATTATAGCCCCATTTGCATGCCATTAAGGTAGGGTGCGCCGATCCCTGAGGACTTGCGCCTGGCGCCCTGCCAGGCAGCAGCCCTCGGGACCGGGACGCACCCTCAGCCCAATTGTGGGTATAGAACTCTCCCAATCCCATGCCCGATCACAGGCAATAAGTATCCCTCATCCAGGACTGAGCTGGGACCAGCCAGGTGGCACCTGCTGTGCTGCACCCCTGCAATAGGAGCAGCTCACCTGTGGGTGGCCCACCACTTAAGCCAATTTTTGTCTCAAAGTTGTGCAGCGCATTGGGGTTGCATTCAACAACTCTCGCAGCCCGGCTGAATATCGGGCTGCACAGTTTATGGATGGTTCTTCCCTCCGTTCGTGCGGCATTCATTTGCATTGCGCTTGTTGCTCAGCCGGTTTCTGTATGCGAACTGCCTCCTGCTGAATATCGTAGAATGGAGCAAGTATGGACTTGCGCCAGACAAACATGTTAGCATGGCTAACCCTTTGAATGGCTGGCCCACTGTTTATAATGCACAAGTTCTTAATATTAGATGTGTGTTGTATACACTGCCACTGTAATGTCAGTCAGCACCTATTAGTAAATGTTCTGTACAATAATTTCTGTCACATAGCAACAAGTTAGAATAACTTTCGTACTGTATCTATCTACAACAAACATAAAAAAAATGTCTTCTACTGATCGTAAACATGATATCTTACAAGTAATGTTTACAATAAAAAAAAATCAGACTTATCACTTGTGTCGCCAAGTCTTTCAATAAGACATGATCTGTATACATATTAAGTAACACAATATGCAAACAATCAATACAAGTAAACATGTTTGTTTTTCTTCAAACATTACATATTAGAATAAAAAGCAACACTAAATGTTCTAACTACTACTTAGAATTATATACAGAGGCTCAGCTATTGAAAACAGTTGTGTATGGTGCAACAGAGTTGATGCACCCAGCTTCAATATTTAAAATGGGAAAGTGCACCTGCACAAATCCCAATGCACTGGGAAGCATCAGTAAGTTATGCACCCACACAAGGAGCGTCATGTGTATGCATAAACTGTACAGCCTGACATTCAGTGAAATTGTGCAAAGTCACGCAGACACGCAACCCTGCCTTTACCTGCAGAAAGTAACACAAAAATAAAGGCACAAGTCAAGGCGACCCACAGGTGAGGCATCATATTTCAATGTGCAATACAGCAGCTTCCACCTGTGGGTGGCCCTCCACTTGTTCCTGCTACACCTGGTGACACCCCCCATTCCCCAATCACAGGCTTAAGTGTCCCCTCCAGTACCCGATCGCATACATAATATAAAAGTACCCCAACCCCTCCAAATAACCCTATAGTAGTCATAATATTAAAGGTGCCCCCCCACCACCCAAGTAGCCCACTTCCAGGCATATTGCAAACATCCTCCACTCTTGAGTAGTCCAACTGTGGGCAGCATGCTCCCCCCCATGTGCACAATACCTGGTCACATAGTGGGTTACCACCCTTACCACCCATGCAGCACCATCACCTTGCCCCCACCCCATCAGACACCAGGCAGCAGGACCACACCCACCTGCTGCTATGCCACTCAGTGACTGAAACCTCAGTAGGGCTTCATGTCCATTGATTCACAGCATGAGCCCATGGCCATGGAGTCCATACTGTACAATGCAGTACAGATATGTGAATAAATATATCAATTCATTCATTCACATATCTGCATTACCTTATACAGTATGAGCTGCATGCCCATTAGCTGAGGGTCTGAACCAATGGGCATGCTGCCCTACATTGAGCTCTCAGTCAGTGGGCAGCAGGGTGCTGTTACACATGCTGCCAAACACACCAGCTAATGGAGGGAGCTGCGGTCATAACAGTCTCCATAGCCAACAGCGGTGGGGGGGCACTAGATCAACAGGATTTCTGGAGATAGGTGAGGGGAGGATGGCGCCCACAATCACGCTACTTGGGGGGCTGGGAGAACATTTATATTATACCCATGATTGGACTACTTTTGTGGGGAGACCTTCACAATATGCCCTCGATCAGACTACTCGAGTGGTGGGGGTACCTTTACATTCTGGCCGTGATCATCCTACTGGTGGGGGGGGCAGGCGGTAACTTTACATTATCTCCAGAATTGGTCTGCTGGGCGGGGCAAATACTGTGCTGGCCACGATCAGGCTCCGGGAGGGATAATACTATAATGGGCACAATCAGTCTGCAGGGCAGATCGGTGTCCAATGCCTGCTGCCTTGCATGGCACCACATGCAAGCTGTCAGGAATCAGCACAGCTCCATGCTTATCGCATCCATATGACACCGTAATTAGATGCAGATAGCCCCCATGCACATTGCATTAATTATGTCCTCATATGCCTGTCAACCTTTCAATATTGTAGGTGCTCCACATGGCAGAATGGAAGTTGCACCACCGATCTCAATTCTCCAGTTCTGAACATTTACACTGGTGCAGTTCCACTGCACCATGCACTGTGGTTGTGACTAGGTCGATATTGAAAGAAGCTGTGAGATACTGTAATTTGCTGAATATTGCTCTGGCAACACCCCTGCACAACTATTCTGGGGGACACAGTGGCTTCTGCAAGAGAATACCATAGTTTGAATATCTGGGCCATAGTCTATCTCTCTAAAAATCTTACCTTTGTTTTACTATAAAAAATCAATCAGTCACTATCAAACAGTGCAAATTTAAATATGTATTTACCACTTTGTGGTATAGATCATAGACTGGATACTGATCTCTAACCCTGACATAATACTAATCATAAAGAACATACTAAAACTTATAATCATTCTTCATTCACTTACTGTATACTCACACCATATACCATGAAAGGGTATTGCTGATGCCAACATTTACCCACATACTCAGATGTTCTTTGGCCATGAGGCAGAGGTCAATATACTAAATACACCAGATGTAGCTGAATGCTGTCATCAGCAACATGCTGAAGTGACATACAGCAGTTCTACAATGACCTCTTTTTTGCACACATGCTAAATAATAAACAACACATTTCTTACACTTATTTTATTAAATATTAGTGTGGTTACTGTTCCACTGGAAAAAAAATACTCCCCAAATTAATAGACCACCCTGCTACCGAGGATCACTATTTTAACTTCATAATTGTCAATGACAGTGCATTTTTTTGCATTCCTGGTTGTGAGTGAACAGCCACTTCACATGCCGAAAAGGTGATGAGAGTACATTCCAACCATAATTGTGTTCTGTTGTGCTGCATTTGTTCGAGTGTGCTCTTGTAATGTTTTTTTATCTGTCAATGCAAATGTGGTATTCATATTTTTTTGTTTAGACTAATATCATTAATTTTGTAATGCGGGTGTATATGCAACTAACAAACAATAAAGACATATTGACTAAGATGGGTTTGATAGTGATTTACAGATATAGCTAGCTCAAAACGCTGTCTGGCATCTTACTTTGTGTAGTGTTAAGACTTTGTAACTGAAGTTTGTTTCTGTTTTGTATTTAACTGCACTACACAGCACCTTAGCAGGGTTCAATATGTAATTGATGTTTTGCAAAGTCAGTGCACGGATAAATTTAACACAAACAGCTGTCTGTTTCGCCTCCTATGCTGTGATTCAGCTTTAGAGTGGGACAGGTGTACCACGTAGATAAATGAGATTACAGTATTTATACTACATTTCTATTCCCATTCTACATTAGAATTAACTTGTTCTAAGAATATAATTTATCATAACATTGTAACTGTCTACTAGTGATGTAATACTTACGTTGTTCACCACCAGTCTCCTCCTGCTTCACCTGCACCACTGGTCTACTTACAACTGCCAGTAGTCACTAGAAAAATATCACAACCTTATTTAGATATCATAAGTAAAATATTTCAATATCTAACAACATTTTTTTATTGTATTACATACAAGTCATATTCCATTATACTAACATCCAACTATATGTAATAATTAAACAATATATACCTCACAGGTGTGTGTCATGCTGGAATAACGTCCATACCTCAGGTGGTTGGAGTACAGCTACCACAGGCCGACCTGTGTCCAACAACTGACTGGTGACGTTTATGCAAAATGACACACAATCTCTGAATGGCATTATTAAGCTATCATACAAGGCTCGTTATTATATATAAAGTAAAAAATAATTTTAAAGAATATATTTATTACTGTGAAAAATGTTTTGGTTTCTAATAGGACATGCAAAAAATGCTCATCTCCCATATAGTCATCATAATCATCATCAAAAGCTCATCTGCAGCTTAACAGATGTTGTGTACTGCATAAATACCTTTTTGAATATCATCACATGCAATGCATCAGTGTGTTACACATGTTGCACAGAAAAGTTGTACATGTATAGTCACTGTGACCATGCCATTACACAGTTACACCAGATGTCTGACACAAAACAACATTACAGAGGTCTGCACTGTCGGTGAACAGCTGCATAACTAACTTTGCACTGTGTTTTCTACTGTCATTACAAGTCTCCTACTGACCATGCTCACTGCTGTTCTAACACAGCACTACTACTCTGCTACTCTACTGCCTGTTCTGTAGTGTACCATACACAACAGTACAACAGTAGCACTTTCTCAGATCAACAGTGGTCATTATAGACCAAGAGAAAACTGTTCACTCTCTATTTCCCATAGTTAAAAGAGTTTTACTAATATCATACACAACAAGTACTCATATGAAGTATTGAACATTTTCAATACAAGTGTCTTCTTACCGTCTGACTCCACAAAGATAACACTGTCTGAGTCAGAGTCCACAGCCTCCACAGCTTCTGTCTGTGCCGGGACCACTGGCAACTACTGGGGGCGTCTCTGATGACCTGTGTAATTAACATAAACATGAGAATTAGTTATTCTCTCTCATTCAAATAATCAGTTGTTTAACAGGTTTTTTATTAATTATTGACATATATCTGTTAACGAACATGCCCCTTGATCAAGCATTGTGCAGTTACGATACACAGACTAAAATGACATCGTTCCAAAATAGAACCAGACTAAAAAATCTGAATTAGACATGGAGATTGATATACCCAGATCGAGCAAAGTAACAGAAACTGTAATGTAACATGAAATAAACAACATAGGTAACAACACTTTAAAACTATGAGGACAAGTAATCAATAATACATGATAGGGTGTGTATTGAATAGATAATACTGCACGGGCATAGTAAGGCATGACACCTGCCGAGTGCCTTCATGCCCTGTGTAAGTGCAGTAATAGCCTCTTCAATATAAACACCCTGAGTGTCCCAGTGCACTTATAAAATGGTTCTTTGTTTTGATTTAATATTTGTAACCTTAAAAATATTAGTGAAGTAAAGAAAATAAAATCATTCTGTTCCTTCCACCTACATAGAAACATAGACTTGATGGCAGATAGGACCTCTGAGGCCCATCTAGTCTGCCCATTTCCTACCCACAGGATAGCCATAGATCCTATTTAACCAACAGCCTATATCTTCCTGCCCCCACAAGAATTGCCTTTATGTCTGTCCCATGCGTTGCAGATTCCTCCCTTAGTTTCAGACTCCACAACTTCTCAGGAAGGCTGTTCCATGCATCCACTACCTCTCTGTGAAATAATACTTCCCACATTGTCCCTGAACCACCTTCCTTCTATCTTTAAATTGTGTCCCTTGTTCTTGTACATCTCTTTTTCTGAAAATGCTACCCTCTTGGACTTTGTTGATTCCTTGAGGTACTTGAAAGTTTCTGCCATGTCCCCCTCCTTCTTTCCTCAAGGTATACATATTAAGCTCCTTTAGTCTCTCCTCATCACGGCTTCTCTTGTAGGCCCTGCACCATTTTATTTGCCCTCCTCTGGACTGCCTCTATCCTGTCTATGTCCTTGCAGGAGATGGGGTCTCCAGAACTGGCACACAGTATTCCAGATGGGGTCTCAACCAACTGTCTGTACAGAGGGACAACAACTTCCTGTTTTCTGCTGCTGATGCCTCTCCCTATACATCCCAGCAATGCTGACTAAAATCTGAATTAGACATGAGATTGATATCATTTGATCAGTAAAGTAATAGAACTGTAATAACATGAACAACAACATAGGTAACATACTTAAAACTATGAGACAAGTAATCAATACATGACAGGGTGTATTGAATAGATGTTACTGCATTGGCATAAGGTATGACACTTTTCAGTGCCTTCATGCCCTGTAAGTGCAGTGCTCTTCAACATAAACACCCTGAGTGTCTCAAAATCATCAAATGGTTCTTTGTTTTGTTTAATATTTGTAACCTTAAAAATATTAGTGAAAAGAAAACTAAAATCATTCTGTTCTTCCACCTACATAGAAACATAGACTTTGATGGCAGATAAGGATCCTAGGCCCATCTAGCTGTCCATTTCTACTTGCCAGATACGTAGATCCTATTTAACCAACAGCCTATCTTCTGCTCTACAAGAATTGCTCTATGTCTGTCCCATGCATTCTGAATTTCCCATAGTTTAGACTATTGTCTCTCAGGAAGGTTCCATGCATCCACTACCTCTCTGTGAAATAATATCACATTGTCCCTGAACCACCTTCTCTATCTTTAAATTGTGTCCCTTTGTCTTGCACATCTCTTTTCTGAAAAATGCTATTCTCTTGACTTTGTTGATTCCTTGAGGTACTTGAAAGTTTCTGTCAGTCCCTCTCCTCTTTCCTCAAGGTATACATATTAAGCCCTAGTCCTCCTCATACGCTTCTTGTAGACCCTGCACCATTTAGTTGCCCCTGACTGCTCTATCCTGTCTATGTCTATGGTGGTGTCTCCAGAACTGGCACAGTATTCCAGATGGGGTCTCACCAACTGTCTGTACAGAGGATAACAACTCCTGTTTTCGCTGCTGATGCCTCCCACATCCTAGTATACCCCGGCCTTCCCTCACTGCCTTCTCATTGTTTGCTACCTTAAGGTCATCTGATATGATTACCCCAGGTCCTTTTTCCTGTTTTTGTTGTTAATACCCACACTCATTGTGTATTCTTCCTGGTTCTTCTTTCCAGGCATTATTTTGATTTTTGCATTGAACTTAGCTGCCATATGTCTGACCATTCCTACAACCTCAAGTCCTTTCATCCTTTCCATGCCTCCTGTATCAACCCTGTTGCAGATCTTTGTGTCATCTGCAAAAGGCATATTTTCCTTCCAGTCCTCTGCAATGCCACTGATGAAGACATTAAAGACTGACCCATTACTGAACCCTGCAGTACCCCACTAGTAACTGCCCTTCTTGAGAGTGGACTCATTTATAATTACTTTCTGTGTCCTGTTCCATTAATGTTTTATTTAGGCTACCACCCTGGGACCCACCCAGGCTGGTAAATTTGACTATAAGCCACCTGTGGTTGGGAGAAGACGCTGACATTGTTACTATAATGTACTAGTATGAACAGGAACATAGTTCCATATTTCCAGCAGGTGAGAATAGTACAACACACATATTACTGTTATTATCAACTACTGACAGTTTGAGATGATGCTTGGGGATTCCGGATCACCAAAACACCGGAAAATTACTTAACTATGTGATTGTGTTGAAGAAATCTGCTATTCAACAGCAGTGCAGGATATATAGAGTGTTCCATGGCAATATTCTATGTTGGACTATGCCCAATGTGATGTACAGATGCTTTCATACAAAACAACAGTATCTGCAGTACTATGACAGTTTATACAACACCAGCTGCACTTCACTTGCAATTGTCAGAACAAATTGACATGCTACCATAAATGTTAGTGATCACCATTAGTACCAGAATGCATGATGTCTCACCTGATGCACAGTACTAAATATCTAAATATTATTGTTATGGAATATCATCACTTTATCACGATGTGGAAGACGATCTCCATTTGGCTTCCAGCTGCCTCCCAAAGCTCATACGAGGTAGTACCAGCATGTGTCTTGAGTCGGTATTCCGCCTCTGTCAGCTGATAAAACCGCTGCCGCAACAGCTTCCACTTGCACTGCAGTGCTCTTATTCCTAACTTTATGTATGACATAGATAGGTATGCGCCCACATACTGTCCAACTTTCTGTTAGTGCCACTGTGATTAGTATGCTGCAGCACCCTCACCGCACCTGAACCAAGCCCCGAGCAGCCACCACCTCTCTCAAATTCCACAGTCTCATTTCCTGTAAAAAATTACTAAATTACTGCCATGTTGCATGACATTTTAAACTTTTCTCTATTAAATTTCGCGCGCTAAAAATACAGAACACCGTATCTTATAAATTTTGCAGTTATTATAATATTTACAGGCATACACAAATACACTGCCAGTATATCACATATGCAATCATCAGTAACCTGTTTTGTACTCTTACATTGAATGACATTTTTAAACAGAGATAATATTTTTGTATAGTAACACTTATGCACACTTTACACATCCTAATATTTATGCCATCATACCACAAATATCTACAAGCAAAACCCATTATTGCAGCACACACTATTGAGGCCCACCGAAAAGAAAAAACAAAAAAAAAACAAACACAGTGGAGCAGTATTATTATACAGATCAACATGGTAGCAACTAAGTGTGGTTTCCACCAAAAGCACACCAGTACTGTATCTCGTCATCACCTCCTCACCAACCATGATTTACCTTGTAAAATATAGCCATGGCACACCATGGCACCACAACTGCTTACATAATTCTAAGTTTGATGTATTAAAAGGCTTGTGATGTACTTCAACTGTAACCGCACCCATCAGGCAACCAAGTATAGTGATCACACTCACAAGTGATAAATTTGAAAAGTTAAACCATAATAAAATGAACGGGAAGACTGCACTGTACTAACAGCAGTATTTTGTTTTGTAAAACAGCTAGTTTTAAAATTCATTATCACAAAGATATCTTGGGGAGCACTACACAACTGGTGCTCAATCACACATATACAGCAACAAGTTACTAATTTAAACATTACAAGTGTGATACTAATGATGCCATGATAATATGAAAATAGGTCTGTTGACACTTGCATGCATTATTTATCTATGTGCATCCCACAGTACTGTTAAATATTGCACTAACAACAAAGTGTCACATTACAATAGCAGTTTGGCCAGAGTTGGTCCACAGTATGCACAGTCATGTGTTGGTGTGTGTGACTGATCTATGCAGCAGCTCTATTTTTGACTAAGATGTTTGGTTCTGAAAAGAACCTTTGATAGCACTTTGATATTTGATTAAACAGTCTGACATTCTTAGAGGACTTTGAAGATTGCATCTCGAAGGTCTCCTAGAAATGACAATTGCCAGCATGTAAGAAATGTACACCATCTGGTGGAATAGCCAATCATTACAGTATTTTATTACGGGTGACGATAGTATGCATTCCGTGCATGTGAGAAAAGCAGTAATCTGTACATTTACTTTTCTGCTAGCTCTGTCAATCAGAAACATATGATACTCTGCTTGCCAGACTCTGCTCTGTAATATCTGAAAGAGATGATAATACAGGCGTACAACATAGACATACTAAGTAGGTACAATTTGCCTCTAACTAAATCTACCCAGTGTTTTGAGCCCAAATCATTGCCTCCAAGATGTATTAGCATGTGTGAGGAGAGGTGAGTTCTCAAAGTCTATGCATGGTTGGCATACAAGATGTTCCCATCTCATGCCAGCACGACCAAACCATCTTACATAGCATCTGGACCGTGCAGGTCCCTCTCCCAAAATCACTATGAACTGCAAACTCAGCTGCTCGTCTAATGTAACTGCTTCAACTATCCACTAAAATCCTTTGCTATTTTCTGCCATTCTAAGCTTTAACTCAGAATCTGCAGAGAGCTACTAGGAAGGGACTGTTCACCCTGCAGTGACCAGACAGCACTGAAAATCAAACTGATATTTTCCCTCCTTATTTCGAAGCTAGTCAGTGCATTCAGACAAACACACAAATAAAAAAAAATTCCTCCTTGCTGGCTTCATCAACCAATGTAACTCATGCATTCAGTATTACTAGACTATGTTCCTGCAAAATCTGAAAACACTGAGAACTGCAAAAGTGCATCCTTTCATAGTCAGTTTTAAACAATTACAACATCAGAAACAAGTCTGATTGGTTCCATTTTGTCATACAACTCCACGTGCACCTTCCTATCTCCATTTGCAGCTGTATCTGTACAAGTTAGTACTAGAAATGCTTTCTCACTTTAAAGTATTTTCTCTTGAATATAGTATGCTACATTAACAATTAACATTATGATATTAAATAGAAATAGAAAACGTTTTTGATTGATAGTATGTACATGTTCTAATAAGTTTTTAATACTAAAAAATATCATGTGAAGATAGACTGTACTTACAGTTTCAAACTGCTTTTCTCAGCAATATTCAAAATGGATCCTGTTTACTTGTTCTTCAGTTGTCTGTCCTTTTGATTCTGGTTTTTGAAGTGGTCTGACAAATCTTAAATTTCATTGGTAGAGCTAGCTGTCACTCAAACACAGTGTTTAATGATTCGATAATGAATGTTTAAGCCACCCCAGGTGTTAGATTAACTTTACTGTCGAATGCACGAAAATACATTTGCATGCACTTTCTCGATAGCACGGAAGCAAAATTTCATATGGTGTCAAGTTCATATTACTTTTGGGCTATACTGTCGAATGCACGAAAAAGTAACATTTGTGACACTTTCGATAGCACGAAGTAAAGTTTGCGAAAGTGTCAGTTCGACAGGACTTTTGACTTCATTGTTTAATGCACGGAAGTACAATTACTTACACTTTCAATGCACGAAGACGTTAAACTTCGTGTTCACGAAAGTAATTTTCAAGACTGTCTATATATTGACACAATTTCAGATTCTATAGAAAATAGCTCACTTTTCAATTTTAAACAGATAATCTGCTGCATAGCTGCTTCAAACCTGTGCAGTGCACATATTTTAGATTTACAATGTTCCAAGCGTGTATAACAACTGTGCAACGAGACTTGCAAAACACTAATTTGTTGTAATTTTACACTCAAATGTCCTCATATATCCATTTTAAGACCTCTGCTCATAACAGTGTCAATTTTATGTTTAAACATTTCTACCATATAGTCATTTCTACATCAACTGAGCGAAAACGCAGCACATAAGCAAAAGCACACTATTGTTAAGATGTGACTAATGAATCTGTACTATTCACAACATTGTGGGTTGAAAGCAAAATAGTAATTCTCAAATGAAAAGTATGACAAAACACAAACTTGATAAGTGTACATGTGAACTGCACTGCACAAGCTTGTAAATCAGAAATATTTCAGAATTCTCACACAAATTTTCAGCATATTCAGTTTAAGTTGTCTGTTCACAAACACAGCCACGGTAATTTTGTGACTGTGCCCCACACAGTTATTTTCATCAATGAACTGCAGCATTGCACAGTAGTGCAGAAAACATTTTTCTCATGTTGTAAAAAATAACACATTAGTGATACACAGCAGTACAAAAACACAATGTTGATAATATGCAGCAACGATATTGAAATTTTTGTGAACATGCAAGCATACTCTACCAACTGTGGTACACACACTACACAACAGTAATACTGCCATGTCCTCCTCTAACTGTAAACATAGTAATTGTTACAGATTTGGTAATGCACACTATCACTCTTAAGTTTTTGCTCTACCATATACTAAACTATCATACTGACTATACCATCACACACCACATGGTAGAAAACACATGTTTGGCCCACAGGTAAAAAAATCACACCTATCCTAATCATAAGAACACATGAAAAAAAAACACTTTTAAATGTGTACTAAAATATTGAGAATGAACAAACTTGATATTATGGAAAGAGCTGCGCAATGCACATTCATAAAAATATTGTTTAGCTATGTTTTTACCAAATTGTTAACATACTTAACGACTATTCTATCAATACACACTGTTATAAGAAATTTACTGAAACCTATTCTAAAACTTTTTATTTCTCTCATACAGGTGCCTGATACTTGTAAGACTGCTTACTGTCACTGTCAACCATTATACCAAAAATGCCAACTAAATACAGACGTGAGATGTGTCTCAAAAGCAGAGCGGTATAATAGTACTACACTGTTGTATAAGGGCAACAAACAAAACAGTAAAAGGCACACCAAAAATGAACATCAACAGACCTTTACTGCAACACTGACCCCTACATCAAGTCACTGCAGAACCAAACAAAAATCCTTAACAGAAAAGCAAAAATGTATACCATTACAAATGTTGTGTCAATCTCTCAGATGAAACACAACTATTTTGAGTGCAACCATCCAGAGACACTCAAAACAACACCGGAAAATCAAAAATATGACTTACAACTCAGAAAGAGAAAGTATTTCCATCACTAGCAAGTAAAGCTTAAGATCAGTAAGACTTATCGCTGCTGTGCTACGCACACCAGAAAAGAGCTAGAGTCACCTTTCTCTGATGAATTTACATCTGAAAGTACGAACTTTTGTCAACAGAGCACTGTTTGTACTACAACGATTGTGGCGTAAGATGTGCCATGTGATTGAACAATTCAGGAAACTTGTATATGCCATAAAAAAAGGCTTCAACAGTATCCTTGTTTGACTGTTGACAACTTCTGTCATGTTTTCACAGGACAGTGGCTGCACACACAGCACTCAGAACCATATTTCTGGGAAGAGTCTTATCATTACTTTACAAAACAACAGACGTTCAGTATTGATGAGTCCGGCAAACTAAAAAATGTCCTCAGTATCTCTGATGAGAATCAATTGGATAGTGATGATGACTGTGGTCCAACCACACTCTTCAATAAACGGCACTGCCTGACATGGTCATGTGATGATACATGCAACCGTAGGCAATCATCATTTAAAAAAGTAGAACACTTTGTTAACCTATTCATAATAACAGATCGCAAAGAGAGACATAAACTGTTTACAGAAATTGACCATTGTGAAATCTGGCCACATACTGGACTCATGGGTCACTCACTTGCATGTCTCGATAGTGGTGTTTGTGATAGTATTTTTCACAACATGCGGATGCTTGCAGTGCATCAAACAGGCATGCTAAACTTTTGTCTACAGAGTATATGAAGTACAGCGAGCTGTACATCAGTACACTTGTTTAAATGACTTATTGCAGTCAGGGTGACATGCAGGGTGCCATCACTTTCCTAAAAAATGCAACACATTACTTCTGTACCAGAAACAACTAATTTTCAGTATAACACTTGTAGAAAAATCTGCTTCAGTGTTAGAAAATGACACTTGAAACAGTACGGGAAGGAAATTGCTAAGTTTGAGGTTGCAAAGTCTCAGAAGTTTGATTCTGTATGTGTGTCATGCAACCGCTTGTGGTACACAAAACAAACAGTCACAGTCAACCTCGAAACCTTGTCACCATACAATGACATGGAGTTCCACTCTGACATTCTTGCTGCTGAAATTGACTTTCACTTACAAGACACCATTGTGCTATGCAAACACTGTTTTTTAAACTGAAGTGTAACACTTGCCAGCAAGGTCAATGCTAAACAACATGGAAACAGATGTCACACCAAGTGAGATTTCAACATTGAATATGTTTGAACGTATTCTAATTCAGACAATGAAACCATTCCAAACGATTCTACGTCTGAACACAAAGACACAGAACATTCCACAGAAAGAGCTTGTTAGATCTCTAAAGGGTTCTGTGATGTATCTACCACTTCCTCTACAGGAAAATGTTCAAGCAATCTCAACAGAAAATAGCTTGGTCATTCTTGTAAATGGTGTGCCTACAAAGGCCAAGGTCATCTGGCAAGATGTTGTCAATGTAAAAAAGGTAAAGCTTGCTCTGGCTTATTTAAAGAGTAACAATTCCTTTGATAGTAAATCTTGACATAGATCAGATGGCCAGTCTCTCTGTCCAACATGATCTATTAGAAAAAAGTAAGTCAATCATTGAGAAGGTCAGTACACAGACAAGTGACAATGTGCATGAACAGTACACAATTCACCCACTACAGGGAAGAGATCCATTAGGAGACAACATTGATCTCTATCAAATGAAGCAGGTGGAAGGTGAGCCTGTCAGCATTTGGGAGGCAACACTAGAAGCACGCTGTTTCCCAGACCTATTTCCAAAAGCGGGCTGTGTGGACGCCTAGATGAAAGAGAAGTACAGGTACAGGGTGCTGAGTACCGCACTAGCCGTGTCCTGAGCAAAGATGGCAAATTCAGATGTAACATACAGTACCTATTCCATCTGCTCTGGGAGAGTGAACTTAGCATTCTGTCTGCATCTATAGCACATACCATTCGTCTAACAAGTCCACTAGATGGAATAACAGCTGCTCAATTTCTAGAGAAATTAAAGCAGAAAGATGAAAATGTGCAAGTGAACCTGTCTTCCATACTTTCAAGTCTACGTGGCACCAAAGAATATTGGTATCGCAGACACTCGGAAGTGATGACAATGCTACGAGAGTATGGTGCAGCCACATGGTTTGTCACACTTAGTTGTGCTGAATATGCCTGGGACGAACTCATTGAACTGTTGAAGTGGGCAAATTCGATGTCGAAGGCATCTCATCGATGACTGTCGGAGAAATGTGTTCACTTGATCCTGTGTCTGTCACAAAACATTTTCACAAGTGGTTCCATGACATTCTCACTTTCATCTTGTCAAAGGACAATCCTCCTCTAGGTATTGTAGAACATTACTTTTGGAGGACAGAATACCAAGCACGAGGTGCCCCTCATATCCATATGTTATTGTGTATCAAGGATGCGCCACGCATTGGTGAACATGAAGCAGCAGAAGTGCTATCATTCATCAAAAAATATATCACTTGTCACATTCCAGACAAGTATGACAGTCCCACACTATGGAAGTTGGTACAAAGTTCCAGCGACATATTTATGAAAATATTGCCGCTGTAGTAGTAAAGAACAAATCTAATTGGTACACACGATGTCGCTTTGGATTTCCTAGACGAGTTTGTCAGAATGGTGCCATGAATGACCTTTTCTCAGCAATGCGACACCACTTGAAGGCAAAATCAACCAAGAGGGTATACGAGTTACCCAGGGATGAAAAAGAGGTGTACATCAATGACTACAACCCAACTCTTCTCCTAATGTGGCAAGCAAATATAGATGTTCAGTTTGTGGCTGACAACTCACTGGCCCTGGTTCATTACATCACTTCGTACATAACCAAACATGAACAGACTAGCTTGCAAGATCTTTGGGAAGATATTGCCACTTCCAGCAAAAGCCTGACATCTCAGCTGTGGTCACTGGGTTTGAAGACTCTTTCACACAGAGAATGTGGAGCTTACGAAGCCAGTGACCGCTTAATGGGTACACATCTGTACGGGAAGTCTGACACTGTACGTTTCCTCAGTGTAAACTACAAAGAGAAACGGAAGCGTGTACTGATTCCTCATGCTGAAATTGAGGAGCTCACTGTCAATGCACCTTCTTCAAAGCATATCTTGAAGAATAACCTGATAGACACATACTACCCATGTAGACACAACGATTGCATGAATGATATGTGTCTGTTTGAGGTGGCTATGGTATGACTACAAGACAGGTGCAGCACCTGACTCAACACGACACATTTACAAGGTCAATGGATTAGATGGCTGTCTGTGAAGAGACACAAGCCTATGGCTTATAGATCACTGCAACCGTATCTAGGCACATCACAGAGCACAGAACATTACTACTTTGCTCTCCTATTCCTATTTAGACCCTGGAGGAGTGAGTCTGAATTAAAAGGTGACTCTGACACATTCAAAGACCAGTTCAATCTCACTTACGAGAATTTCCAAACTGAGTACTCACAGACATATATACAAAGACTAAAAGCTGAGAAAGAACAGCTTGAGAAGGCAGAGAAGCAACTTCAGGAAGACACTCCAGTTAGTTCACAAGACAACCTTGATCCAGAAGGACAAGGTGTTCTAGGTGACCCTCTGCCCTTAAATGCCCCAGAAGTGTTAATGTCAGAAATTGAGACAGCCATGCAGCATGGCATACACTCTATGGTCAACCCAGCTGACTTAAGAGAAAGACTAAATCAGCTGCAGCATACAGTTCACTCCCAAGTGGTTGAAGCTGTCCAACATGGTATACTACATGAAACAAAACAATGTGACTGCACTCAGTACAAGCCACTACTAATGTTTGTTAGCGGTTCAACTGGCACAGGAAAGAGTTTCCTGATTGAGCTATCACTGCAGAAGTACGGAGGTGACAGGCTCTTCAATGTCTGTTGCTGTGACTGCTCCCACAGGACTAGCAGCATACAACATTGGTGGAGTAATATTACACCGTCTCTTTATGTTGCCAGTTGAACATGGGAGAACTGGAGAGTATCATAAACTGTCATTTGAGGTTGCATCTCAGTCTGCTCCATGTTCACAAAGATGCAGTTACTCATTGTTGCCGTAAATCAGCATGGTCTCCAATGTCATGCTTGCCTGTATTCATCTACGCCTACAGCAGATCTTAGGGTACTGATGATGGAGTGCCATTTGGTGCAAAAGTATACTTGTGTTGGGAGACCTTACAACTTGCACCAGTCAATGCAGAGCATGTATTTACAACTCTGACTGCCAAGCAAGCTAAGAATATCCTCGGTTGCATTGCAGGCTATAACATATGGGAATTATTTACCTATGTTGAGTTGTCTGACAACATGCCTAAAGTGGTGATCTAGCTTACAAATCACTTTTAGATGAAGCTCGTACAGATTCACTATCACCAGAACATGTTTGTATGCTAAATGATCGAAAAATCACAGTACATAGTACATGCATAGAAACAGCATGTAATGTCTTCAGTGATATATACTCTACTGGCAGACACATAGTGTGTCTTATGCCATGACTAAAGAAATGCGCTGAATTCAACAATCTAATGCTACAAAGAGAAAACCAAGAGATTCTAACTCTGCATGCAGTTGATACAGTTGATGGCGTAATTCTTAGTCAAAAGCTAGTAGCAAAGATGACTGAACGACTAAGTGAACTGAAGTCAGATGTTTCACGAACAGCTGGCCTAGAAGCTGTTCTCACAGTTTGTAAGAATGCACGTATCATGCTGCGACGTAATCTAGATGTAGAACAAGCTATGGTAAACAGTGCCATGGGAAACATCACTGACTTTGTCTATAATGTCCAGAAGACATATATTGAGACACCTGTAGTGCACTTTGACAACATGGAATACTCTGTACACATAGATCGAACCTGTGTAAAATTCCAGGTTTTTAAGGATATCTATGTAAACAGGAAACAGTTCCATTATGTGTTGCATATGCTGTCTCCATTCACAAATCTCAGGGATTGAGTTTGATTCAGCAATGGTAGACATAGGTACAGACATTTTCAAGGATGGTATGAGCTACGTTGCATCTTCACGCGGGTAATGCAGCCTTTCTGGATTGCACATCATTAGTATAGCACCAGAAAATACGAGCAGGACAAGCAATGTATTCTTGAGTACAACAGGTTACTGACTCTACATCAGCTACAAATGTCTTTAATACCACTGCCTACATATCTGTCTGTCTCACACAATTCAGTCACAGCTAGAGGTAGCAACAAACAGCAGCAAGCTTCCAAAAGTGATTCAACAAAAAAGAGTTCAGCAAAGGCCACAACTTCAAGTAAACATTCACAACCAGCAATTCATCAGAAATCAGTTGGTGTAGCTGCTGTACCAGTCTTTGACAACAGCAGTAGAGTAAACTGCTATGCTAACTCAGCTATGCAAGTTTTTCTATGCATGCCGACTTTGTGCAGGCAATATCTGCTTCACAAGACAATCCCCTATCAAACGCTTTGAAGCAGATTATCAACATGACTTCTGACCACTCTAACAATGTACAGTCAATAACACCACTATGACAGGTGTTAGCTACATATGCTGGATGTAGTACATTTGTTGCAGACATACAGCAAGACACTACTGAGTTTATGATGGCTGTCATAAACAACCTGGATGAAGATGGCACCACAATGCGGCAGTACGTCACAGTAACATATGTTACAAAATATGTATGTGTTTCATGTGGCAATTCACAGCGTGAAACTACACAAGACATGCTGTGGATAACTCTCTTGTCCCTGAAACCAAAAGTGTCAAATTTCGACAGCTATTCACTATTGCTGAATGTGTCATGCCTGTGGAAGGTGCGAGGCAGATGCACTCCAGTCCATATGTCTAAGGAGTTCATCTCAATATCTGTTGCTTATGTTGCACAGATTTGACCACAACGGGCTCAGAGTTGATACTCCTATCACAGATTACACAGCTAGTAGAATAGTCTTCAACCAATCAGTGTTTGACACTCACAGTATAATCTATCACCATGGTCAATCCATGCATTCTGGGCATTACACCTCGTTACTAAGGTGCAGAACTGGATGGTTAGAGTGTGATGACTCTACAACAACTTTTAAACAGAGACTGCCACGGCACTTGAAAAATGCATATCTTCTAATATTGAAGAATTATGACAACCTTCATATTTCAGAAGAATAGGACAGAACATGTTGCATTTTAAAATGACTACTTTGTCCCAAAAAACATTCATGCCTCATTACAATGTTGTATAATGTACGACTCTAAACAATACAGTTTAAACAAGATGGTATTCTAATACAGACATTACATACACTGTAACATGTTAGATCTTGTGTGGATCAGTGACTACATGAAAATTGTTTTAGTGGCTTCAATCGGCGCCAACAACATTCACAGTCACTAGAGAAACCATGATTACATGTCTATCAAAGATTGTACATCTGAAAACTGAGGACTTACTACTCTCTTCCTCTGTACATCTCTTTAAAAATCCATGCATCAACTCATATATAACAACAAATTGATATGACTTATAAGCTCTTACTCTTTGCAAACAAAGAGAACTTCTCAGTTATTATCATAGATAACTGAGCTACCCTTATAACAGTCAGCAAACATTCCACTCTGTCACAAGTTGTCTATCAACACTTCAATTTGTCTAGTGACTCTTGACATATAGAGAACATCATTCGATCACCATGCAACAGTTTAGAACTATCACGCTTTCATGCGTAATACTAGTATTGTACATATGTAAAAACAACTACCTTTATTGATAATGCAAGAAGCTGAATTACACAACTGTAAATAATAACCAATTGCTTAATCTCATTTACTGACTCTTACATGTGTTTAAAATTACTTGTACATAATATAAAATTTGTATTCAGGTGTACATTGTTAATAGCTAGTTTGATACTTGTACTAAAAATAGTAGTGTACCACTAAAGTACAACTGAATGTTTTACATATTATTCAACACTATAGTAACAAATATATAATTAACCATAAGTTTGTTAAAAAATGCATTCCATGACAGTTTTAGTATTTACAAGTTAAGAATTTACATAGAAGCCAATGTAAGAATTGATAATATGTCATTTGTTCATGTAAAAATATTATATTTTTTTAACTTGTCACATAAGTAATTCTACCGTATGTAAAAAATATTGACAATTGTAAATCAGGCACTGTTGCTGATCACAACAAACTGCATACCTGTTCCTGACAATATTTATGATCGCCTCAATTGAGGGGTCGGGTTGGAATTTTCCATTTGTGCCTAGTCAGTGACATGTAATTAAATAATATCAATCAAATGTCACAAAACTTACATTTGTGTAAATTGTACTACTTAGACAGTCAGCATATGGTTTTTCACCCACCCCAGGAACATCCACATTAGCAGTCACACAATTGCAACAAAACACTTGTCTATCATGTGTGTAATCACACTTCACAACCTACTGACATTGCCTTATTAACATAACACACAAGTAATGCACTACACATAATTACAACATACAACCATTTTTAAAAAAGTTACATTTTTTTACAAACTCCATTCACATTCAATAGTAAATATATAATGAAGCGCCACAGCTTCAGCCTGACTATTAGAATTCCAGGTCGAATGTCAGAAACTACTTCCTCACATAAAGAGTAGTGAGTACTGAAACATAACTAGAAACACACAACACCTGATTAGTTTCTATTATATCACACACTTACTCCAATCCATATTATACAGTTATTATTATTCTTACACATTTACATATTTGACAAGTAATGATTGCACACATACAAAGATTGTATTGTGAGACTGCTTGTTAACTAAATTTCACACTTGATTGGACCTTTTCTCCATTTGACAAATTGAAATAAATTTTGAAACCATAACCACCTGTGTTGACTCCTTACTTTAAATACCATTATAACATAAAACTAAGTGTCTATGACTTAAGCATACAAATCAATGTTTACTAATACTGCTACAACTATACCTCCATCAATTTGTTTGGTACCTATGACATACAGTCAGTATCACAGCATATGCAACGATGTGGGACATTGCATGTCACATTTGACAGAATTCCTAACAGTGTAAAAAACTCAGCAATGTACTTACTTTTCCTGTGCCTATGCAGTCATTATTACTATACCAAGGTGCCACATATCAGCACCCAACAGGTCACAGCTGTGACTATACATGTACCATTCAGTCACTACTATGTGTACTTCACAGTCTGACAAAATGACGTTTCTCATTGGCTGCAAACATCCTACAACCTTATGTTAATGTTTTATTACCATACATGAAGAGGTTGATGATATACTGAACAAGGTTTAAAACTGTTTAAAAACATGTTTTATTATTATAGCAATAAGTCACTCCCAAGAATTGTGTTAATGGTCAGTCAATCACCCTATAGAGACATGTGCCACTCAGCCACACCTCATGCCACAGCACACCCCTGTGTGTGTCTGTGTGTGTGTGGTGCTGGGGGAGGTGAACTCAGAGTTACGGTTTTCAACCCTAACAGCTAATTTCTCACTTTTGTCACTGTGGAACAACCCTAACAAATGCATTAAATGGAGTTTTTGCTCTAATTTCCCTTCTTTTTGAGAATGATATTGAGAAATAGTGAATGTAATTCTCCCGCCACATGATGTCTTGTGGCATAGTAACAGGAGCAGCAACGCAAACAGAAATACTAACAGTGGCACACATGGTAACACAAGCGCGAATGAGAACAGAAAGGGTAACGCACACGGTGGCGTAGACGGGAATGGTGTGCCACGTGATTTCTTGTCACATAGTAACATGGTGCCTGTAAATGGAAATGTCAATGGGCATGGTGACACAAAGTGAAACAGAAAGAGAAACAGTACAGTACACACAAATGGCAAAAAAGTAACAGAAACGCAAGCGAAAATGAAAACGCAAATGATGACGCACGTGGTGGCATTGGGGTGTGCATTGGGATGATCAGCCCTAACTCTCACCCCATGACATGTGTAAAGCAGCAGAAGTATAATACAATGGGGTAAGAGTTAGGACCCATGATCCCAACGCACACCCCAATGCCGTTGGGGTGGGTGGGGGGGGGGTTTTCAACCCTAACAGCGAATTTCCTCACTTTTGTCGCTGTGGAACAACCCTAACTAATGCATTAAACTGAGTTTTTTAGCTCTAATTTCCCTTCTTTTTGAGAATGATAACAAGAAATAGTGAATGCGATGCAGCGGCGGGAGCGCAGGGCCCTTTGTGCCCCACGCTCCCGCCACATGATGTCTTGTGGCATACTAACAGGGACAGCAATGCAAACAGAAATGCTAACAGTGGCGCATATGGTAACACACAAGCACGATGAGAACAGAAAGGGTAACGCATATGGTATGACGGAATGGTCTGCCATGGATGTGTTGTCACATAGTAACATGGTGCCTGCAAACACAAATGTCAATGGGCATGCTGATGTAAAGTGAAACAGAAAGATAAACAGTACTGTACACGGAAATGGCAAAAAAGTAACAGAAACGCAAGCACAAATGAAAACGCAAAGGATGACACACGTGCTGGCATTGGGGTGTGCATTGGGATCATCAGCCCTAACTCTCACCCCATGACATGTGTAAAGCAGCAGAAGTATAATAGAATGGGGTGAGAGTTAGGACCCACGATCCCAATGCACACCCCAATGCCGGTTGGGGGTGAGTGGGTGCAAGTGGGGTTTTCAACCCTAACAGCAAATTTTCTCACTTTTGTCACTGTGGAACAACACTAACTAATGCATTAAATGGAGTTTTTTGCCTCTAATTTCCCTTATATTTGAGAATGATAACGAGAAATAGTAAATGTAATGCAGAGGCAGGAGCGCAGGGCCCACTGCATAATGCGGTGGCGGGAGCGCGGGGCCCTCTCCCCTACATGATGTGTTGTGGCATACTAACAGGGACAGCAATGCAAACAGAAATGCTAACAGAGCCGCACATGGTAACACAAGCGCGAATGAGAACAGAAAGGGTAACGCACATGGTGGCGAGACGGAATGGTCTGCCACGTGATGTGTTGTCACATAGTAACATGGTGCCTGCAAACAGAAATGTCAATGGCCATGGTGACGCAAAGTGAAACAGAAAGAGAAACAGTACTGTAGACAGAAATGGCAAAAATAACAGAAACGCAATACAATGAAAACGCAAAGGATAACGCACATGGTGGCGTGATCAATCGAAGTGAACGGTACAGAACCACAAGCGGAAAGGGCAACAGTAACAGTAATGTAAGCGCACAAGCTGGTTTTCCCCAAAACCTGCATAGAGAAAGACAGTGAGTACAAATAATGTATGCATAATAATGAGTATTGGCGCAGAAAATGAGATCTTGGAATACTAAATACATTATATCTCAGGAACCGTATGACGTAGAAAAAAAATTTAAAAGTCATACTATTTACAACTGTCCTGGCTAATTTGAATCTTAGCCCTAGTTAGGGGGCTAAGAAATTTTCTGACGAAAAGTCCGTATCTCACACCGTTTCCGAGATACGGGCCCTGAAAGGAGCGGCGAATGCCGTAATGTTATCCTATGAGAAAAGAAAGCTTTGAGCACCATAACTTTGCCTCCTGTAATTTTTCACCAAACCACTGAAAGGCACATCTGTGGGCTGTTGGCTGTCTTCCTCCAAATTTCAGGAAAAAGACCAAACCGTTATTTTGCAGCAGGGTGCCAAAGGATTTCTGCAATGCTACCGTAATGTTATCCTATGGGAAAACCGTCAACTTTGGAGTGCTGTAACTTTGCCGCCATGTAATATTTTTTCAAAACAACACTGAAAGGCACATCTGTGAGATGTCTTCATGCTCTCCAAATTTCAGCCTAAAACTCCTAACCATTCTTTTGCAGCGGAGTGCCAAAGAATTACTGTTATTTTGGCATAGTGTCGCAGTAGTGTCGTGATTTGCGAAGCTTAAAAAAATGCTATATCGTGCTAGTTCGACAATTACTATGTACACTACTTTTCCAGAAATTTGAAAACATATTTCTGGGGTGTTTTACCCCAAAAATAAAGACATGGCTAGCATCCTCAGGGCCCGACTAGGTGAATACAAAAGAATTAGATTGCTAGAGGGTCTCAATTTTAAATGCCAACCATTTTATGATCACCAACTGAAAACAAGATGGCGGATTTGCGACACTAACAGGGCCATTTGCAACACTAAAAAGTGCATTTGCGACACTGTCGAACTTTTTGTTAACTTTTCCCATTGACTTATAATGGGAAACTGTTTTTTGAATAACTTTTGAACCGTTTAATATTTTTTCATGAAATCTTTGAAAGGCACATTGGGGACCCCAGCCGCATGCTCCCTGAAGATTTTGGACCATTCGTGCAAACCGTACGACCTGTAGGTGCGACCGTAGAATTCCAGAAAAGCGTAAACGTGTGCACAGATCATGCTTAATAACTCCACAGCCGTATATCCGAGCAGTACAAAACTTGGCATATCCCAAGGCCTATGGTTCTTGATCGTGTATTCCAAATTTCAGGCAAATCCATTAAATGGTTGCAAAGTTATTAAGGTGCAAAATTTGGGGTTTAATATAGAAATGGCTCCTCTACCATAATATATATAAATATATATATATATATATATATATATATATATATATATATATATATAAATATATATACACCTTGTAAAGGTCAGAATCTAGAACAGGTGGAAACATTGAAATATCTTGCAGTGGTGCTGGATGGCACTTTATCTCCCCCATGTTGATAAACTACTGTCATTTATAAACAGAAGGATGGGTGCCCTTTTCAGAAATCAGAGCAACCTCATGGCTGACAACAGATGCTTGGTATTGTGCAGCTCCATTCTGTCCCTAGTTGACTATGGCTTACCAGTATACACAGCAGCCTGTGACTTGGTATTAATCATGGTTAAGGTGACCCACAGTAAAGACTGTCACTTTGAGTTACAGACTGACAAGAGCACCCATAACTGTACTCCATATGCACAAATGAACTGACTACCTTTAAGTAGTAGAAGTAAGCTATAAACCTATATACTAGCTAAGAAAGCAGTGCAGTAGAAGCCAAAGACACTGCCAGCTATTTCCCAAAATTTCTGTGATATTTCCAGAAATATCTGATGTTTTCTGCATTTCCACAGTAGGGGCAGCAGAGAGAAACTCTTCAGAAATTTCACAAAATATCTGGAAATAGCTGGCAATGTCTGTGGCTACTACTGTAGGTCTAACACACCTGCTCTGAAAAACTGTCTCTAACCCATTGTAAATCAACAAAATACAAGGAGTAAGGCCAGGAATGCCCTTGGCCTCTCTGCAGAACTCAGCTGGGAAAATGTTCATTTGCTCTTAGGGCTGAAGGTTGATTAAATTAACTGCCTGAATCCATACTGAACCTCCCCAGGACTGACCAGGATTGACCAGTTCAAAAGAACCCTGAGGGCTGCCTCAGCAACTGGATACAGCAGCACCAGTTATTGAACTAGCTCTATCACTCTGCTTTTATACCTCCTGTCTCTGTATGCAGCTTGCAGTCTTGAACTTGTCCTTTTTTAATCTGAATGATTAGCTGCTTCAGTGACTCAACAAGTTGCACACTCACCTCTGAAGCGGTAATCTCAGAAGGCTGTGAGTTCTATCCCCACACTAGGCACTTGAGTTAAATCTCAATACTGACGCTGTGGTGGAGCATGTAGGGGGTGCTGCACTCCTGAGGTGCTGTCTTTCAGATGAGGCATTAAACTGAGGTCCCAACTGCCTGGTCTGGTGTTAGTTCAGGTGGATGTTAAAGATCTCATGGCACTTCTCATAAAGAGTAGTGGAATAGTTTATTAATAACAAATCAATGAGTGCCAATACAAAACAAATGAGGCAGCATGCACATTCAATTTAAAAGAAAACACAAAATCTCAAACAAAACAAAATTCCACCTAAAGGGGACTACTTTCAAGATTTAGGAAAAAAAGGAAACGGTAATCAAAGTAATTGGACCAAACAAGGTAAACCAAGAAATGAGGGTACTGATCTAAGGAGAGTCCAGATAAGATTACAACTCCCAGAATAAGATCAAAAAAGTGCCAAAGGGCAGTATTTCCAGCTTTGAATCCATGTAGTGGAGGGAAGGCTGGTAATTTCAGCTGTGCACTGTTAACAAATATCCATTATACAATGGCAGGAAAATTTCCTAGGCACTGATTGGTCAGTATGTCCTTGGAACAGTGAGGTTATCTGAGCAAAACCTCACTGCATGATCTCCAGGCACACACATGACCAGAGTACATAAACTTGGAATCACTCCCCCCCCCAAACACACACACACCTTAGTCTATTCCTTCCCCATGTGTGCCATATTTATCCACTGGTAAGGTATAATTGATTTGTCATATTAACTGCTTTCCCTTCCCTTTCTACTCCTGGTTTTATCTTTGCTTACGCTCCACTGCTACTCTATCAAATTTCTCCTCCCTCCCATATCAGTTGTAGACTGTTGTTTGTTCTAGCTGCCAAAATACTGTATATTTGATTTGATTTGATTTGATTAAATCAAATCACACCAGTCATCATGATTCATTTATCAGTTTGCGACCTATAAGTCGCTTCCCTGTCTCATATCAATGTTTACCACCTGCGGTCACCCTGTGTGGTACCCTTGTATGTATACCCAGCCTGCATCATGTAACGTGTATTTCATGTATATACTGTTATTACCTATTTGTGTTTGTACTTTAAGTGTTTATGTCACAGGACCTCCTTGTGAATGAGCTTGCTCAATGGAGTTTTCCTGCAATAAACTTGAACTTGAACTTGAACACACACACACACACACACACACAAAAGCTATTTTCAAGCTCATGATAGAGCTCTGAGCTGCCTGTAAAACACTTCAGCCATCCCCCCTCCCGACAATGTTACCATGCCAGTCGTTTCCTTTCCTCACTCCTACTGTGCCTATTTAAAAAAAACTAAAAAGACATAACTGTACTTAGAAAAGGTACACAAATCCATAAACAGTGACTTTTCAGTACCCGGAACTTCCTGAACTACAGCTGTTGTACCTTACGAGGACAACTGTGTGGTGCTCACTCACCCGCAAACACCTGAGCTGCAAAAGTTTAAAAAAAAAACACAACTTGAAAGTAAAAGCAAGGAAAACAAAGCCGTACTTCAAATCAGCTTGGGCTTTGTCCCCCACAACAGCACAGTGACAACACCACTGTCGGATCATGTCAGCACCACGCTCACTGGCTCACACAATAGCCATGGTAGCTCCAATCTGTGATCTGTTTTGCAACTGCACTCCTTCATTAAAAATAAAGGGCTTCATTTTAAGTGCAAGCACAAAAGCAAGAACAGCAAAATAAACAAATAAAAAAAAAACAGGGCCAGCATGTCCTATACCAGTGTTACACAGAGTCACACCTGTGTGTGGTCAGAGCAGGAAAGTTACACTGAAGGAAACACAATGCAGCATATACTCTCAGTGCCATCTGCTGGCCAAAGCAGAAACTATGGACTTTAAAAAAAAATATACCTCCACACATGAAAAATGAAAAAAAGGAAAGGCAAAAACATATTTTTTTTTGTTTTCTTCTCTTTTTACAAAATGAGCCATTGTATAATAGCAATAATGCATCCAGGGTGTGGGTTGTGCCTGGGATAACCTCATGCCTCGACTGCTGGACGCACTCAGCCTGCAGCCTTGTGCCCAACCACCAGAGGTGTTGGGTTATCCAAGCACAACCCACATCCTGCTGTGCATTATTGCTTAAATTTCACAATCTTGAATAATGTGGTGTGATCCAATACTTGTTGCTGCAGAACATATTTACAACAGACTCTCCAGATCATCACCTTCAGGCAAGAAAAAATCAAAAGCAATATGGAGGGATTATGCCCAGAGGACTGACCAGTTACTAAACCATATATCAGGGCATCATATTTAAGACAGTGACAAAAGGGCCCCATCAAATTCCCAAAGCCAGCCAAAAAGGATGCATATACTGTAGTTGCAATCAAAAAACAAATGTTGAATAGATTCAATAGCATTTTTGCAACTATCCCTTGGACAAACTTCCTCTGTGATATTTTTATGTTTATTGTTACCTTTAACATTCAATTTGCCGTGGCAACACAGCCACGTGATGTGGCATACAATGCATATTAAGCGTACTATCAGAAGAAGAAAATACCAGAGTGACACTGGAGTGGCAGAACCAATCACTCCTCCATGAAATATAAGAAGAACTAACGGCCATAAAAACCATACTGCTAAAATAGATATCAGTCACAGAGCCTGGTGAACCACTGGAACAAAATGCCTACAAACTTCAGTGCCCAAAAATCTAACACGAGTGACATGATCTACACAGAAGTATTGAAACAGTTAATATATGAATTTTAAGGAAAGGTGGCAGTGTATATACAAATAAAGGAATAAAAATGATACTGCTGAAAGATGTGAAATCATTACCATGACATTAAAAATAAATGTTTCTTGTTCTACAAAGCTAAACTGAAAATGTTAAAGTGTTGCATAGTAACCGAAATGTAACAATGCGGAAATGTCACATTCAGAAATGTCACAACAGTTTATGTAAGTACTTTAAGCAAAGGTGACATATTATATATTTAAAAAGAATACAAAATTGTACTGCAGAATCCTATAAAAGTATATGTATGTCAGTAAAGTAAATAATACTTGTTCTATAAAAAATGTAAAGTGTTACATGGAATGCAGTAAAGTACAGTACCAAGCATTTGTGAAAGAATATCACAAATAAACAATATGTCTCTTTCTATTATCTTCTATTCTGTGTAAAGTACTCATTATAAAAATAAACATCATATTAGTACAACTCACACAGTATTGTCTTCCTTGTTGCACTCATACTGGATAATGAACAAGAGGCAGAGGCTGGTAGTAAATGGGATATAAACCCTGGAAAGTGTAATACATAGCACAGAACATCAGGGATCAGTCATTCAGCCACTCTTGTTAATTGTGTACATTATGGGCAGTGCAGAAGGGTCATAGGGAAAGGTCTGCCTATTTTATGCATGACAGAAAGAGGTCAAACAGTGTGCATACAATGCAAAGGGACCAGAACATGAGCAGGGACCTAGCAATCTCAAAAAATGTCTGTGGTGTGGCAGTGGAGATTCCATTCAAAGAAGTACAAAATAATGTACTTCACAGAAAGAAACCCTAGTAGGTTAGAAAATTGGGGGGGGGGTGCTGGGGAATTCCAGGTCATCACTAAGGAAAAAAAAAAGACCTAGGGGTTATGATTTCAGTCAATGTAATGGTGTCTAAGTAGAGTACAAAGGCAGAAAGTAAGACCAGTGACACGAGGGGGGTGAAGCAATGTCTGTAGTTGTGGAGCCCACACCTTGGTAAAGAAATTGACAAACTGGAGGTAGCACAGAAAAGGGGAACAAAAATAGTACAGACCTTGCACCACAAAACATATGACAAGAGACTGGAGGAGATCAATATAAACAGTGCATGAGAAAAGGGATAGGGTTGACATGATATAAACATTCAAGGACCAAAAGGACATGAACAAGGTACCAAACAGAGACATAATCCAATAAACGTGGACTACAAGAACAACTTTGCTTGATATAAAATGGGGCAGTGTTAAACTGTGGGACATTATCAGGAATTTTCTTTTTATGCACAGGGTGGTAAACACATGGAGGGCTGCTACAAACACAGGACATTACAATGTTAGTCAGAATAAGAGGCAATAAATTAACAAGTACAACAAATATTTTATCGCATGATCATGTTGAAGAAGGAGCCTGTGTGAATGCCCACATTCCCCAGATAATGGTGGATTACTCTTTGTTGCATATTTGGTCAAAAAGGCATCAATAGAAAATAATTATTTTGAGAGGTGGGGGGAAGTGTACATTACTGGCCAACATAACCAATAATACACAATTAGATTATAGGCATGGTCGCCTCAGTCATTGTTTCTGTTTCCGTGTGTAGTTTGTAGGCTTGCACAATGATTGCCTCTATTACACTCTTCTAATTTTATCAGGATTTAAGTGTAAAGGAAGTTACTTAAGTCTGGTGTGAAAAGCTGTTTTTGCAGCATTGCAAAGGTCATGACTTGACTCATGTATGGCACCCTGGAATTGAATGATGTTTTCATGCTGAAGCTTGCAGTAGTTACCTGTATTAATGCTGGTGATGTCCTCTGAATTCAGTATGTTCTTATCTTATGCTAGCTTTTAACGTTTTCAAGGGATACAAGTGCAGTGTTTTTTTCTGTAGTTTAAACTGTGTCTGAGTTGGAAACAAAATGCTTTTAGAGAATACAGGGACTTCACCAGTCATATAACAGAACTGAATGAGAGTAAAAAAGGGTGGGCCTGATGGCCACAAAAACTAAACTGGCACACTTGAATCAAATAAACCCCTCACCAAAAAAAACAGCACCCAACAAAGGACAATAACAAATGTTTTGGGGGTTGGAGACACACAGCTAGCCATTTCAACTGGCACTATCAAACAATCCACAAATAAGCTTTACCAGAAGCTGATGATTTTAAACCATTAAACAATAATTACTAGTATCAAAAGCACACTGGCTACAAGTTTACACCCAGTTGGTTGGGGGGGGGCATGGCCACCCAGTTCAACTGGCACTAACAAACAAATAAGCTTTATTTTATCATTTTAGCAAGCATTTGTTAATGCTGAATGTTTGCTTGCTGGTATTGGCATTGGTACTGCAGGAGTTAGAGGGATGCATAATAGAGAATGGCAGTGAAGTATTGAACTAAAGCCAATCCCCACCCCCACCCTGCAGTCACTGATAGGTGTTGGGGTGTGCCTTTGGGACATCGGCTATAATGTTCATGCCATTCCACCTCACCCCACCCTGCAGACACTGACAGATGTCACAGTGTGTCTTGGGGTCTTTGGCTCTTATGCTCACCCCATTCCATAAAGAAATAAGCTGAGATGGGTGCAGTATAGGAGGATGGGGTGAACATTAGGGCCAAAGACCCCAAGGCACACCTCAATGCCTGTGAGTGGCTGTAGGGTGGGGGTGGGGGTTGAATGGTGTGAGCATTATGGCCAACGACCCCAAGCCACATCCCCAACGCCTGTCAGTCTGTACAGGTTGGGGTGTTATGGTTGGAAACCCTAATGCCCCTGGTGTTTGTTGGTATTTTCACTGCAAATTTTCAACATGGGCTTTTTGGGACCCAACCTCATGAACAGTGGCAGTATCATTTCGTTTCTCAGTCCCAAAAGGTGATTTCGCACAACGGGTGTGCCATTTGTCGGCACAGCTGTGAAAACACATTTTGGGTGGGATATGAAAAATGACAGCTGTACTGTTCATGAGGAGGTGTGAAGAAATGGCAATGGAGGGCTACACTATGTTCAGAAAAGATAGGGGGAGGGAAGGGGGTGGTGTAGCACCGTTAGTCAGAAATGGCATGGATATTGGAGGGGTAGAGGAGGCAGAGGGGAACGTGGAGGCTATTTGGGTCACCTTGCTGATGCAGGGGGTAAGAAAGTAAAGGTTAAAGTGGTATACAGACCACCAGCACTTGTGGAGGTCCTGGAAGAAAGTTTGGTGGCAAATCTCGAGGGACACTGTAGATTGGGAAAGGGAAGGGTAGTGGTAATGGGGGACCTCAACATGTCAGGAACAGACTGGGGGACTATGACTTCACCAGTGACCAGAGAGCAGAGGCTACTGGATGTCTTCCAGGATGCATTTTTGACACAACAGATGGGTGAGCCAACTTGGGAGGCCCAGACACTGGACGTGGTCCTGGCAGACAGTGATCAGATTAGGAGCCAAGAGGTGAGGGACCCATTGGCTGGGAGTGAGCACGCCACAGTCTGTTTTTTCCTGGACCTGGGGGGAAGGAAATCTGAGCAAGGACGGTAGTAACCGATTTTAGGGGTGCAGTCTTCAGGGAGATGGAAAGGATCTTTAAAGATTATCTGGACAGGATAAGGCCTTATATGGATGCTGACAGCAGGTGGGGGATCATTAGGAGTGGAATACAGAAGGCTACCAGATCCTGCACAATGGAAAGGCGTAAGTTTGGTAAGGCCAGAAAACCCTGCTGGTGGACCCGGGAGGTACAGGAGGTGGTGAGGGAAAAGAAGGTGGCCTATAGGCACTTCAAGTGCTCAAGGAATGAAAGAGATCAGGAGGAATATGAGTTGACAGCCAAGAGAGTCACTGGGGTGGTGAGAGCAGCTAAGGCAAAAAAAAGGAGCAGTTCTTGGCCAGTGGGATCCAGAGGTGGGACAAGAGGTTCTTTGGATACATAGGGGAAAAAAGGAAAGTAAGGGGGCAGATCAGCAAAATGAGGATAGGGGATGGTTGGGCACTGGAGGTGGGGAAACAGGCAGAAGCCCTAAATGAGTACTTTGCCTCAGTTTTTACCAGGGGGATGGAGGGGCTAGGTCTTGTGAGGGGAGTGGGGGCAAACTGGGGCAAGGGGTGGGACCAGTATAGACCAGGGACCCTGATGGGTCTGGGGAAAGGGAGTGGCCACCACAGACAGGTGGGGGGCCCAGCAGTGCAGGGTGACAAGGAGGAGGACGTGGAGGCTGAAATCCCAGTAGAGAGAGTAAGGGAAGCCCTCAGGTCCCTTCAGATGGAGAAAGCACTTGGGCCAGATGAGATACATCCCAGGGTGCTGAGTGAGCTGACAGATGTCCTAGCAGTCCCTCTAGTGGAGCGTTTCAACATCTCTCTGAGGACTGGGTGGGTGCCCCAAGACTGGAGGGTGGCCCATGTCATGCCGATCCACAAGGGGGGGATCAAGAGAGGAGGTGGGAAATTACAGGCCCGTTAGCCTGACATTGGTAGTCGGCAAGGTGATGGAGGGTATTGTCAAGGAAAGGCTAGGGGGGTTTACTGGAGCAAACTGGGTACTTGGATGATAGGCAGCATGGCTTTGTCAGGGGGTGATCGTGCCAGACAAATCTTGTTGAGTTCTATGACTGGGTGATGAGGGCCCTGGACCAGGGTAGGCCAGTGGACGTCCTCTTTCTGGAGTTTAACAAGGCATTTGATTCGGTAACCCACAGTGGCCTGCTGGCTAAGCTGAAGGAAATGGGGGTAGGGAGACAGTTGTTAAGATGGATAAGAAATTGGCTCTCTGAGAGTACTTAGAAGGTGGTGGTTGGAGGGGTAGCCTCATCCCCAAGGTGGATTACTAGTGGGGTTCTCCAGGGGTCAGTGCTGGGGCCACTCCTGTTCAACGCCTATATCTCAGACATCAGGAGGGGGATCAGGAGTGAGATGAGTCTCTTTGCAGATGACTCAAAACTGGGTGCAGTGGTGGATGGGGAGGAGGGGAGGGTGGCCCTGCAGGAGGACCTGGAGGCTCTGGAAAGGTGGTCGGAAAAATGGAAACAAAAATTCAATGCAGGGAAGTGCAAGGTTCTGCACCTGGGAGTCAGAAATCCAGGCCAGGGCTATACCCTGGGATGAGACATGATTCAAGTCACAGAGGGTGAGAGGGACTTGGTGGTAGTGGTAGATATCAAAATGAACAACTCAGAGACCTGTAGGAGGGCAGTAGCAAGGGTAAATAGGATGCTGGGATGCATCACCAGGGGGATTACCTCCAGAAAGGCGGAAGTGATCCTTTCACTGTACAACTGCTTGGTTAGGCAACACCTCGAGTATCGTGTACAGTTTTGGAGACCACATTTAAAGAGGGACATAACACTCCTAGAAAGGGTCCAAAGGAGGGCAACCAAAATGATCTGGGGCCTGGGGAAGAGGGCCTATGAGGAGAGGCTCAAGGGGCTCGACATGTAACCCCTGGAGGAGAGGAGGGATGGGGGGACATGATAGAGGTCTTTAAGTACATGAAACAGATCAATAAAGGAGGCCCAGTCAGGGTGCTCCAAAGGAAGGAGGGTGGGGTAACAAGAGGTCATGGGTGTAAGCTGGAAGGGGGCAGGCTCAGAGGGCAGAGTAGGAGATGTTATTTCACTGACAGGGTGGTGGAGCCATGGAATGCACTGCCCAGGGAGCTGGTAGAGGTGGAGACTGTGGATGGGTTTAAGGGGGGATGGGACAGGTAGAGGGGGAGGGTTAATCTGACCAGGCCCAATACAAGTGGAATGACTGGGGATGGTATAACCAAAGGGAGAGGAGGGGCATCAAAATTGGCCCCTGAAAGGGAAGGAATCGAGCAGACTCGAGAGACTGTTAGGCCTATTCTGCTGGCATTTTAGTACATTAGTATGTATGTTAGTATGTTGACGATCTGGAGTGAAAATATGAAAACGTGGCACAGTTACAAGTGTGTGTAGAAATAGTGCAATGCATGCTCATAATGCAGTCATTTTTTGGAATGTTTTCACCAAATTTTCAACATGGCCTTTTTGGGACCTCCCTTCATGAACAGTGGCACTGGGATTTCATTAATCTGTCCTGAAAGTTGATTTTGCATAGCAACTGTGCCATTCTGCACCACAAGTGCAAAAACACATTTTGTGAAGGATGCAAAAAATGACAGCTGTACCGTTCTTAAGGGGGTGTGAGAAAATGGCAACATTGGAAATTTGGAAGGGAAAATATTAAAAATTGATGAAGTTGTGAGTGTGCATACAAACTGCACAATGCACACTCAAAATGCAGTCATTTTTTTTGGATTTTTTTCAACAAACTTTCAACATAGGCTTTTTGGGACCCCACTTCATGAACATTGGCACTGTGGTTTTGTTAATTGGTCCCAACAGGTGATTCTGCATGGTAACCATGAAATCACATTTTGGGATGGAGAAATTAAATGACAGTGCCAATGTTCATTAGGTGGGGTCCCAAGAACCCCATGTTAAAAATCTGGGACCAAAACTCTCAAAAATGGCTGAAATATCAACCTAAGTTGAAACCTCCCATTGATTGCCATTATAAGGCTTACTATGATTTTCTTCAGTTTGCGGTTGGCTTTTGAAGAGTGCACACATGTTCCATGGAAGATTGCAGTGCCAGACCTCCAGAGGTAAGTATGGGTGAGGGGGTACAGGGAAGTGGGGTGCACATAGGGAGGGTCGGAAGGGGGGCAGCAAAGACAATGACTGACCATTTTCTTTTTCTTTAGGTTTAAAAAAAAAGACCTCAGAGGGCAGTTTTCTTTTTTACAGGTGAAATAGTGTAAAAAATTAATTTTGGCACAATGGGGTGGGCTCCCAGTGTGCCAGACTACAGGTGGGGGGATCAATGCTGACCTGGGGATTTGGCACCAAGAGTTCAGCTGAGCAAAAGGGGGCATGGGGGATGCATCCGACACTGGAAGTGGGTATCCCGGTGTCGGAAAATTTAAAGAATTTCATTACCACACTGGGGTGGGCTCCCAGTGTGCCACAATACTGGGGGTTGGAGAACATGCCGACATGTGGATTAGACACCCCATTGTTGGCAAAAGATATGTTCATCGGGAAAGGCACACTGAGAAAACAAGTTATTTGTAATTGCAGCCATGTGCTTTACTATGCATTGTAATGCACATTGCTGGAATGTGCCTAGTTGTTGAGAAGGGGAGTGAAGAGATCTGCCGCTGCAATGACAAAACTGTCCGTGACTGGAGCAGCAGATTTCTTTCAAGTCTGGCACTCGCTCTGAAACTGCTGTCATCGGCAGCATTCCTGTTGATTGGTGGCTGATGGACGAGCCCATTAAAGCATCCCCTGCATTGGCCACAACACTGCCACACCTCTGCAATGCTCTACTAACCTCAATATGTTTCCTGTGTGCTTCCCGCACAAGCAAACATAAAAATAGAGTAGAAAAACAATGTACAAACCATGGGATTGCAGGTAGTGTAGTAGCTAAAAAGTTCCTGTGGGGCTTGCTGGCAAAGAAAGACCCCATGTGGTGGCTTATGAACAGGGACATAAATAGACTAAGAGTTCCAAACTCACATAATGGCCCTCCACTGGAATAGAAATCAGCACAAACCATCAGCCAGAATAAAGGACAGCATGCCCTGTTAGCTCATTTCACCTACAAAAAAGGAAGCTACCAGAGCAGAACAGCATTATCAGAAATGCTGAGATTAGGCTGCCTGTGTAACAGGGGCCTCTTACCTGAGTCAGAGTTGCAACATGTAACTCAGAAAAAGTCTAGAAGCAACGGGACATAAAATCTTGCAGTCACACTGGTCAGCAATGGAAAGGGCTAAGGACTTTGGAGGATCTATAATCCCTCCCCACTCTTGCTCACCTCACCTAGACTCACTGCAATCACAGGTAGCTCTGCACATCGTCTCTGCCAACTCACACAAGCTTTTGGGCAGATAGACCTGAAAAGGCCATTTGTATTTTAGTGGATGGCAACTGCATATAGAAGTTACAGATTCATAGGATTCATAAGAATATACAAGTGCAGTTAAGCTACTGGAGCCTTTATATTGCTCACCATTTCAACAATGGTTGTATCTTTTGATACAATTCAAATCCAGGTTATTGAACAGACTAGCTTTAAAGCATTCCATATGTTTCTCATAACTGCAGAATCAGGCAATGAATTCCACATGAAGATCTCCCTGTGCAAAAACCATTTCCTTCTTTTTGTGGTTTTATATATGTCTCCCTTTAATTGCCTACAATTCCTTCTTGCTGGAAACTGACTAACCTTCAGTTGTAATCCTAAGCACCTCCACAGATCACTGCTTTGGAAAGCTTTAAAAACAAAGCACATATCCCCTCCTAGCCTTCTCTTCTTCAAGTTGTACAGCTCCAGCCTTTCCAGTCTTTCCTGATCACCTCTGCCCCCATATTTCCAATCATCCTTGTTGCCTTTTATTTTTTCTCTAAGCCTTCCAGTAACTTTATATCCCTTTTATTTTTAGGTCCACAGAACTGATCATAGTTCTCAACATGTGGTCTCACTAAGTACCTGTACAATAGTAGGAGTACCTCTTTGTTTATCCTTGTGATATGTCTACTAATACTTCCCAAAATGTTGTATCCATTTTTGCCACTTGCCTGCACTGACTCTCAAATTTTAAGTCTTTTGCTCAGCCATGCTCACCCAGTACATTGCATAGATGATACACAAATATTGAAAAGTACAAGTCCTAACACCAATCCCTGTGGTACCCAATCAGTTACACTACCCCATTTTAAACATGCCCTTTTGCTGGTTACCCTTTGCCTCCTCCCTGCCAGCCACGATTTTACCCACTGTACTATTTTGGTGTCAATTCTTATTTCTGCTATCTCTTTCACTAGTTCTTGATGTAGTACAATATCAAAAGCTTTGCTGTAATCCATGGTACCGTCTGACATGTCCAATATGGCCACTGGAGATCTCTGTACATGTGTGACAACTTGTGCATGCACATGGAACTCTGGTGGCCATGTTGGACATGATGGGCAGTGCTGTGTTCCACCATGTCCTTAGCTTCTGCCATACTGGCCCTGGACAGAGCTTTTCATTATGTTTCATCCGAGGCCGGGGGTCTCCTGCTGGGCTGGCAAACAAACACCACAGTAACAGGCAGATTTGTCAGAAGGGGTTTTTACAGTGAGATTCATGGTTGCAAGGCAGTGATCCTGCTGCCAGAGGTAGCTGAGGGGCTGCTTAATAACGAATACCATCTACACTGTCCCCATTTGGATCATGCAAGGAAAGAGAGGGGCTACAGTTGCACCACCAACTGCCATATCTGCATGAGTTCCACATCTCTCTGCAATAGCACATCAAGAAGATAGGGGGTACTTTGCTCCTCATCCCATACCTTCTTCAGTAACCCCCCCACTCATCAGAGACCATCCAAAGCCACAGACACCCAACTTACTGCTAGGCCCCCTCAATATGGACATACTGTAGGTCATGGGGGGGACGGTGTGCATCTGACCAATGTCACTCTCAAATGTCTTGTGGTAATGTTTTGATGTCCAGTCGATCCTACCATCTCTCTTCAGCCAAAAAGAAAAGTTACACAATGTCCTGCACTGCAATTACATCTACACAGTTAACCGGTAAATGCAATGTTAACGGTACACACTCAAAAAAAAATTTGTTTCCAGAAACCAAAACTGCAAGTAAGCATGATGATGATGGTTGTTGACATAGCAGTTTGAGGTCTGCCATAGCAGAAAGGCAGTTTCCAAGCAGATCTGTGTGGGATACATAAAAAGATATACAGAGTGTGGAAATAAGTATGCCAGTTGTTTGGTTTGTGTACATCAATCCAAACCACAACCACGCCATCTGTAGTCTCACCCCCCCCCCCCAGAGTGCATTACATATGGATATATGTGCAAATCATTTTGCAGAGCAGGCTGGCATAGTTTCACCAGACTTGTCAGTACTTTTCCAGGTTCCTGAAAAACAGTTACAGTTGGCATTAGCATAACTCCAATCTCATAATACCCCCCACACACAAAACTGAATTTCTTCACTTTCTGCTCTTTAATGTCAAAGATATGTGCATAAAAATAGGCTCATTGCAGTATAGATATGGTGCTGTTCTTCCTGCTTTTCCTACTTAAACTTCCTAATCCTCTTCCAGTGACAGAACATTTTCCATGATAACAGGTCGTGATGCCATAAATAGGGCATTATGATTTCACAGCAAAAATGCAACATGAACAGATGATGTAATGGAGTGCTGCTAATGCTAGCAGATTTTATTTTCTCAAAATCAGAAAATCTCTCTATAAAGGTGTTTACATCTTATCTATTATTGACAGAGAATGATGAACTACAGACATGTGTTTTGTCATGTTGGGACTAGCAGAACTTAAATCTCATAATACTCCCCCCCCCCCCCCCACACACACACAACTGACTTTCCTTGACTTTCCATTCTTTAATGTCAAAGATATTTGCATAAAAACATGCTCTTTGCAGTATAGACATGGCACTGCTCCTGCTGCCTTTTCTGCTTTAAATTCCTAATCCTCTCTCAGTGACAGAACCATTTCCATGACAACAGGTAGTGACGCCATAAACGGGGCATTAAGATACCAAAACAGAAGAGCAACATGAACAGATGATGTCTAAAAGAAAAAAAAAGATCTTGTTCTAATGAAAATGTTTGTTTGTTTTATTTGTTTAAACTGGAAAGTCAATGGGCCAAAGACCCATTTATATGGTCGACCAGTATACATAAATAATAAATTACATATGATGAACCAAATAAGAAGTCAAACATAGTTTCCAAACAACCTTAACAGACATCTGCAAAACATTAGGATGAAACATTAGAATGAACATTTGCATATAACCTTAACAGACATCTGCAGAACATTTAGGATTAAACATTAGGATAAACATTTGCAATCACTTTCCTCATATAAATAGCATTTTAATTTCATCTTAAAAAGTGTCATCGGTAATAACAAAAAAGAGAATGTCCTGAAATTCAGTTTCAAATGTTTGGGGAATTGTCTGTAATGGAATGTTGCTAATACTAACAAGTTTTTTTTTCTCAAAACCAGAAAATCTCTTTATAAAGGCTTTTATATCTGAGCTAATATTTATTTATTTATTTTTTTAAATTTTGGTAACTGGGTAGGCCCACTGAGACCATGACAGTCCTTTTTTCAAGGGTGACACAGGATTAGTTACAAGTACCTAAAGGGAAAAAGAAGGATTAGCACATCCGACTGAGAATTATACAACTCGACAAATACATAACAAAGGTTCCACACATATGACTGAGAAATTATTCAAAGTTGACAAGTAAAGGACAAAGTGTGTTGGCAGATACAACATATAGCCACAGGCGCAAAATTCTAAATCATGTTTCAGTATTATAGGTTCCCAAGCTGTGTTCAACATGGAGGAACTAGCTAAGCATGAGGTTGTGTCAGCTACACCACCATGGTCTCAAAGTATTGGGTCACCGGTAGCATGAACAGGTAGTCAGTTTAATCAGGTGTGACTTAAGTCCCGATTTGAAACCAGTGAGAGATTTGTAATCCTGCAGTTCTTTAGGGAGATTATTCCAGAGTCTGGGGAGAACTGATCTAGCAGATCTCTGTCCATGGAAGGATCTGGAGATGGGAACCTGAAGAAGTTTTCGGTCAGAGGATCTGAGGTCTCTGTTACCCAGTTTGAGGCTCAATTGGTTCACCAGACTTGGGGGAGTGTCTGGTTGCTATAGCTTGTATGCCAAGCATAGTGCTGGGTATGCTAGCATATTTTCTAAGTGTGGCCAGTTTATGGTATACAGCACTTTGCAGTGATGCTCCATATGATGTGCTGCAGCCACGAAATGACTGACTCAGTGGTATAGTGTTCTCAGACCCCCCCATTTCTGTGGCCTTCAATGATTGCAGCAGTGTGACTCCATACAGTAAAGTGGGTAGGATACTGTAGTTCCATTACTGACAAAAAATTTTGACTCCCTGGTTAGGAAAGGGCTAAATCTTATAGGAGGCCGAGTTTTTGATCATGTGATTACTGTGGCATCTAAAAGTCATTTCATGGTCTATAAACATTCCTAAATACTTTATGCAGTTAACAACTTCAATTCTTGATCCATTTGAAAGTGAGAAAGATAGCAGGTTGGACCTATTAGCCCCCAGGTTCTTAGGGTCGAAAATCACGGCCTTGTTTTTTTTTTTTTTGTTTTGCTGTTTAATAATAGTTTGTTGTCATGGAATCACTGCTCAAGAATTAACAGATCCTGAATCAGTGATAGGTTTAGGGATGCTGTGTCACTAGAGGTTCTGTACAGCATGGCATCATCTGTGTACAGGGTAACCTTGGCCCCACCACAGTTATGTGGTAAGCTGTTCGAAAATAGTGAAAATAGAGGACGCAAAATGGAGCCCTGAGGAACCCCGTCAGTTACCTGGTGCTCATCAGATCTAGCACCAAGCCAGCAGACAATTTGTGTCCTGCCATGGAGGTAGTTAGTGAACCACCGTAAAGTTAATTCATCTAGTCCCAGGCATTTCAGGTTCCCTGCAAGCAGCTTGTGGTCCACTAGGTTAAATGCCTTAGTGAGATCAATGAAGACCATACCAAGTAGCTGACCTTGATCTATGGCTAAATACAGTAGATATCAGAGGTGAAACTAATCAGAGCCATCTCAGTGCCGTGCTTCTTCCTGAAGTCATGTTGTTGTTCTGTCAACAAGCTGTTTCCCTTCAGGTATGATAGAATTTGATGGTAGATCACCTTTTCAAGTAGTTTGCTTAGGGGACAGAGTATGGAGATAGGTCTGTAGTTTTTCACCTGAATGTTTGACCCACTTTTGGGAATAGGGATTACTAGGGCAACCTTCCATTTCAAGGGTACTTTCCCTTTGAGTAAATATTTATTAAATAGATATTCCACTGGTGCTGCAATGACTGAGGCAGCAATCTTAAGCAACTTAGGCTCCAAATTATCGTTACCCACTGATTCTTCTGCCTTTATGCCCCTAAGCAGCTTTAAGACTTCACCATTGGACACAAGTTTGAGGTGGAATTCAGGGCCCTGATGATGACTTCACCCCTGTCTATCTTGGGTGGTAGATACTGGGCTGGGGCATCTGATTTGAATTTTTCTAGGTCTGTAAAAAACCTATTAAAGGTGTTTGATGAATCCAGAGCCATGGAGTGACATACCCCATTTGCTATGATTTCACTAGCCCCTTTGGTGGTATTACCCTTAAGTAGAGAGTTTGTCTGTGTCCAGAATATTTTTGTATCTTAAGTTATAGATTGTCAGTTTGGAAGGTTTGAAGGTAATGCTTCTTGTCCCTTTTTAGCACTTTTTTACAGCGGTTTCTCATTTCCCTGTACTTAACCCAATCACTAGCTATATTATTTTCTTTGAATTTGCACCAAGCCCAATCTCTTTCCCTCATTTGACTTTTTAGGTCTGTAGTCAGCCACCTTGAATGCTGGACCTTGACCCTAATCTTCCTCAAGTGGGCGTGTTTATTGGCAATAGAAAGGAAGTGCTTAGTGAAGCAATCCAGGGCTTCATCCAAGCTAGGTGAGTCTCGAACCTGCGACCAATCCACCCCTGATAAGGACTGGAGGAAAGAGCCCTCATCATGGGCTGAGTAGTTTCAAGACCAGAACGTCCTAGGAAGGCTGCTTGTGGTAGTTATTTTTCCAAATCACAAACACTGGCATGGATACCAATACCCAGTCAAGCATGGTGTGGTTGCCCATTTTTTGGTTGAAGCACATGGGATCTTGAATTAATTGTGACATATTTACATCTTTCAGGTAGGTTTTAAACTCCCCACTAGAGGGGGCACCCCAGTGTAGGTTAAAGTACCCCAGTATTATTTTCTCACATCCTGGCAATTCAGGGATGGTATCCAAGAGAGCCTTTAAAGCACCCATGGCTGTTTTCTGAGTGTTGTAGACACAACCAACTAGCAGGGGCTTCACTCCTCCCAGTAGAAGCTTAACAAACACTGCTTCACACCCTGACTATTCTAGGTCCTGGGTGGTTACCAGAGAAGCCTCTAGGTGGGACTTAACATATATCAGAACTCTACCACATTTTTTGCCCTATCGGTCTTTTCTGAAAGAGTTAAACCCATTTAGTTCCACCTCATGTGGCAGAATATTGGGTTTTAGCCATGATTCTGATATGGCAACTATGTCAGGGAAGAAAAGGTTAGCCCAGCCCTCAAGTTTGTGCATCTTGGGCCTGAGACTGTTTATGTTCATATGTATTAATCTTAACCCCTTGGCATTGCTCCAGGTGGGCTTAGTGGGAGTAATGGCTGGGATACTGGTACATGTAGGACAGGGTTCTGCTCCACCTCACCTGCCAGCATGATGGTTAGGCCCTGGTTAATGATAGGAGCTTGTATGGGACAGGGGTTGAGAGAGTGCATTTCTTGGACTTAAGAAACACCATGATTTTAAAGTAGTGCCCACTCTTTTGTAGTACATGGGATGCAACTATACTTGCTTTAGAGCAGGGGTTGTGGTAAGCTGAGTTAAAGTGGGCAGTTTCCTGACTTCTCCAACCCTGGTCAGGATACCTTTGTTTCTGTAACATGTGGTCTGTGCATAGGACTGTCAGAATATAAATGCAACCCAACAACATGCCCCACACCATCTTGACAGTAAATACAGATTATATTAGGTAGTTCTTAATTGCAGATTGAGGGCACAGACTTAGACCCACTCAGAGTTATGAGAGGGGGCCCTACCTTGGTTTTCCCTTTGGGTCACATGTTTAAGATCAATAGCCTAATTAGTAACATTTATGATATCAATTATTTCAACATGACACCTGTGTACAAAATATATATATATATATATATATATGGAGATACCCATAATAACATGATGTAATATAAGTAGGCACTGCTAGAAGAAACTATTGCTGTTCATTAGACTGTGCCATAAGACAACCCTTCAGTAAAACAGATTATGAATAGCAAAAACAACTGCAGCATGATTCTGAAGCCACAACAGTCAACAAAGTCAGTTCATGACACTCAGAGATATAGCTGAAAACTAGAGCCTCCTGCTATCTTGTATTCAACCCTAACAAAGTGAACTGGTACCCTTAAGAACCAATGTTACTTTTTAACAAAGTTGGAAGTGGTGGGCTGGGCTTTGAAGGAGTATTTAATAAGGTAGGAGGAGGGGGGGCAGGTGGGTGCCCAGAGTGAAGGGAGGTGCTTGCGGCTTGCACTCTCACCCCCAATAATTTCTCCTGGTTCTGTTACGGGGAGCCAAATCTGCTCTTCGGCTCTCCTTCAGCCCCATATCTCTGTAATCTGCAGCTGATCCTTGGGTTCCTTTGTTAAATAGGGAGCCCAGAAAAAGGATTTCTTTTTCATGCCCTTCCAGCAGCCGGTGATTGACTGTCAGGCATCACAGTGTCCACTAAGGGGAGAGAGCAAGAAAGGCAAATGCAAGCTCTCACCCCCTTTGAACAGTCCCTTCGGTGCAGCAAAGAAATATTGCCTGAGAATGACAAACTACAGACATGTGTTTTGTCCTGTTGGGACTCCTCAGTGCAGTGCTGTCATTGTCTCACCCAAGAGTACTAGGGCACTCTAAGAGGAACAATACCAGGCTAAGTCAGACTGTGATTGCACTACAGTGAGGAACCCCAGCAGAATGAAATATGTGTTGGTAGTTTGTCATTAAGTTAAGGTATGAATTGGGGACCCAAATCCAATGTTTTAGTACTTCAAAATACAAACTTTATTGTGCCTAATCAAGCCACTAAGTAAAACAGAGGGAAGCAAGAAAGGTGGTGAGGGGAGCAAAGGTACAGACAGAAGAAATGATAGTCAAAGGAGTCATTAAAGGGGATAAGACTTTATTCAGATACATACGTGAGAAAAGGAGAGCAAGGAGAGGGACAGTGAGAATTAGAAGGGTGGAAGGAGGAGACTGTACAGAAGTGGACCAAGAAAAAGCTGCCATCCTGAACCAGTACATCTGCTTAGTCATCATATGGGTGGATGATTTACTAGAGAGTAGCAAGACCAAGAGAGCAGTTTCAGGGAAGTGATGGTTATTTTTCTGTTCATGTTTGGTATTGGAATACATAGTGTTGTGAGGGGATAAGGTAGTGGGGAATGTCATCAGTGCTGTGGGTTACAACTGTTACTGAATGGAATTGTGGGCTGTGAAATTTAATCTGTGCTCTTTGAATTTTTGGAGCAGTTACTCTGTGAGATTATCTCAGGTGTGGAACTGAGATAGGAAGCTACAGAGCTGCTTGACCTTGTGAGAGGGGGAGAGGGAACTAGCAGGGACCATCTTTCATAATAGAATCACTGGGGAGCAACAGATCAAGGGAACTGTTTTGGGGAAGTGACGGTTATTTTTCTCTTTAATTTTCATATTGAAATACCTAGTGCTGTGAGTGGATAACTTGGTGGGGAATTGCATCAGTGTTGTGGGTTACAACTGTTACTGAGTGAAATTCTGGGCTGTGAACCTTAATCTGTGCTGTTTGAACTTTTGAAGCAGTTACTATATGAGATTCTCTCAGATGTGGAGCTCAGATAGGAAGCTACACATCTTCTTGACCTTGTGAGTGGGGGAAGGGGAACCTAGCAGCAACCATCCATCTTCACTAACAGAATCAATGGGGAGCAGCAGACAAAGGGAGCTGTTTTAGGGAAGTGTTTATTTTTCTCTTTAATTTTGATATTGGAATACCTAGTGTTGTGAGTGGATAAGTTGGTGGGGAATTTCATCAGTGCAGTGGGTTACACTGTTACTGAGTGAGTAAAATGCTGGGCTGTGAACCTTAATCTGTGCTGTTTGAATATTTGGAGCAGTTACTGTGTGAGATTCTCTCAGGTGTGGAGCTGAGACAGGAAGCTACAGATCTCCTAGGCCTTGTGAGTGGGGGAAGGAAAACTATCAGGAACCATCTTTGCTAACAGAATCACTGGGGAGTAGCAGTCCCAGGAGCTGTTTCAGAGATGTGATGGTTATTTTCACTTTAATTTTGATATTGAAATACTTAGTGCTTTGAGGGGATAAGGTGGTGGTGAATTTCATCAGTGTTGTGGGTTACAACTGTTACTTAGTGAATGTCTGGGCTATGAAATGTAATCTGTGCTGTTTTAATTTTTGGAGCAGTTACTGTGTGAGATTCCCTCAGGTGTGTAGCTGAGACAGGAAGCTACAGATCTGCTGGGCCTTGTGAGTGGGGAAGAGGGAACCAGCAGGAGCCATCTTTTCTAACAGAATCACTGGGGAACAGCAGACCAAGGGAGCCATTTTAGGGAAGTGCTGGTTTTTTTTCCCTGTTTTAAGCAGAGGTCACTGAGAGAGCTGCAGAACAGAGTTCTTGATTTTTACCAGTCAGAATAAACAAACATGATGCAGGGAGTGGTGCAGTGCACTGGGTGCAAAGCAACAGTATTTAGGAGGACATTCTGGGTACTGTGATGCTGCCCCATATGCAGGTACCTCTCTGGGATCAGTGCAGAGGTGGCCAGTCTCTGGGCCAAGGTGTCAGGGTTGCTCAACAGCTTTGTGCCCATCCAGAGGTCATCGAGTCACCAGCCACTGCCACAGTTGCTGCCCAGGCAGATGGCAGGATGGTCCAGGGTGGGCTAGGGGAGATTCAGATGAAGGAGGCAGAGACACATCCCCCACCCAGTCAAGCTTAAGAACTCCTACCAAGTCTTGGAGGAGATGGAAATACCTGCAAGGGAACCTGAGGCTGTGACTTGAGATGATGTGTGGTTTCTTAAGAGGGGTGACCCAGTGGGTGATAGAAGAAGTACCCAGGGGAAGAAGAAAGTACTTCTGATGTTTTACTTGATTATTTGGGGTATGGATCTAGGAAAGGGGGTGGAATAGAGGGAAGGGAGAGAACAGTGAAAGTTGGTGATGCTGAGAATAGGGAGCAGGACAGAGGGAATGCAGACAGCAAAGACAAGGAAGGAGGGGAGGCACAGAACATAAAGGAGGATGGGGCAAGGAAGGCACAGGGTTCAAAGTTCAAGTTTATTTTCAACCATGTATAAAAATAACATTCATTACATGTAAAATGCTAAAATCACATAATTCCACTTCAGCACATATATTTTAAAAACCAACACACACATAAAGACACATAACATATTCTATCTATCTCTCAGAAACTTCTCCTTTTAAATACCCATACTTTAAAGCCTCCATTTACATCGCTTGGCAATCAAATAAGCAAAATTAGCAAGTGCAAAGATCTTAGTTTCATTATTTGTATTTCATATGAAATTCAGCTGCTCTTCTTTCGTATACCCCTTAGATTTCGAAACACATTCCCAATAGTATCACTTCTCTCCTTCTGGAGCACAGGGCAATTTAAAATTAGGTGAGACAAGCACATTTTTGCATTTGTACACACAGTACAAGCTTGAGCAGAACTTCCACTATATTTTAAATTTCCCCATTATGTATACAAACCCATTCTTAATAATGTCAAAGCTTTCCTATATTTTTTATTCTCACATGATGTTAAATATCTTTCCACTTCAAACAAATATCTGATATTTTTCAGGTTTTAGGTATTCCAGGCTGATCTTATATTTTCTAGGTCTTTTTGTTTTATAATATCCAGAACTCTTTGAATTGCTTCTGGTGCAAATCTAGTACGATTAGTTGCCCAGCTCAAAATTGCATTATGCTGAAGCCCATACTTATTCAATACCTCATTAAGTCTTCCTCCCCAAGTTAACAATGACTTCTCCTGTCTTTGAGTTATTTCTATCCAACAATTAAACAGCAAGCTGTCCACTGAGGCAGATCTAATCTTTTTCCAGTATACAATAAATGTTTTCACAATAGTTGCATTTAAGGATACCGTGCCAGTCTCTGCCCTTACCAAAGCATTTGATGTACATCGGGGAACCCCCAGAACTTTTTTCAAGTATTGATTTTGTATCACTTCAACATCTTTAAATTTACAACACAAGCCCCATAATTCAGCTCCATAAACTAATTGCGAGTGTGCTCTTGCCATAAGGCAGCAATATTGTGCCAAAAAGAAATCTTTTGCCATAACTTGGGCAAAATGTTTAATGCTGTTAAGTGTTTTAATTGCATTATCTTTCATCCTTTTAACCTGCTTGTCCCATTTACCATCATTACTAAAAATCATCCCCAAATATTTGAATTCATCCACTGCCTCTATTCAAGACCCATTTATTAACCAGGGTGCTCTTCAATTTCCTTTTCTATTAAATTCCATTATCTTGGTTTTCTCCAAATTTAACTCCATACCTAGATGCATTTAAAGTTGTTTGTATTGCTCTTTTAATCCTATCGGGGTTTGTGCAAGTAACACTGCATCATCTGTGTATAATAGAATTTTTACTAGTATTCCATTTATTCTTGGTGGAAAACTCTCAATAATCTCTAATTCCCCCACTATTGAATCTATATAAAGATTGAACAATGTAGGTCCAAGTAAGCAGCCCTGTTTTACCCTGTTAACTTCTATGCTGTTTATCAATGTACCATCTTTGCTACATCGAAAAACAATTTTATTATCTTCATATAGAATTTTAATAACTTCCAATAGTTGTGGTTCCATACCTTTATTTTCCAGAATATGCCATAAAGACTCCGTATGCACAGAGTCAAATGACAATGTGATGTCAATAAAGGCTTCCTATATTTTCCCAGTTTTAATTTGAGTATACTTATCTAGGATATATTGTAGAATAAACATTTGATCTACTGTAGATTTCCCTTTTTGAAAACCCACCTGAAATTTAGATATTACTTTCCTATCCTCTAACCAGCTCTGGACTTTATTTAAGATTATCCTGGCAAATATTTTGAGACTAATGTTCAATAGAGAAATGGGTCTATAATTCTCTGGTAGGTTCATTGAACCCTTCCTATGCAGAGGGACTATAAAACTGGTTTTCCAGTTTTCTGGGATCTTTTTGTATTTAAGAATATTTTGAAATACTCCCAGCAATAGCTCAGCCCACCATTCAGGATCTGCCTGATAAACTTCAGCACTCACCTCATCTATCCCTGCTGTCTTGTTCTTTTTCTGAACAAGGATTGCTCCCACCACATCGTCTCTTGAGATTTGTAAAACCTCTCTATGATCTTTAACTCAAGTAATTTCATCATTCAACTCATCCCCGTACACTTTATTAAAGATTCTTTCAAAATATTCTTCCAACTCAACCCCTGGAATTACACCTAACACATTATACCTTCCTTCTTCTACACCAAATGCAACTAACTTCCAGAAAGTAACATTATCTTTCAGTTTGATCACCCTCTGGAGGCAACTCCACTGATAACTGTTAAAATATTTTTTTCTTCTTTGCAAGCAAGTACTTATAGTCTACAATTAAATGTCATATTGCCATCCTATCTTCTATATGATTATATTTTCTTATTCTCCTTCCTATTTTCCTAGTCATTCTCCTTTTTTCACAACATTCTCTATCATACCGCTTTGCCCCGTCTGTAATATATTGCTGCTTTTCGCTTAGGGATCTCTTCTTAATTTCACAAACAATTTTTTGTTTCATTTCTTGATATTGTTTTAAAATTTCTTCTGAGGCACAGCCCTTACTTTTCTGGGTTAATTGAGCCTTTAGATTCATGATTACTTGTTCTTTTAAGTCAATGCTGTTTTTAAACCTCAGGACATATTTAATTAGGACTGGGTCTACTTTTGACCATTAAATTTGTGTTTATCCTCTAATTTGCATATCTTTATCTGTAATCAACCTTTGCTGTTTGTGTTCTCCAACCAGCCCCATTACTTGATTATGCTTAAGTCTTAGTGGATGATGATCACTGTCCCAGTTATTAATAACCTCGAAATTTTCTACATCTTTAAAGGAGTATATATCTACTAAAATATAGTCCAATACACTACTTTCCTTTACATATTCATAGGTGTGACTATCAGCTCCATTCCCCTTACTTCTTCCATTCACAACTCTTAAATTCAACTTACTCATAATTTCTAATAAAATTTCCCCTTGTTTATTTACTTTCTTATCCATAGATACCCTTAACGGGATTCCGAGCATGTCATCCAGACTCCAATTCTGGGTACAGTCTTCAGCCCTTTCTCCTATTTAAGCATTAAAGTCTCCCCCAATAATTAGCATTTTCCCAGGGTATTCTAAATTTGATATTCTGGATTACATCCCCAAAACACTCAAGGACATTCTTAATTGGAGACTCCTTAGTATCTGGTGGGAAGTATACATTTACCACTATACAATGTATCCTACACTTATAGGATACTTCTATTGCTAAAATATAGTATGTTTCATCACACCAAATACATTTTGCAGACAAATCAGGGCAAGATTTCATGACCGTTGCTATTCCTCCTGAGGCTCTTCCATAAATTTTCCTCTCTTTTGCTGGAATACACAACCCTTGATAACCTTCTATATAATTACTCTGTATTTACACCATCTATGTTTCTTGAATCAATATAATAGAGAAAATCTCTAGAAATGTCAATACCCCAACATCTTTCAATTTCCCATTTAAACCTGGTATATTCCAGCAAAGGATCTCAATGTTCTGAAATATTACCTCATTTACATCAATGAACTGTCAATTTTCATCCCAGGTCTCATCCAGAACAGAAACAGAACTATCCTCTAGATTAAACTCAGACTTTGCTGAATTTCCTACATTTGTATGTAGGACTAGAGGTGACCCAGAGATGTCTGAGGTTTCTAACACATAGCTGTTACTTATTCTCTGTCCCCTTTTCTTTCTTCCTCTAAATTCTGTGTATTTATTTATTTAGCTTTTGTTTACTGGATAAGCACACTAGACAGTCAAGTGCCTATTTTCATGCATGGCCCAGGAGAGTTACAGAGATACAGTCAATAACAATTCAAAGGCAGGATGACAGCAATATCCCCCCCCCCCATTATCTCAGAGTAATGAGGTTTCTTCTTCTATAGGTTTCATGTTGTGGGAGATTTTCTTTTGTACTTTTCCACTCTTCTTTTGTGCCTCTTTTACTTTTCCACTAACTCTAACCCATTACATAGATACATAGACAGTGTCAGCAGATAAGGGCCTATGGCCCACCCAGTCTGCCCATTTGAGCTTGTAAGTTCAGTTTATGTTTTCCTAGAAGTCTGTTGCCCCTTACCCCTGACCTTCAGAATTCCTTTATGTCTATCCCATGCATTCTTAAATCCTGTGATTGTTTCAGTCCCAACCACTTCCTCTGGCAGGGTGTTCCACTTGTCCACCACCCATTCTGTGAAGAAATTCTTCCTCATGTTTCCTCTGAATCGTCCTCCCTCCAACTTCATCCCATGCCCTCTAGTTCTGGAACATCTTTTTCACTTAAAAATAGTGTATTCCTGCACCCTGTTCCTCCCTGTAAGATACTTGTATGTCTCTATCATATCCCCTCTCTCCCTCCTCTCCTCCAAGGAGTACATGTTCAGTTCCTTCAACCTGTCTTCATAGGACTTGTGATGCAATCCATGCACCATCTTTGTTGCCCTCCTCTGAACCTTCTCTACCCTGTCTATGTCCTTACGTAGGTATGGTCTCCAGAACTGTACACTGTACTCCAGGTGGGGCCTCACTAGTGTCTTGTATACAACTCTCTACAACTGTTCTGACCATATTCCCAGCTAATCTTGTTGTCTCTGCCTTCACCCCAATATCCTTAAACAGCTCTCTGTGGCCTAGGATGGTTTGCCTGATATTTTTATCCTTTAATACCAGACAAATCCATCCTTTTTCTTTTCCAGATTGATATCTGTAAGTTGAACCAATGTCATTCCAGGCAAATTTCTTACCCATAATCTCCTTACATATATTATAGACCCAAAGTTTTAGTGTCATAATATTTTCATTCCCATTATTAAGGATTCCTCATAAAAAAATACATGGCAAGATTTCACCTCTTTCTATACGATCTTCTTTAGTATCACCATGGTCCTTTTTCCCTGAGATTTCAGCTTTCTTCTTAGCTGGACCTTTATTTTCTCCATTATTCTTTCTACTACCATTTCTAACCTTATTTCCTTCTTTCCTAAATTTCTCAGGGCCACTGCTAACTTCCTCTTCTTCCAATGACTCCTCTCTGGGGGAGAAGGGAGGCAGGGATGGGAAGCAAGGAAAGAATATGAGAGAGAGGGAAGCATGGGGGCAGGTGGGGGCACACAAACAAAGATGGAAAATGGAGAAGTCAAGGGGACATAAATGGGGCAGAGGGGGAGGAGAGAGGGTCAGCAAACAATCTGGAGAAGGAGATGGATAAGGGGGAAAATTGGACCGGGGAGGGAAATGTAATGTCAGGAAAGGGGTGTAAGCTATAGAATCAAAAATACAAGCAGAAGTAAGGGAGTAGTAGGGCCATGCTTATAGGGGACTCAGTACTAAAGGGTATCAGATGTGGGAAAAATTGACGCAGGAGCAGTGCCATTTGGGTTGAGTGTATGCCAGGAATGATGGTGCTAAATGTGAGGCACAATATAACCTCATGGGGCAAGCAGCAAAATGAGAGGTCACACTTGGTGTTCCACCTAGGCAACAATGATTTGGAGAGGAGTTGTCTAATGGAGGTGCAGGCTAGTTTCAGGGGCCTTGCTAGGTTCTACAGTAGTGTGGGGTTCTGTTCGATTGTTTTCTTGGAGGTACTGCCTTTGCCAAGAACAAGCACATCAAAGAAGTAGAGGACTTAATAATTTAATCAATGGCTGAAGGGTTGTTGCAGGCAGATTGGGTTTGGGTTAGTGCAGGACTTGGGAGCAACATGGGATGATAAGAGACTATTTGCCCAGGACAGGCTTCAGCCGAGCAGGGAAGGAAAAGCAGTGCTAAAGAAAAAGTTAGGGGATGTTTTCAAAAGAAAATATAATTTAAACTAATTTTGGGGGTTAAGCAAGAGGCCACTCAAACTGGCAGGTGTGATGGGAGGCTATCAGCCTCCCCCCCAGGATGAAGATAAAATATTGGTTGGAAGCAAGAACAAGCAAGGTTTAGTAGGGTACAGCAGTGAAGGGAGGGGGTCCTGGTGGAAGGGATTATTAGCCAATGCCAGGAGTTTGGAGAACAAAATGGTGGACTTGGAGACCATTATGGTGGATGAGGGACTGGACATAGTATCAGTAAGTGAGACATGGTGGACAGAACATCATGTCTGGGAGACAGTTATCCCAGGTTACAGACTGTTTAGGAAAGACAGGGATAGTAAGGGGGGGTGTGGTGGCATTATATGTAAAAGGTAACCTGAGATGATGACAACCATGATTGAGTGCTTTCAAAAAGGGTGACTCAATCACAGTGCCTGTGTACAGGGCTACCGGGTAGGGAGGGTGACCAGATGGGGGTTTGGCAAATATAGCGACAGGATGTTGCTATATATACATGCACTTTGGGGGTGGGGAAGGACCACTCCGTGTGATGGGTGGAAGGGGAGAGAGTGTTTGTGGGGTGTAGTGCAGAGGTGGGCTGCTGAGCTTGCTATGTGTCATAGTGGGTTGGTGGCAGGCTAGGGTTGGGAGGGTGCTGGGTTTGGTTCTGGGCATGCTCATTTGTTACTGTGGTCCGAGATTTTTTTTCCATTGCACCCCCCGACGTGCACCCCACTGGAGTTGAGAATCCTTTAGTAAGGAGTTGTGGGGGGGCTGAGCCCTCGGCATAAAAAATAATCTAAGTCCCCATTGACCTTTTGCTGTGCACCATGAGTGTACATTGCCGAAATAGATTTTTGGCAATGTACACTGGCCCAAATGGCAATCGCCTTTCTGAGATTGCTGTTATCACATGGAACTATGTAAAAGACAACATTAGGGCAATGGAAGGGCAGGAGGAGGTAAAGGAGGCAGAACTCATGTGGGTCATGCTTGACAAATGGACTGGGGAACCATTGAGGATAGGGGTGGTCTACAGACCTCCAACACAAGGAGAGGAAGGGGATAGACAGCTCATACAGGCAGTTACAAAGATGGTTCTCAAGGGGAAGCTTCTTCTAGTGGGGAACTAAACCTCCCCAAAGTGGACTGGGAAATCCCGACTGCTGTATCAGCTAGGAGCATGGGGATCCTAGAGCCACTACATGGGATATTCAAGCAGCAGCTGGTCAGGGAGCCCACTAGGGAAGCTAACCTGCTGGACATGTTCCTCACAAATGGGGAGAGTGTGGAAGAGGTGGTGGTGGGTGACAGGCTAGGTACTAGTCATCACAGGACTGTGAGGTTCAGGGTAAAAATGGGGAGGGAAACAAATCAGACTAGAACAAGGGTGATGGATTTCAGAAAGAGGGACTTTAACAAAATAAGGAGGATATTTGAGGAAGAAATGGCAGGGAAGGGGAATATAGGGGATGTTGAGGAGCTATGGTGAACTATCAAAGGAGAGGAATTGAAGGCCACTGAAATTTGCATTAAGAAGGTGAGGAAGAAGAAAAAAAGAAGGAGACCACTCTGGTTTACAAGGGAGGTGGCAGGGGCAGTCAAGGAAAGGAAAAGAGCTTTCAGGAAATATAACAAGATACAAAGAGGAAGAACAGGGAGGCTTATAGAGAGAAGAGGAGGGTTTCAGGGCAGAAAATAAGGAGGGCTAAAGTGGATACAGAAGTGAAAATAGCTAAGCAGAACAAAAGGGGGGATAAAACTTGCTTAGATATGTGGGGAAAAGAAGGAAGGCAAGGCAGGGGATAGTAAGGTTGTGGGCAAGGGAGAAATACAACTAGAAGAGGACTTTGAGAAAACAGAGGTGTTGAATAACTACTTCTGTACAGTCTTCATGGAGGAAGGGGAGGGTAGGGGACCAGAGCTGGGGGGGATGGGTAGGGAAGGCAAAAAGGTGGATCCTAGTATGTTCATCAAGGATATGGTAATGGAGGAACTGCCAAAAGTTCAAACATAGAGGCAGCTCAGGACACTCATTCTAACCGGAGCCTCACAAATAAAAGCACTAGCTCTAAGAACAACGAATGCAGGTTTGTCAACTGTTGTCTGCAGAAGACAAATTTCCACACATTAGGACACGATAGAAAACTAATTTTAATATTAAAAAACAGTAAAAAGGCAAAATGCCCAAGTGCACATAGAGGCAGCATACTTAGAATACAATAGAGTTCCACGTGGCTTGTGGTTGGTGAAGCAGCCAAGTTTCGGTACTGACAATTCTGATTTTCTAAGAGATTGGCAGCTACATTTACAAGAATCAGCAGCTGGTTTAATTAAAATAATTCTTAAACATGGAGCTATAATGGAACATGAGATTAAACAAGAGCTAGTGAAGCATGAGACAATTTTGTAATGGTTCTGTGAATATTCTGAATTTGAAAATTACAGGATAAGACTGACAAATGTTCTAAAAAAATCAGGATGAAAGACTCAAACAGGTTAAGACCTGAAAGTTTGAATGAGACAGGAGAGACTAAGAACGGGGAACAGTTTTTGATTGGAGCAAAAAACAACCAGAGACTCACTCTATTTTAAAGAAAATAGAATAACAGATGTGTACACAAGCACCTCAGGGTCAAAGAGTGAGGTACAGTCTGATAATGAAATGGACACTCCAATAATAGTAGTTCAACAGCAGCCTTTTTTATACAGGGCCCCACAGGCACAAATGAGAGAACCACTGCACTATTTAAGGAGCAAGATGAGGCAAAATCCCCAATTATTGACCCACAAGTCTCTGCCAGTAGTGTTTCAAACAGATTCCCAGCAGGGTGCAAGAGGCAAAAGCCACTGTGGTACCCCTCCCCCGATCAGGAACCATTGGTTCAGAGGCATCCAATACAAGGGAACACTGTAATGGAAGACACAGTGCAAACCAATGTGGGAACTCATCCAGTTAATCCGACTCTCCCCATTTTGGCCCTCAAAATAACTCAAATCAATATATGCAGGAGTCCTCATTTGGCCAGATTCTCTGATGAAATACCAGGAGGAGCACTCGAGGAAAGGGGAGAGGTAAGGTAGGATTACAACAAAAATGGAGAGGGGCTCAAGTTACAGTCACAGAAGGAGACAGCACAACAACAGAACCAGATGCAACAATGGGGAGATATTCCAATGCAGGAAGGGTCAGCAGCACTATTAGAACAAGAGGCTGAAACTCCACATCAATCTCTGGTGGTCAGTATTTCTTCCTATAGTTTATCGGAGACAGAAGAACAACTTTTATCAAAAGGTTTGTCATTTATCCCTTCTAACAACAACAGAGAATTTCATGCTGTTGCTGATTTAGACAGTTATGCACAGAAACTTAATTGGAAGATACTGTACTCTCAAGATAAATTTCAGGGTAACTCTCAGGATGTGAACACACAAAGTACTTCAGATTTGTCTAGAAAAGCAGAGGGACTATCTGGGGAACAGAAGTAGAAAAAGAAGTTAACCTTTATGACAGCCATGAATCCTGTGGTGATTGTTTTTCTTAAAAGATGTGAACAGAACATTAATGAGTTGCATGAGTCTTTGCATAAACCAAGGTATTACAATCGTTACAGTATTTGCAAGAGAAATAAGCAATACAAACAGACCAACAATACTATCACCATTATGCCCACTGACAAGGGTGGAGCCATTGTGGTGATGGACAAAGTTAAGTATGACATCATAATGTTGGAACATTTAAAGAATGTAGATTTCTATTGCAAAATTAAAAATGATCTGTTAGTCAAATTTAAACAAGACCTTGATATGTTGTTATACTATGGGGTTATGTCAAGTGTGATTACACAACAAACAAGTGATTTTCTGACTGTTCAACGTACTGTCAGGCCATGTTTTTATGGCCTGCCCAAAATACACAAGTGTAGGGAGCATCCTCCTATCAGGCCTATTGTGTCCAGTAGGATCTCACTGACCGAGACATTGGCCCAATATATTGATACTCATATTAAGGCAACAGCCATGGGCTTGAGGACAAATATCTAAAGGACACAACACATGTCCTAAATTTAATACAGGACATAGAAATTGAGAAACATTGGATGCTGGTTACACTTGATGTGCAGTCATTGCACACTAACATTCCCCATAAGATGGGTTTGGAAGCCGTATTTGAATCTTTGAGTACACATAAGAATTACTCCAATGAGTTTATTTTGTTTATTATTGATTTGCTGGAACTAGTTTTGACAAAGAATTTTTTTCTGCATAATGGATAACTATACCACCAGATTAAGGGGATAGCAAAGGGGGATGCTATGGTCCCCAATTATGCAAATATTTATATGTCAGAATTGGAAGCTAAATTGGTACATAATGGGGAAAACAACCCTTTTTTAGACAAAATAGATTTTTTTCGATGTTGTATATATGATACCTATCATTATGATTTGGAAAGGTAATGAGGAGCAGTTGTTAAACTTCGAATAATTCTTGGAAGAAACAAATCCACATTTAAAATTTAGTGTTACAGCTAGCTTACAGCAGGTAAGTTTTCTGGATTTAGTTATTTTCAAAAATCAGGAGGGGGTGCTATCTACCAATATTTTTAGGAAGGAGTCAGATAGGAATGCTGTTTTGCATTACAATAGCTGCCACCCAAAACAAGTAACAAGAACTATACCAGTAGGAAAGTATATGCGTATTAAAAGAAACTGTAGTACAAACGAGGGGTATAATATTGATAAACAAGAAATGATTATGAGGTTTCAAGCACAAGGATATAATGCTTTTTGCTTAATAAGGCTATAAGAAAAATTGATGGTATTGACAAGGTGGATTTGCTTACAGACTCAGAGGGTGGTGCAAAAAAGAACAAGAACAGTACAAGTAACAACAATATTAACAAAAAATATGTTCAAGTTCCTAATCTGAATACTGTTTTTAATGCACAGGTATCTGCTGTTGAAAATATTGTACGTAAACATTGGAATATTTTGAGTGTGGAGCCCAGACTGAAAGAGATATACGAACATGGCCCAAGAGTAACATATCGAAGGTGGAATAACCTGGCAGATTTGCTTGTTTATAGGAAAGACAATCCTAACACCATCAAGAAAGGTCCAAAAATGCCAAATGGAAATTCCTTGTGTGAGAACTGTGCTGCTTGCAATTACATACAGGTGGGATCTTTCTTTTATATTCCCAACAACAGACCAATACATTAAGTAAGGAACTACATTTGTTGTCACACAGAATCTGTTATTTATCTGGCGACTTGCATCTGCAAGTGTTTCTATGTGGGTAACACTGGTAGAAAATTCAAAAATAGAATATTGGAACACCTGGGGTACATAAGAAATAACAAAATAGAAAATGCACTAACCACCATATTAGCATTGCTGGACCTGGACACTCCTTTATGTTCAAAGGCCTCAAACAAGTGACACTAGGTATGAGAGGAGGTGATCTGGACAATAAATTGTTATGTCGAGAAACAGTCTGGCAATATTGGTTAAATACAGGAAACTTTCCTGTCCTTAATGACTCCTTCCAGTTAGTCCCCTTTTTAAAGAAATGCAGATAAGTATAGAAAGAGAATGTGAAATGTTTGACTTGCCTTTTAAGTAATTATAGCCTTGTTTGTATTTGTGCTGTAGGCGTGTCAAATATTAAGTTGTCCTCATTATGTACAGTAAAATGCTTTTCTAGGCTGTTCAATTTTTAGAATAGGATGTTTAGGGAATCAGACTTTGTTTCATGAAGTATGAGCACTCTGCAGTAGGAATACACTAGAAAACGCCGGTTTAACAAGTTATTTTTAAATAATTATGGTAAATTAATTCCTTGTAGTATTGATGTAGGAATTGTAGCTCTTTTTCACATTAAGTTCTATATTTACAGTGTTTATATATGTATAGTGATCCATATGTTATAAGTAATGTGCTAGTATGTTTTTAAATGAAATTGTCTGTTTAACCATGGGGGGGGGGGTTACGACACTATTTAAGTTTGGATTTTATAGCTGCTGATGTCCTGAAAAAGCATCTGTTTTTGACATGAAATGTTGACTTGTTCAGAGAAGTGTGCTGCCACTATGTGCACTTGGGCATTTTGGCTTTTTACTGTTTTTTTAAAATCAGTTTTCTATAGTGTCCTATTGTGTGGACATTCATCTTCTTCAGAAAACCATTGGCAAGCCCATGTTCATTGTTCTTTAAGGGAGGAACTGAGCATGTTAAAGGTGGACAAGGCAATGGGGCCGGACGGCTTCCACCAATGGGGCCGGACGGCTTCCACCCAAGTGTACTCCAGGAACTGAGGGAAGAGCTGGCAGCCCGACTGATGAGACTGTTTAACTTGTCTATGGATACAGGGTGTGTGCCAAGGGACTGGAGGAGGGCAGATATGGTGCCATTGCACAAGGGGAGTAGTAAGGTGGTGGCAGAAAATTAATGCCAGGTTAGCCTCACTTTGGTGGTGATCAAGGTGATGGAGGCACTAATAAAAGAAAGGGTGGTGCACTACCTGGTGGACAGCAGACTGCAGGATGAAAGGCAGCATGGATTCATGAATGGGAGGTCCTGCCAGATGAATCTGATAGAGTTCTTCAATTGGGTGATGCAGGTGGTTGACAGGGTGGTGGTGGAAGTGGCCTATCTGGACATCAGTAAGGCCTTCAACATTGTCCCTCATAGAAGGCTAGTAAATAAGCTGGAAAGCATCAGGATGGGACAGAAAATAGCTAGGTGGGTGGAAAACTATTTGGTGGACAGAAGTCAGAGAGTGGTGGTAAATGGGGTATATTCTATGATGAGGGGAGTAATGAGTGGGGTGCCCAGTTGTAGGTGCTGGGACCTCTCCTTCTTAATATATACATCAGCGATATAACAGAAGGTCTGGAGGGAGGAGTGTGCCTATTCATGGATGATACAAAAATCTGCAATAGGGTGGGCACCCCGGGGGTGGTAAGAGGCCATGATGCATCACCTGAGGACTCTGGAGGGGTGGTTGGAAACTTGGAAACTAAAATGCAGTGTCAAAAAGTGTGCTGTGATGAATCTGGTGTGCAAAATCCTGCAAACAGTTTACACTCTAGGACGGGAGGAATAAAATAAAAAACAGAGCAGGAGAGGGATCTGGGGATTATTGTATCAAGCAACCTTAAGGTGGGTAGCCATTGTAGCAAGGCAGTGGTGAAGGCAAATGGAATGCTGGCATGCATTGGGAGGGACATAACTAGCAGAAGGAGGGAGGTGCCAATGACTCTTTACAAGGCCATGGTGAGACCGCACCTGGAGTATGGAGTCTAGTTCTGGAGACCTCACCTATGTAAGAACATTGATGGGATGGAAAGGGTTCAGAGAGGAGCAACCAAGATGGTGCAGGGTATGCAGGGGAAACCATATGAACAAAGGTGTAGGGAATTGGATCTGTACCCATTGGAGACTAGAAGGGAGAAGGGGAACATGATGGAAACTTTAATATATGTGAAGTGGATCAATAAGGTGAAGGAGGGGAGCTTGTTCAGAAGAAAGGAGGGAGCTAAAACTAGAGGGCATAGCCTACGATTAGAAGGTGGAAGATAGAGAGGCAATGTGAGAGGGTGGTTCTTCTTGGAGAGAGTGGTGGAGGCATGGTATACACTACCAGAGGAGATAATGGAGGGTATGGAACAGACATATGGGATTGGGAAGTGAAGGGAAGGTGGGGCCCGTAAGAGAGGAGAGGGGTGGGGGGGAGTACAGGCTCAATGGGCTGTTGAGGTCTTTTTCTGAAGTCAGATTTCTGTGATTCTGTGATTCTGCTAATGGGGAGGGAGGTGGGCACAAGTCCATGTTCAGAGGAAAGAGTCCTGAAGGGACTTGCAGCTCTGAAGGTGAACAAGGCTATGGGACTGGATGGAATACATCCAACGGTGCTAAAGGAACTATGGGAGGTGCTAGTTTCCAAATTGACAGCCTTATTCAACAGTTCACTGGAAACCAGCATGGTTCCAGAGGACTAGAGAAGAACTGATGTGGTTCCATAAGAGCGGCAGCAGGAAGGAGGTGAGCAACTTTATACTGGTCAGTTTTACTTGAGTGGTGATGAAACTATTGGAAACCCTGCTAAAAGACTGGTAGAGAATCTTGAATCCAGTGGGTTGCAAGACCACATGCAGCATATATTCATGGGGGGAAGTCATGCCAGCCAAATCTGATTGATTTCTTTGCCTTGGTGACCAGGGAAATTGATAAGTGGAGGACAGAGGATGTGGTCTATCTTAACATTAGCAAGACCTTCAACAGTGCCACACGGGAGACTGAAAAAAAAACTGAATAGCCTAGCGGTGGGATCCAAAGAGGTAAAATTGGTTAGAAATTGTTTTATTGATAGGCCATAGTGGGTGGTGGTTAATGGCATGCACCCTGACGATGGGTGACTGACCAGAGGGGTACCACAGACACAGAAATGGGACCAGTCATCTTCAGTATTATCATAATTTGCATTGCAGAAGATCTGGAAGGGAAAGCATGCCTTTTTCCAGAGGATAGCTAACTCTGCAAGAGTGTAAACTCAGGAGGGGATTGAAGGAATTCACATAAATCTTGGGAAGCTCAAGGAATGGCCAAGAGCATGGCTGCTGCGGTTCAGTGCCAAAAAGTGCAAATTCATGCATCTAGAGTATAGGAACCCAGGAGCTAAGCATAGGACATGGGGGGGGTAGGCACTGACTGTCACTGAGCAGGGACCATAGTGTAATTTTAACTGAAAAATTTGAAGTGGCAGTGAAGTGTGACAAAGCAGTGGGTATGTCTAGTGGTTGCTTTTAGTTTGGGGGGGTCAGGCTAGGATCACTGTCAGTTCAGGAGGTCAGGCTGTGATGGCTCTGTATTTGTGGGAGGTTGTCCTGGGATGTCTCAGTATTTTGGGGGTGGGCTGGGACACTTGGTGTTTGGGGGATGTAGGCTGGGATCTCTCAGTGTTTGGAGAGGTAGGCTGGGATCACTCAGTGTTTGGGCACGTGGGCTGGGATTGCTTGGTGTTTGGTGGTTGGGCTGAAATCGCTCGGTGCTTGGGCCTGGATTGTTCTCTGTTTGGGCAAGCTGGGTAGGAATTGTTAAGTGCTTGGGGAGGTGGGCTGGGCTTGCCTGATATTCATGGGGCTTGGCTGATCTTATTGAGCATTGTGTTTGGAATTGTTCACTGTTAAGAGGGTTGGTATTCTTTTTTGGCTTGCCTAGAATTTTACTTATTTGTAATTTTTGACTAGGAAAGATTAAGAAAGCTTGTGACAGCTGCAATCTGGGTTCAGAAACGAGTCTGGATTTTTGGAGGGCTGTTGAGGGGGATGGCTGAGTGTCCCAGCAGACACTCGCCTCCTTGGGGAGGGAGGGCTCCTGGTCTCCACTGCAGTACTCCCACCAGGATGACCAGAGGTAGTTATGCAGGCTGGATTCAGTACTAAGGGAAGGGGATGTTAGTGCTCTGACACTGAGGCATCAGACTCAATCTCCATGATGTCCGAGGGATGGAGAAACCAAAAAGAATGAAAACCCCTGACATCAGTGTATGCTGTCCATTCCCATGGCAGGCTTCACACCACCTGCTGGGCTAGACAGTGCACTGCCATGTTACACTGGAATATATATGCATATATGTGTTTATGTATTAGTTTGTGCATATTACAACAATTAGAAAGTGCAGTTGGGTGGCTCAGTGGTTAGTGCAAACATTGCTAGTTTACACATTTCTCATTCTATACAATACCATTATTTTGCAGCCATATTGGCTCTTGCTAGAGTTTGCTATAAATAGGTATCCAAAGTGTCTCCATCCAGGAACTTACTACCCTGCCTGTGTTTAATGATCTTTCAAACAGATAATTTAGTGGGTCTGTTATCTCCATTGCCAGTGCTTTAATAATTCTAGGGTGCATTGCATCAGGTCCTGAACCTCATTTACTTTCAGATCTAATAAAAGCTTCTCTAACATGTTACAATCTATTTTGGTACTGGCGTTTTCTTTTATACAGTCCTGTTCTCCCTTATAATCTGCATAGCGATGAAAGATGGAACAAAAATATTTCTTAAAAATGGCCACCATATCAACATTACTTGTTATAATCACACACACACACACACATATACACAAACATGTAATGGGCCTATAGTAAGATTAACGTTTCTGTTATTTATGTAGCTATAAAAAGATTTATAATTATCTCTAGCTGCCACTGCTATCTTAAATTCCATGTTGATTTTCTCTTTCCTATTTCCTTCTTGCACTGTTTTTCTAGCCTTCTGTATGCATCCCATTTTGCAATGTTGTTCCCCTGTTTTGCCCTTCTGTAGGTTTTCCTTTTATGCCCTATAATCTTTTTTTGTTTTTCTGGTTAACCACTGTGGTAATTTCCCTCTATGGCCATAATTTGTTTAAATTAGAATATATTGTTTCTCTAATTCTTGTATTTTGCTACTCAGTGTATCCCATATTTCATCTAAATCATGACACTAAAACTCAGACTCCCAATCCAATTTGCTGAACTCCCTTCTCATGCCAGCAAGTCAGCTTTGGAAAAACATCTTACAATGGTCTTACCTTGTTCCATTATCACACTAATGATTAATTTAAACCTGACCATATTATGGTCAGTTGCTGCCAGTAGTTCTAATACCTTGCAATTGGCAAATCCCCTCTCCCCCATCTATATTACATAATACTAGGTTGAAGATTTTTTGTTCCCTGGTATTCTGATTAACAAATTGCTCCATACTAAGTTCCATTATGGTGTTGAGGAACTCCTTTTCTACCAGAGTTTCCATTCAGTTCCATGCATATTAAAATTACACATGAAGTATATTCTATTCTCAAGTTGAAATGATCTTAAGGACCTAAATAATTGCTCAGATTGTTCCTTTGGCATATTGGATGGTTTATAAATTACTCCTGAAAACAGTTTATTTGAATCTTTAGGTAGTAGTAGTAGTTTATATCATCCATTCATAAAATGCCCCTGAATGTAAATAATCCATGTGAGCCGGAGCTCATTTCCAGTGGTGTGATTTCCACCTATAGAACCTCAAAATCATCACTTTCATATCTCAAGACCTGTACGGCTTCTATTCCTTGATGCACATGTAGGGCTATTCCACCACATGTACAGAAGGTCCTGTTTTGTCCTTCCTAAACAAGTTGTACCCACTTATTGAAGTTCCCCATGAAGTTTCTTCCTCCCACCATGTTTCTGTCATTGCACATAAATCAATACTGTCCCTTAGGAGCACTGTCTCCATTTCCTCCATTTTGTTGAACAGACTGTGTTCATTTACAAGTAGACAGATCCACTCCTGACAGTTAAAGGAGTTTATAGTTTTATTACTGCCTTTTGTTTTACCCTTGACCACACTCAGAGTTTGATTCGCCCACCCACTTTCCCACTTGACGTTAATTTAAAAGATGACTTATGCTAAAATTAATTCTGTCCTCCAGGGTCTTTGCACCTGCTGGACTAAGATGAAGACCATCCCTTGCATATAGCTATTGATTATTTTCCAACTTATCCTAGTTTCTTTGAAAAAATAAAATCTGCTTGAGCACACCATCTTCTAAGACACGCATATGTATATCTTACCTCCTTGTTTCTTGCAACACCTGCCCTTGGAATAGGTAGTATCTCTGAAGAGACCACCACACATTTATTTTCCTTAAGTGATTTTCCTGTCTGTTTAAACTGCCTTTCAGTATCAGTCTGTCTACTTCTATTCCATTTTGTTACTACCAACATGTATGACTACAGTTGTTTCCTGCTAACCCCTAATTAATTTTCTAATATTTCTGTGATTAGTAAAAGAACTTCACTAGTCTCTTACCAATTGATAAACAAGCCACGAAAAACTGAAAAAAATGAAAATAAAAGTAGTGCTGGTGATTAAGGGGCCACAAAGTGAATGTAACTGCATGGGACATAAATAGCCATATGCAAGTCTGAAAGTGTAAGACTGCCAGGTGGAGGTGGCCTAAGTTAAAATGGGGAAACAGTGAGAAATGAACACAAGGGAAACATTGAAGTTAACCCTTGATGTGCCACGGACTGATATATCAGTCCAGAGTTACTAAGTGTTCTGATTATGACAGCAGCCTAAGGGATAAATATGTATTTTTTATTGAGCTAGCAGTCTGTTAAATACTATTTGCAAGCTATTTAAACCATATGAGTACCCATGTCACAAATCTGACTAAATTTTTTCGGTGGACATTGCATATATTAACTGATATTTTTTAATGCATGGTCATCTCACAGCACTGATGTTATCTTACATATTTGGTCACGTACTGTAGGGTATAACAAAAAGCAATGTGAATGAACCAAAGCCACATTTATTACATTATTTCAGGTAGATGTCATGATTGTCCATCATCTGATGAATTTTTGTTGTTGTTGTTTGTTTGTTTACTATCCATGTATTATTATGCTTTTCATGACTTGATTTTTAATTAAGAGCAAAATCATAGTTATTCTAATTTGTGTCCTGTTTATAATGATATCATGAGTAGCATTGTGGTTAAGATATAAATAGTGAGCCATATACATTAATATATATCGGCTCTGAAAGCCACCTATGATACACTGAAAATATGGCTAATTAAAGCAAATCCCATGATGGAAACCTGCAGGTGCATTAACAGTGTTCCCAAGCCCCAACCACAAGTAAACTTGTGCAGCTGCATGGACAGTCAGGTCTGGGGCAAGGCTAGTCCTTACCTATACTGCCATATCCCATGATCTTCGGTTCACATGGAACAAGGCATTCACTTTGGACCAGGCCCTGATTTCTTATTGGTCTTGGGCCAACAAGCGTTAGTTGCATCCAAGCCACATGTGTTTTTTTATGCCAAGTGCACAGCACATACAGTATATGTGCTGCCTAGTACACACCTTTTCTACCAGATACTGCACACAGCCCATTATTCAATTTATCACATCAGTTGTTCTGTCTTTGAAGCTACTTAAAATACAGATTGTAAAACAGTGTATAATATTCCCAGTTAGCAATTAATCATCATTTCTACGGCTACATAGCAGAGCTATGCTGATGTATTGCTATTGCATTGTAGAAAGAGAGAGGACTGTGAAAACACATGACCGGATACCTAGACAGTGTTCTTCCACAGTGGAGTTGAAGCACATGCAGTACTCTCTGTTGACTACAGTGCTGTCCCGCCAGTGCACTATTCTGCTGCTTCGCAATCAGATCTGGTTTACTTCTTGGTTGGATCGACGTCCCCCTATTAATTTTAGAAATGTAACCTGTAATAAAGAAAACAAGCCCTCACTGTTTCTTTTTCTTCTTTAAACCTGTAAAAAAGAAAATGGCCCCTTGCTAATCTGACCCCTGCCACCCTGAACTCCCACCCTCCAGTTGCTGTCCCAGTTATATATGTAATGTGGGTCTATATAATAATGGCAATCGCAGAATAGCAATCACCATTAAGGCGAGTGTATATCACCAATAAATAAATTTCTGCAATGCACACTCATGGTGAATGGAAAGAGTGCGCCTGAGATCCGTGGTATTTTCTTTAATGTAGGGGGCTCTGCCCCTCGCACCCCCATGGGAGTTTCATCTCCCACCCCTCCTAAAAGATTCTCAGATCCAGGGGGGTGAATGTCGGGGGGGCCAAATACTTAAAAAAATAAAAAGACGCCTGACAGCAAAAAACATGCTGCTCTGCGACAGACACAAAACCTGTACCCTGCATGCCCCAACTGACCACCCTCCCCACCATGCTAACTGACCAACTAGGCAACTGCCTGCCACTCCCTCCCCCATACCTTCCCCCTCCTTCCACATGTGCATATAAGCACGTGCATCCTGTCGCCCTACCTCACCCACCCAGGTATCCAGTCACTACCCTGCCAGGTAGCCTTGAACACAGGCGCCATAATTGAGTCACTGTTTTTGTAAGCACTCAGTTACAGTTGTCCTGTTCACTGGATACCATGTAATGTTTCCCTTGTGTCTACTGGCACCCACACCCTGCGATCACCAGCCCCCATATTTGTATAATGTTTTCCTGGTGTCTAGTGGAACTCCCACCCTCCAATTGCTGGCCCCATATTTATGTAATTTTTATGGCGCCTAGTGGCACCCCCTGCCCTCTGATCCCTGTTCCCATAGGTTTGTAACTTTCTCTGGTGTCTGGTGACACCACCCTTTGATCCCCATCTCCCTATATGTTTCTCTGATGTATAGGGACCCTTCACCCTCCTACCCCTGTCCAAGTCTCCCCTAGTGTCTAGTAGCACTTCCAATCTCCAGTCACTGTCCTCTGATCTGTAATAGAGAAAACCATCCAGCTACATGTTTTTTTTTCCTTTTACTTTCCCTCTCTCTTAAAACCTGTAAAAATGAAAATGGTCCCTCGCTGACCTGACCCCTGCCACCCCAGTCTCCCACTCAGTACTCACCACCCCACACCCCCAGTACACCCCCACACAACTTCACTCACCTGAACAGGTCGCAGGATGAAGATCCACTCTCCAATCAAAGATACATCCTGCTGCTGGAACCAGCGACTGCAATATGAGAAACTAAGGAAAGTGTGGGTCAGTGTATTTTAAAGAGTTTTATAACTTTGAGGCATAACTTTGTCATTTTTGCATATTTTCTCCCCAAAACATTCAGCATGGGCTTTTTGAGACCCCACTTCATGACCACTGGTGGTGGAAATGCAAATCAGGCTCAAAAAGTTATTTTGCAGCCACTTGCCAAAATCACCTTTTCAGTGGGATTTTACAATTTTCACCCCTATTGTTCAAGAGGTGGGATCATAAGAAGGCTATGTTGAAAATTTGGTGTCATGATATATGAAATGACAAAGTTATGAGTGTTCATTGAAATTATTTTACACTGGCTCATAACTTCAGTAATTTTAAATATTTTTACCCCAAATTTTTAACATAGCCCTCATTTTCACACCACCTCATCAATGTGACAGCTGTCACTTTTCAAATTCTGGCCACAATGTGTTTTTGCACCTGTGGAGTGGAATGACATTTTGGTTGCAGGGAATCACATTTCAGTGGAGATTTGAAAACATTCACCTACAGTGTTCATGAGGTGAGTAATAAGAATGTTATGCTGAAAATTCGGTGTACAAATATGGTAAAATGTCTAGGTTATAACTGAATGTTGCAGTATTTCAACATTCACTCAAAACGTTATTAATTTTCAATATTTTGACTTCAAACTTTCTCTATACACACTTTTCCTCACCACCTCATAAACCTGACAGGTGTCATTTTTTTAAATCCCGGATGAGATGTCTTTTCACACTGGTGGTGAAAAATGACATTTTGGCCTGTATACTATAAATGCTGAACATCATGTTTATAAGATCAGTCATAAAATGACAAGTATGCCATTTTCAGTTTTATAATCCAATAAAAAGAAAGTTAAAAAAAAGAAAATTTGGGGTCAAATTTAAAAAAAAACATCTTTTTGCAGCCACATTGAGTCTAACTGGCATTTCTTCATTTTGCCTTCTATCACTCTTAAACTAAGATACAGTGTTTTGAATTTTTTTTTTTTAATTCCCTCTGGAGGAATATGCTCACAAAGAAAACATTATGTAACTTGGTACAGTGCTATGATGCTTATCATTAAAAACATGTGTCAACACCATCCTGAAATATCCACAGTAAGAAGCTAGTATGTACATGTAACAGGTAAATTTAACAGAAGAGGTTTTTAAAAACTGCAAGCGGTGGTCGGGAGACATTCTAGAGGCTATGTTTCTGCCCTATTTGAAGGGACCCTTTCTGGTCTGAGGGAGGAGGTTGCCCATCTTCATGCTGACCTTGCTAGGATTTGGGAAACCTCCTCCTCCACACAGGGACCACCCAGGCCACCACCACTGCCTCAGAGATTGCCAAGAAAGAGGAGTGGTTGGATCATGGTGGGCTCAGGGAGCATGAGGGTTGTGGAATAGAGGTACATGCCTCCAGTTGTGCCTCTCCACAATTCATTCACCATTCTGGCAGAGTGCGATTCTTCTATGGAGGCATCTGCAGTGGAGACCAAGGAATTTGGCTTCACTGGGGATTGGGGGTCCACCTGGAGGGACACAGGCCTATACTGGCATGATGGTCTGCATCTGTCCAGGAGGGGAACCAGGATCCTAGGTGATAGGTTTAAATGCTTTTTTAGCAAGCTTTTAAACTAGCCAAGGGGGGGGCAGCACTGAAGAAAAGCAGGGGAATCACAGCCCCCCCCAAACAGGGTAATTAGTGAAGTAGACAGAAAGGTAAAGAAATCAATAGGGAGCAGGGCTGGGGTAAATCCAGAAAAAGGCAAAGACAGTAAGTACAGGGATGTGCCTAAAAGGGGTAAGGCCATCAAAAAATGGAAGCCAATGAGTACCAATGCCCATAGTCTGGGTAACAAGCTCCCTGAACTAGTGGCCTTGATGGAAGGGGGACACCTGGATATTGTGGCAGTCACAGAAACATGGTACACAGAGAACCATGACTGGGATGTCAACATACCAGGGTAAACAATCTACAGGAGGGACAGGGAGGGTAAAAGAGGAGGAGGAGTAGCTCTCTACATAAGGGATAGAATCAAAGCAATGGAACTAAAGGGTAAACAGGGAAGGGAGGAGGCACAATGGGTCATCCTGTAGACAGGAAATGGCACCACAATCTGCACAGGGGTTGTTTACAGATCCCATCTCAGGGGGAGGCAATGGACAAGGAAATGATAGAAGGAATCCTTGCCTCAGACAGCTAGTGTTAGAACCCACTCAGCAGGGAGCAATCTTAGACCTGGTACTCTCAAATGTGGATGGAGAGAGGATCTCAGATTTAGAAGTGGGTAGCCATCTGGGAATAAGCGACCACCAAACAGTGTGGTTCACAATAAACACAGCTGTAGATTCAAGCCATACAAAAGCAAAGATGTTGGACTTTAGGAGGCCTGACTATGGCAAAATGGGAGCGTGCCTCAGAAAAGCACTAGCAAACAAGCAAGAAGGAGGGGTGGAGGAACAATGGGAAAAAATCAAAACTGCCATCACAGAGGCAACAAGCCTTTGTGTAAAGCAAATCAACAAAATAAAAAGAAAGAAAAAGCCACTATGATTCTCAAAAGAGGTGGCAGAAAAGATTAAGAAGAAAAGGATAGCATTCAGGAAATAAAAGGAAACAGAAGCAGCAAGACAGAGAACTATATCAGTTAAAGCAGAAGAAGGCAAGGAAGGCAGTCAGAATAGCAAGGGCTCAAACTGAGGAAAAGATAGCCAACTCTGTTAATTAGGGGGATAAAATCTTTTATAGGTACATTAGGGAGTGAAGAAAGACAAAGAGAGGGATAATGAGGCTTAATAAAGGGGAAGGAATGTGGGCAGAGGGTGACAGTGAAAAAGCAGGGATACTGAATTAATACTTCTGCTCAGTATTCACAAAAGAAGAAGAGGTGGAGGTACCTAAACCAAACAATAGAAACACTCTGGATAGGGGAGTCGATACCAGTCCATTCACAGAAGAAAGGGTTCTGAAAGAACTCTTAAAACTGAAGATGGACAAAGCAATGGAGCCTGATGGGATTCATCCCAGAATTCTAAAAGAACTAAGAGTAGAACTAGTGACACCATTGACTACCCTCTTTAATAAATCATGGGAGGATGGGGTGGTACCTGAGGACTGGAGGAGGGTGGATGTGATTCCACTTCACAAAAGTGGGAGCAGGGCAGAGGCAGGAAACTACAGACCTGTTAGTTTGACCTCAGTTGTAGGGAAAAGGATGGAATCACTTCTGAAGGATAAAACTGTTGAGTACCTAGAGGCCAGTGGGGCTCATGGCCAGAGGCAGCATGGATTCACAGCGGGAATGTCATATCAGACTAATCTAATAGATTTCTTTGACTGGGTGACCAAAGTAGTAGACCAGTAAGCAGAGGAGTGCACAGGGTCAGTGAACAAGGGAGGCCAGAATCCCCAAAAAGTTAGGGGGTATGGGAGCATATATAATTATATTATAATTTAGTTGAAGGATGATTTTTTAACAGGGGGGCCAGGGCTTGGGTAGCCCCCCCCCTTGCACGCCTATGCCAGGAAGGGGCTGTGGACATGGCCTACCTAGTCTTTAGAAAGGCATTTGACACAGTCCCACACAAAAGATTAATATACAAGTTAGCCAGCCTTGGAGTGGGTCCCAAGGTGGTAGCCTGGGTAAAAAAATTGTCTGGACAACAGGATACGGAAGGCAATAGTAAACAGAGTCCACTCTGAAGAAAGGGGGGTTACTAACAGGGTACCGCAGAGTTCAGTACTTGGAGGGGTCCTCTTTAATGTCTTTATAAGGGACATTGCAGAGAGACCAGAAGGAAAAGTATGTCTGTTTGCAGATGACACAAAGATCTGTAACAGGGTTGGTACACAAGGTGGGATGGAAAGGATGAGAAGGGGCTTTCAAGGTTGGAGGAATGGTCAAATGTGTGGTAGCTTAGATTCAATGCAAAGTACTGCAAAGTAATGCACCTGGGAAACACAAACCCAAGGGAAAGTACACAATGGAGGGTGAGATACTAACAACAAAAATGGAAAGCGACCTGGGGGTAGTCATATCAGATGACCTAAAGGTGGGCAAGCAATGTGAGAAGGCAGTAAGGAGGGCTGGGGGATACTGGGATGCATAGGGAGAGGCATCACTAGTAGAAAACAGGAAGTTGTTAACCCTCTGTACAGACAGTTGGTGAGACCCCATCTGGAGTACTGCATGCAGTTCTGGAGACCCCATCTATGCAAGGACATAGACATGATGGAGGCTATCCAGAGGTGGGCAACTAAAATGGTGCAGGGTCTGCACCAGAAGACATATGAAGAGAGACTAAAGAAGTTTATGTGTATACCCTTGAGGAAAGGAAGGAGGGAGGGAGGGACATGATAGAAACCTTCAAGTACCTCAAGAGAATCAACAAAGTCCAGGAGGGTAGCATCTTTCAGAAAAAGAGATGTGCAAGAACAAGTGGTCACAATTTGAAGATAGTGGAGTTGTGGCTCAGAGGTAATGTGAGGAAGTATTTTTTAATGGAGAAGGTTGTGGATGCATGGAACAGCCTTCCTGAGGAGGTCATGGAGTAAAAAACAGTGGGGGAATTCAAGAATGTATGGGATAGACATGAGGCAATTCTAGTGGGGGATAGGAGGAAGTAGGCTGTTGGTTAACTAGGATCTGCAGCTTATCCATTAGGTAGAGAAATTGGCAGACTCGATGGGCCAAGCGGTTATCATCTGCCATCAAATTCTATGTTTCTTTGTTTCTATTCATCATTAAATACAAATTTAGTCTTAAAAAGGGTTTAAAATACCTGAGTAAATTAAAAATGCACTGAGGACGAATCTAAGGATGTCAAAATATTATTTTTACTAAACAAATTATGTGATGAAAATGTTTGCCAGCTAACAAATACTGCTGCTTTAAAATCAATCCAAAAACTGAATCTTTTGAAACAAAATTGCTCACAAGAAGATCTGGAGGGCCTTGTGCAGCTAGATTAGTGTTGCTTGTTTATGGCTGTGCTGATTTAATTAGTTTAAAGTAGTGGTTTGGTTTTGTCTAGTGAAGCACTGCTGTGTGGGGGAGGGAAGGTGCTTCAGCTAGCAAGACAGCTCATAAAGATTAGGGGGCAGGATTTTTGATACATTGTACAGGACTTGCATCCAGCCCTGCACTATGACACCTTGCTTCTGGTGGTGCATGAAACCATTCCTCTGCAACTGTGCCCGATTTTATAATCTCGGGTGTAGTTGCAACAGTTTTCACTTATTACAAATGCTTGCACCAAATATTTGGTGCAAGCTCTGTAAAATGACCCCCAGGAGTGCCAAAAGGTAGATCAGAAAAAGTTGGTCTACCTTTTGCAATTGCCAAATGTGATAGAAAATCCCATTCAAGGCCGGCCCAGTGGCGCTGAGGGTTGAGGTACTGGACGCCACACCTCACTCCACGCTGGCAACCCAGGTTCGGGAATGGACTCAGGTCACCAGGGGTCGGCAGGGAAGGAGAGGGATTGAGTGTCCGTAGACTGCTCTCCTTCTCCTGGGGAGGGATGTTCCCAGTCGTCGGTGCTCCACTGACCTCTGGTGGAGACCGGAGGGCAGTTCTCTGGGACTGTAAGACAGGGGTGAGCTTTGGGCATGACGCCGGGAAGGAGCGCATGTGGCCACTTGCATGCCCCCTTCCATTGGCATCATTGCACGCCCCAGCCCACGTTGAGAAAAAGGGAAAGTGTGGTGCTCGGTCACGGTGGTTTGATGGCCATCTGAGGAGCTGGCCGGCCTTGGGGGCACCACCGCCCAGATACTGGATCCTGTGTTGGTGGGGAGTAAGGAGGGGCTCCCTGCCGCCCTGCCGCGGGGGTAGATGGTGGTGGGGACTTCAATGGGTCCAGACAGAGCCGGACGGCAGCCGGAGACAGGCGGATGCCGGGACGTGAAGAGGCAGACCGAGAGCCACAGGGTAAAAAGTCCTAACTAAAAAAAAAAAAAAAGAAAATCCCATTCAATTGCCGCAAGGCGCACACGCCATATCATCAGTACAGCAGAGCTTGCAGTGATCTAAGTGTTTTGAAAATCTTGCCCAGTGACTTTACCTGTTGTTGTTTTTTTTCACTGTGAACAATGGTCTGTGTGCAGCAGACAGCTCATATCTGCTGTCCAGTGTCTTTCTCATTATTTTTTTTTTTCTGTGGTCTGTGATTTCTCATTTGATTTCTGTAGTACAGCTTGGTTGAGTCAGTTTCTTTCTATATCAGTTGAAGTTATTTCATTTAGTTCTTAACGTAGCAGTGTGACTTACATTACCATATTAATTACCCCAGTCATTTGTGTCTTATTAATCACCATTACGTTAAAAAGATAAGTAAATAAATGAAAACACTTTTTTGATTGGCTTTACTGTAGCTATTTTCAACATAGTAAACAGTTCTGTTTAGAATCAGATCACACTTCTTATCCCTCCGAGGAGGCGTTGTTTGCTGGTGCTATTTTGTTTCAATGCAAGACTTCTCTAATTCTTTTCCTTCACAATATTGTAAATTGAAATATATAAAATTATTAGGAAGAGATGCATGATTAAAGGGAGAGGTGCCAGTGAGGATCAAAGAAGTGCATAAGTTCTGTGGGGCAAATGGGTGTTGCAGCTTAAAAAACATCATCTGCAGTAGCAGCACCACCGTCTGTGGGCTCCAGGGCTGGTAGTAGTAGTAGTTAAGATGTAGTTGGTGGCTGTGGTGGTGGCATTAGTGTGGCCAAATCTTTCTCTGTCACATCGGTGCTTCCATGTTGGTCAGGGGCAGGGAGATAAGGTGACAAGAGGAGAACTTGAACAAATAGAGCCACACCAAGGGGAACAGGGTTGCTCAGTGACAAAGTAATACAGCAAAAGGGAACTAATCATGGCACTCTCCCAAAGCACAATGTACAAATGGAGAATCCACACCAAGTCTCGACTTCAAGTATCCTTTTATTAAAAGCTGACAAACAATTACAAATGAACCTCCTGGGTCAGGGAGAAAGATGTAATGAGCTCTGGCGTTTCACCTTGTCAAAGGCTTTATCAAAGATACTTCCCTCCTGTGGATCAACCCTTTTTTAGTACCAAGTGTCACATGTTCCATAATTAAAGTACTAATGTTTAAAACACACCAAATTTTATAAGTTCCTTCCAGTTGTGTTAAATTCACATATAAAATAGGACAGGTGACTAATGTGTAACTTAAAGTATAAAAGGTACATTCAAACAAAATGTATTACACATAATCAACTTGAGGACATATTTAAGAGCTCCCAGGCCTGATTCCAAGACAGCTTATCCAGGCGTAACTGCATTACGCTAGTCCTGATGGTGCAAATCTCAAGTTCAGCCAGCAAGTTGTGACACATGCAATTCCAAAAGAAAACTTATGCCGCAAGCCACAACTGCTATGAAAAATGCAAGATACGACACAGTTATGCCAAAGAAAGCTTATGCCACTGCATAATGCGGCCTGTGACAGGTGTAACACACCAGCACCACAGACCTGCTATTCCAGAATAGATGACGTAAATAAATACACCAGAGAAAGGTAACATAAGTTAGAACAAGGAATTGCTGTCCTAAACAGTGCACAGGCCATAGAACCCCCCCCCAAGCCAGACTGCAGCATACCACACAACCAGTAGGCCCCGAATGTGGACCAAAGGGAAAACAGTGGAACACCCAAGGTATACATGCCCAGGACACCCAGGACACAGTGAAATAAGTAGCAGCATGGCCAGACAGGCCATTAGATGGTGAATAACATACGAGGTGCAACATGGACCCATGGACCACAGCAAGTAGCAACAATAGCCCAACACTGAATGTGGGACAAGGCATCACAAAGTGGAACAGAGAAGTGATGGGATGTACAATGAGGAACAATGCCAAGTAATGTGGGACAGTCGAGAGGCATGCACTGCAGACAGCCGTGTACTGGAACACACAGCACAGATGGCAAGAGGGGCAGAACAGAGAAGGCAGAGGCCTGTGAGCACAGGCACCACCACCACTCCCCCCAGCAGCATCATGGTGGCACCAGCAACACTACGGGGGACACACTGTTGCACAAAACAGCACCGACAATGGCATGGCATCCATGCCAAAGCCACTGTGCCACCAGGGGAGGTGAAACTGGCCACCAGGTGCAATGCAACATGAGTGGCTGCACTGGAGCAGAAACAGTGTCCATGCATGCTGTACAGCAGCCATAAGGCAGGACCGTGACCATGGGATGGCACTGCAGGTGCACACAGAGGACCACAGCATGCATGGGTATTGGGCATGGAGCCACAGGAGGTGAAGGACACACACATGCCACAGGAAGAACACCATGGTGATGGCACCACCAGGCACAATGCCCCGCCATGGCCACTGACACATTTAAACAGTGCAACCACAGCAGGGACAGCATCGGGTGGCACAGACCTGCAGATGTATGGCAGTGAGATGCAGCAATGGTGTGTGCCACAGGTGCCACGCTCAGGGACCACTGGTTCCTTGGGTGGAAGGGAGCCATACAGACCCAAGTCCGCCAGACAGCCAAGACATGTATGGTGTGGCAGCATGTAGCCTGAACCAGGCACGGTGCACTGCAGCACACAGGATGCCATGCAGACATGGCCACTAGTACACGCCCATGGCTGTGAACTGCACAGCCGGCACACAAATATCAAGTGCATGGTGGGGATGCACAGGGGATTGCGCAGGATGGCCACATGCGTGCCTCCATGTGCATGGTGACACACACAGACAGACACGCCCATGCATACCAGAGACAGACATGCAGAGCCACATGTGCAAACTCAACATTTAATGAATGGTAAACAACAATAAATACAACATGGTAAACAGTAACATGTACAACATCAGACAACACAACAGCAACATCAATGCCCAGAACACCCCCCCAAAACACCTGCCCTGAACAGCCCACCCACACCAGCCCAGGTTGCCATCCCCCAACATATATGTACATGACCCCCAATATGAGCAGCCCCCACCCAACTGTACAATGCCCACCCCAAAGAAAAACACACCCAGCCAAATGCCCCAACCCATATGGTCCCCACCCAGGCATGGCTCCCCACTTCCCATAAGATATGCTGGCCCCCAGACACCACACACAGCCCACAGTCCCCCAACCCATAAACCCATAACAGGCCAACCCCCCACAGGCCCACAAACAGTGTACTGGCCCACAGCAGTGGTCTACAGTCCCTTGAAGAGGTCCATTGTTCAGCACAAGCACCTCTGCAGCGCTAACAGGAGGGCACCCAGTTAGTCATGCAGGTGCGCCACAATGGCCATGATGGCCATTACCAGGACCACCAGCTGCTGGTCACCCTCTGGCAGCTGCCCTGGGAAAGCAACACCTGCACTGCAGGCTGACCCCCTAGTGACCCATCACCGTCCGCCGTGTGTCCCGGCTGTGGCTGGTCCATGCCACCATCAGTTGCTTGGTCCCTGACAATGTCCAAGGCTTGCATGGCCACATCTTCTACCCTCACTTCTGGCTGTGGTGCTGGTGGCTCCTGCACCTCCTCTGGCTGCTCCTCCTCCACAGGCACCACAGAGGCCACATCCACTGCCAATTTCCCCCTCTACTGGTCGGTCCATGGCCTCTGTCTCTTCAGGCAGCTCCACCAGCTCCTTCTGCCCACCGTCCATGGCATCAGGCAATTTCATTGCAGTCTCCACCTCCTCCACCTCCAATGATGATGAAGTCTGTGGGATGGGCCGGACCCGTCACAGCCAGCACTGGGTGTGGTGCCAGTGGGCCGGCATCCGCTGCCTTCACTGTGGCCATTGCCCAAAGCAGGTTCCTTTTTCATGGCATCAGTCTGCTACACACACCTGTAAGAAAGCAAAGGCTGATGTCAGTGCTGGCCCAGGACATGTGACACACACACACACATTCAACACACAGCTGCTGCCCCCACCCCCATGGGCCACTGCAACATGGTCACAAAACATAGCACACAGTGCATGCGCCTACCAGATGTCCAGCACCCCGGCCCCTGTGACAGGTCTGTACCGTGCTGCTGGTCACTGTCCCAGTGACCCTGTGGGCCCTGGTCACTGTGTACTGCACCTGTGGGGAAGGGGAACATAGATACACATGTGCACCAGTGCAGGCCACGGCCTGTGTGGCAGCGTAGCACCAATGTGCGGCTGGACATTGGCATAACTGCCTGAGCCTGCATCCTGGCCAATGTACTTCTCTGTGTCCCTACTGCAAGTCTACAAGCTGCTGCAGGAGCCCTGAGTCCTGCCATGCCAGGTCCTGCCAGCGGTGCTGCAGTTGATGGCTGGTGTGGGACACACCACTGCTGGCTCCCAGGTGTGCCCTATAGAACTCCATGCCCTGGAATGCCCCCCCCACGGTGTGCCTCCTGCACCCGGGTAGGAGGAGTGTCATCCCCTACTGCTGTACCATATTTACTATCATTGCCATTGTCACACCTGGACTGCTGGTTCTGATCCCTGTATAATATTTTTGTTGTAAATATAAGAAATTAATGTATGATGGACTGTGTCAGAGGGAGGTGCTGGCTGCTGAAGCTGACACTTCAACCCCCCAGGGATAAGTTCAAAGGACAGGACATTGTTAAACTGCAGATATCTGGGGTGCAATTATCTTGTCAAATTGCTTTGATCCCAGGAAATAAAATTAGCCATTCATGACGTCCTCAGGGAAATCCTTTGATCTGCACTAGATGTCCTGAGAAAAGGGACACTGGCCATGTTATGAATAACCTCCCAGAAAACCAGCTCATTTCATCAAAAAGACCTTTGATGTGTAGATGCCAAGGCCCAGATGGAATTAAGGAGTCAAATACACTTTTGCTTTGAATATAGTGACTTATATCAAAGAGACTTTTGGTGTGTGTGTGTTAAGCAAAGCACAGACTAGTTCTGACCAGTCAAACTTAAGAAGAGGAAATTCATTATGTCATCTCTTATATTTTTAAATACCTTAGTAGGCCATCTTGGTGTTACAAAATATAGATTTTGTTACACCAAGGCGGAGTTTGGTGACCTCAGAGAGAGGGCCGGCTCAGGACTGTTTTTAGCATACTGAGAAAACCTCAACAGACACACTTTCATATTCCTGACTGCGAGAATAGGAACATCAGAGCACTGAAGTAAGGACCTTAGACAAAGATTAGTCTGAATGTTATTATTTGTAGGAATCTGCACTTTTACCTGTTTGTTTTAAGGCTGTATGTGTTGGGATATTTCGTTCTGTAATATTTTCTGTTTTCCTATTTTAAAGTAAAGATATATATTTTAAAATGGAAACTGCCTGGAGTGCCTTGACATTTCTTTTTATTTAAGTGAAGCTTTTGAAGGTTATAGTTAACACTGTGTATGAACTTATTGTTACACCAAACTGGGAAATGGATAGAGTTCTCTAAGGTCTTGCATAGAGTTCTAAGGGTTCATTTTGTAGACCTGGTTAGTGCCCATAGGCAAAGATATCTGGCCCCCTGAAGACAGAATTATCTGAGCCTGATAATTGGGTACACCAACAAGAGGTTGTCAGTTTGAATCCCTCCAGAACTTGAGACTAAGGTGACTCAAACCCACAAAACAGACAAGAGGGTTACCTTGTACTGTTAAATGTCCACAAATCATACGCTCAGAGGTTGGCACTTTGGGAGTAGAGGGCTGACCAGTTGAGTGAATTTGTGACAGCCATCTCTGTCAAGATGACATTAGGTGCCCTCCCCACTGAGGCTGAGGTCTGTGCTCCATGCATGCTGTCTGCTGCATTGGACCTGGCATGGGGGTGACTGGCACGTGCAGTATAGATCTGCAAGGACACAAGGCAAAAGACATGTGTCAGTGCACAATATTGTGGTGTCTATACAGTCACCCTCCCCCACATGCTGCCCGGCATGTCCAGCTGTGGATGGCACTGCATACAGGGCTGGGGTACAGTGGCAATGGGTGCCACCCCGGGATGAGGTGCAGCAGTGCCATGCTGCACAGGCATGCTCCTGCATGCCACGACCCTACCGATGGTGTACATGCCACCACCACACACCACAGACAGCAAGATAGGGCTGTGTGGTGCCATGCACAAATGGTATGCAATGGGTGACCCCACGGCAGCTGTCCACTCCACACCACTCCACACCACCCCATATCGTCACCCCTCCACACCCAACCGTGTACTGCCTTGATGCCATTCCCATGCTCAGGTGTGCCTGGGCACATGGCCGTCCACCACATGACAGCGGCCTGCACTGTCTCTGTGTGCAGTGGCATATTCCTGGTGCACTATGCATGGCTGTCATGTGGTGGCACAGGGCATGGCACAAGTGGCACAACAGTCGTATAGCCCACCAGAGCACAGCTGTGTACATTGTAAATGGCTGGCAACACCCATACCCACCACCCTGCTGTTGGGATGTGCAGCCACATGTGCAGTGGTATATGGCTATGCGCCGCTACACCCATGCCCACGGTTGAATTCCCACTGCCCCCACATGCACACAGTGAGACAAACAGCAGGGCACCCATCTTTCCTGAGCTCCCGGCTTGCACCTGTGGGCAGGCCTGCAGCATAGCGTGCCCCTCCTGGAGAAACAATTGGCAACACGGCATTAACAACCTGTATATACATTGACTGTTGCATATGTGGTGGTATTGCAATGTACTACTACCTGCCAATGTTTAGGGTGTGAGTCTCCTGGATAAACAGATTGGACAACAACATCAGCAACTTTATGTCATACAGCAGGTGCATGTTTGCAGGTTGTGCACTGTTCCAGTACTCACCAACAATCAGGGTGTGACTGTCCTGGTTAAGCAGATAAAAATCCACATTAGCAGTTGTCTGTAGCACTGTCTGTAGCATAGGTGCAGGTTCTGTACTGTACCAGCACTCACCAGTGGTCAGGGTGTGTTCCACTTGGGCCTACTATGTGGCAGTGCCTTGTGTAGCTCCACTCTGGTGTTGGATGGCTGAAGCTCCTGCCAGATCCACCAGTCTCTCCAGCATGCTCAGTCTGCAGCCTAGCTTCTACCTACATGCCTCGCCTCACACATGTCACACGTACAGACTACATGTGCATTGCAGGATGGTACCACGCAACTGCATCGTGCACTTCCGCGTACCGCAGATACACAACCGCAGGATGCACTTGCGGCTTGTACACAAATGCTGCCTATGTGTAGGTCATGCATATAGTACATGTGATATGCCCTATCACAGCGGTAGTGCTGAGGGAGTCCACACGGATGTATAGTGCATAGTGATTCACTCAGTGCAGGTGACATAGGATGTGACACAGTGCAGTTTAACAATTCAGTAGTGACAATCCCTCACACGTACCCACACCCAGTGACAGTGCAATGCACACACACACACACACACACACACACACACACGTGCTTCACAACAGTGCCTCCCACAGTGCACCCATGCACACACATGAACATGCACATGCACACTCCTCATACACACCACACGTCAGGACCCCATGCCCTCCCGGACTGCCACACCACAAGCCACCCACCACCCACAGCAGTGGTGCATCAAGGTGGCACATCAGTCTGTTGCTTGCTGCTACCGCCAAGTCCTCTTTCACTTGGCTGCCCCAGTGGTAGCACTGAGCCCACCCTGCCCCTGGTGCATGTCCGCAGGGCCACCACTGTCCACCAGTTCCACAGGCACTGCCGTCCATGGCCTGGTGTTGCACCACCACCTGTGCTGCCTCACATCATCTGGCACTGGTTCTTCCCACTATGTCCAGCACTTTCCTCCCCACGGCCCTGGCAGCAGGTGTTGCTGCTGCCCTCTGCCCTGGTGCTCTGGCCACCGGTTGTGCCACCATTGCTTGTCTTGTGGGTGGTGATGGCTGCTGTTGCACTGGCACTGTGGGTGGTGACAGCACATGGGGCTGTGGTGCCTGTGGCACATGTGTTGCTGATAGTGTCAGCAGTGGTGGTGGTGGGGCCACCTGCACTGGTGCATGTGGTGATGTTGGTGGCGATAGTGGGTGCTGCTGCTCTAGGGGTGCCAGTGGTGGTGACAGTGGTGGGGAGGGGGCTGCTGCTGGGACCACCAACCCTGGTGGTGTCAGTGTTGTTGCCGCTGCTGTCTGGGGCACTTGTGGTGGTGCTAGTGGAAACTGCATCTCCTGTGGCAACTGTGTGGTGGCATCCCTTGCCACAGTGCCTTACAGGTGCAGGCCTGTGTGTGCAGCCTGTAGCGTGGCCAACAGTGCATCCACCTGCCTCATCTGCTGGGCCACCAACCCCTCCACAGCCATGGCCAGGTGGGTGATGGCTCTTATCTGTGCCTGCGCACAGGCTTTTGTGGCAGCCATGGTGTCCACCAACTGATGGATGGCTGCCTCCATGGTGTGTGTCCCTGTCTCGAGCACCCCATCAGGGTGCCTATCTGCTCCTCCAACACAGCGTGATGTGCATCCATGCTGAGCCTGATGCAGCAAAGCATCTCCCCTTGCTCTATGTGTGCGGTTACTAGAGTTCGGCAGAACCCTGCATAGTCGGTTGGGGTCTGCAGACGGTCCTCCTCCAGGGATGGTGTGGTCCCATCCAGGGCCTCCTCCAGCCTGCGGTATGATGTGGGGCTCATGTCTGGGGCAATTTCATCCCCCAGGCTTCCACAGCTGAGGAAGTCACTGAGGTCAAGACCCTCCTTCTCCTGCTGTTCCTCCTCCACCGCCTCGCACCCCCCCACCACTGGTGTCCTGGCTGTGTCCTGCTGTGCCACATCTGCACCACTGTCCACTGGCCCTGTGTCCACTGCTGCTGCACCTGTGGGGAGACATAATTTCATCAGTGCTAAATCTCATGTCATGCCTACCATGTCTACCTCCATCCCAACCCCTGCATCATTGTCCCACGCACTGGGGGCAGTGCTGGCAATCGGCTTATTTGCCCCTGTGTCCGCTGGTGCTGCACCTGTGGGGGAACAACAGTGCATCAGTGTTACAACACCATATCATGCCCATGCTCACTTCCATACCCCCCCTGCATCGCTGTCCCATGCACTGTGGGCAGTGCTGGACATCAGCTTACCTACCCCTTGTATCAGTGCTGCCTCCCCATTGCTTGCCTACACTGCATGCATGCCTCTCAGCTGTCTCACATTATGGGGTCCAGTCCCTCATATTACCTCCCATCTGGTCTCTGTGCCACACTGCGTGGCCGTGCCCCACCTTCACAGTTCTGACAATACAGTAACACTCTATGGTACATGATGCATATTTTATATTATTCATTATACAATGGCATGCACAACTCCTGGTTTCTGATTGGTCAGTTGCCATCACAACAGGGAAGTTATCCTGCTGTTCACCTTGCCGTTTCTTGACACATTGGCTGTTGCCACATGTTAATTGTTTGCATTGTCACTTTCGACTTGTTGCTGTTGCTACACACAACCTAACACATTCTTGGACAGTATTGTTGTCTGTATACTATACCGTGCCATTTTATGATAGGCATATTGCCTCCAGGGTGGGTGTTCTGCTGGGATTACGTCCCTTCAAGGGTGTTGCTTGCCCTCAGCCAATGGCCTCGGGCCACATGGCCCGAGGCGGGCTGTTAACCCAGCATGTCACCCTCCCTGTTGGGCATTGTTCCCTTCCTTCATACTACACATTCTGACCATACAGCACACATTTACACAGTGCCCGGGGCTTCTTAGGGATCATTTGTTTTGGTGTTCCACATATTGCCAAATTGTTCCACATTGTGTGTGGCATTGTTCCACATTAGGGGGAATGCTGGTTTGGTGTTATGCATGCATGCCACCATTCACACCACTGCAGTGCTGCCCTACCTGCTGCGGGCACTGCTGGCCATCCACTTACCCATCCCTGCATCCATCCACGACGTGTTGAGGTCCATGTCCCCATGGACACTGTGCTGACTCATGAATGCCAGCACCTTCTCTTCATGGCTACTGAGGGGTCTCACCTCCTGTGGCCACTGCCTTCAGCCTGTTTTGGGCCTCCTTGGCATGGCACTTCAGGTTGCTTAGGTGCTTATGCAATTCATGCATGGTGTACCTCATATTTGCAACAGCATTGACCTTCTTAGCCACCTCCTTTCATGCCTCCTTCCATTTGTCGTGCTGCTCCCGTTACCCTCCCTTGCCCATGAGCAGGTCTGGTTAGGCCTCCAGTTCATCCAGGAGAACATCACTCTCCTCGTGTGTGAAGTTTCTCTTTCTTTTTTTTTCCACAGCTTGCCTCCTCTTCACCACTACCCGACATCTTTACCATAGATCCTACGCCATGTCTGCATCTTGCACACATTTATATGGTCGTAGGGTTGCGACATGCATAATGCTATGCTGCTATTGCAGGTTACGACACAGTTTGCGGGCATAACTTGTGACATGTGTAATTCAGCATTTTCCATTGTATCTGGCAATTCTGTTGGAATATGGTGCAGCTCACATGTTGCAGGGGTTTTAGCATAACTTTACACAATGGCGTACTTTGCACCATGCTCTACCTGCTGTCTTGGAATCGGGCCCTATAATATCCCAATGTTTCAAAAAACCTTTCCAAAGAATTAACTAGAACCAAAGTTCCTTACTTTCTACATTTCAAAAGTTATCACAAAGGGTAGAAGAAAGGAGTAGTAGAAAGTCTAAGAGAGAAAAAAAGGGCAGATAATTTACCAAAGGGAGAGAATACCTTTAAGATTACTTACAAATGGCGTCCTTTAATTGGACAACTCTCATTATCATGAAATGTATGTATGCCATTATTTTAAATGTTGTCTTAACCTCAGAAAAATCAGGCCAGGAGGCCGATTCCAGGATAGCTGGCATGACTTGAACACAGTTGTGAGTTATGCCAATCACCACAATGCCAGGGACCCTACGCCACATTCCAGAAGCAGCAGGGTCCTGGCACTTGTGACATGCATGATATGCCATGTGTGCATCAGTAGCACAAGCATGGCATATCGCAGCTCTATGTTGCAACCTACGGCGAGTGACAGGCACCCACCCGGAGCCCCTCCCGCCCTGGACCACCGCAGGACACATCAGGGGGCAAGAGGGGCCAGGACAGATGGCACAAGCATCCGGTGGGGCACTTCTGAAATGGACCCCTGGGGGTTCCTCATGATCGGGGTTTGGGGGCAGAGGGTGTGCATGTGGGGGCCAGGGGGACAGCATAGCACCATTGCCGTGGCACTGAGTGGCTGCATCTGATGGTGCTAGCTGTTGAATGCCACTTAAGACAGCTCTGAGCTCTCAGCAGATACCTATGCTAATGAGTGTCCTGGAATAGCTACTGCGGGTTGTGACAGTGGCCCTCCTTGAATTGGGCTAAGTTGCTGTTGCAACCCGAAGTTGCACCAGGCGTTGCAGGCTGCAGTGTAACTGTGGTCGTATCTTGTGATTGTCTCAGCCCGCAGTGTAGGTGGCCTCCTGAAATTGCACTGGGTGTAACGCATGGTGTAAGTCATGGGATACACCATGGGGATTTGCGTATCCCACCTTACGCCAGCGTAGCCCATCTTGGGATCGGGCCCCAAGATCCACAAGGATATCCTGGGGGATAGAGACATAGGTCCAGGTAATGGGGGGAGAAAGGAAAAGAGGGGTAGCTTGTCCAAAGAGTATGTCTAAAATGACCATTTATAAAAAGTCAAAGACAGGTGTACTTACATGAAATCAGGGCTTTGTGTGAGTGCCATGACTAGTTCTCTTCTGCTGACAAGAAGAGCATTCCAAAAGGATGCAAAATGTCTGTCTTAGGCACAGAGGTTGAGGAGGAGGTTGTTGGTGTCTCTTTAACTCCTGGTGGAGGTGGCACTGAGCCTTATCTTGATGATAGTTTCCCATTCCCAAATGAAAGTGTGGAGCTTGACCATAAGTCAGAGCTTGAGGATGGAGATCAGAATGATGTGCAGTCACAAAATACTAAATTGAAAAATATTTCTCCATCTGAAGATGATGAGAGGGAGAGAGAGCCTGGAGAAAGGGAAGATGAGTAGTACCAGTCTCAGGAGGAGGAAGATATCAGCAGTGGTGAGGATGTTGATTTGGATCCCATATGCAAAATGGAAAAGAAAAAGAGGAATTATGTCATAGAACTTTCAAAGTCCTCCTAATAGTAACAGTCGATCTTCTTACCAGTGTTGAGCTCATTGTACCACATGAGGTACCCAGTGACAAAGTGCATGTATCATCCCAAAAACCATCCATTTCCACCCCTTCCCTGTTCCTCTCCCACCACAATGTCAAATCAAGGGGTACAAAATCCTTAGCTTGTGATTTTTATATACTGGACCCAGATGATAAAACAGTTTCTGTCTGTCAACTGTGTAAATCATGAGTTAGTTGAGTTGGGGGAAAAAGGACAGCCATCTGGGCACTAGTGGTCAGCACACACACACATACACACACACACACACACACACACTTAAATTCCAGGCACCTGGTAAACTGGACTCAGCACCAAAAGGAAGCCAGAGCAGGGTGTTCCCCTCTCTTATCATTTCCATTTGCCAAGGCATCCAGAAGTGGCAGGGAAATAGTCCTGGTGTAGGGAGGGCTGAATGAAGAGAACTACTTCAGAGAGTCTGTGTGACTTCCTAGTAGTGATCATAACAGCAGTAGAGGTTGGCGTACAATCACCCAGAGGAACAGAAACCCCTGGACAGAAAACACCCCAAATCACTTATTTTATTCAAGCAACGCCAATACATTCCAGAAGTCAAATACTTCCCCACCAGCCATACCACCATGAGAAGACCAGCTGTTTGGAAGCCCAACACCCACAGAGGTCTAATATACCATAGTAATGTGTCAGCAGAAAAGAACCATCCTGGCCCATCCAGTCTGCCCATCTCCCCCCTCCCTTACTCATCATCAGTGCACAAGGAGCCTATCCTCTGTTCTCTAACCAACCCCATATGTCTATCACATGTTCTGTTGAATCCCTCCACCATTTTGACACCTACCACTGCCTCAGGTAATCTGTTCCAGGGTTCAACCAGCCTCTCAGTGAAATAACACCACTTTACATTACCTTTAAAACTTCCTCCTTCCAATCTTAAAGTATGACCTCTTGTTTTGACTCTGTCTTTCCTTTTAAATATACTTCATTCCCTCACTTTATTTATCCTTTTCATGTACTTGAATTTCTCTATAATGTCTCCTCTCTCTCTTCTAAACTCCAGCAGATACATATTTAAGTCTCTCAGTCTTGTCTCATATGGTTTCCCTTGCATACTCTGAACCATCTTTGTTGCCCTTCTCTGTCCCTTTTCTATTACATCTATGTATAGTATGTTTCAGTGTCATGCCAAATACCAACCACATGATGCTATTGCGCATGCACTGAGTGTAGCAACAGCAGAAATGTTGGTAATTAGTCTATTTATAGTCTATTTTGTGAATCACTTTGGATACAGAAGGATACTGGCATGAACAACTCCCAAATGGCAGATTCCCTGAAGAACTTATTTGTTCACATGTGCCATTTCCTTATGATATAGTGTCTCACATGGCAGTCCATGCTGTGGTGAATTCAGCACCATAAAAACAGAAATGCTGCTGTAAAAATACAATGGGGGTGCCTCACAGCAATTCAACAGTCAAATGAAAGCAAAATGAGCACAAGACGCTCACCTTCCACAGCTGTCTGACTATGACTGACTCACAGACCAGCTTATATCCATATCCAGATAAAATATTATTGCAAAAGAATTGACAGTTCCATCTGTGCTAAAAGGAGACAAGGTGCAAGTAGTGTGAGTGGTGCATCCCCAACATTTTGTGCCTGTGCTTGGCACTTTTTTAATGGATATGCCCCCAGTACTCTAGTACTCCCTTATATACCCTGAGGGGATATCAGGTGAGCTATGATTGGTCTACAGGTATCTAGGTGTGATGGCATTTTAATGCGGCAAGCGTGATAATTAGTGCAATTAAAACCAACTTTTAAAATGTTCAGCTAACAACAATATATGTTATAACTTAATTATGCTAATCTATATCTATCAAATACTTACAGTACTTATCCTCACTAGAAATTATTGTATGCCACAGTTCTCCATTATACATGACAACAATTTTGCAACTCATACAACAATCTATTAAGAGGATTTCAAATGCATATAAGAACATAAGAAGATTACAGGCAAAAGAAGCTTATAAAAGCTATGTGAATTGTCTATTAGTTCTCATTGTATGTTACCTAGAGTACTTCTCATTCCAATGTGGGCGTCTAGTCTCCTTCTAAAGATATTTAAATCTTTTACTGTAGACTACTGATTCAGTGACACTATTCTATTAAGTTACCACCCTCTGCATGAAACACCCTTTCATTTGACTTGTTTTATAGTGATGTCCAGTTAACTTCTGCATATACCCTTGTAAGTTATTGTTTGAAAGATTTTCCTATAATTAAGTAGCTCCAATAATTTAGTGTCCCAAGCTGCCCTGTATGTCAAAATCATATCCTCTTTTTGTCTCCTTCCTTCAAAAGATAACAGTTCCAGATTTTGTTTTGATTTGCTTTATACATTTCTTTTGAACACCCTCCAACCTATCACAGTTTTTCCTGGTATATGGATATCAAAACTGTCCTGCATATTCAATGCAAGACCTCACCAATGATCAATACGGGGCAACAAGACGCTGGATGCCATACCTCGCGCCACACTGGCGACCAGTGTTTGGCAATGAGCACGGCCCACCTGGGGTCAGCAGGGGAGGAGAAGGATTGAGCATCCCAAGGACTGCTCTCCTTCTCTGGGGAGGGGGTTTCCAGTAGTCAGTGACTGCCTGACCCCTAGCGGAGGCTAGGGGGCAGGACACCAGTGATGATGATGATGATGATGATGATGAGGGCAAGGATGGGGCAGATGCCTGGAGGAGTGCACAGGGAGCATATGCGTTGCTTCCACCAGTGACATTGCACACCCCACCTCTGAACAATCAACAAGGAAAAACACTCAGTTATGAGGCTTGATGGCCATCCCGGGAAGCACCCACTAGCTTCGAGGGTGTTGCCCCAGAACACTGGATCCATCTGGGCAGTGAGTAAGGCGGAGCTTGCTGCCTCCCCTCTATGGGGGGCAAGCCATGGGGGTACCGCTGGGGTGAGGGCCTTGATTGGAGCAGGAGGTGCACCAGGATGGCGGCCAGATGTGAACAGACAGGGGAGGAAGAAAAAGACTAAAAAACCAAAACAAGACCTCCCTATTCTGGCTAGAAATATTCCTTTTTATGCAACCAGTGATTTGGCTGCATTTTCTAACCACAACATCACAATGCCTGTCCCATGTGGACAACTCAGTCACCAAAATGCAAAGATCTTTTTCCTCATTGGAGGTTCGAACTGAGGTATTATCAATAGTATGTCACTCCAGGATTGTTTCACACAAAATATATCACTACACATTTGCTAATGTTAAAGTACACTTTGGAATTCCTTGCCCAATTTGCCAGCTTATGTATATCACTCTGTGATTTCCCTATGCTATCCTCAGAACTGATAATGTGTCTCAATTTTGCTTCATCCACAAACTTAGATGACCATCTCTCTAAATCTATGCAAGAATACCACACATAGAAGTTAAACAACAGAAAGCCCAGCACTGATCACTGTGGGACTCCATTAGTCACATCAGTCCATTATGATGTTTTTCTATTAACTCTGTTATTCACCTGTTTAAATCACTTGGGATACCACTGTTCTGCAATTTATTTAATAAGTCCATGTGGGGTGCAGTGTATCAATTATTCTAGCTGGAGTAGGGAGGTCTTGTTGTCTTTAAGTAATCAAAGAAGAAGAAGATGTCCACTGATCTTCATCAAGAGATTTGCTGACAAGTTCATAAAAATGTATTAAGTATGTCAAGCATTATCTAATGTATTTGAATCCAGGCTGGGCTTCATCTGTTATGTTGTTTTCAGTTAGCCACTTTTCCAGTTTGACTTTGATCATTTTTGCCATCAAAATACACAATACAGCTGTTAGACTGACAGGCCTCTCATTGCCCGCATTCATTTTTCACCCCTTTTTATGAATGGGCACTTCTGTTACATCCCTCTAGTCATTAATACCCACCCCTTCTTTTAATGAATTATTGAACAAAACTGTTATTGGCCTACAAAATTCAACAGCAAGCATTTTTTGTATCCTTGGATGAATATCATAAGGTCCAGGGGACGTGTTCTGGTCTAGTCTTTTAACATATCTAATACTGCTTTTGTGTCTATGCACTCATTTAATGGTACATTACTAGAAGGAACTATTGTTCCTAGTGGTTTATTGAAGAACAAACTGAAATAATGATTTACTCATTCTGTCATTTTTATATTTTTGGTTATATTAGTGTCCGCTTATTTTTATGGGCCCACTGACCTGACGGGTTGTTTTAGCCTAAGTATATATCTGTAAAAGGCTTTATAGTTATTTACTGCATGACTAGCTATTTCTAGCTCTGTCCTAGTCTAGCCTTACTTATTCTGATCTCTGTCTTACATTTTGCTTGGTATTCCTCAAAAGCCCTTTTATGTTCCTCATTGTCATTAGTGTTCATTATCTTATATTGTTTCCTTTTATTTATTTTTTTCATTTTTTTTTGTTTAGTTGTTTAACCAGGAGTAGCACACTAAGCTGAAAGCTTTTTACAGGTGTGACCTGGGAGCACAAGGAAGTTAAGTGACTTGCTCAGGGTCACACAGTATGCAAGTGGAAGCTGTGGGATTCAAACCCAGGTCTGGTCTGCTGGATGTCACCATTTATTAGTATTTAGATATTCCTGTTACACCACTTGGGTAGGTTGCCATAGTAGCTAGTCAGTACTGCTAAGGAAAAATAGTGCACTAATTACTGTGTATCAAAATGATCATGAGTATTTACAGCTACTGGGGAATAACAGCATGGTACATTAGGGTGCTGCACCTGTAGATGTGTTTACTCTCACTAACCTCACTTAGTCTGTGGCTGTCAGGTATTGAGCCGCACTGCCCTCGTGGCTCAGAGGTTACAGCCACAGATCCTGACAGGCAGTGCATGTTGAGGTGAAAGGGGTTTGAGTCTGAGCACTGTGTGTGTATGTTTTTACATTGTTTCTTGTATTACATTTTAAAAAACTCATGTTTTAGATATTATGAAAGCAGTGTATTTTGTACTGTTGCCGGTGTATGGTGCTGCTGATCAGACCGCACTCCATAAAATTCGCACTACTCTGAATAAGGCCTGCAGGTTAATTACTGGAGCACCTAGGCTGACGCACACCTGTCTACTGTACGCTAAAGCACTGGTACTTGATCTTGACGAGCGCCTCAAATATCTGACCTGTACCCTTACAAAAAGACCCTCTGGGCTATCCCCACCAGGATTGACCACCACCATCGCCCGCTCTGTCCCACTAGTTCATACTGGGACCTCTGGGAAAACCTCTATTGTTATCCCTAGAGCTAGGACCTCTCACGGACCAAGAGTCTTCAGCTTTAGGGCCCCCTCCTGGTTCAACACACTGCCCCCTCCATCTCCGAGCTCCAACTGTATCGTGCTTCAAAACTTCCTTTACGAATCTCAATTTATTAACACCGATGCTGTAATTGCCACTAGTCAAAGCCGTACTCAGTACTTATGACAAAGCTTATTACTAAGCTGCTAAGGACAACTATAACTCTGGTATTGTTTGCATCTATCCTACCTGTACCAGCTTGTTTGTATCTATGTCTTAATTTACTGTTATACTTATGTGTTGTACTGTTATACTGTGTATTTTCGTTTGTCTTACTGTGACAAGGTACCTTTGTAAATGAGCCTGTGGCTCAAAAGTTTTCCAAACTGCTGTTTAAATAAAATAAAATAAATAAAATAAATACTGGGGGACTTCAGAAGAGTAGAAATAATTTTACTAGTTGTGCATGAGTGCTTACTGATATCCCAAATAGGGTTGGAGCTCTGTAAGTTGGAGCTGATCGAATTGTATTCAGTAATTGTAGGAGTACACACAGATAGAGGGTGTTGTGACCTTGAGAAGAACTTCCAGGGCACTATTTAGATAAATACTTGCCCCTCAGTGAACGGATTGAGCATGAGCAAGGTGAGCACGTGTTATGCATCTGCTGGGGACTACGGGGACATGAGCCAGGAAATCAACAACATTGCACAAGCAATATAGGGCAGCAGGATTGAATGAGTCTGACTGACAAACAAATCTGTGAAACAAACCATCAGAGGTAAATATTGTAAAATCATCACAAATACCAGTAAAGTCACTGAACCAAATGAACATTTGTTATATATATTTAAACGTGCCACATGTGGTATGTACGCTTCTGAAGAGTTAGGTGCAAAAGTAGTGGACTCTAAATGTATAAAATACAAGGAAATTGAACAATTAAAATCAGAGTTGGTAGCACTAAAAGCATTAATGGCTGGTAAAGAAAAGCCAAACAAAGCAAAAATGTATAAAAGAAAGAATGACACAGATGAGCTAGGCAAAGAAATGACACACACTAGCAATGAATCCAATGAAAGAGAGTAGACACTGATTACAAATAGGAAAGCAAAGAAACATACAAGCGCATTGGTAAACACTCAAATAGAGACCACAGACAGATTTACTATCCTAGAAACGATCCAAAATGAGAGCGCATCTGAGGAGAATGACACAGAAAATGATATAAGTATGGAAAACAATAACAAAGCAACTATCCAAGAACTAGTAATAGGAGACTCCATGTTAAGGGGCTGTGACACAATCATTTGCTATAACAAAATGAACAAGGAGGTCAACCGTCTCCCAGGGGCAAGAACCAAAGATATACTGTAAAGAGAACTCTTGGAAAACTATTAAATAATGGGATAAAATATGAAACAGCAGTGATCTATACATGGGTAAACGACTTAGGCAAAGAACACAAAAAATACATTACTGATGAAGTACTAGAAGTAAGGAGCTTAATGAAACTTACTGGAGCTACTCCCTTTGTATAAATGTCACCCAGAAAAAAACTGCACCACTGAAAGAATTAATGCCAGGACACAATACAAATGTAGACAGGCAAGTAAAATGTCCCTTAACACATGGAAACATTTTTATGGAAAAGCTCAGTTACTTGCAAAAGATGGGTTATACCTCAATAAAGCAGGTAGAAATATTTTATGTAGAGCATTGGTAGGAGAACTACATAATAAGACAATTACAAGCACTTTAAACTGAATGGCGGGGGCCTACAATGTATCATGATCTAAATATTCTACTAATAAATGCAAGCAAAGCAAATCTTGATTTACATAGTGCCTTTCTAAAACCAAGGCACTTTACAGGTAAAATGCAATAAAACATATAAATAATAATTAGTATACAGATGTGTAAATTAATTAAAATTGTCTGAGAAGGCCGTATTAAATAAATATGTCTTAAAATCCGATTTAAACCTCTTGGCAGTTAGGCATTCTCTCAGCCAATGAGGTAGAGAATTCCACAGGGTAAGGGCCACAAAAGAAAAAGCTGGAGCAACAGATGTCTTTAAGCATACCCTGGGTATCTCTAGCAATCCCTCATCAGTGGTTCGGAGAGGGCGAAGGGGGCAATAGGCAGTCAACAGATCTTGCAGGTAGCTGGGTCCCTGTTCATGTAGGGCTTTAAAGGTCAGTAAACTGCTCTTAAAGGTGATCTGCCACTGTACAGGTAGCCAGTGCAGCCTGCACAGCACAGGTATAATATGGCTGGTTCTAGATGTTCCCATCAGTAGCCTGGCCGCCGCATTCTGCACTAGCTGCAAGCAGCAGATATCAACCCCAGGAAGCCCTAGTTAGAGGGCATTGCAGTAGACAAGGCCAGTGGTGAGGAAAGCATAGACTAGTGTTGGTAGGTCATCCGGAGGAACCAAGTGTTTCACACAGATGATATTTCCCAGATGGTAAAAGAAGGATTTGACAACTGCCAACACCTGAGATTTCAAGGTCAGGCTGTGATCAAAAATAACACCCAAGTTATGCACCTGGTCTGAGGTAGTGAGCTGGATGCCATCAAGCCATAAGGCCGACACCTGCCCAGCCCCCAGACTCTCCTTCGGATGACCCGAGTCCACAATCAACACTTTGGTCTTGTCCAGATTCAGTCTCAGCCAGCTGGTGCTCATCCAGTCCTTTATCTTGGTGAGACAATTGGTAAACACAGAGACTGCATTCCCCTGTCTGGGTAGAAAGGACAGATACGGTTGAGTATCATCTGCATAGCAGTGAAAACTCAAACCGTATCGCTTAATAATATCTCCTAATGGCAGCATATGCACTGTAAACAACATGTAACCCCCGATACGGGGAGCCTAAATGGAAAAAAGGATGAGCTGCAGTATCTTTTACAGACTGAAGAGATTCAAATATGTGAAGTGACAGAGACTTGGTGGGGTACAAGATAGCTGGAGTATTGAGGGCTGGAGTATTGATATACCAGGATATAAAGCATATTGTACAAATAGACAACATCGATGTGGTGGTGAAGTGGTGCTGTATGTTACAGATAAATTAGAATTTAATGAGGTCAGGAATGAAAACCCTGACTAAGATGTATTAAGATACAGTAGAACAGATCTGGGTAACTATCTATACAAAAAACAGCAAGAAACTACTTGTGAGTGTAGGATACAGAGCACCAGATTTAACTGCAGAAGAAAATTGTGCCTTTGTGGAAAAACTTGAAAATATTGAACCAGGTACAAGCACATTAATAATGGGTGACCTGAATCTACCTGAGATAAACTGGGAACAGAATTCAGCTACCACCCATAGTGGGAAATGGTAGAATTTGCTACAACAAACAACATGCAGCAACTAGTTAGAGAACCTACAAGGGGTCCAAATATATTAGATATAGTGCTGAGTAACATTGACACTGGTATTGTGGAATGTAAAGTAAGAGAACAACTATGCACAAGCGACCACAATATGGTCCAACTAAAAATTCAGACAAATTGGGAACTAATTTAAAGAGCAGACACTTGAAGGAAAAGGGCAGATATTTTTTTTTGTAGACTCTGTTTCTGCTGGACCCTGAGAAACTCTCTCCAGTGACCTCTTCTGCCCAGGCTTTACCTCCCTGACTGAAGCTTACTTACTTCAGGCTGATCCAGCCCAGAGATTCCCCCGGCATTGAGCCCCCGAGGTGGGACCGCTTTATGCGCTGGTGCTCTATCTATAATCTAATGCTCCAGGCTGGAGTCGGGGAGGTACCCTGTAGAGCAAGCCCAACAGTGGGAGTGTGGACGGGACAGGAGGTGCCTTCACCTATCTCTGAGCCAGGGGATTTATCTTTAAGTTGCTCCCTAGCAGCATGGACTGCGTGATGCTCAAAGCAGGGATCCAGAAGCATTGCGCCCTCTCCTACACACACCAGTCGCAAGTAGTAATTCTGGTCTCCACCGAGGGTCTTTACTGCACTGGGGAACCCCTGAATCCCTCCCAGTGAGAAGAGAACAGTCCATCGGTTGCTTGGTCCCCTCCCTCCCCTGCTGACCCCCAGCGCCCGAGCTGGTTCCCAAACTCAGATCGCTGGTATGGCGTGAGGTATGGCATCCACCGCCTCAACCCTCAGCACCACCGGGCTGGCTGAAAATGGCAGATAATAATTGAAAAATTAGACTCATGTGCCATTAAGCATATTCTTGTCAAAAATAAGTACAATAAAAAAGGAAAAATAGCCATATGGTCTAATGCTAAAATACAAAAATGAATCAACCGAAGGAGGAAAGCCTACTAGAGATGCAAGAAAAATACATCCCCAAGGAAGAAAGGGGAATTCATAATTAAATGTAAAACATGCAAGACAGCCATTAGGAAGGCAAAATGTGATTATGAATTTAAGTTGGCTACTACTGCACTTCTAAAAATAACAAAAAAGCTTTTTTGATGTATATCAACAGTAGAAGAAAAGGAAACACTGTAACATAGTCCTTAGTAGTAGAAAGTCTACTAATAAAAGGGGAGGAAGAAAAGGCAACAATTTTCAATAATCACTTCACAAGCATTTATAACACAGGGAGTGAATTTACATCTGACAACAGGGAGAGACCGTCAGAGACACTGCCTAACAATACATACATTATTACCGAGAAGGAAGTGACTATACGATTAAACAAACTTGATGTACACAAGTCACCTGGTCCAGACAATCTGCACCCTGCCCTCTTAAAAAATCTATCTAATATCTTGGCTGGACCACTAACCAACATTATAAATTGCTCACTAGCAGAGGCTACAGCCATAAAAGCATGGAAGGAGGCCACGGTAACACCGATACACAAAAAAGATCCAACAAGTGATTGTAAAAACTTCTGGCCTTTTAGTTTAACACCTACTAACAGTAAAATAATTAAGGGCATAATAAAAGATCTGATACGTGAACACATATCAAGAGTGAGTAGAAATGATATTAGTCAACATGGATTTCAAAGTGACTGATCATGTCAGACCAACTTACAGCACTTTATTAATCCAGCAAGTTCCACCTTGGACATGAGATTACTGGTTGATGTACTTTACGTAGACATAGACTTTTTGAAGGCTTTTGATACTCTGCCACATAGAGGACTGATAGAAAGGTTAACAGAAATAGGGCTAGACAAAAACATTGTAAAGTGGGTTAAATCCTGGTTGGAAGAAAGAAAACAGAGAGTATGCCTTAGAGGCCATTACTCACCCTGGACAATTGTCACAAGTGGAGTCCCACAAGGATCAGTCCTGGGCCCAATTCTGCTTACTATATACATAATATCCTTGCAAACATTGTCTCATTGCTGGATAGCTAAATTTGCAGATGATGTCAAAATAGGTTGCATTGTGAACGACAAACAAGCTATAGTCAAATTTCAGTCAGAAATAAACCAAGTGGGTGAATGGGTGACCAAAACCAACTGACTCTCAGTCTAGAAAAGTGCAAGATTATGCAAATGGGCAGCAATAATTCTAAGGCCACATACTATCTTTATGGGAAAAATATTCCAGAGTCAGACTTAGAAAGAGACCTGGGTGTGTTGGTATCTAACAGTTTATCATTCAGTGAATAATATATGGCAGCAGTTGGTAATGCCAATAAAATGCTGGGATGTGTTCAGGCAAATATCAAAAGTAGGGACAAGAGTGTTATGTTGCCATTGTACACAAGTCTTGTTCAACCACACTTGGAGTATTGTGTCTGGTTATGGGCGCTGTACAAGGTCAGAGACACAAGATTAATTGAAGGAGTACAGAGAAGGGCAACAAAAAAAATCACCCATTTAAGAGATGTTCCATACAGTGACAGATTGAGATATCTTGGGTTGTACAGTATGGAATACCAGTGATATAGATTAGATACGTGCTTGACATGTAAGGCACATAAAAGCAAAGACCTAGGTGAAACCATTGACCTTGTTAAAAACATAGAAAGAGGCAGCAGACTTCACCAATACAAACTACGAGGGGAACAATACAGAACTAATTTAAGAAGGCATTGGTTCAGCCAAAGAGTAGTCACTGCATAGAACATGTTTCCAAGTAGTGTAATGTCTAACTCTATATTTGACAGCTTTAACACATCAGTGGATGAATATATGGGGAACAAATGATATGCCTGTACAGGGTAATAAAAATTGGTCAAGTGCAAATGGGCGAAGGCTTCCGACTCGTACAGTTCTGAGATTCTGTGATTCGTAATGGAACTCACCATTTTCTGTGACGCACATTTGTTTAAACAAGTTATATCCTTTTATGTCTTTGTTACATAGATCACTATCTGACCACCATGTCTCAGTTATACCTAACACAAGTTAATTACAAACTCCAGATAGTCTATTTTATTTTATAGACTTTTTTAACAAATCTGAATCTGTATTGATGCCATTGTACTGATCTTACTGTATATAAGGCCGGCCTTGACTATTGCTCACAGTTCTGGAGTCCTTGCTTAGCTAAGGACAAAGAACTTTTAGAAATAAAACAGTGCTGACATATACTGTAAAGTTAATCCCAAGAATTAAATGTAAACCTTACAAGGACAGACTTGCTGAACTGGATTTATGGTGCCTAGGTTTTAGAAGACTAAGAGGGGACTTGCTGTGTCTACATACAATATTAGGGGGTGTCAACTTAATGATTGAAGTGGGGCTAAATTATAAGGAATGTCAACATAACTTGAGAAGCCATAATAGACAATTTATGGATTGTATTCCAATGATCAACCTAAGGATGTATGTTTTTTTTGCTAGATAAGTTAGACTCTGGAACCAACCAGCAGTGGATATTGCACATGAACAGAATTTTTTGAGCTTCAAACATAGGCTGGACAGATTTTTACACAACTGTGACTCCAGTAGTTATATCCACTGAGAAGCGGGGACAGTTAGCATGGGCATGTGCCTTTTAGTGTCCTAAATCCACAGTATAAACTTCAGTACAAACTTCTCAGGCCCAATTCTCAAAGCTTCCAGTACAGCACAAGGGGTATGCACCACAATAAATGTCACAAAGTGACCCTTGTGCCAAACAATGCACAGAGAGCATTTCTCAATGGCAGCCTGCATCAACTGCAGACTGCCTGCCCCAAATGAGACTTGCGCTACCTGTGCAGCACAAAATGGGCTGTGACATGGCACTAGGGGGAATGAGACAGATGCAAGCTTCCACATCCCCGAAAGTGGGATTCTCAAAGCTCTCCCAGAGGGAGAAATTCTAAGTACCATTAGACCAGCCAGGACTGGTCTAAGGTTACTTAGAAATTTCTCCTCTGTGAGCGTTGACCTATGTGAGGCAATGTGCTGCAGTTCCCCCCTCTCCATCCCCGATCCTCCGTTATAAGAAAGAAGGATCCCAGGTGGACTAGTAGACTTCCCTCTTCAATGTCTCCAAGAAATAATCATGTAGATTCCTGGTGGACTAGTGGACCCTCCAATCCCTGATTATCTTTGTATACATAAATAATGAAACTAACCCTTCCCTGTGGACTAGGTTACCCCCTCTTCCAGATGTCCCCAAGAAATAATCATATATTATAGTTTGCTGGTGGACTAGCAGACCCGTGATCCCTGATAATCTCCATATACACAAACAGTAAAATAAATCCCTCCCTGATAGACTAGGGAGCCCCCTACCCAATGTCCCCAAGAAATAATCATATATTATAGTTCCTCAGTGGACTAATTGACCCCCCTTCCCGATCCCCAATGTCCCCAAGAAATAATTATGTATTGTAATTCCCTGGTGATCTATCAGCCCCCCAAGCCCCAATTCCCATTATGCTATATTATTACATTATTGGTGGTATAGTGAACCACCTCCTCCAGCCCAGCAGGCAGTGAAGATAACTGTCCTCTTGGTATGAACCCCAGCACTATTCCACCCATGGGTGGCAAAGGGCCCTGTGCATTGGCTGACAGTTGCAGTCTTTGCCCTGTGCATCTGTATTTGCAGCCACATGGAAGCACAGAGACTGCAGGACCCTTCACTTCTACAGCCCACCTCCCAGCCCCATGAATTCTTCACATCCATTGCTGCACTACTGTAGGTGGATGGAGTCTTCCCTTGGTGTAGGGAATCTGCGTCTGTTCCTGCAGGTCCTGAAGGGACTTGCATGTATGAGGATATGATTCCACTGTCTCACAAAGAAAGCACATTCTTTGCCAAAACATAGTGCTAAAAACATTGTTAATGCACCAGTTAGGGAAACTGGACACCACAAAAGTAGGGAACTGTGGCATTAGGGTTTCCAACCCAAACTCCCCACCCTCAACTCCCAAGCAGACGAAGGAAAAAACATTAGAGTTCTGGGGTCTCCTGAGTTCTGATGAATCATTGGTGGGTTCTTCCTTGGGGTTGTCCACCATAATGCCCACCTTGTTCCCAGAGCAAACAACATCACACATGATGTATTTTCTTCACTCAGGGCCCACAGGGTCCTGCATGAAAAAAGGTATAACAAATTGTGTTGGCAACATGTGGTGAGACATATTTCTGTGCCTTTAAGAGTGTATAAGTAGGAGGCACTGGCTTGTGTCTGTACTTTGTGCCTTGGACAGGAGGCTGTGGGCTGGGGGGATGGGTGAACATTATTTTTGACAACCCCAAGGAAGGCCCCACCACTGATTCGCTAATATTCTGGAGATCAAAAACTTTAATGTTCGTATTTCCTTTTGCTGCTGGGGGGTTGGGGTAGTGAGCTAGGTTGGAAACCCTAACACTGCATTTCCCTACTTTTGTGGTGTTAAGTTACCTTAACTTTGCATTAATAAAGTATTATATATAATTATATATATATATATATATATATACATATATATGGCAAAACAACTCTGTTAATGCACCAGTTAGGGTTCATACCACAGTGACAAAAGCATGGAATTGTAGTGTTAGGGTTACCATCCTCCACCCTCCCACCCTCCCTCCACACACCAACAGGCATCAGGGTGTGCATTGGGGTCGACAGCCTAACTCTCACCCCATTCCATATGTAAAGAATCTGAGGTGGTACAGTATAGGAGAATGGGGTGAGAGTTAGGCATAATAACCCTATGCACACCCTGATGCCTGTTGGTGTGTGGAGTGTGGGGGTGGGGTGGGGCGGTAGGGGTGGTAACTCTAACACCATATTTCAATGCTTTTGTCACTGTGGTATGAATCCTAACTGATGCCATGAATTTCCCTTCTTTTTGAGAAAATGTAATATAACTGGTAAATGGTATGTGCTAGTGGAAACGAGGACCCTCCGGGCCCTGCAATCCCTTCATATTGTCCATTTTTTGCATAATGGCATGTGTATGTGGGAATATAGACCCTATAGGCCCTGCGCTCCCACTTATACATAAATACAGAGCCATACAGCAGCACTACAGGGCAAGGGACCCTTGTAACACTAATTTGCCAATATCTCAGCAACAGTAGCAGCTAGAAAAAAAATCCAGTGCCGTTGTAATCATGACAAAGAGTATTTCACACAATATGAATCAACTAAATCCATCTCACATCATTTCTGAGATATGGGCACCAAAATGCACTGAAAAGGCACCCTTTGGAACCCTTCTGACACTAATTTACCAATATCTCCGTAACTGTAGCAAGTAGGAAAAAAATTCCATTGCAGGTGTAATTTATGATTTCCAAACTTGTTTCTGCAGCTTAGCTCACTTAAAAGTGAGCTAAGATGTTAGTAGTGAAAACTCCATATCTCGCTTTGTTTTCGAGATACGGGTGCCGAAATGCGTAATGGATGCCACAATGTTATCCTATGGGAAATTTCTCAACTTCAGAATGCTATAACTTTGGGCCCCTTGAATGTTTTGGCACCAAACCACCAAAAGGCACATCTGTGTGACCAAGGTTTGCCACCCTGCAAATTTCAGCCCCAAAAAACCCAACTGTTTTGTTGCAGATGGCAAAGATTTGCAGTTTAAAAAAAAAAAAATACCTGTGTAAATCATGAAAGTTTCACAAAAAGTAGCACAAAACTTTCTCATCTACGAAAGTATTTCGGCAGTTACTTTCATGATTTGTGAAAGTATTTTTCCCCCTGATGTTGAAAATGGCATTTCTTGGGGGGGGGGGGTTATCCCCCCAAAAAAATATAGGGCTGGCATCCTTAGGACCCGGCTAGGCAAACTTAACAGTCAGTGTTTACCTAAAGGGTCCCAAATTTAAATGCCAGGCATTTATCTTTCTCACTAGCCGAAAACAAGATGGCAGAAGCATGAAAGTAAAAGGGCCATTTGCGAAAGTAAAAGTGCATTTACAAAACTTTCTTGATGCACATATATTTTCCCCCTTTGACTACAATGGAAAATGTGTTTTTTTAATAACTTTTGAATAGTTTGATATTTTTACACTAAATCTTTAAAAGGCACACTGGTGACCCAGACTGCATCTTCCCTGAAGATTTCGGACCGAATGGATAAATTGTATGGGCTGTGGGTGTGAGCAAAAAAATGCACAAAAAGTCTGTTTTTTGTTGTAGTTTTGGTGTTCTGTAGCTCCACAACTATTCATCTGGCCATAACATAACTTCCCAGGTCCAGAGATCTATGGTACCAGACCACACATGCAAAATTTCACACAAATTCATTTTACAGTGGCAAAGTTATTAAGGTGCAAAATCTGAGGTTTAACATTGAAGTACTTACTCAACCCTAACTATAGTGCCACTGCTGTGGCACTATAATATATATATATATATATATATATATGTATAACCCCTAGGTGGCGTTATCCCAAAGGCTACTACCCCGCCTGCTTGGCCAGTAGCAGGTTAAGGGGCCTAGGTTCAGTGACGGGTGCCTCCACCCAAAGGTCAGGGTTGGTATGGGTTGAACTAACCAAGCCACAGCCCTCTGGGACACTGTGACCCCCCCCTTGTCTCTTACTTGTGGCCCATGCAATACACAATGTTTACCTTCACAATACCCCTGATATGTTTTGCACATACACATATATTTGGCACTTACCCCAAGGACTGACTTCTTCAGCTTGGCTCTGGGGATCCCCTGTAAAACGAGATCAGGCAAGACAAAAGGTAACAGTGCAATACTTTAAGCTTAAACTGACACCACAGGCAAATGTAAATTGTAGAAAAAAGTAGATCTGATTTATTCAGGGGGTAGTAACACTGGAGGGGCACAATCAGGGTAATTGGTTGGAATAATCTATCATTTACTCTATAGTGTGGGCATTTAAAGTCCCTGAAACAGTTACACTCTCTGGGTACTCAGGGCAATGGAAGATGGGCTAGCCAGGACCGTTGCCCGGGGTAGGCCAGTGTTGCAGTTGGTTGGGGCGCTGCGAAGAAAAGAAATAACACGCACCACACCCTAATTGTAATCTGGAGCCGGAGGGCTCAGTTCATGCAAAAGAAAAGAAATAACAAGCAATGAGGTGACACACTTTTGATTCAGCTAGATGTTGCAGGGAGCTACCCTGATGATTACTCATGATACCCAAAAACTGGACACAGGATGGACGATGGTGGAGGCAGTAGATGATTCTGGATTGCCAGAAAAAGCAGGGCCCACACGATGCACCACAACATTGTTCCTGCTCAGGCATGGAACTGGGGCTGATCCCCTGGCAGGTCTCTCATCGACAGCTCTTCGCTGTGCAGCAGGATAGGGTGACAGAGCCCTCATGGCAGGGCCTAGCCACAAGAGGTAGCAGCAGATTCAGTCCGATTTGAGCTGGGTACTGCTGCCAGCCCTCAACACATTTATATGTACAATGGATTACTTTACCAGGCAAACACTCCTCGATCCTGATTGCACAGTCACTGCTAACACCCGGGAGCTCTAAGGTAGCTGAAGTTCCTGATAGGCCAATTGCATTTAGCAAGACCTTCGGTCTTCTACAGGTGCAGCCTGGTCTCTTTCTAGTTACTTGCTGGGATTCTCCAGACTCGGGAATCAATCCAAAATGTGCTCTTTCCCTCTCACCTGTTCCACACTATGAGCTGAAATGCAGGCTGTTAAATGGGCCTCCGTACAGTTCTTCTGCTCAAACTACAACATACTTGCTCGGCTATCACCAGCGGTCTCTCCCCCTCGACTCCCAGCTTCAATATGGCTTGCCAGCAGACGGCTCGGGGTTTTTCCCTTGGATCCAAATGGTCCGATTGGTGGGTCCAGCTGTCAGTCACAGTAATAGCTCCCCCTCTTGGTGCAAAAAGTGCGAACAGTCCGAAACTACAAATCCCAACTGGAAATCCACACAGTCCCACGTTAGTAAGCTCCATTTTTAGAGTCCTCACATACTGATTGGTCCAATTCAGCAGTTTGGGACCAAAATGGTGGAGCTAACTGAACAGTCCTTGCTGCAAATAAAGCAGGTTAGAACAAACCACATTATACTTACTACTCTATACGATCACCAGCATTTGGCCACATCTTTTAGCAGGGTTCCCTCTGCACAGTTAGCGATGGCAGAAACGGAGTGAGTATTCAGCAGCCCGGACGGGTCTTGGGGTGTGGGCTGGGGGTCCAAGGGGCTCAACCCTAACACCACATTTCCTCACTTTTGTTGCTGTGGAACAACCCTAAGTAATGCATTAAACGTATTTTTTGCCTCTAAATATATATATATATATATATATATATATATATATAAAGACAAAGAACCTCTGTGCATAAACACTGAGGCAAGGTTACCCAAAGGGCATTTGGCTGGAAGCCAAGTTTCAAGAAAATACAAAATCACATGCCCCACAATGCAAAGCATCATGGGCTGCATATGCAAATCACCACAGAATGTTATGCTGGTCCAACTTTAAGCAAATTGCATGGTGCCGAAAGGCCTCTCACAGTTTGCAAAGGGTGCTAACAGAAGACATAGACACGTGTTTCGTCCTACCAGGACTCGTCAGTATGCCTCATCTGTTTGACACCCCAGTGGAATGGACCAGCTACCTCTAAGGCAGTGTGCCTGGGATATATTGTGGTGAACCCATTAAAATAAAAAACTATTTAAAAGACAAAGAACCGCTGTGCATAAACACTGAGGCAAGGGTTACCCCAAAGGGCATTTGGCTGGGAAGCCAAGTTTCAAGAAAATACAAAATCACACATGCCCCCACAATGCAAAGCATCATGGGCTGCATATGCAAATCACCACAGAATGTTATGCTGGTCCAACTTTAAGCAGAATTGCATGGTGCGAAAGGCCCTCTCACACAGCGTTGAAAGGGTGCTAACAGAAGACATAGACACGTGTTTCGTCCCTACCAGGACTCATCAGTATGCCTCATCTGTTTGACACCCCAGTGAATGGACCAGCTACCTCTAAGGCAGTGTGCCTGGGATATATTGTGGTGAACCCATTAAAATAAAAAACTATTTAAAAGACAAAGAACCTCTGTGCATAAACACTGAGGCAAGGGTTACCCCAAAGGGCATTTGGCTGGGAAGCCAAGTTTCAAGAAAATACAAAATCACACATGCCCCCACAATGCAAAGCATCATGGCTGCATATGCAAATCACCACAGAATGTTATGCTGGTCCAACTTAAGCAGAATTGCATGGTGCCGAAAGGCCTCTCACACAGTTTGCAAAGGGTGCTAACAGAAGACATAGACACGTGTTTCATCCTACCAGGACTCGTCAGTATGCCTCATCTGTTTGACACCCCAGTGGAATGGACCAGCTACCTCTAAGGCAGTGTGCCTGGGATATATTGTGGTGAACCCATTAAAATAAAAAACTATTTAAAAGACAAAGAACCTCTGTGCATAAACACTGAGGCAAGGGTTACCCCAAAGGGCATTTGGCTGGGAAGCCAAGTTTCAAAAAATATAAAATCACACATGCCCCCACAATGCAAAGCATCATGGGCTGCATATGCAAATCACCACAGAATGTTATGCTGGTCCAACTTTGCAGAATTGCATGGTGCCGAAAGGCCTCTCACACAGTTTGCAAAGGGTGCTAACAGAAGACATAGACATGTGTTTCGTCCTACCAGGACTCGTCAGTATGCCTCATCTGTTTGACACCCCAGTGAAATGGACCAGCTACCTCTAAGGCAGTGTGCCTGGGATATATATATATATATATATATATATATATATATATGTATGTATTCACTGCAAAAAACTTTGTTTAATGCATCAGTAAGAGCTGAAGTGACAAAAGTGGGGAAATGAGACATTAGGGTTGAGCGCCTAACCTTCCCACCCCAGCCCCCATCCTCCACAGACCGACAGATGCTGGGGTGTGCCATGTGGTCACTAGGCCCAACTCTCACCCATTCCATGTGTAAACAGGTTGACATGCCACAGTAACAGAGAATGGGGTGTGAGTTAGGCCTCATGACCCCATGGCACACTCCAGTGTCTGTTGGTCTGTGGAAGATGGGGGGGTTAGGCACGCAATACTAACATCTCATTTGCCTGCTTTGTTGCTTCATCCCTAACTGATGCATTAAGAGAAGTTTTTTGCAGTGAATTGCCTTACTTTTTGGAAAAGTGTAATATAACTAATAAATAGCATGAGTAGGGCTCCGCGCTCCTAACAAGCTGCCCATATGAGCATAATGATATGTGTCTGTGGGAGCGTGGGCCCTCCAGACCCTGCACTCCCACTTACACATAACTACCAAGCCATACAGCAGCTCCATAGGGCAAGGAACCCCTGTAACACTTATTTGCCAATATCTCAGGAACCATAGCAGGTAGAAAAAACTTCAAATGTTGTTGTAATCATGTCAGTGAGGTTTCTACATGAGATAAGTCGACCCAATCCATATCTTACATCATTTATGAGATATGGGCACATAGAAGTGCTGAAAAGGGACCCTTGGAACCCTTGTGACAGTAATTTAGCAATATGTCAGGAACCATACAACCTAGGAAAAAAATTCCACTGCAGGTGTAATCTATGATTTCCAGAAGTGTTTCTGCAGCTTAGATCACCAAGGGTGATCTAAGCTGAATAGTAAAATCCCATATCTCACTTTGTTTCAGAAATACTGAGCAGCAAAAGTCGCTATGGGTGCCACAAAGTTAACCTATGGGAAAAAAATCTCAACTTTGTGATGACATATCTATGGAACCGCTTAAGATTCCAACACCTAAATTGCATAATTCACATCTTTAGGACATGTCCATGCAAATTTCAAGTGAAAACACTAAGCCTTTTATTTACAGTGCAGTGACAAAGTTTTTAAAATGCTAGTTCGCAAGGTAGCAAAATCCCGGCCATGAGATCAGTCCCCTTTTGTGAGCTGTCAGAATCCCCATCTGTGAGAAATGCTTGACCATCAGATTTTGGCCATCTGGTCACAAAGTGACAGTCAAAGATTTTGCTACCTCATGAAAGGGAATTGCTCTCGGACTGGGATTTTGTCAGCTCGCAGATGACCATTTTGTCACCTCACGAAAGAGGATACAAAAAACTAATCCCCTTTCACAAGCTGACAAAATCCTAGTCCATCACCCGATCCTCTTTTGTGAGTTAGCAAAATCATTGACCGTGAGTCAATCCTTGTCTGTGAGAAGGGCCATCTGGTCACAAAGTGATGGACAAGGATTTTGTAGCCTCGTGAAAGAGGATTGGCTCGCAGACTAGGATTTTGTCAGCTCGCGAAACAAGATCGTTAGCTAGTCACGGTCAAATAATTTTTATATTTCAAAAGGATATTTTTGGGAAAAAATTAAGCAAGCCAAAGGGATGGGTTTGTAGAGGCCATCACCCTGAACAAAACTCATGCCTTATTAGAAGAAAAAGTTACATGTGTAAGAAGCTATGACATTTTGTTTGGGGGAAAAAATGAAAACAAGATGGCGGCTCGCTGACAAGGAATTTTCCTGCTGACCAGGACTTTTTAAAATCCTCATTAACGAGCTGACAAAATCCTTGACCATGAGCCCAGTCCTCTTTTGTAAGACATACATATTAATCTTGGAGTGAACCGAGCATGCTCAGAACCCAAATAATTAAAAATTAAATAACTTTGAAACGGAGTATATTTTTTTTACCAAACCAATGCTGGTTTGTTCATTTACACAAACACTTTCTATGTTCCAAATTTCATACCAAAAGACCACACTGTGTGGTTGCAGTGCCATATGCAAGAAACATGTCAAAAGTGGTGAAAAATGCATTATTTAGCGTTCTGCTTTGCAAAAACTGTAAGTCCAACCAAAACGTAACTTGGAAAATCACGAGATCTACCATACCAGACTGCATATTCAAAATTTCATGCAAATCTATTCAATGGTTGTAAAGTTATCAACACACAAATATTGAGGTTCAACATTAACGTGCCTACTCAACCGTAACTGTAGGGGTGTGCCCACGCCTATATATATATATATATATATATATATATGTATATATATGTATATATTATACTGGCGCAGTAGCACCAGTATAGTTAGGTTGAGTAAGCACTTTAATGGTTAACCCCTGAAATTTTAACAATGCTAAATACTTTTGTCACCATACAACGATTTTGCCTGGAGATATTGCATGCACAGTCTGGTACCACAGATCTATGGATCTGACAAGTTGTGTTACAGTCGGATAACCAATTGTGGAGCTGCAGAACACCAAAAACTGCAAAAAAACATTTTGTCAGTTTAGTCTGAAATCTTCTGGAAAGATGTAGTCTGGGTCATTGATGTGCCTTTTAAATATTTGGTGTAAAAACATTAAACCATTTAAAAGTTATTCAAAAAAATGTTTCTCATTATAGTCAATGGGAAAACAAATATATGTGTCTCTCGAAAGCTGCCTCCAATACATTTTAATTTTGCAAATGGCTCTTTTACTTTCATGTGGCCGCCATCTTGTTTTTAGTTAGCGAGAGAGAAAAATGTCTGGTGTTAAAATTTGGGACCCCCTAGTTAAACACTGACTGTTGGGTTTATCTAGTCAGTGCTGGGTAAGTTACTTTTTCTATTACTTTCTATTACGTTTGGAAACTTGTTCCAGGAAGCTCTGTGCAGTCACTAGCAAGGATGGAGAGGTAGTAGAAAAAGTAATACACCTTACAATTATAGTTATGTATTTATTTTTTTACAAAAACAATACAAAAAGAATAAATAACTATAACAGATTTTTTGAAAGTAATAGGTAAGTCACTAATTACTTTCAAATAAATGTAATCAGTTAGAGTTACATATTTCTTTTGTATAAAAAGACATAAGTAATTGTAACTGTAAAGCGTATTACTTTTTCCAGTACTTCTCCATCCTTGCTAGTGACTGCACAAAGCTTTCTGGAACAAGTTTCCAAAAGTAACAGAAAGTAATAGAAAAAGTAACTTACCTAACACTGCTAGTCATGTATTGAGGATGACAGCCCTATCTGTTTTGGGGAGAACCCCCTCCCCCCAGAAATGCCATTTAAAAACTTGGAGACCCAGTACTTTTGCTGATTGTGGCAGAAATGGCCACTACACTTTCACAAACATGAAAGTGTGGTGCTGTTTTTTGTGAAACTGTCGCAATTTGCTGAATTACTTTGTCCAAATCTACAAATCTTTGCCACCCTCCTGCAACAAAATGGTTGGGGCTTTTGGGTGTAAATTTGCAGGGTGGCAAGCCCCGGTCCCACAGATGTGCCTTTTGGTGGTTTGGTACCAAAAAATTCAACATGCTCAAAGTTACAGAGTTCTGACGTTGAGAAATGTCCCATAGGATAACACTGCAGTGCCCGTGATGCCTTTCAGTGCCTGTATCATGAAAACAAAGCGAGATACAGATTTTTCACTACCCACAGGTTAGATCACCTTAAGTGATCTAACCTGTAGAAACAATTTTGGAAATCATAGATTACACCTGCAGTGGAATTGTTTTCCTACTTGCTACAGTTGTGGAGATATTGGCAAAAACATATTCCAAGGGTTCCAAGGATGCCTTTTCGGTGCTTTTTGGTGCCCGTATCTTGTAAAGGATGCAAGATACAGAATTTGTCCATCTATTTTGTGTGGAGGTCTCACTGTCATGATTACAACAGCACTTGCATTTTTTACATAGCTACTACAGTTGCTGAGATATTGGCACATTAGTGTTACAAGGGTTCCTTGCCCTATACAGTTGCTGTATGGCTCCGTAGTTATGTGTAAGTGGGAGCACAGGGCCTGGAGGGCCCGTTCTCTGACATGCACATATCATTACACAAAAAATGGGCAATGTGAAGGGAGCGCAGGGCCCCACTAACACATACCAGCTACCAGTTACAATAAGGGAAAGTCATTGCAAAAAACTCCATTAATGCATCAGTTAGAGTTCATAGCACAGCGACAAATGCATGAAAATGTAGTGTTAGGGTTACCATCCCTACCACCCCACCCCCCTCCACACACCAAGAGACATCGAAGTGCGCCACAGGGTTATCAGGCCTAACTCTCACCCCATTCTCTTAAACTGTAGCATGTCAGCTTGCTTTCATGAAATGGGGTGATAGTTGGGCATGACGACCCCATGCCACACTCTGACATCTGTTGGTGTGTGGAGGGGGTGGGATGGTAGGGGTCGTAACCCTATCACCATATTTCCATGCTTTTGTCACTGTGTTATGAACCCTAATTGATGCATTAAAGGAGTTTTGTTTTTGTAATGTATATATATATATATATATAGATATATATATATATAGATATATATATATATCTATATATATATATAGATATATAGATATATATATTCAGTATATACATACATACATACAATAGGGGTGAGACAAAAGAGTAGTGGATACATCCATGTATCTCACACACAATGATGTAAATCCTGGTAGAAAATCACACTGTGATTTTTTACCAGGAATATTATCACACTGTGATAATATTTTACATTTATACTTATTGTGCTTACCTCATAGGCTGATATTATCACTGTGCTGATGTCAGGCTGAAACCCTGCATAAAAAAATCACTATCCTGATCTCTTAATTACATCCTGACCAATCAGAAAACTCAGCTGGACTCTGCTGAAGTAGATATCACTCTAGGCAGGTTTCCCTAACACAGCAATTAGGAAGGAACTCCACCAAACCCTCAGTAGCCTAGGAAACTAATCAATATATCAGTTCCACCTGCAACTCACCTGGTAGCCCTAGAAAAGCACATTGGCCCAGATATTCAAAAGGGTTGAGCATGGCGCAACAGTGTTGCACCATGTGCAACCCACTGATGCACCCCGGCGCGATATTCAAGAGGAATTATGCCTGCGATTAAACTCGACGCGCAGGAGCACATCAGTAATGTATGCAGGTGCAGGTGGGGCATGCCCATGCTTACTCTGCACAGCCCGATATTCAGCCCGGGATGTGCAGAGCCATGCATGCGCAACCCCTGCCTGTGCCAGCACAAAGTTGATCCCCAAAAAAAGGAACAACGGATGGCCACCAACAGGTGAGCTGCCACATTGCAGGGTGCAACATGGCAGCTGCCACCTGTGGGTGGCCACCCAAGCTCCGGCTGCACCTCTGTGGTGGCACCCCCCCATGCCCGATCATGGGCATTAGTAAAATAAATAATACCTCCCACATCCCTGGTGGTCCAGTGGACCACTGCCTACTCAATCACGGGCTTAAGTAGGAATGAAAGATTCATCCTGTATCCCTGGTGGTCCAGTGGACTGAAGTCTGCCCGATCGTGGGCTTAAGTAGGAATGAAAGATTCATCCTATATCCCTGGTGGTCCAGTGGACCCCCCTCCCCACCCGCACACTGATCCCCACTGCCCCACTCCCCCAGTCAGTGGCGGGCGGCACACCCCACCCACCTGCTGCCCTGCTCCCCACCGACTGACACTGTCAGTAGGCCTGTACAGCCATTGGTCCACAGCGTGAGCCAATGGGTGTGCAGCCCATACCGTACTACACATTCCAGATATGTGAATGGATCCATTTTCATATCTGGAATGTGCTAGTATGATATGGGCTACATGCTCATTGGCTCATGCTGTCAGACCAATGAATGTACTCTTCCCGGCACGTGTCGGTCGGTGGGTGGCAGAGTGGCATTTGGGTGGTGCGCACCCATCGCTGACGGGAGGGGAGCAGGGTGGTGGGGATCAGTGGGTGGTGGGGGGACCACTGGACCACCAGGGATATAGGATATATCTTTCATTCATACTAGCCCACGATCGGGCAGACTACGTCCACTGACCACCAGGATACAGGATGAATCTTTCGTCTTGAAGCCCGATCGGCAGTCACGGTCCACTGGACCACCAGGGATATTGGGATCTTTTATTTTACAAATGCTCGTGATCAGGCTGTGGGCACATTGCTGCACTGCAGGGGGCATCGGTCCCCGATGGCTGTTGCCTGGTAGGGCACCAGGCAAAAGTCATTGGGGTTCAGCGCATCTGCATGCAAATGGGGCCATAATGAGATGCAAATGGCCCCATTTGTGCCTTGCATACATTATGGCCCCATTTGCATGTGAACTTTTGAATATTGCGGTTGTTGCACCTAGCGCAATGGAACTTGTGCTAGCGCATCCCCATGCTCCACTCTGGCCACTGGCACTGGTGCAGTGCCACTGCACCATGTGCACTGCAGGTGGCCAGGGTGCAATATTCAACAATGCTGAGCCATGGCACAGCTCCATTGAATATCGCCCAGTCCACGCACCTGCACAGCCATGTTGAGCTGCGCCCAGGCTTGCGCCACAGCCTGGTGCAGTTTGAATATCTGGGCCATTGTGTTCCTGCAGTAAACCAAAGCAAGCTAAAAGAAACCAGTTTCGTACTGACAAGCAGCCGAAAAAGAGCAAAGCCTTTCACATCCATGAATATCTTAACTACCAATGAATACAGCCTGCTTCATCCAAAATGGCAAATTAGTGTTTCAGCTTGTTTTAGCAGAAGTTTCTTTTTTTGTCCTGTGTCTTCTTTGTTTATTTCACAAGATAAAGTGAACAAAAAAATAAAAAGTTCTGGAAACCCCTATTGTATAAATCAGACACATGATGTGCAGTTGTGTGCTATAGAAAATATTTTCACTCCAGCATCGTGACCTTGGCACTCGTGAGAATCCAGAGCTCACTCTGCAGGACTGAAAATATTTTCCATATCACACTCCTGCCCGTCTTGTATCCCCTATTGATATATATATATATAGAGAGATACATATATATATATATATATATATATATATATATATATATATATATACACACACACACATACATACACACACACACACATATACACACTCAATAGTGGTGAGTTGTAAATGTAAATAAAACCATGTATTCTCACTGGAGTGAGATAAATCTTGATGACTTAGTTACTGTGAAAGATATTTACATTTACGCAGACAGTACCTTCATCAGCTCCAGATATTTCCACTCTGGTGACATCACTCCTGCTAGCAGCTTTGTAGGCACTACATTCTCCTAGCAACCAGAACAAATTAAATTCACCTTTGCAAATACCTTCTTATCCAAAAAATAGTCCAAATTTCCTGTGCTGCTAGTTAGAGGCATTCAAAACCAGAACTCCTACTCGACTTCTCAGTTACAAAGAGAAAACCTCTACTAACAAACACTATCTCGCTCATCCAAAAAAATGGAGAAATACTTGAAAATTCCTCACTCAGACTGCACCAGTAAACCAGATAAAATAAATAAGCTTACAATGAAAAAAAATACTAATCCCATCAACAAGCAAGAAGAAATTTTCCTCAGCTGCTCGCAGTTTGAGCTTGACAAAGAACTGCTGCTAGATCCAACAGACACTGACAGACAGTAGTCAAAATTTGAGATAAAAGACTTTGCCACTACTGCTTGTAAAAAATGCAACACTGACACAACCTTTATAGAGCAATTACTCGATTGTTCAAAAAATGGTGACACACAAAGAAAAACTGACTGTGACATTAATAATTTATATAAGTTTCCCAAGGAAAATCTAGACTTTTCACAATGTATTGAAATGCTGCCTCACATGAGTTAAATACAATTCTGTGCCATTATTTCATTGATTTTCAGAGAAAAGACGGCTCTGAATATAAGCTATTAAGCCTGTAGTCTAAATTTCAGAGTTTCAAGGGGCACTTAAAAAAACCTGAGTATCCAGAATCTCTATCTTTCTCACCCAAATTCCTGAAGTGTAGAGAAGTACTACTCTCCAAAACAAAAAAAAAAATAGAATGGGAAAGAAAATAAATCTTTTTCTGCAGATTGACTGACAGCTTAATACACGAACTGTATGAAAAAGATATTTTGATGTCAGCAACTCTACAGTCATTATTGAATAACATGGGCCAGATATTCAAAACTTTGCAATAGGAGCAAACAATTTGCACATGGTTTGCGTTGGGTTTGAACAAGTCTGCTATATTCAAAAGGTCAAATAGCATGGGCAAACTGCATTAGTGCTGGGCAAAAGTATAATGCATGCAAGGGGCAAAAAGAGGGGGCTTGTACATGAATACAGGCACAATGCTATATTCAGTGCATTAGCACCATGCAAAGTGGTTTTGCGCAACTTAGTGTGACATTTTGTGTGGTGAAAATTACCTCCCAGGAAAAGGTAGTCTTAAATCTGGGCAAACCAACTTTGCGTGACTTTGTGGCCTTGCACAGCTTTGTAAGACTTTTGCACGTCTTTAAGTGACCCTAACCAGTAAATATAGAAAGAAACAAGACATGGAAGAAACATGCACATGGATGGCATCTCCTATGATGCCATCATCTGCCACCGGTCCCAGCCATGCCAGGCAGTAAGTGGTGACCCAGCACCCAGTGGACACCATGGCAATGTGTCCATACAGCACACATCTGCAGACCACCCTTTGGTGGACACCAACAGAATCCAACACCCACATGCAGCACTGAGAGCATGAAGGGTGTTGAGGAGAGGGTATACAGGTGGCCAGTCTGCACCACATACTGGGTGCTGCCACAAGGCTGAGACAGTCCAAGCAGTACAACTGGTCCAGTGCTGGATATACCCCAACACCAGTGTGCCTGTCTGTGGTATGCCCCCCTCGGCCACATACCGCACATCTGTACAGACACCACAGCACACACAGTCAGCCATGTATATGTCACTGTGAGTATCCCATACCAGTCTTGCAGCATCTGTGGGTCACACAACATCATAACAGTAATGTCCACTGTCAGTACACGCCAGCAAGATGGGCCTGTCACTATGTAAGGTGCAGCAGTCATTGATGCCCTACACACCATAGGCATTGATGTGTCCCTCACACTACAGGCCCCTGTGTTACTGTAGTGTCTGCTGTGCACTGTAGCAGGAACTACAGTTGACAATTGCAGGCAGCACCACCACTTGTGTTTGTGCTGTGTAGTCCCCTGGGCCACAATATTCAATGTGGTTATGTACAAATGTAGCCCGCAGCTACCACCATGCACTAATAGACTAATCTACAGGTGGAGCTGTGGGCAGACGCAGCCAGCACCTGTACTTCCAGACTGACCTACAGATGGAGCTGTGGGACCCTGTAATAGCGCTGGGCAAACTGCATACAAATCAGGACATAATGAGATGCTAATCTGGACATCTGCCCAGATACTGCCTAAGTAGGCCCATTTGCATGTAGCTTTTGAATATAGCAAATTTTAGCCAGGGCAAATGTTTGCACCAAGCAAACATCTTTTGCGTCATGCAAACATTTCGGAAACATGGTACATTTCTGCAGAATTTCACATGCGCTTGTGCTTGCAACTTTAATGAATCCACTCCTTTGCTTGCACACACATTGGCAAAATGGTTAAACTTTATCTTCCTTCACGTCACTGTGCACTGGGCTGCTGTTGTTTGTTGCACTTCCTGGCTGCTATATTCAGAGCTGTCTTATTTTCTAGGCTATTTTTGCACTGCACTCCCAGCCCAGTTTATCTGGCTTCCTTAGCTTGCTATATTCAGCAGGTTTAGCACTGAGGTATCCATTTTGAATATAGAGGGATATTGTTTCCAGGTTAATTTAGCACACTGGGCTGGGTTTTGAATATCCGGCCCCATGTGGTTAAATGCAACAATGTTTTTTGGAATTAGAGGGAATAGAGTGCAGAAACATAAAATGGGGTGACATTAAACTGCAGTGATGAAAAAGGGGATAAGTATATAGAGTTCTGCCAAGAAAAACAGATCTAAACTAGAAGTGGCAGTGATCTCAAAGACACTCGCATATTAAAGCCCTGAGCACATCCCATTGCAAATCGGAAAAAGTGGCCAGTAGCTAATTTTATGCTCTACAGTGAGAAAAGACCTCAAAAATGTAATTATGACTCTGCCCTTTTTTTTCATTAGCCATTAATCAGCAGCACATACTGTCTTGACCCACCAGCTGGGTTAAAAATCAACCACTTGGCATAAATATCATTGATAACATTCTAAAACCAATGATCCAAAGTGCTAGAATTGAAACAGACCGAAAGGTAACAAACCATTTGATTCGACAGCATCTTGTGCAAAAGTTTGTGGATTCTAATATACCTCTTACTGAAGTTATATAGGTGTCAGGCCACAAGAAACTTCAATCCCTAAATGACTATTCCAGGATGAATGCCAAAAAGCAAAAAAATATTTCAAACCTCCTCAGCTGTCATAGTGACCCACAACCATCCACCTCTGCAGCATGCTAAAGTGACCTCGGAAATGAGAAGCTCCTCTCATTCTCTCATGATATGCCGGCTTCCGTCAGCAAACCGTCCACTTCTGCAGGATGCCAAAGTGAGTACAAAATGATAAATTCCTCACATTTTCTAAAGGAATGTTGACTTGCTTCAGCAATCCAACTATCTCTGCACAAAACATCACCTTTAATATATTTCAGGGTAAGTAAATAACACTCTTACATAGTAGCTGAGCACATGAAATATTTCTGCCCTACTGCAAACCTGAAAAATAAGATATATCTATTCTGTTATTTTCTGTTTCACAGCTCGCCACCAAGACAGCCCTCCTCGGAAAAAGAGGAAGAAGATTTCTTTAGACAGTGAGACTGATAAAAAGCATTCCTTCCAGAACTCCAATGACTGAAGCCGTCTACAAGTCTGTTAACGAAGTAACCAAAAAGTCACACAAGCACCACAGTCACAAAAAATAAAAGCACATGAAGCATAAATAAAAATAATACAAAAATAAATGCACAAGAAGCACATAAAGTAAATAAAACCCAAACACACCACCATCCCAGAACTGTTCCTTCCAAGAAAGCCACGCCAAATACGATTCACTAACCAATCAGAATATGATTTCCACTGACACATGCACAAAACAACCAGTCACACAACACACATAGCACACATTGCAACCAATAAAACACATTTATCTCATGAATGGCACCACAAACCAATAAAAAGCCACAACTACACATCAATAACCAATGAAACAACAGAAAATTAACTCATTCATGAAAAACAGCAGCACCCATTCACAACACAGACTGATAACCATGGAGCAACGCAGAGAACCAACATAAACCATTAATTCATAGACAAATTCCTAACTAATACACACAAATAACCAAATTACCACACTCCCATCCTATTGCATAAATCAAACACATGATGGGCAGGATTGGGATATGAAAAATATTCTCACTCCTGCAAAGTGAGGTATGGATATCTCATGTGTGTCTTCAGCATCCACAAGATATCCAGAGCTCACTCTGCAGGAGTAAGAATATTTCCTTATCCCACTCCTGCCCATCATGTATTCCCTGTGAAAAATGACCAATTCACAAAAATGTCCAGTTCACAAGAAGGGAGCCATGCCCAGGTGGTCACAAAATCCAAGATATATCCTGGTTCCCAAATGAATGATCCACCATTGTTCTCTCTGCAAAAGTTTCAAGTCATGCGAACCACCCCTTGATGAAGGTGGCACCTCTTCTATACCCACAGACATTATTTTATGGGACTTGGGATATATGACCGATTAAGATGTTCTACCAACACATATTCATCATTCTGTATTCTCCTATTCAAATTTTGAAGCATCTTTTTGTTTCACCTACATAGTATACCCTGCAACTACTGTATATGTGGTGTGGTATACCATGTGAGTGGAGTCACAGCTGCTAAACTGCTAAATCTCAATAACTTTCCCAAAACTTGGATTCCAAAATGTTTAGACAGAACACTGCAATATTTGAAAAGGCCACACCGAAAATAATTCTTCAGGAGAGGGGGCAACCAATTAACTGTCCATGTGATTTGCTTTACACAGAGTTGAAGGCTGCATACCAAATGATCCTTGAGTGTATGTCCTCATCTATACAGCATTTTGGGAGCATTATGACAAAAAAGTCAATAAACCAATTATTTGTTCAAGTATTTTTGCATCTTTTGAAAAGGTAGTCACAAAGCTCACATTATTTACATTAACATTCTGCCTAGAGGTTCATGCATAGCAAGTAACTGTGCCATGGAGACAATCCTAGCCCTTTCCTGTCCACTTTGAATTATTGTATGATTATAACCATGTTCTCTGAATCCGTCATCCATTATTTTTTTTTGAACTCCATAGTTTGACTCCATACTACAGTTCCTCTTTGCCTGGAGGAATTGTGATATAGGGATGCTATTAATGGTGTGGTATGGGTGGCAGCTGCTGTTTAGTTGGATAGAGTTATGGTCAGTGCTCTCGCAATAGAGGTCAGTTGTAATCCTTATATCTGTATTGCAAGAAAATTAGAGATCCAGAAAACTGATAGTAGTTTTGTTACTAGTTACACTGACCCAAAGAGGAGGATTTGTATAGTGTAAATATTCTATGAAAAGTTGCAACTCCATTGCATTCCCCATCACACCATTAATATGTCATCAATGAAGCATTTGTATAGATCAGCCTTGTTAAAAAAGTATTTCTTAATTGATCATAAACTAACTCATTTTAGCTTGGACCCATTTAGAGGTCTGCCATACTGGGGACAAATGTAGCACCATAGCTGTTCTCTTACACTGCCAAAAAATCTGTCCTTGGAAAGTAAAAACATTACATATTAACACCTTACTGTTGAGCTCCAGAAGAAATTCAGCACATCTTAACCTGACTTCTTGATCAATAGCATGAAAAACAGTAACAGCCTGCTCTGTTTGTGCAGATGTATTCCCCTTGATTACCCCAGATGTGAGAAAACATTCTATAGCATCTAAGGCTCCTTGATGTGGTACGTTCATGTATAATGCTTCCACATCCAGGTAACTGACATGGAATTCTCTCCTATTTTCAAGTTTTTCAATAATCTTAACACATCACTAGTGTCTTGTGTTTATGATCTCAGTTCTGTAACATGTGGCTTCAAAAATGAATGTATTGTACATATTGAGCAAATGGTTCTGAAACAGATTCAGTATTGGAAATAATGGGTCTCCCTGGTGGGGTCACCTAAAGGACCGTGTACCTTAGGAAGGATGTAAATTAGTAAACTGTACTCTTAATTGGATAGTCAACATTTTAAAAATCATTTTCACCTTCTAGGATCATATTGTTAACAATAGCAGTTTGTATTAGGTTATCAGTTTCCTCCTTAAACATAGAGGTAGGGTCACTAAGGGGGGAATTGTGGAAACTGTGATTGTTAAGCTATCCTATAGCTTTGCTATTATACTTGCTAGTGTCCACAACAACTGCCACCCCCTTGTCTGCTGGCTTTTTGGGATATTTTAATTACTTTAAAATGTGTCTAATACCTCCCTTTAAACATTAGATACGTTTTGAAAGCCACCCCTATCTTGGTTACTGAACTCTCTCTCAACTTGTTTTTCACATACATTTACAAAGATAACAATTGCTGTGTAATGGAGGACAGAATCAAGATTTATCTCTGAAAGCAATAGGCCCAATGCATGAAAGGGTGTGAACTACACTCCAGCCTGCATAGATCCACACCTGCAGACAGGTGCATACCTGGGGTATGCACCTGGGAAGTGCACCTGTCAGTGGCCCCACCCCCTGGTACACAGGACTCCACAGGGTGGCCGGGAGCAGGGTTGTGGTCTCAGACGGGCATCCAATTGGATGCCATCATGGGCTGAAAGTGGATCCATTGTGCTGAGAGGCATGGGTCCGGGTCTGTTAATGCCCTTTGCAGGCACCTGGACATGCTGTCACATGCCTCCATGACAGGCTGGTGGTTCATGGCCCACCACACTGCGGGGCCACCACTGGATATGGCAGTCCAAACCCCCTGCCTATGTCCCAGCCCACAGCAGGCCAACCTCATGCCAGTACCACTGCAGCTGGGGACTGAACTTGCACACAGGCTCCCCAACCAGCAGGCCAGCTGTACAGTGACCGTCCCATGGCACCAACCCCCCGGCAGCACCATCACCCCATCCCCCATATATTTGTGGCAGTGCTGTCCCCAACCTGACAAGCAGTCACTGCCCTCCTCTCACCACCATGGCTGCTGGCCATCTGACATATGCGGGCTCTCATCTGCTGTTCACCGCTACATATATCAGATGGCTGACAGCCATGGTGGTGAAAGGAGGGCTGTGCTGCTGGCCATCTAGGGAGTGGCACCACCACAGAGGTATGGGGGATGAGGTAACAGTGCCGGGGGGGACAATGGACACCAATGTGGGGCAGGACTGCTGGGTTCTGGTTGGGGGCATGCACCATGCTGTGTGGTGGGGGGTTGCTGTGCACATATCTGGTCAGGGTGCAGAAAGGTCTGTGTGTGCATGTTAGGGGGGGTCCTCAGTCACCTTGACCAGTTGATGGTGGGGGGGTGTTGCATGAGTGGCACCAGGTATTGTGCTGTCATGTGGGGCAGGGGCGAACATAGGGGCCACAGCTTTCTTGCCACTCATCTGTTCAGGTGCCCCAGCCCTCCCCATTGGCTAGTGGGCTGTGGTGGTGGGGGGGCCCATTCTCAGTCTCCCAGTGATGAACAGTGCAGTACCTGTGGGTGCATATCAGGCATATGGAAGGGTTCACCCTGGTATAGCCTGCACACCCACCTGCACCCCCATGGCCAGTACTATGTGCCTTGTTGCATGGTGCATAGTGCTGGCATGCCCCTTGTCCACCCCTGATGCATTGCTCTTTGTGCAGCTGGGGGATCAGGCACATGTGTGCTGTGCGCAACTCTTAGTGCATCCCATGCAGGGGGCTCATAGGGTGTGGAATGGTTGCATGCCACAGTTACGCACGTGTAGCCGCTACACCCCATTAGTACATAGGGCCCAAAATTTGTACTGCTGAAAATTCATTCGTGGGTGCATCATGTAATGATGGTACATCTTTCTGAATGCCTGCAATACAGTATTTCCTCTACCCATTTTTGTTAATTTAAAGAATATTGTAAGATTTAAATTTCAAGCAATTCTATGAAGGTCAATAATATTACATAATTTGACAATATTGTTAGTGGGAACAAAAGAAGTACTGTAGTTATTCTGTTTTGGCCTAATGAGTAACTTGGAAGGTTAATTATATTCAGGTTCTGTTCTTCATCTCTTTCCATTTGTTGCCCCCCCCCCCAGCTCTGTTGTTGTCTTAGTCTGTTACTCCACAGTTTTTTAGTGCAGTATTAGCCACTGCAAAGTCATTTAAATCACAAATTGTAGAGAGAAAGAAATAATAATGTTGCTCCTCTGTAACTGTAGCATTGGGGGTATGGGGAGGGGGAGGTTCTTTGATTGATGGACCCCAGTCTAAAAAAGGCTCAGAGGTATTGTTTCCAATTTCAGACTCAATTTCACTTTCTTTAGTCCCAACTCTGATTCTGGCTGTGTTCTCTTTAGTATAGATTTTGATGATGACAATTTTCAGGACCATTTCCATGTAAACATTCTATTATTTTTATAATCAGTGTGTCCCATACACATTTCTTTTGCTTGATTTGTTTTTATCCTAACATCCTCTGTCTCAATAGTTTTTTGCAGAGCATCTTTATAAGCCTGCAAATCAGAGGGTCAGAGAATTTCAGTAATGCTTTTTCCTTTTCCTTCAGCATGAATTGAATTTTTTTTTATCGCATAAGATACAGTTAATTAGGACAAACAAAGCTTCATGCAGGAAGGTTCTCCAGTTTTCAAAAATGATAGTCTGTCATGACCGTATCCTCAGACCACTGTGAACCCTATTTACTTGTAAATAGGCAACAAGTGTAACTTGTTGCCAGTAAACTGAAAGTGGACAAAGCAATGGGGCCAGATGGGATTCATCCCAGAATTCTAAAAGAACTAAGGGTAGAACTAGTGACACCACTGACTACCCTCTTTAACAAATCATGGGAGGATGGGGTGGTACCTGAGGACTGGAGGAGGGCAGATGTGATTCCCCTTCACAAAGTGGGAACAGGGAAGAAGCAGGAAACTACAGACCTGTTAGTTTAACCTCAGTGATAGGGAAAATGATGGAATCACTTCTGAAGGAAAGAATTGTCGAGTATCTAGAGGCCAGAGGGGCACAGGACACAAGGCAGCATGGATTCACAGTGGGAAGGTCATGCCAGATGAATCTAATAGATTTCTTTCACTGGGTGACCAAAGTAGAAGATCAGGGAGGGGCTGTGGACATGGCCTACCTAGACTTTAGCAAGGCATTTGACACAGTCCCACACAAAAAATTAATATACAAGTTAGCCAGCCTGGGAGTGGGTCCCAACATGACAGCCTGGGTAAAGAATTGGCTGGAGAATAGGACACAGAGGTAATAGTAAATGGAGTCCACTCTGAAGAAAGGGGTTACTAGTAGGGTACCACAGGGTTCAGTATTAGGACAGTCCTCTTCAATGTCTTTATAAGCGACATTGCAGAGGACTGGAAGAAAAATATGTCTCTTTGCAGATGACACAAAGATCTGCAACAGAGTTGATGCACAAAGTGGGGTGGAAAGGATGAGAAGGGACTTGGCAAGGTTAGAGTAATGGTCAAATGTATGGCAGCTTGGATTCAATGCTAAGAAGTGCAGGTAATGCACCTGGGAAACAAAACCCAGGAGCAGTACACAATGGGGGTGAGATAATAACAACAACAAAAATGGAAAGGGACCTGGGAGTAGTCATATCAGATGACCTAAAGGTGGGCAAGCAATGTGAGAGGGCAGCAAGGGCTGGGGATATTGGGATGCATAGGGAGAGGCATCACCAGTAGAAAAGAGGAAGTTGTTATCCCTCTGTACAGACAGCTGGTGAGACCCCATCTGAGTACTGCGTGCAGTTCTGGAACCCAATCTCCACAAAGACATAGACAGGATGGAAGCTGTCCAGAGGAGCAACTAAAATGGTGCAGGGTCTGCACCGGAAGACATATATGAGAGACTTAAGGAGCTTAATATGTATAGCCTCGAGAAAAGGAGGGAGGAGGGACATGATAGAAACTTTCAAGTACCTCAAGGGAATCAACAAAGTCCAAGAGGGTAGCATCTTTCAAAAAAAGAGGTGTGCAAGAACAAGGGGGCACAATTTGAAGATAGAGGGGGCGGCTCAGAGGTAATGTAAGGAAGTATTTATTCATAGAGAGGGTTGTGGATGCATGGAACAGCCTTCTGGAGGAGGTTGTGGAGTCAAAAACAGTGGTGGAATTCAAGCATGCATGGGACAGTCATAAGGCAATTCTAGGGGGTGGAGGTAGGAAGAAGTAGGTTGCTGGTTAACTAGAATCTGCAGCTTATCCATTAGGTAGGAAAATGGGCAGACTGGGTGGGCCAAGCGGTCCTTATCTGCTATCAAATTCTATGTTTCTATGTTTCTCTCATTACATTGAGAGCTATGTGCTCATGTTGGAAGAAAGCCTCTTTAATATTCAGAGGAGCTACAGTGTCAGTCATTTGATTAATTTCAACACCTTCCACATGTTCAGCATTATGAAGTAGCAGATTATGTTCTCGAAAGGCAAACAGTGTGTCAGTCACAGAGAATGTTCCATTGCTGGTATTAACATCTTTTGTGTTTTCATTAACAACTTTAAACGTAATATTGCTACTGACCAGCCCTAGTATCTAGGCTGGGGATGAAGGATTACTGCTGTCACCTCTTCTAGTAAGCAGAATCCCTGGCTAGGGTGTCTTGAACAAAATTCAACAAAATGAGAAATGCTGCTGTAAAGATACAGTGGGGGTGCCTCTCTACAATTCAACAGTCAAACGAAAGCAAAAAAGCACAAGATGCTCAGCCTCTGCAGCTGTCTAACCATGACTGAGTCACAGACAAATCCCACTCAGCTTAAGTCCATATCCAGAAAAAAAATTGTATTGCAAAATAATTCACAACTTAATTCATGCAGAAAGGAGACAATGGAGACAATGTTCATTGTGCTACTATATAGCTATCAATTACTAACTTATTCTTACTAGTAAAACTTGTGTTCCACAGTTTTCCGTTCTATATGGCAACAGTTTTGCAACCTATTTGCAATTCATACAAAAATTAGTAACACTTTATTGTAAGTGTCCTTAACTACACTGAAACTACTGTATAATTACAATGTAACTACTATGTAACTTCTGTGTAGTTACATGTAACTACAATGTAGTAGTTAACTAGTTCCACATTTGAGGTTTGGTGTAGTTACACAATTTGCATGACATGGTAGTTACTGCAATTACTGTTGCCTCCCATCTGCCTCTAATCAATTCTGTCTGGCAAATGTAACTATGTATGTTGCACTTTGCAACAGCTGTTACATGTGTTATTACACTTCCAGCATAAATCAATTTTTCTGTTGCACTTTGCAATAGTTGTTCCATGTGTAGTTTCACTTCCAGCATAAATCAATTTGTGCCAAAAGAGAAATGGTTGTGGTTGCATGTGTAACTACCACTTAATGCAATTTGTATATCTACACACCAGGAAGGGTCCCTACCTGTGTGTCTTTGTAGTTATATAGCAATAAAAATATTAGATTGCATGTTTAATAAGCAGTAAGTGCATGAGGAAATGATTTGTGAAGGGAAGTAAACATCAGAACAACAGCAGTGACATTCAATGTAAGTGTATAGTATTGACACCCTTCTTCATATGCTTTATTTTAAGTGCCAGTTTCTGCATACTTACTTTACAAATACATGTTAATTAGGAATTAACTGTGGAAACAATGCCACAGAGGCAGCACATTCCTTAGTAACTACAGCATTGTTACACCCTTTGTCTTACACTTTGAGTGTCAGTTTCTGTGTACTTACTTTGCAAATACATGTTAGTTAGTCATTAACTGTGGAAACAATGCCACAGAAGCAGCACTTTCCATAGTAAAGACAGCACTGTTGCACCCTTCTTCTTATGCTTTATTTTAAGTGCAATTTTCTGTGTACTTACTTTGCAAATACATGTTAGTAAGGCATTAACTGTGGAAACAATGCCACAGAAGCAGTATGTTCCTTAGTAACTTCAGTATTGTTAAAAGACAATAAGTAAGTTAATGCTTTTTTTATTGTATAATAATTTATAATGTTAGATTGCATATTTGTGTTTCATTCTTTTTGTTTTGGTCACATAGTATACAAGTGGTGGCTCTGGGATTCAAACTCAGTTCTCCAGGTTTGCAGGTCAGTGCTTTTAACCACAGTGCTATAATGCAGTAGCTTCACGAGGGAATGATTTCTGAAGGGCAAGTTTTAGTGTCACTAATTACACTGTAACTACTGTATAACTACAGTGTAACTGCACTACTATGTAGTTGTTCACTAGCTTCACAATGCTTCTTGTGTACTTACATAACTTTAAATTTACTGCTTCTGTGAAATTGACCAATACCTTTACTGCACCCACACCCCTGTCCTGCTGCTGACCAGGTGGGTGTCTAGGGGTGGAGCATGGCTACCCTTCAATGAGGGTCCTAATTCTTCTATGCCTAAGACTAAGCTGTCCCATTGTGCAATGCTGAACAGTCATATGACTGACTGACTGATTGCAATCATGTATATTGTAGCAGCACTTTAGTTGCTACTCTATTGTGTTTCAACGGTATTCTTGCACTTAATTGTACCTAGCTATACTCAAGGGCCTAGATATTCAAACTGCACCCAGAAAGGGCACATATCATTGCTCCACACAACTGAGTTGTGATGGAGAGCAAAAGTGCTGTATTCAAATGAGCTACCACGCATCTTGTCTGAATATGGTATAAAATGCCTGTGGCATAAATGGGGGCTGCCGACAATGCTCCGGCACATCCCCCTGCCTGTTCTGAGTACCTGAAATGGGGATGCGTGGTGCATCTTTGGATGCACCAAGTGCAAATTCCAGATATTCAGACCAAAACATGCAAATGGGGCCATTAGCCATGCAGGGCACAAATGGGGGCATTTTATTTATTTATGTCATTGTTCAGAAAGAAAAAAATACTCACCTTAGTAATTATGTTTCTTCTAATGGAGTCTTGCTGTATTCTAACTATTGCAGTTAGCCCCAGATCTCAAACTGCCCCGGAGAGTAGATGGTTAATTTTTATACAGAGCATAGAACGTTGAGCTCGAGCTCAGCTCAAATCTTGGTCTGCTGCACTTTGAAACACAATCGTTAGATTCTTATGAGCTAATACTAACTATTATGTGGAAATTGTAACATTTTTACTAGCCAAATGGCAACCAAATATTTTGGATCCCCAAAAGACTCAAGTCAAGAAATCAAAAATCAAAAACCAGGTAGTGAACAACTTAAGACTGTTAAATTAATAATATAACCCACTCCCTCTATCTAAAAGGAAGGAGTGCCCAAATGCACCCTGGGGTGCAACACTGCACCTGCCAGCCCACTTCCCAAAAAACAGGTTCTGAGAGGGGAGGCAGGGAGGGAGATCAGAATACAGCAAGACTCCATTAGAAGAAACATAATTAACAAGGTGAGCAATTATTTCTTCAAACAACATGAAGTCTTGCTGTATTCTGACTATCGCAGACTACCAAGCAGTACCTCCATGGAGGAGGGAATGAACCTACCTTAGGATTGAGGCAGTATAGCGCAGTGGTCTAAGGCTCTGAGCTGCAAATTTGGTGACATCCAGCAGACCAGACCTGGGTTTGAATCCCACAGCTTCCACTTGCATACTGTGTGACCCTGAGCAAGTCACTTAACCTCCTTGTGCTCCCAGGTTGCTCCTGTAAAAAAGCTTTCAGCTTAGTGTGCTATACCTGGTTAAACAACTAAATAAAAAAAAAAAGAAAAAAGGAATAGGCTCTGCAGTACTGCTGTACCAAACCAAGCATCACTCCTAGCCTGGATGTCCAGGGAGTAATGCTTGGTAAATGTGTGGACTGTTTTCCAGGTGGCTGCTTTAGATATCTCTAGCAAAGGAATATCCCTGGCCACAGCCAGGGACGCAGCTGTACCTCTAGTCGAATGAGCCCTCAGGCCTGAGGAAGGTATTTTGCCTAGCTTCTCATAGCAGAATTGAATACAAGAGACAATTCACCTAGCAATAGTTTTCTTAGTGGCAGGTTTGCCCTTCCCGACTTCCCCATAAGTGAGAAACAACTGGAGGGAGTCAAACCTGTGAGCCTTAGTATGCTCAATGTAGTAACTAAGGGATCTTTTAACATCCAAACTGTGTAAACTTCTTTCTCCTGAAGAAGAATGATCAGTGAAGAACACAGGGAGAGACATAGATTGGTTCAGATAAAAATCTGAAACCACTTTAGGTAAAAACCTCCTATTAGTTCTAAGGACCACCTTATCTCTATGGAATGAGATAAAATCAGGCTCCACTGACAGAGCTTGCAATTCATTGATGCGCCTGGCAGAGGTAATAGCTACCAGGAGCACAGTTTTCCAAGTCAAGTACTTAAGCTCTGCTGAAGACAAAGGCTCGAAAGGGGATTGCATAAGCTGAGCAATGCAAACATTAAGATCCCAAGCAGGGGTAGGATCCCTAAAGGGGGGATTGGTATGAAGCAATCCCTTGAAAAATTTACAGAATACAGGGTGAGATAATGATAATACTTTATTTATAATGCGCCTTTCAAGTACCAAGATTTCGAGATGACAGTGATGAAGGCTTTCCCACTGACAGAAAAGCAGAACGAGCTGACAAATGTACTTTGAGAGTAGCTGGTATGAGGCCTAGGCCATTAAGATGAACCATATAATCCAGAACTGTAGACAATTCAGCAGTGTCTGGGGATATATGCTTCTTGGAACACCAAATTCTGAATCTTTTCCATTTGGAGTTATAAGTTTTGCTTGTGGAAGGCTTTCGAGAAACTTTGAGAATATCCAGAACCCCTTGGGCCAGATGCAAATCTGCATACTCTAACTCTTCAAGAGCCAAGCCTTGAGATTGAGAGACAAAGATTGGGGTACCAAATCCTCCCCTGAGAGGAGGTTAACAGGTTGTATTTCCTGGGAAGAGACAGGGGAATATGGACTGCTAGGGACAGCAACAAGAAGTACCAAGGCTGCCTGGCCCAGTCTGAAGCAATCAGAATCACTTTGCAGGGTTGTGACCTTATCTTGACCAGAACCTTGAACAGTAGAGGAAAGGGAGGGACGGCATATAGAAATTTCCCTTCCCAGTTCAAAATCAGAGCATCCAGAGGGACTGAGCCCAAGACTGGGGGTCTGCAACAAAACAGAGGAAGTTGTTGATTGTCTGGGGCTGCAAAGAGATCTATCTCTGCAGTGGCCCACCTTGGAAAAATCACTTTCAACACCAGCAGGTCCAGGGACCATTTGTGATGGCTCTGGGAGATCCTACTCAATGCATCTGCTAGCACATTGTCCTGCCTTGGAAGGTGGACTGCTATCAGAGAGGTCTGCAGAGAATAAACTAGGGACCACAATTTCATGGCTTCCATGCACAAGGCCGTAGACCAAGTGCCTCCCTGCTTGTTGATGTACCACATGGTGGTGGTGTTGTCTGTCCTGACCTGAACCACTTTGTTCTGCACTGACTGAGAGAAAGCTTGCAGGGCCAGAAAGACCACCCTGACTTCCAAGAGATTGATATGAAGAAGGGATTCCTGAGGAGACCACAGTCCCTGGGCTGTGAGATCCTCCAGATGGGCTCCTCACCCCAATAGAGAAGCATCCGTGGTTAGGACCAAAAAGTAAGACTGAGTGATAAATGGGACTCCTTGCCTGAGGTTGCCCTGATCCTGCCACCATTGGAGAGCCTGGATCAGAGTCTGAGACACTGGAACTAGTTTGGTTAGAGAATCTTTCTTCTGAGACCAAAAGACCCTCAGGTGAAACTGAGTGTCCCTCATCTGAAATCTGGCCCCTGGGGCCACTGCTGCAGAAGCTGCCATGTGGCCCAGAAGCTGAAGGAAGTGCCTTGCTGGCCAGGAGACCAGAAGGTGGAATGAAGAAGCCAGCACCACAATAGCCCTTGCCCTTTCCAGGGGAAGAAAAGCTCTTGCTTTAACTGTATCCAACTCTGCCCCTATGAAGGTGAGGAGCTTTACAGGCTCGAGAACTGACTTGGGAAGATTGAAAAGGAATCCTACAGAAGTGAGCACTTGCTAAGTCACTTGCAGGTCTGACTTGACTTGGTCTGGGGACTGACCCACAATAAGCCAGTTGTCCAGGTATGGAAATATGGGAATATTTTTCCTTCTTAAAAAGGCCACTACTACTGTTAGGCATTTTGTGAATAACTTTGGAGCTGATGTCAGGCCAAAGGGCATAGCTTTGAACTGATAATGGCCTGAAGGCAATTTGAATCTGAGGTACTTTCTGTGGGAGCACCTGATGGGAATGTGAAAGTAGGCATCTTTTAAGTCCAGGGAGGCTAGCCAGCCCCTGGCCTTAGAGAAGGAAGGATTATTCCCAGAGTCACCATTTTGAATTTTGGTTTTAAAAGATGTTTGTTCAGGTATCTTAAGTCTAGGGTGGGTCACCACTCCCCTGTCATTTTTGGGGTAAGGAAGTACCTGGAGTACAGACCTTTGCCCCTGTGCAATGTAGGAACTCTCTCTATAGCCTTTAGAGCCAGTAGAGATGAAACCTCTGCCTCTAGGGCAATGGTTTTGGAGATGCTTGTAGGTGGCCTGGGGGTAATCATATCAAATGACATTAAGGTTAGCAAGCAATGTGAGAAGGCAATAGGGAGGGCTGGGGGGATACTGGGATGTATAGGGAGAGGCATCAACAGCAGAAAACAGGAAGTTGTTATCCCTCTGTACAGACAGTTGGTGAGACCCCATCTGGAGTACTGTGTCCAGTTCTGGAGACCCCATCTCTGCAAGGACATAGACAGGATAGAGGCAGTCCAGAGGAGGGCAACTAAAATGGTGCAGGGTCTGCAAGAGAAGCGTATGAGGAGAGACTAAAGGAGCTTAATATGTATACCCTTGAGGAAAGAAGGGAGAGGGGGGACATGATAGAAACTTTTAAGTACCTCAGTGGAATCAACAAAGTCCAAGAGGGTAGCATCTTTCAGAAAAAGAGACTTGCAAGAACAAGGGGACACAATTTAAAGAATGGGGGGGGTTCCGGGGCAATGTGAGGAAGTATTTTTTCACAGAGAGGGTAGTGGATGCATGAAACAACTTTCCTGAGGAGGTTGTGGGGTCTAAAATTGTGGGAAAATTCAAGAATGCATGGGACAGACATAAGGCAGTTCTTGTGGGGGGTAGGAAGAAATAGGCTGTTGGTTTACTAGGATCTGCGGCCTATCCTGTAGGTAGGGAAATGGGCAGACTAGGTGGGCCAAGCGGTCCTTATCTGCCGTCAAAGTCTATGTTTCTATGTTTCTATGTGGAAAAGATCTGGCCCTCAGCTTTGGAAATTTCTTGAAGCTGAGAACCAGCCCCGAGTTTACCACCTCCAGGACCCACTTGTCTGAGGTAACAGACATCCTGTCCTGGATGAAGTAAGCCAGCCTGCCTCCTACAGGAATGGGGGAGTCAACCCGGGCTGACACATCAGGGTGTCTGCTTGGCAGGAGCCTTAGGTGGAGGGATGGATGCAGCCCTGCTCATCCCCCTTCTGCCTCTCCCTCTGAAGAACCCCTTCTGAGGAAAGAGATAAGAGGTCTGTGCTTGGTAGAAATGACTATGAAAAGGCCTGCCCCTGACCCTAGCTTGCTGCCTTTGAGGCGTTGCCTGCCTTTCCTTGGCCTGTGCACTCCTATAGGTGGTCCTATACTCATCCGCCTTTTTCATGTAATTCTCTGTCTGATCCTCAAATAGAGAATTACCCACCACAGGGAAATCCATGGCCTTAGCCTGGGTGTCCTATGAGAGGCTAATACAGCTGAGCCAAGCCATTCTCCAAAGAGCCACAGATGTAGCTATGGATCTAGATGACACATCATTGGAGTCCACAGCAGCATGGATCTGTACCTTAGATGCCTCAGTCCCATCAGCAGCTACCCCCTTCCAGCTCTGAGGCTAGCTGGGTTGAGGCCTGCTTAGCCAGTGCCAGTGCAGTGTCCCACCTGGACTTCTGGTACGTGGCTGCATAGGCCATATAATTAGCCTGCCTGAGTCCCAAGATGGATGCCATGTACTGTTTCTTTGCCATGGCATCACGCTTCCTAGATTCTTTATCTGGGGGGAGGGGGTGTGAAGCCAAGGGTATATTAGCCTTATCACAGGCTGCAGCCTGCACAACCCCAACATGGCTGCATTGTTGATACGAGTACTCTGTACCTGAACCAGATAAGATGTACCTTTTGTCCATCCTTCTGTCAACAGGAGGGACAGAATTTGGAGTTTTTAAAATCTTTGTGTCTGTTTCCCAAAAGACTTATGAAGGGAATAGACAGTCTCTTGACTCTGGGATGTCCATCATCTCCACATAATCAGGTTCCTCTTGTTCTTCTACAGCTTCTTCCACAGGAGCTGGAGGGTTTCTGCCACTTTCCTGTAAAACATATAATGGGAAGGGGACTCAGAAAGCTCTGACGAAACCACCGGAAGGCCTGTCTGGGGAGATGTCCAGTTCAATGGGCTCATCCAGACCTTCCACACCATCGTCATCATCATCATCATCATCATAATCTTCATTCCCCTCCAAATCTGGTTCATAGAAATCTTCAAGGGCATAATCTTGAACTGAAGGAACCGACCAAACCGAGCACCTGCCAGAAGGCGCTGGATCAGATGGAACCGGGTGAAGCGATTCTACAATCCTTATCACTTTGGCAATCTCTTTGGTGGTCAGAAAATGGGTCTCTGGATCTGAACCAGCTGATTTTTCTTTTCTTTTTCTTTTTGCAGGAACCGATCCCTCAGGATCGGCTCTCCTCTTGCCCAAAGAAGTATCGCCCTGGTTAGAGGGCACTCCCCCAGGTTTGGTTGGAACCGAACTGGGCTGGCCATCCGGGTCAGCGGACTTCTCGGCCTCCTTATCCCTAAGCCTATCTAATCTTTTTTCCAGGGTAGACTTAGGGAAATTTTTACAGATTCGGCAGTCTGAATCGAGGTGGTCAAACCCCAAACAATAAACACAGGTGGTGTGTGGATCAGCCTTAGCAAAGACCTCCCCACTCACACTGTAGTGTTGAAACCCAGTGGGCCCAGTTTTTCTTTTGGGTTTCTCAGAAGTAGCCATCCTAATCACAACTTACCCTTTTTATGGCAAACAACCAGGTAGGACATCCTTATTGGTTTCTAATCATGTCACGGGTATTGGAAAAAAACACAAGAAAATGCATTTTTTTTAAAAACTGATAAGGACCGGTAACCACACCCTAAGTTTAGAAACAAAGACAGAATATATAATTCACTAAATGGCTGGTTCAGCTGAACCAGTCAAAAAATCTATTTGTACAATTTCCATAAGTTTACCATGTCTAGTTCACTACCTAGTACTTACTGTACCACAGACAGAGATTGGAACCAAAACTTGCGAAAAATAATCGGTAAAACCGAGGACTTTAACTGACTTTCGAACCGCAAGCAAAGGAGAAATCTCCGGATCGACCATTCAGTTAGGCAGAGTAAAGAATATGATGGTTGTGCTTCAAAGTGCAGCAGACAGAGGTTTGAACCGAGCTAGAGCTAACATTCTATCCTCTGCATAGAAATTAACCCTCTACTCTCCAGGGCAGTTTGAGTGATAGGGCTAACTGCAATAGTCAGAATACAGCAAGACTTCATGTTGTTTGAAAACCTTTGAGCAAAAGCTCTTTTGCAAAGGTTCCACATCAAGTACATGGCATGTACAGTACAACAGAAGGGGAATTGCCCCATCTGAGGTTCACGCTTCATGGGAAGGAGTGTACACAATAAGAATAACTCGGGTAACATTTAAACAAACAGTGCAATGGTAATGCAAACAGAGAGACATAATACAGAATGTAAGTACAGAAAAACAAGTAACCAGCTACAGAAGCTACTGCCAAAAACCTTAAACAGATTACGACTATGAGCTTACAGTGGAACACAGAAACAAGGATCTCAGCAGTCCATAGTACAGGCTTTGTCCTGATAACAGGGATGGGGACTGAAAATAGCCAACTTGGAGGGGTGACTATGGGGAGGAGTCAGCTAGTACCAGGCATGCCCTCCAACAGGACAGTAAGTGCTAAAACAGAGTAGAGTGCAAGCCTGTAGAGGAGAGATCCAAGTCAGGCCCACCGAATTGTAGGGGCAGTTAGTGTGGAGGGCAGGTGAGGACACTCTGCTCACTGCTAAGGCCAACTACCACAGTTGTGATGTGGGGCAGGTGAGGAAGGGGGCTGGGGTATCAACACTCACACATAATAGGAGATGGGTAGAGAAGGACTGGTAGTACACCATCTATCTGCAACAACAGGCCCCGGATGCATTAAGGTGCCATTTCAACCCCAACTTAAATGTGGGGAGGATGTCAGTAAATAATAAGTGAGCAAGGATCTCTTTTAGCCACAAGGAAGCCCTAGTTCTTTCAGATCATTCCTTGGTATAGTTGCAGCATGGTTTTGTCTTTGGTACAGATAAGACAAAACATGGAAATTTAATAACCAATTGCTGAAAGCTGAATATATTGTTAACATAATTAAAAACCAAATAGGGGATTTTGTCCTACATAATGTAGGTTCTATTGAATGGTGCAACAATGAATGGAGTGCTTGTAAATGTTTTATTAGAGGAGAATTCATTCAGTTAGCTTCAAAAAGGAAGCAACAGAGGGATAAGGCAGCTGCTGATCTTCTGAGCCATATTAGGGATGTAAAACACCAGCTAACTTCACAGTCCCGGAGAGCTTAGTATTGAACTGACTTCTCTTAGAGACATATGTGCTTAACCATTATGAGAGAAAGCTGAATATTCTATTTTTAAAACACTCTACTTGCATTGATCAAGGTGAAAAGGCCTGGCACCTTATGGCTGTACATCTTAGGAAATAAGAGGCCTCCTATATTATCTTATCTATTACAGCTGAGGCTGATAATTCTATAAAAACATCTCCTAGGGATAATACAGGAGAATTCAAGATGTTTTATAAGTCTCTTTATGGGCCTATGTCTAATCTGCCATCTCTTGATAAGATTAAAACTTATTTAGCTGGAATTGCTCTCACTACTTTATCACATCAACAACAGGCAGAACTGGTGAGGTCTTTGTCACAATGGAAAATTTTAGAAGCAGTTACAGCTTTGTCGTTTGACAAAGCCCCAGGGCCTCATGGCCTCATGGCTAATTTTTATAAAATATTTGCAAGCAAATTAACCGACTTACTGCACTGTTTTTTTGTTGAGGTCTACGCTCATGGGTTCTCAGACAGCATCTTACTAGAAGCCAGGTTCTCAGACAGCACCTTATTAGAAGCCATGATCATACTATAACACAAGCCAGGCAAATTCCCTATAAACTTGTAAATTATCATCCCATCTCATTCATGAATTATTATGTTAAAATATTGGCTGAAATTTTAGCCACATAGATTAACAGGGTACGGGCAGGCTTAATATGCCATGAACAAGTTGGCTTTATGCCAACATGATCCATAATTGATCATGTACATAAACTGACTCACATATTCTCCAAATCCAGAGATCCCAAGGTCCCTGCTGCCCTGGTCTCTCTGGATGTGGAGAAAGTATTGGACAGGGTAAACTGGATCTTTTTGTTCACTACCCTAGAGAAATGTGGCTTCCTTTCAGAGTTCATTCAATTGATTAAGATTTTTGTGTTCCTGTCCCAGTGCCAAAATGTACTGTAGTGGTGTTTTTTTTCTTCTTCATTTCCATTATTTTCCAGAACCAGAAATGGGTGCCCCTTCCCTCGTACTGTTTAATTTATACTTGGAAGCCATCTTGCAAAAACTAGAAACAAACCCTCTTCTTACAGGTGTGCTCACTGGTTCTAAAAATGTGCAGCTTTCCATGTATGTGGATGACATACTTTTGCATGTTATCTACCCTAAAGTCTCTATACTGGTTGTTTTGGCTATTATTAAAGAATACAGTCAGTTCTCTAACTAATGACTTAATACTGACAAGATAGTAGTTTTGCCCCTAAATGCAGGTGTCTTTCAGGCAGACATTAGGGCTATGGGACTGACCTGGGTCTCGAAACAACTTAAATACTTGGGAATTATGTTAACTAGAAATCTGGCCCAACTTAAAAAAGCTAACTTAGAGGACCTGGTGATTAACATTAAACAAGATTTGGACATATGGAAGTCCCTACCATTGACACAGTGGGGTAGGATAAATATTGTCAAGATGAACATTCTTCTCCATTTGTTTTACCCTCTTAACATGCTTAACATTTATTTACCTTTTTCATGGCATAAGAAAACCCACACAATGGTTTATGAATTTGTTTGGAAGGGTAAACAGACACGAGGAGCCTATACCAGGCTAGCAGCTCCTAAGGTACTAGGTGGCCTTCATCTCCCACATTTTATCACTTATTATTTAGCCAGAAAATATTTCTGGTGGCCCATGTATTTATTTTTTTATTTTGTTTAGCTTTTGTTTACCAGATAGGTGCACTAGCCATAACAATGACTATTTTCAGGCATGACCCGGGATGGTACAAAAAACAAACTTCTGAAAATACAGTAACAGTACAGTTTAGAAGCAATCAAAACAATTGGTGCATACAAGCAGTTAGCAACATAGGTAATACAGTATCACAGGTATGTGTAAACATCACAGACAATTGCAAAACATTAGGGCTCGTACTAATATGAGGAGGATAACTTACAGATTACAGTGTTAGTTTAGCAAACAAAACAGAATAGATTTGAAAGAAAGGAACTAAGAAAGTAATCTTTTAGCGACTAGAACAGGACGGAATGAAAGAAAGAAATTTAGGGAAGGAAATAGTATCAGAGTAGCAGTGAAGGAAAAAGTAGAGGGAAGTATGTAGGGATAGGTTAGGAGGTAGGAAGAGCGAGACAGCATGGTTTGGGAATACCCTGCCAGATTGAGAGAAAGTGCTGAGGCATATATAGGGTCAAAACTAAAAAGAGGAAAGGGGATGCAGAATCTAAGTCGAGGGTCTATGGTGGTTTGAAACAGGAGCAAGTACAGGATGAGATGAGATAGTGGCATAGTGCTTTCTTAAATGAGGTGTGGGAAGAGGCTTAATGAATGGTTAGAGGGAGGAGGGAGGGAGGGAGGAGGGAGTTCCAGTACTGCAGGGCCTGACAGGCAAAAGCACTAGCACCCTTAGTGGTAGTATGTTTAAGGGTACAGACGGGGCATTGTCAGCAGATTGAAGGTCATAACAAGATGCCTGGTTTTGGAAGAGTTCAGCTAGAGGTTTAGGTATTTGAGACCTGATAATGTTGTAAATGATGGAGCAGAAAGAATGAGACCTTGACTCATGAGGAGGAAGCCAACCAAGGTCAGAGTAAAGGAGGCAATGGTGCTTCAGCTTATGAGAGGAGGATGCATAGCAACATATATTACTGTAGGTAACATCCCACTAATGAAAACTTGATTTGCTAGCAGAAGTATAGGCAGTGACCCCATAGGTAAGTGAAGGTAATGAGGCCAGAGATATGTAATCTCATCATGTCCCTATCTGGCTCAAAACAGAAAGTGAACAGATTACGAATTTGGGCTTTTCACCCTCTGCTATGCCCTTACTCTCCACTGAGGTTCTGCCCAGGGATTTCCAAGGCTCTGTGATAGGTACATCTTTAAAAGTCCATGTACAGCTAGGTATATTCATGAAATATAATTATACCAGGGATATTTCCCAATCAGTTCTTAATAACCCTAATTTTAAAGTGGGTGTACAGTGCTTATAAAGGAATGATTACCCCAACTTGAAACAGCCACGGTGTGCACTTTGCTACAATACAGGGAACTTTAAACCATATCCAGGCATTCTATGATCATATCAACTAGAAAATAAGTTTGTTTTCAAGTTAATTCAGCTTAAACATGCCCTTTTGGCATAATTGGGCTCCTTGCCTTGGAACGTAAACCAACATGAATTCCTGAAATCAGGCATAGAGATGACTTACCAACTACATGCAATGTCACAATTCTATAGTTTAATATTTGCTAAGATACATACTGACATTAAAGGGGAATGTTGTTATGGGACCAGGGTCTTCCCAGTCCACCATTTTAATTGGATCAAGATATGGAAGGACTTACACACCTATATTGCCACTGATAAATTATGTCTTATCCAGTATCACATCTTGAATACCTTTTATTTTACACCCCAAATATTAGTTAAGAAGGGTCGACTAAGCTCCTCTCAATATAGTAGATGTGAGCATGTGGATGGTACATTATACCATATTTTTTGGAAGTGAGTTACAGTTAAACATTTATAAGAAATGATTCAATCACAGGAAGACCCCCTTTCAGGACTAACTTTGTGCCATATGTAATTAAAGAGGGACAGCTGTGAAAGAGAGGAGATAGAGCATTGCAATTATATCTCCTCCTTTAAACATGTAGTTCTCTGGCACTGATTAGATCTAGACACAATTTTGATACCAAGAATGGTTGCATGAATTATTGTTTAATCTCCTTGTCAAAAAAGTGATAGCGAATGCTCACAACAGGCCCAGGACATGTTGAAGAAAAAGAAGAAAATTGCATACCCTATATACAATTTACACTTGTTACGAAGTGAGCACCAGCCTGGGTATAAATGTCTATTTTTCTGTTTCTGTGATTACAATTTAATACCTATTTTTGGTACGTGATGTGAGTCCCATATGAGTAATGTACATGGTTTATTGTAAGTCTTTTGCTTCAGGTTTTGCTCCATGTCAGTCTGTTGGTTGGGATGGGGAGGAATGGGGGTGTTTCTTCTGTATGGTTGTCAGTTTTTATGCTTTTGCTATTGCATTCATGAAAATAATAAAATAAATGTAATTAAAAAAGAAGGGTTGGGACTAAGTCCCACACTGCAACTCCAGTTGTGGACTGAAAACTCTGCAGCTGCAGAGATTGCTATTTACATCTGCAGCAGTTGCAGAAGATGTTAAAACTGGTCCCACTGGCCATAACGTTCTGCAGCTGTGGGGATTTCTATAGCAATACCACCCACAAGCCGCCATATAGCATGGAGCTGGTCGTAAACCAGTTCCACTTTTGTGAATACCAAACTCTGGGAACAACTGCGGTTCCTCAAGTGGCAACCCACTTGCTCTGAGTTGTTCCCGCAGCTGCAGGACTTTAAATAGTTTTGTGACTCCAGACCATTGTGTTTTCAAATCTCTCTAGGAGAACAATTATTCTGTTTTTCTCAACAATGTGTATGTTTCTCTCTGCTAGACCAGCAGTGACCATGCTGCAAGCTAGAGTCATGACTAGTGCTGTGTTTTAACCACTTATTATTTACTTTAACCTCAAGCTGCACATTCAGATAGAGCTTGTGCTAAATTAGTACTGAGCTTTTTAATTTCTGTGCCTTTATAACAACTAAGCCATTTTTGCCACCTTTATGAATATTTTGTTTTATCTTTAACACTTACCTAACAGCGCTGTTATCATCAAGTGCCCTGGTCTGTAAATGTGTCTCTAGCACACCTGGTAAAAATAATAATATCAAGTATTATTTTTCAGACTAGAATTTAGAAACAGTGGGCTCAATTTCAAAAACTGATGCAGGGCTTGCATCACGCCCTGTATCAAACCTGTTTTTTGATGCAGCTGCACCAAACAACTTTGCCACAACTGCATCCAATTTTAGTACATCGGGTGTAGTTGCGACACTTTCCTCCGTTTACGGCAGCTTGCACCAAATATTTGGCACAAGCCCCATAAAACAGATCCCCTAAATGCCACAAGTTAGACTGGGAGGAGCTGATGCAACCTGTGGCAAATGGCAAATGGGAGTGAAAATCACAGTTGGTGCTGGGAGAATGCAGCAAGCCCGGTCCATCATAGGACTGGAGCACATGTGGCTTGCAGCATTCGCAAAGGCTTTGAAAACTGAGCCCAGTGACTTTTTTATGTATTTTCAGCTCATGAGAAGTTTACTCATCAAATGGAAGCAATGTGGCAATGGGAAGGGAATGGGGAAATTGTTTAACTTGGAAAGGCACTCTAAGCCAAAGCTTGTTTCCAGGTGCAGCCTGGAAAAAGCACAAGGAACTTAAATGACTTGCTTAGGGTTACACAGTATGCAAGTTGGGGGCTGTTGGATTCAAACCCATATCTCCAGGTCTGCAGCTCAGCACCCTAAACCACAGCACTATACTGCTTCTAAAGGGAACTCTTCATGTTTTATTCTCTTTTTATAGTGAGGATGACACCTAACCGGAGTTTGCACAATGACGTCATTGCATCAGTCCTGGGCTTGACTCCAGCTTGCTAAGTAACTCAGTAAGACACAACAGAACCTGTTAAAGGGCAGACATCCTAATACTCACCTGGCAGATCTACCTTTTAGTGCCAAAATGTGCAATACAAATTAGTTTAGTCAACTGTTAAGATTTTTTTAAAGAAACTAGACTTATGATTGCTGTCTAATACTTCCTCATATCAATAATTGTGCAATAACAAAAAAAACTCTTCCTTGCTTACAGTGTCCCAGTACACTAGGCTGTATAGCAAGAGAAGACTTACAATACTGAATATTATATTTTAACACATATTCCATTGCTAACTCTTATACAGTACTGCTGACATCCTTGCAATGTCTCCATTTTAAAATGTCCAGTTCACAAGCACCTTATCAGATTCATATAGATTTAATGTTAAAAAGCTTTTAATCGCTCATAGAATTATGAGATGTGCTTGTTGTGGTGGGGGGGAGGCAGGATGGGCACATAAATTTTTTTGTTTTCTTTTCAATATGTAATAGAATTATAAAGTCTATGGATTAGATAATCACTTGCCAATGGAGTTCTTTATTTATCTCATATTTTTTGTCTAATGTTTTGAATCGGCAAATCAAGATCATCTCTCTGGTTAATAGTTTTTCAGTGTCACCCCCTCTGCTGAGTAATATGACATGGTCTATGCCAAAGAATCTTAATGTGGTGATAGAAGGCTCAATTCTCAAAAGACCCCAGGAGTGATTCAAGCTGTGCCAAAACAACACTGTGCACCATGCCTCATGTGCCAAGTGCTGTGCACCATGTGCCACGCACCAAATTCTCATACCGGGACCCTGGTGCACCAAGGGAGGCACGACAATGCAACATTCATGACACACCATAAAAACAGTGCACCTGGTGATAGTGTCACAAGCTGCATTATAAAGCAGAGGTAGCAATGGCAGCAGAAGGAATGGTGAGGGAGGAAAAAACATTTCACAAATGAGGAAACAGCCATACTGACTGAGGCGGTTGAGGTACAGGTCAGCACAATAATGTACTAGGACATGCAAAGAGGGGAAAAATTGTCACATGAGTGATACAGGGCAACAAGCCCAACAATGTGAAGCAGTGCAGTGTAACATGTCACCCACCACATCATTAAGTGGATCTCCTACTGTCACGAGGTTTGGACAGGGAGCTGCATGCTAGGAAACAGCAGGCATGGGAAGAGGTGGCAACGAAAGTGAACACAGTAGTAGTGAGCAGGTGCACCAGGAGCGAATTACAGAAGTGCTACTACGACCTCCAAAAGAGGTCAAAGGAGAAGGTTCCCCACAACTTCTGCTGCACAACAGGCATGAGGTTGGAGAACCAAGCCAGCCCATACCACTGACCACACAGGAGGTACGTGTGGCAAAGCACATCAGTACCCACATGGTAGATGGTGATGGCAAGCTGGACCTGTTCATGCTTCACCATGCATCAGGTATGTACATGCAATGTAGGCTAAGTCAGGGCAACAGAGTACCTGACACAATGGACCCTGATGTCAGGGTACAGCATGATGTTCCCCATGATGCCCAAAGGTCCCACACAATACCTGTGTAACCCTGACAAATGGTCCATGCACAGTAACACTGGTATGGGCCAGAAGGTGGTATGGCCATGCAGCCATGCACCATGGACACACACATACACAGCCGCCATTCAGCACAGCTATACAGGATGGCCCACCATGACACACGTGTAGTATCCATGGCACATAATTTGGCACAGCAGTGCACGTGCAAACACAGATGTGTCTGTATGGCATGTGGGTGACCACAGCACGGAAATGCAAGGTACAACACATGGCATAGATCTGTGCAGCAATGGGTAACATTGTGTGACAATGTGAGGTGTCTGGATTACTGAGAAGCCCACAGCACACACTGCCTGTGGACAGCTGCACTGTGCAGACAGTGGGTGCTACCCCTGGTGGCACAACACAACATGCATCATGTGAAGCTGCAGTACATCCACAAATGGTAGTGGAGGCAGACAGCAAGCACAAATGCCCAGAATGCATATGAATGTTGAAACAAATATGTACATGTGGCATGGCACCCACACCTGCACACTCTATTATATCTCCAAACAGGTGCCAGAGGTGAAATGACAGGGCACCCATCACCCATCATGAACGGAGACAAACAGTAGCATACCCAGCAGGCAGATGAAGGGAACCTTGAGGGTGTGGCCACAGCACTTTTCGAGGGCACACAGGACACAACAGTGACCAGCATTGATGACACTTTCCAGAGTACAATATGCAAAGCACAGACACAGAGTGCACACTAGATCACATGCATGCTGGTGTGTCTGCATCATCCAGTGATGCCAGTAACAGTGTGCATGATGATAACATACATGTTGACACCATGGCATCATCTGTCAGTTGGACACAGTTGCCACCGCCTCATGATGTGCCCCCTGTGCACCAGGAGGAACAGGATGATGACTTGAATAGGTACCTCCAGGATGTTGTGGGATACCAGGAGGAACTGCACAGCTCCATCGCAGGCATCCAGGCCATAATACATACCAGAACACAGCCACCGTGGAATACAGAGTCCATGCAGAGGGTATCCTGATGGGCATGAGTGATGCACTGAACACCATTGTGTGTGATGGTGTGGACCAGCATGCCAAGAGAGCAGCACTGATGCATGTCTTATACATGTGCCCAGAGCGGCAGGCCGAGATCACGGAGCAACTCGTGATGGTACTGGAGCATGGACTAGCAATGCAACAGACACAGACCGAGGCCATAACGATGATGGTAACTGCAGTACAATCCATAGCACAGGTCATACATCACAACCATGAACCACTGCCACCAGTCCCACACAGGTATGGCCCCACAAGCATCAGGTGGTGATGGCACCATGCAGCATGGTAGCGCAGCTACCACACCATGGACACACACACTAGTGTTGTACAATAACAGTGCACAGTTGGTGTCCAGGAAGATATTGCTGGTATGGGAAAGCATCAAGGGGCCACAGCCATGGACAGGGACAGGTAGCCACCCAGACAACCGCAATGGCAGAGTGACCTTCACATGTCTGGGCCATGCAGGTTACATGCACATGGCAATCTGATGCACACCACAACCAGTCCCAGCAGGGTACTGCTGAAGTACAGCCACACCAGCAACTGCGGCTGTGTGGAACCACACCAGACCATGACTGCCATGCCTGCCACAGGCACGGCTGTGAGTAGGACAAAGACAGCCAACACAGAACCATAGCCACCACCAGCGGTTGACACTTGTGCACCGTCCATATCTGTACAGGCCATGCAGCATGACTATGGGTCAACAGCAATTGTAGTGGATGCACCACCAGCCAGTAACTGTTCTGCGGAGACACAATCTGCACCACAACTGACTGTGGAACAGCAAATGGGGAGGCCACGAGATAGGAAGGAGATATCCAGCTTGACTCAGGAAATGTTCCCAGTAAGGCTGCCCAGGAGTATGCAGCACATGTGACACAGGGAACAACATCAATACAGGCTCCACCATCTGTTGCCATCAGTGTCCCTGGCATGGTGGCAGATGTCCACATGGGCCCAACCAGAACCAATGCCACCAATGGATTTGCAATGCATCATCTGTAGCCACAAGGCAGCACACTGAAGTACGACACTCTGGCAGGAAAAGAACAAGAACCATGATACAAGCCATGCCCAAAAAGAGAATGGATACCAATGTCCCACAAGTGGAAGCAAGCACTGTGCAACCAGCAACATAACAACCCAAGAGAGGCAGACGGACCAAGCACAGCAGTGGCTGTGATGAGACAGTGGTCAGTTGCCAGGGCCCCGGGAAGCTGTATGCACTGTGATGGTCACCGAGGTCCACTGTGCCACCCTCAATGACATCACAGGGTGACAGCAAAATGGACCACACACAGGCTGACACACAGGGCCACAGTGGCAATGTTAGAAAGGTCAGGGAGAGTGGATGCAGCAGGGGTTGCGCAAAGAATGGAACAGGCATGTAGTGCCTGCACAGTGGGACATAACAGAGATGATGGATCCATGCTGACATCACCAAAGGACATTCAGCAGGACACCACACACATACCATACAAGACTCGTATTGTCTACCCCATATTGTACTACATATAGTATGGCAACCATACACCCCAACACCAGCCTTTATCCGCATGGGTTGTGACCACCACCCCACAATACTTAGTTAGTGTAATACATAGTTAGGTCTAAACCGTGGGGTTCTACTTTGTCATATGGTGGTTTGGGTTAATCGCATAGGAATTCCAGCATGGGTACAGATGGAATACCATACACATGGTGTGCTAAAAGATAATAGCCATGTATGGCAGCCAGCAGTGATACACACAGTTGTACATTGGGTTTTGCCTGTACCCTGTGTATGTGCCTGTCAGATGTCACCCATCTGTAGCACACATACACAGCCATGCGTAGTCACAGGTATGTGCACTGTTATGGACGCTGCATGCTGTACTTGGCAGGCTGTGCAGCATGGGTGGCTGGAATTTGACACAATATGAGATGGCCACAAAGGGCTCACTAGCAGGTACAATGCCAGGAGTGTGTGTCTGACATGGGGCCACTACTACATGTGCATTCATTTTCTGTTGTTGACTAAATGACAGACAGTGGATGTGCAATGTGCTGGGGCAACCCATGGTGGCTGCAGTATGACAATGCCCACAGTGGAATTCCAAGATGAAACTAAGAGAACCCCTCCAGCCATGGAATTACACATAGGACAGTACTAATTGCAGGTCCATATAGCATTGTATAGTAAAACACACACCACATGTGAAGGTAACGGCATGTCTATATACCAGAGGCATATAACATACATGAAACAAACTCCATGATGATCCATGGGCAATATAGGGAATACAGCACATTGTGGCATTGGTGGTACTAGGTGTACCACACAGTCAGGGGCTTATTGATGCATGAGGTGAATCCAAGTGCCCTCAGCCCCCTGTCCATGGGAGAAACCCTGGTACCACCAATGCCCCTTTGTGCCATAATGCCATTATAAAATGCGCACATATGCAACTGATAGTATACGAACTCTCTAACAGCCAGCAAAGCACAACAAAATATAATACTGTATATATAATGTTGCTAGGAAATGTATATTAGGCCCCCCACAAATGGTAACAACTGTCACTTATCTGGCTTTCATCACAGTTAATATACTATGTGACTGTTTACCATGGAATTGATGATGTCAGTGCTCTGCATTAGTCCATCGGTATAATGTCCCCCAACCCCACAGAGTAGAAACATGTCTGACATGAATGCAGTAGTCATCAGGGTTCCACTGGCGTACACCCACAGACATACACCTATTGTAGACCTCGAGTGGAGCCTGACCTGCAATATTATATGCTTCCAGGTCAGGTGCAGGGAGTTCACCTGCACACTGGTAGGGATGCAGGGAAGTCTGCCATAGACATCAAGGAAACACCAGCAATGGAAACTCTGATCAGTACCTGATATGCTACGGTACTGTATGTGTGCATGGAGGGGCTTGTGAGTGACAATAACATTACAGTGGTTACATAAATCATGTAATGTACTGTACATTCATTTCTCGGGCCTAGCTGATGAGTATAATATATTAGTAAAGGTGGCAGACATGTGTGTGATGGGCAGTAGGCTCTATGTGGCCTATGATGTATGTATGTGTGTTGACGTGGTTGGCAGGGACATGCTGTTAGCCATTGCTTATGGTCCCCTACTGCAATGCTAGAAACATGTCTCAGCCAGGCAAGACACAGGGATGGCCCTGCCTGTCACACTGAGAAATATACACACAGGATTCAGTACAAAAAACACTTCAGTGCTGTAAAGATGTCCATACAACATAATAAGGGGTGGGGGCAATGGGACTTTGAAAACAAATGAGCAATGAACACAATAAAAATCCAAAACAACTTCATAATTAAAGACACAGGAACAAACAGCTACAGCAGAATCAGGTATCGAACTGGTCTGAAGCAAACAGTATAACAATGGCAAGCAATGAGAAATAGAAACAAATAATACTGTCACAACTGTATGAACGCCTGTAAAACATTACCAATGTAATGACCTACACAGGTGAGAACACTCATTGCAACTCACAACCATCAATCAGTGCCCTGAGTAGGAGTCCAAATTGGATAGCATTGCCTGTAGGGCCACATGCAGCCCATCAACATGGTCAAGCACAGGGCATAGGCACTCACCCAGCCCCCTGGCAAAGTCCTGTAGGCCTCCCTCCAGGTAACAATGGTGCCATCAACAGTCCCAGAGTCTCTGCCATGCTGCTCAGCACTGGCATGGTGCGTGTCCTCCACATCCGTGACATTATTGTCCACAGCTTCCATGTCATTTTACATCCTGGGGTAATGCTTCCTCATGAGTTGGCAATCCAGTATCAGCCCCATCTTCATGTTCCTGTTCCACCAGAGGCTGTTGTTCACCATCCCCATCATGATCCGTGCCACTGCAGTCTCCATCCATGGTTTTGATTTGTCCCTCACCTGCAGCGGCTCTGGTCCTGGTGTGTTAGGCATATGCCCTTGCCTCTGACCACTTCAGGTGATGCATGGCCAGTTCAAGGGCATGCCATCGGAGTGTGAGAGCATGTGTGCCTCTTGCCATCCTCCCAGTGGCACCTCCAACAGAGCAGATAGCATAGCGTAAGTATGCATGCACAGGGGAAACAAGCATGCTGGACTGCATATGTGGCCTGTGACACATGAAACCCATTACTCAACCTATCATGTTCAAATAATGCCCACTTCATTGTGGCCATGATGAGTTTGTTGCTGAAACAGCCACGTCACCTAGGTACAACAGTGATGTGCTGTGTGGCATTGCCATCAACACACCATTAAGCACACAGCACAACACATTTTGTGCCCGATGGCGGGGTGGCTGGCCATGTGCAGATGACATTCCTCTGATGCACTGTTCATATATGGATAACCATGTGTGGACTACTGTGCATGATGTTCCCTACCATGGCTCATCATGCACAGTATACCCATGTGTTGGAGGCCAAACATGTGTGCACATGGACCACCATATGTACTGGACATGTGCCAATGTGGCCCATGAGTTGTTCTTCCCTTGACATACATGTGGCCACTGTCATGTGCAGTGTGCATGTGTAGCATGCTGCAATGTCCCTGGACACCTCCATTGCATTGCCACATGTGTAGTGACACACACGGGAACCAGCAATATGTTTACAACACAGTGTACACTGCCATGACATATGCCAGATGCAGAGCCATGATGCATAGGTGGACATGCACTATGGGCTCTCCTGTAACCCACAACCTGGGACTGCATATGATACATTCCCATATGTGCACATGTGCCCCATGTATGTTTGGTGCTGTCCTCTACTGTCAGACCAGTGTTGCATACTACAATGTTGCATATGTTCCTATGGCGTGTATAGTATCACATAACCTACCTGCCCCACTGGGTCCTGGGCTGTGGTTGCCCCTCCCCCCCCATTCGGCCACACATCTTGTTCTACTGGGTGTTGCTCAGCTGCTTGCTTCACTGCCATGGTTCCTGTGAAGACATAATAGGGGTACAGAGTGTAAGCAAGCATGCAATGCTATGTGTCTGTATATGTGTACAGTACTGTATATAAACGACTGATATAATTAACTGCATGTATAGTTCTATGCTCCTGTGTTCTGTGGCCTTCCACCTCTCATTTGTACATCTGCCTCCCTCACCATGGTCCACAGATGTCTCAGCAGGTCCACCTCCCTCCATGCCAGGTCATTCCAGTTGCTTGCCTGGCGTGCTGGCTGTTCTCCTTATCCCACTGGCAGTTTGGAGCTTTGAGGCAATGGTGCACCACACACACTTCCTCTGCCTTGTGGTGGTATTGGCACTGCCTGGTGGCAGCAGTATCCGTGACCACAGATCCACCAAGCTTATAAGGATTACCACCTCCTCATCCACAAAGTTGGGTGCTCTGGCCCTGGAGGACATGTTTTTGGCCTTTATGTACATTCTGTGCCTCTGGATACAGCCTGTGATAGTAATTCACTTGGCCTCCACGTGTCTGCCATTCATATTGGCTCAACTCATGCTGCTGGGCCCTACTGTATGTTGCACACATGCAGATGCACTAATGATGTACCGATGCAGGCTGCGTCTGTTTCTGTGCTGGATGCACCCTGTGCAACACTCAGGCAATGTACGCATGTGTGGCAACACATACTGCAGTACTGCAGTCTTTCCAGATACGCACAATGCATTTTACTTTATTTTGAGGTAGCATACTGCTGCTCAAGTTGTGTGTGTGTGTCCAGTATTACCACGTGCAGCTACACTGTCTGTGGGGATGTCAGCTGGCATCACATGTGGACTATGTAGGGCTACCAGGGTGGTCGCAGCCTGACTGTGTTGCACTCCGCTGCATCATTCCATTGCCTCCTAGCCATGCTGGCCAACATGGTGGCATGTTTGGTTGTTACTGCAGTGCCACTAACTGCTCCAGTAAGTATGAGTGGATGTGTGGTGCTACACACAGGTGTCAGGCACCTTCCATGTTACAGTGCTGCCATACCCTGTGTGTGGCCCCAGACGGCGACACCTCTGCATTGATGTGTCCAGGACTGGGTCCATGTCCTTCCATGTCTTGTCTGTCATGTCCCATGATGATGATGGCACTGTGATGAGAATGGCCATGTCATTCACAGCTGCACATTGGTGCAGTGCTCACATTTGTCCCACCACCTTGCCAGTGCTGCCCATCCCATGACACCATGAAACTTGCATTTTCATGTGGACTGATGTGTGCTGGTCTGTGCACATCAGTCAGTGGTGTGGCTATCACAGTACCATTGGTGTGTCTCACACCAACAAAGGGTGTGGTACAGGTTGTTGTGGGCCTAGGTGAAGTGCGTAAAAATGAGATTGGCCCGGATCCTATGGCCTGCAACTGTATAGTGTGCCCATGTGTTCCCCTGCATGGATCTGTCTGGATGTTGTTCCTCCTCTGCAGCCACAATGTCCTGTCCTGGATCCAGTTCCACCTCAGGCATTGTGATTGGTGTGCTATGGCCATGTTGTGGAGGGTGCAGTATGCCACAAAGATTTTACAGGCCGTGTCCTGAGTGTAATGGAGTGATCCACCTGACCTGTTGAGACACCAGCTGTGTCTATTCATACATGTCCATGTCATACCTATAAGCCAGCCATCCTGCAGTATAGCATTCTCAAAAGCCTGACACAGACCACTGCTCTGGTAAAAGAATGCATTGTGGCATTACCCTGAGTACTTTGCCACCATGTCAGGGATGCAGCTCTGGCTCTCACACACCACCAGGATATCAATGGAGTGGTACCCCTTTTGGTTTATGTACACCTCTGGATCCATCAATGGTGCCCTGATGGCAATGAGTGTACAGTCAATTGCACCAAGCACATAGGGGAAGACTGCAATTCCATAGAATCCCTGTTTGATGGCTTGCTGCTGCTGTGCATCCATGGGGAACTTTATGCATATGTGTGCCCTGCATACCAGGCCATCTACAAATTACCTCAGGCTCCATGTTACTCAGGGCTGTGATATGCCCACAGTATCTCCATTCAGTGTCTGGAATCCACCACTGTCCAAGATGTGAAGTGCTGCACTGACATTCATCTATAGGGGTAGCACTCTCCCTCTGTGTGTCTAGGTATGCATTTCCTTTCACAGGTCCTGGCACAGCTCTGTTATGGCTGCCTTGCTCAGGTGGTGTCGAGCAATACCCAGGTCCTCAGACAGGTCAGGGTAGGATGTGCAATGGTGATATACATGCCTCGCATGTCTCCTACATCTGGCATGTGGCTGCCCTGTGTGCTCCTGGGCAGCGCTCCTGTGTTGTTGGGCACATCTCCACTGGCATGCTATAATGGCTAGCCTCATGGACGTCAGCACCAATGCAACTGAAATCTCTCTTCTGTTGCTACTGCAGCTGCTCTATTGCCTCACCAGAGCTGCAGCTTAGACTGACTGCTGTGCACCCTCCTTTTTGTGCTCTAAGTGTCCTTAGATCATCTGTGGCTGGTCTTGTATATATTTGAAATTTGCTGTACATTCTAGCATTGATAATACCAGATTAGGGGATGGTGCATCATTTGTTTGGTGCATGCTGTGCTGCACCAGGTTGCAGACCTTATTCTAGTGCAGGGGTTGTGCATGGTGCTTTGGGACAAGCAACTTGCGTTTGACACAAGGTGCATTTGAGAATTGCATTGGGTGCAACTTTTGGCACATGATGCTCCTTGCACCATTCTGTTTGATGTATGCCTCTTGCATACTTTGGGCTGCCTTGAGAATCAAGCCCAGGATGTTTTAGCTAATTAATATGAACAGCTACTGTAGAGCTGGGATCTGAGCATCCAATAGCACTCTTATGTTCTCCAATTCTGGTGCACAGTTGCCTGGATGAATTGCTAATGTATATGAGATCACATGGATAGTTGACCATATATAGAACATGGCCTGTCTGACAAGTTATCAACTGGTTGATAGTTATGTTTTCATTCCAATCCTTTTTTCTTGCATCTATAGGTGTTCAAACAGTTTATGTGGGTTTATGTGATAACGGCGAAAGCCTAAAGGTGATCGCCATTATCGCAAAGTCAGAGTACCAAAAATGTATTTTGGCACTCTAACACCCCGGTGCACAGCAAAACAGTGCTGGAGACTTAGTTTTTTAATGTTTTATGTGGGGGGATTCACCCTCCGCACCCCCTTACTTAAGGATTCTCAACTCCTGGAGGTGCATGTCGGTGGGGGGGGGTGAAAAACATATAAAAAAAAAAAGGTTTAGGCCAGGCTCAGCAAAAATGCACCAGCACCCAGACCCAAACCCAGTATCCTGGCCACCAATGCCACCAACCCACCCACCAAGCCACGGGTTCAGCTCGGCAACCTACTGTGGCACCACCCCTCACATACCCTCCCGCCCCTCGCTGTGTGTGCTCAGCTCCCCCTGCTTGCGTACATATAGTGACATCCCATCGCAATATTCACCGACCCCCCCCATCTGCCTGCTCCACCCTACCATAACCCTGCAGACATGCACCAGGGATTGGGTCACCTTTATTGTAGGCACCCAATCGCCAATGCTAATATCTTGTGCTACCGTTTATGCAGTTACCACAGGTAAAATTTCCCTGTGGTTTCAGCATAGTCAAAAAGTTGTCATCTTTATCTTCTGATACTTTTTGTTCAGATCTGGATAATTTTCCCCGAAGGTTTGGAGCATTTCTGCCAACAATCACAGGTTTGTCCTTGAAAGTAATTTCACCATTAGTAAAAGTTTACAAAGTATCCTAATGATAGCATACTGTATAATACTCTACAGGTCTACTGGTCTCTTGATTCATTGGCTCATGTATCACTAGGTTATCTCTAGATGCATAAAGGGCTCTAGTCATTGCTCCCTTTATACATTTACTTGGATAACCCCTGCCACCAAACATATTTTCCATATCAGAAGAAGCTTCCATAAAATCTGCATTTTCCGTGCAACTTCTTTTTGATCATAGAAATTGATTCACTGAAATTCTTTCATCCAGTTTCATCGGGTGCAAGCTTTGAAAATGTAACACATTTTTTCCGTCTGTGAGCATTCTAAAGAGTCCAGTTTTAAACTCTTTGTACCAGATTCACAATGGGATGGTGAAAGTCCCATCAAAGGCAACTTGTGCCAAATGCCATTGCGCTGAGGACCCTGTGGCCTAAGTATCTATTGGGCAGGGTCCCCATGGCTAAGTCCTGCAATTTTCACCAACCTGGACTGTATGCCAAAGGGAGGGCATAAATGCTTGGGTTGGTGCAAGCCTGCAGCATCCATGGTGTAAGTGTGCAAGTGCCCACCTTCCATGCCTGATCCCCTGATATATGTATAAAATGTCCCACAGGGCTAGCAGACCCCCAATGCCCCAACCTCCTGATATATGTAATAAATGCCCCCAGGGCTAGCCAACTCCCTAATGTCCCAATCCCCAACATTCAGTAAAAACAGCCCTGCAGGGCTAGCAGCCCCCCCAAGCCCTGATCCTTGTACCCCAAGCCTGAGCAGTAATGTAAACTGTGGAAAAAAAGATCCCCATTATCTCTGGTAGTCTAGTGGACCTCCACCTGGCAGTGCCAGAACACCCTGCACCCCCCCAACATGTACCCAGTCAGTGACTGGCACAGCCCACCTCTCACTACCATGACCAGCTGCTGACTGAGCTCCATATGAGTGTGTACTACTGTAAAAATGACATGCTCAATGAATGACAGCTCATTCATTGATCATGTACTATTTACAGTGGTATGTGCTCATAAGGAGCTCAGTCGGTGGTTGGCCATGGTGGTGAAAGGTGGGCTGTACCAGTCACTAACTGGGTATGGGTTGGAGGGTGTGGGTTGGTCTGGCACTGCTGGGTGGGGGGTGTTGGAGGCCACCAGACTACCATGGATAATGGGGATCTTTTTTTCTTTTCACAGTTTGCATTACCACTCAGACTTGGGATACAGAGATCAGGGCTTGGATGGGTTCTGCTAGCCCTGCAGGGCTTTTATTACACATTTTGTATGGATTGGAGGCCTGGAAGGGTCAATATCCCTGCAGGGCTTAAACAGCACAGTCTTGGGTGATCAGGGCATTGGGGTTCCATACCACTGCAAGGCTTTTAGTACAGTTATTGGGAGATTGTGGGTATGGGGCGCCCGATAGCACTGTGAGGCTCATTCTACAACTAATTGGGGGATAGGGGGGGGGGTTACATATACTGGTAAATGGGCTGCTGGCACATTATCGCAACCCACAGTGGACACAAGGTACACTTACACCAGCTAATTGCTGGTGTAAATGTAAATTGATGGATGTCCTCTGTTGGTATTTTTAGAATACCAAACTCGGGGACTTGCCAGTTGCCCTTACAGAATGGGGCACAGCTGCTGCCATAAACCCCCTTGCACCATGTCGCGAGGGCTTTTTTGGTGCAAATGGTGGTGTAAGTCCACTTTGGTGCAAGCAGCCTGAGACATGTTGCAGGCTGCTTTGCACAATCCCACGTGTTGCAACTCACGGTGCAAAGTGCTACTTGCTCCATTTTCATTGGTGTAAGTCACTTTGCACCATGCATAACCTTTTGAGAATCCAGCCCTTTGTTTTCTAGAATAGATATCTAGATCTAGAAATGATAACTTTTCTGAGCTAGAGATAATCAGAAATTTGAGATAATAAGTTGCTTTATTCAGTACTGATAAACCATTTCAAGTCCAGTTATATTTCCTGTCCATAATAGGAATAAGTCATTGATAAATTATTGTCCATTTATAGATGTACTTGTAGAATGGGTTATATAGCGGGTTTAGCACATCTCAATTTTCAAATGTGGCCATGGTGAGGTTAGCGTAACTTGATGTCATGCAGTAGACTACCACTACAGAAACACGGAAACAGACTTTGCTGGCAAATAAGAACCACTTTGCCCATCTAGTCTGCCCATTTTTCCCAACCTAGAGTACCACCACAGATTCTTATTCGTCTATGACCCATTCTCCCTCTCACCCTTACTTTTCTCTAAGATTCTCTTATACTAAGGATCATTCTAAGGAATATAGGAGCAAAAAATGCAATAAGCCCATGAAAAGCTCCTGTCATTCACCCGTAGTAAGTGAAATTGTTTCTGAAAAGCAGAAATTTGTCAAGTCTGTTTTTAAAGGTATTTTTATTTTCATTAATTATTACAGAATTACATGGAAGTGAGTTCCATGGATTCACTACTCTCTGTGAATAAAAGAATGGCCTCTTTTTGGTACTAAACCTATCCCTTGCTATCTGTAATGGGTGACCTCTTGTATTAACTGTGACCTGTTTGAATGCCAGTCCACATTTCTGCATAAGGGAAAAGTCATTTATTAAATCCCACATAAACAATAAGTCACCTCTCATGCAATGATGTTCAAGTGACATAAGATTAAATTTAGTTAATCTATCTTCATAGGACATGTTTTTGTCTGGGCATATATGCTTAGTGACTTTTTTCTGAAATGTTTAAATTCTCTTTATGTCCTTTTACATTTATAAGGACACCAGAGCTGCGATGCAAAGTCAATGTGTGGTCTGATAAAAGCATGGTAAAGAGATTTAAGGATCAGAGGGTCTCTTGACTTAATGTTATGCCTAACAGCCCACCATATTTTATTAACCTTATTCAAAGTATTTGATATATATAGGTAAAAATCTAGACTAGCATTAACTGTAACACCTAAGTCTTTTTTGAACATCTTACTGTGCAGAATTTCACCATTCAGCATTAATTTATTTGTCTGTTTTTTCTTTCCTAAGTGAAGAACATAGCATTTGGATGTATTGAAGCACATACCCCATTTAGTAGACCAAGCCCCTAGTTTTTCTAAATCATTTATAACTGGGTAATATCCTCAGTGCTCTTGCAGGCGTTACTGATTTTAAAATCATCTGCATACTTAATTATTTTACAATTTAAATTAAATGATAAATCAGAAATAAAACTCGGCAAAATTAATGGCACTAAAACAGATCCCTGAGGAACACCATTAGCAACTGGAAGCCATATAGATTTGTGACCATCAATAATCACTCTCTGGACTCTGTTCTTTAATCAATTTGTAATCCATTTAACAAGGGTGGTTTTATTTCCGAATAGTTATAATTTTGTATTAGGGCCCAATGAGGGACAGAATCAAATGCATTGTTAAAGTCAAGGTAGAATACGTCATATGGGGTTCTATTATCAAGGTTGTAACTTACTGTATTATAGAAACTTAGCACATTTGTGGTGCAAAAACAACCTCTGATAAAACCATGTTGTGTGTTATCAAAATGTTCCTGCTTTGAAGTAATCATATCTTTAATAATTTTCTAGAGAACTTCATCTAGAATTGACATTAGACTAATTGGCCGGTAGTTGTCTGGGTTTCCTTTATCACCTTTTTTTAAAAGGAGCATCATATAAGCTCTCTTCCAGTTTGAAGGTACTACTCCAGTATTTAAATTATTTTCAAACATAATTTTCAATGGAAGAAGTAGGTCATCCTTCATTAAATGAATTAACGCTCCAGAGATACCAATTGGTCCTGGTGATGAGCCAAGTTTAATACTATTTAATTTTCTCTTATTTCCTCTATGGAAATTGACATATCAATAATATAATATCATTAGAAGATGAATTTTGAAAAACGTTATAGAATGGGTGTTAAGAATCTCTGCCATATCAGCCTGAGAAGAGATGATATTGTCGTGTCTAGTAATTGTGCCAACGTTACAAGTTTGCTTCTTCAGTGAGGTAACATAACTGAAGATTTTACAGTTACCTTTTGCAGCTTGTGATGCAACAGCTTTTTTTGAGTTTAAGTTTGTCCCTTTTTATTTCAGATTTGCATTTCTTTTGAATATGCTTGAAAGCATCACATGGTTTGGCACACTTGCTTTCTATGTATTTTTTGGAAAGTTTGTGTCTTTCGATAATATGTTTTCTTAGTTTCTTAGCCATTTGGGTTTGTTATTATTATTTCCTTTGGTGATTTTAGAAATAAATTTCCTAGGAGTGTCAAGTAGTAGAGTTTTAAATGTGTTCCACATTGTTTCTACTTGAAATCCCTTAAGTAGAGACAACCACTTGATATCTGTAAGGAATTTTTTGATTGCTATTTTATTAGCCTTATTGTAAAGAAAAACTTCTGTGGCTTTACATACTGTATCCCATGCCACATTTAAATGAAATTTGACTGTACTGTGATCACTGTTTGCCAGTGGTGTGATAACATGACAGTTATTAATTTTTACAGTATTTGATCCTAAAACAATATCTAATATGTTATTGCCTCTAGTTGGGTTAGTGACATACTGACATAGACTGAGTTCCTAACAGGTTGTAATAAAGTCCATAGATGTTTTGTTGGTAGCAATGTTACAGGCCCAGCTTATGTCCCAAAAAATCATGTCTCCCATTAATAATACATTACCATATTCAGCTGCGGATTCCATTTCTTCTGTGATAGCTTTAGTACTGTTGCATGGGCCATCAGGTGGTCTATAGCAGAGTCCTAATATAAGGTTATTGGCTTGTATTTTACTCAAACTAAACCAAATAGATTCAACTTGAGAGTGAAGATTGTTTTATCTTGTGAGCAATATCTGTGGGGTTTAGATCTGTATTTATATGTAAGGCTAAACCACCTCCCTTCCTGTTTTCCCTGCAAAAGGAAAAAAGTTTGCATCCAGGGATAGATTTATTCCAGAGGTTGTCCTTGGGCCACCAGGTGTCTGTTATTCCTATAACATCAAGACTGTCAGTTTTGCATAAAATGTCTAACTCATCACATTTTTTGTTAAGACTATGAGTGTTAAATAAAAGAAAATTAAGCCTGTTGTGAGAAATTCCCTTATTATGACTTTTATGAGCGATCTTTGTGTATCAGGGTATATTAGATTTGGAAACATTACACTGTTCCCCCAAAGTTAAAAGTTTAAATTCCATCCCATGTCCATATTGAGCAATTTCTGGATGATTTGCATCTCCCTTCCCTACAAGCCCATCAATCTGAGATTCTAGTCTCCCCTATTACTTTGGCGGAAGTTGAGGAAGCGATTAATGGGCTAGCACTGGACAAATCCCCAGGACCTGATGGTTTTCCTTCCAACTTCTATAAAGTTTTTTGTAAGGAGATAGCTCCCCTTCTTTCGAAATTATTTAACTACATGTTCACCTCCGACTCCCTAGATCCTACTTTATTGGAAGCCATGATTGTTTTGATCCTGAAACCAGATAAGCCTCAGAGGGATCCTGCCAGTTACCGTCTGATTTCACTACTAAACTATGACATCAAAATCCTAACCAAAATTCTATCCCTTAGAATTAAACAGGTTTGGTCTAACTTGTTGAGTCCTGAACAAGTGGGGTTTGTTCAAGGCAGATCCCCTGCTGATCATTTGCAAACTCTTTCGCATGTTTTTCAGATGGCCCAAGACTCCCAGATACCTATGGCTTTAATCTCGCTAGACGCAGAAAAAGCCTTCAATAGAGTACACTGGGACTTTCTTTGGGCCACTCTTTGGAGAATGGGCTTTCCGGAAACTTTCATTCACTGGATTCAGATGGTATACAAATCTCCTACTGCTAGAATTTATTGTAACGGGGTTTTCTCCTCTCGATTCCCCTTGTTTACTGGTACTTGGCAAGGCTGTCCCCTATCTCCCTTTTTGTTTAATTTATACTTAGAACCCTTGTTACTTAGTATTAAACACTCCCCCCAGGTCACTGGTAGCTCGGTATACCAATAATCCCTGACCCTCTAAGTGTACGCAGATGATATTCTTTTGCATTTGGCCAACTTGGAATCCTCTCTAACACATGAATTGCAAATTATTGATAGGTTTGGCCAAGTAGCTAATTATAAGTTGAATTTATCCAAATCTGTTATATTCCCATTAAATACTCTCACTCTTCACACCAACTTTGTCCATTTTGGTATGAAATGGTCCTCCTCCTCCTCCTCCTCATTTAAGTACCTAGGTATACATCTCGCTAGAGACCCAGAGGCTCTCAGGAAACTTAATTTGGATGCTCTGTTGGTGAAGGTACAGCAGGATCTTCAAAGATGGGCCACTCTCCCACTGTCTTTATGGGGTCGAATAAGTATCATAAAAATGAATGTTCTGCCACGTATTTTTTACCCTTTAAATTTATTGAACATTTGGCTGCCAACATCTTATTTTCAGCAGCTCCACTCTGCCTTTTCTAAATTTATTTGGCAAGGCAAACATCCCAGATGGGCTTTTCTCAAACTTAATTTACCCAAAGAGAAAGATGGATTCCGCCTCCCCAACTTTATGTTATATTACTGGGCGAGCCACCTGCCAAAAATGGGGAGATGGTTTGAAGTTAGACCTGACTCATATCTGCCCATCTGGCTACAGTTAGAGAGAAGGCTGCTAGATGCATACAGTCTCTATTCACCTAGAGTTTTTTACTACACCACCTCTGCGTTACCTCCTTCTTTATTAAGTTCAGTTGTAGGGGTCTCCATAAAAGGTTTGACTCAGTTTTGGAACTTCTTTAACATTTCTTCCAAAAAGGATGTGGCGCAACCTCTCATTTCCAACCCTAACATTAAAATAGGGGGTGCTCCACTTTCCCCAGATTGGCTTCCTCAGCTACAGGATTCCCCTGTAGAAAGCCAGTTCTCCCAGTATTCTCTCCTTTCATCAACTGATATAAGTGCTAAACTGAGCATCCCTCAGAAATATATATTTAGAGTGTTTCAGTTGAGACATCTCATAGTTTCCACTTTTGGGACTACGTTTAGATCATCCCAGGTTAGGCCCTTCCTAGACCAGATACACGAATATGCAAATAAGCCCCATGGAATCTCTAAGATTTACTCCCTTCTATTGGAGATTAAATACCCTAATGCCCTTACTGGGGCTAAAATCTGGATATCTTTTCTACCAGACTTCCTCTCTGATCTGGAAGCAGATTTGGGTGGACTTGCACAGATATCTTACTCAAGATAGACACAGGCTAATTCAATATCATATTTTAAATAATCTCTATTATACACCGGTTAAGTTGGCTAAGCTAGGTAGACTACCCTCGAATATTTGCACATGGTGTGGGGCAGCGGAAGGGAGCCTAATACATGTTCTCTGGCACTGTGACAAAGTGGCTTCTTTATGGAATACAATTCAGTCCAAGCTGGACCTACTTTTGGGTCTGGGTGATCTGTTCACTATAGAAATATGTATCCTAGGTATGTTTTCCAATATTAAAGTTCGGAGGCACATATTTCATATGGCTTTAATCTCTATAGTAGTTGAGAGGCTGGTTCTAAACACTGGATGGATCAGTTGGCCATACCATATGCTGAGTGGATTAAAGAAATGTCTCTTTGTTTAAATACTGAGAAGTTAATAGCCAGCTCCAGGAATTATATGGCCTCCTTCAACTTGAAATGGGGTAAACTGTATGCACTATATTTGAATTAAGATCTATGTAATGCTTACCTCTGACTATTTCGGTTTTGGTTTTTATTATTTTCTTTCTTCCTTTTCTTTTTCTTTTCCTGTTGCTTAGTACTGCTAGATCACTACGTATCTTTTGTCATCCTCTCACTATGCTGGTTTTTAAAACTAAAAAAGGCACACCCCAGGGGTTGGGGGGCAGTGTGGAGGGAGGGGGGTTGGGTAAAGTTGTATGTTATTTTCTTTTATGGTTTATTTGTGCCAATAATATTCTGGTGTCCTTTTTCCATTAACAGGTTTTGGGGGATGTTTTTGTCCTGTTTCATTATTATCTGGAATCTCACCTTCTGTTATTTCAAAAACTAATAAAGAAGGTGTTGTTACAAATCTATCAATCCAACTTAAGATGTCATCAATTGTGGCTCCTAGAAAACAGCTCAATGAATTTTGTTATTGTTACATACTAATGAGTCAGTATAGCAGATAATTGAATCCAACTGCACACCAGAGACACTGTTGTTTTGGATCAGGACAAGCATGAGGAGGGACTGTTGTACTTTCTCCACCAAACACTAGGTTGCATAGAAGTAAGTTGTGGTCTATGTTGGTGGTATTTTCACCACACAAGAGGCCATGTGCAAAACACCCTTGCTTTGCACAAATACTCTGAATATTGGACTGTGCTTTTACATTGTGGTCCTCTCCAGCATTTACCTGGGCACAAACCCTGTTTGCCCGCGTTAACTGGGCTTTTCAATAAAAGAAATCTGCACAAAACCTGGTTTCTGTGGGCAGTCTAGGATTTGTGCCTGGGCAAATTTTTAAATATCTGGCTCCTGATGTTATTGGCATTCACAAATTACCAAGGTGTCTACCAAGGTAGATGAAGCACAGACGGAGAAAGAATTCCCATGTAGGGACAACTCCAATCTGGAAGACTGTGAGGGCTGTTTCCTTGATGAGAATGATTGAAGCATAAAAAGAAATGTGTGCTATTCATCCTGTCTTCCTCATCAGTTGAATCCTTTTATATGGTTCAATTTAATTTCGATTCATTATATTTTTCCCTAAGTTGTGCTGCCATTCCATACATCCATCTGATTATCTGCCTCCACCTTCTCCTATGTGATGCCTACAGACAAACTACAAAAATTAGCAGAAGTTGCATCATTAAATGCCAAGTATGCTTGATGAAGCCTTCGAGACAAGGTGCTATGCAGAGGTACTTTGGAATTTCTGATGGAAGAAGCACTTTAATAAATAATTTTGCTCACTCAAAGTGGTGCTTGCACCCTTTTGTTTTGCTAATTTACCAACAATGACATTGGCCACTGGCCCTATATCACATGCATCCGGACTGAAAAAAACAGAATCTTAATCCAGTATAAATACCATTGCCAGCCATCGAGACACCACCTCTTGCTCCTCCTCCTCCTTCTCTGGCCTGCTTGTGTCCTCCACACCCACAAACAACATAGGCCACTTCCACACCACCCTCCGGCATGCATCCAGACTGAGAAACCAGAACTTTTAAAAAAAGTGTAAATGCCATTGTCAGACAGACCTCCAGCCAATTAGCCCATCATGGCAGCAACACCTGATGTCCAGCAAGGCCTAACTGTGTCTGCTGTGATGGTAAGTTTCTTTCACTATTGTTCTCGCTCCTTATCCTCACTGTTAGTTGTGAGTCCATCCTTGCACAGAAGAGGCCTGTATTGTGCTTTCAAGACATTAAAATGTTTTTATTTCCTTTTGTCTCTCCCTCTGTCTCTCACTTTCTTTCTCTCTCGCTCTCACTGCAGGATTGAACATTTACTGAGATGAGTGGCAAGCCAGTCACAAAGCCAGACAACCCACAAGGCATAGACTTAGGTTGCCTCTTTCTCCACCATCCCTCTTTGTGGCACCATTGTGCTAGTACAAACATGGCCCTCACTAATTTGGTGGTAAGTTTCACTGCATGATTTTCTTAGTGGTTTATTTTAAGTTTTCCTTTCACAGGTACACAGTACACAGTGGCCAAGTCAGGCTAAATTTCTCTTTTTTCTTCACGGGTAATAGGAACAATAAGACTGGGACTGGAAAGTGAATATAACATGTAGCCAACACTGTGGTCACATCAGGCCAAATTATTTCTCTTATTCTTTCACAGGTGATAGGGATAGTATTTCTGGAAGTGAACAATGGATATACCATTCTGGTTGGTCATCCATACTGGTTTATCAAGTAGATTCTAAATATTTTTTCTTGTCTTCAAAGATCTCCTTTTCTGTTACCTTCACATCCAGCATGCAAGACTTCTTCTCCTCCACTGCCTCTGTCTGGGGCACCTTCTTGCCATTTTAACAAAGTCAACCAGATTCTGCTGCCAGATTCTACATTGCTGTACTGCAGGAAAATACTTGAAACAAGAGAAAGAGCAGCAGAAAACAGATAGAGAGAGAGAGACATAAAAATAAAATTTAAGAATTTAAAAACCAAAATGGGAAACAAATAAAACGTACAGTTTCTGGTAGGAAACACTGCTAAATTAAATAACCAGATCCAGGCCAGACCAATGCAGCAACATGATTTCATCACACTAGTGAGAAATACCTGAAAAGAAAGAAAAAAGAACAAAAGATGGTTTGAAAGACATTGTTTCCACTCCCACCACCTGCAGCCAAAAAGTACAAAATGAAAAATAAATAAGTACCTTCACTGGTAGTCCACACAGTGCTACTTGAAGATCATCATCTGGATCTATGCAAACAGGCATTATCAGCAGCATGTTGATTCAGAGAACCCATCTCATTTGGTTTCTTCATGCAAAAAGTTCAATACAGGTGACAATATTAGGCTGAGAATTTCTGGGCACTAAAAATTATCCCCAAAAGTATCTTACAAGAACTGTGTTAGTGGAATTGACACACAGCTTGCCACCATGCAGCAGCATGTAGCAGCAGGATATATTTTTTTCTGGTATTTAAGAAAGCATCTATGAGCATAGAATTTATGTGCATTATGTTCTTGCTCTATTTCCCCTAAAGTGTATTAAACAGTGTAGCACCATGTAGCAGCATGCAGCAGCTTGACATATGTGTTGTGGTAGCTGACAAAAATTTGGGGAGCACAGAATATATGTACATTGTGCTTTTCACACCATTTCCCTTTATGTGGATTACACACACTGCAACAATGGGAATGATGCATAGTGTAGCACCATGTGGCAGTATGAAGCAGCCTGACCTATTTATTTGGGTAGTTGAGAACATTCTGGGAGTTCAGAACTTATTTATGTTTTGCTTTTCTCACAATTACCCAAAAAGTGTATTACAAGAAATGTGGCTGGGAGACTTACGCACAGCACCTTGTAGCAGCATGTAGCAGCTGGACATATTTATTCTAGTAGATGAGTACAAATCTGGGAGCACAGAATGTATGCATATTGTGCTTTTCTCACAATTTCCTCTAAAATGTCTTTCAAGAAATGTGGCACACGGGACTGGCACAGAGCAGTACCATGCAACAGCATGCAGCAGCCTGAGATAATTATTCTGATAGTTGAGGAGAATTCTGGGAGCAAAGAATTTATGTCTGTTGTGCTTACAAGAAATGTTGCAGGGGGACTAACACACAGTGCAGTATCACGTGGCAGTAGCATTAGTAGTAAATTACCACCATTTGATAATTTCTGGCTTAGGAGAACTGTATATATTATGCTTGAGCACTTTTGCCAACTAAAGTGCTTCACAAATACTGTCCAAAAGGGCAACTTGAACAAGGCAGATGTAGCCACTACCATTTATTAATTTCTTGTTTTGGAAAAAAAAATGTAAAAATAAAGAACAGTGAAAAAAGTGGCTGTGTGGAGGGAGGAAATCAGTCTGACAGGGTTGCTGTGCATCTGATATAACACAGCATCAACAGCTGGAGTGAAAAAAAAACAGGGATTGGACAATTTTTTATATGGTGCTTTACCAATATGCTATATATGTAAACAACAGTATTTTACAACACCAACAACAATAGTAGTGAGAGAGAAGAGAACAATATAGCACATATATAGTACCATTCAAGGAAATATTGATATAAAATATAATTTTATTTAGGAAGGAGAAAGAGTAGTGAAACAGAAATCAAGACAAGAAAGAATGGAGTTAAACAATAAGATAGTAAGACAGAAAAATAGTAAAACAGTTTCAAATCTGTTGTGTTTTTTAAACACATAGATAGATAGATAGATAGATAGATAGAGACATGCACATATATATATATATATATATATATATATATATATATATTATAATGGTGTGGTCGCACCACTATAGTTAGGGTTCAGATGTCACTTCTATGTTAAAGTCAAATGTTTGCATGTTAATAACTTTCGATCCATTCAATGGATTTGCCTGAAATTTGGCATGCATGGTGGGGCACGGTATATCTCTTAATTCACCAAATTTTGTTTCAGTCTGGCTTACAGTCTTTGAGTATGATAATGCTGAAAAATGCAAAATTATCTGTTTTTGGAGGCAGCTTTTGGGATTTTGGATGTGGCCCTGTGTGGCCATTGTGTGGTGTGTCACTCTGTGAGATGGCTTGTTTGAAAGAGATCTAGTGGCCAAACATGCCACTATTCATTTAGTGAAAAAATATTAAGGCATTCAAAAGTTATGCCAGTTTTAAGTTCCCATTATAAGTCAATGGGACAATTTATATGTATGTTTTGCAAACAAAGAATGAGGTTCTGGTCATCTGGTACTGCCTGGTGATCAACGAATTTTCAACCTCACGGTTCAAGAATCTTTGACCCCGAGAATTTGTAAAATTTTTTGATCGCAAGGTCCACCATCTTGTTTTTAGTTTTTCGATCGGAAAAACACAAATATCTCGACTCAGGGGTCACTCCTGAAGTAAAACTTGGATGTGTTTTACTCATGGGGCTCTAATCTATCAAGCCATGCCTTTGGTTTCTTCCAACTTGGTCAAAAAATAGAGTTATAAGCTTTTAAAATATTTGATCGTGGCTCGCTTATGATCTTTGATTGTGAGCCTGCAAATTCTTTGATCATGATATTCTTTGATTGCAATCTTGCATCATAACCTAAATACACAAATATCTTGGCTTAGGGGTAGTCTAGGGACACAAATGAGGGTGGGTTTTGATCAGGGGGCTTTGTTCTATCGAGGCATGCCATTGATTCGGTTCAAATCAGTGAAAAAGTCACGTTTTAGCATTTTAAATTCTTTGGTCATGGGCATGCAATTTCTTTGATCACGAGCCTGCAAATTCTTTGATCGTGAGATTCTTTGATTGCGATCATGCATAATGAGCGAGGGACGAGATGGCTGGAGTACAAGTTCTAATTTCTCAGCCATGGGGTGTCCTAGGAAAACAAATGAGGGTGGGTTTTGCTCAGGGGGCTTCGTTCTGATAACCCTGGTAGTGCTTTACCACAATTCTTTGGATGTTTTTAATTACAGCACTTTTAATTCTTTGATCGTGAGGCTGCAAATTCTTTGATTGTGAGATTCTTTGATCACGATTGTGCATCGCGAGTGAGGTGTAAATTGACCAGATTAAAAAATCAGATCTATTTTCTCAGCCCAGGGGTGCCCTAGGAAGTCAAAAGAGGGTGTGTTTTGCTCAGGGGGCTTTGTTCTGTTGAACCATGGCAGTGGTGAACCACAATTCCTTCAATTTTTTGATTTCTAGCATTTTTTATTCTTTGTTCGTGAGCCTGCAAATTCTTTGATCGTGAGATTCTTTGATTGCAATCTTTGATCGCAAAATAAGGATATGGATGGCCAGATTTTTTATAATGGAATAGATAGGGAAATTTTACCAATCTTTAAAGAGCTAGTGTACTGAGCTTCATTAAACATATATAGGGCTGACTGGAGTTCTGCAATAAGCACTGTGTAATGTCTACTGTATGTTTTTAAGTAACCTTGCTATAGTTCTCCTCAAATTTAACTTAGATTTTAACAGCAATGACTGCTGCTTAAAACAGCAAGAATCACATTTGTTTACTAACGCTGAACATTCCAAGCTGAGGGTTCTGGCAGCTATGGATTTCGTTAACATGCTGTGCTGAAATGGGGAGGGGTTTACACAGAAATTACGTGTGAAAGTGCTGATGAGCTTCATTTTAGAATTAACTGAGGTTATTTTTTTATTTCTGCCAACTGGATTACCTCACTAATTTGCTGGTTGTTGGGCTACTGCTGAGCTTCTGGTATTGCTGAGCTTTATTTTTTATGGGGATCGCTTGTTTTTCCTTTACATTTTATTTTATTTTATCTTTCTGTAGAATTCATGTTTTTCCTGAGGGGAGTTGCACTGTCTGTGATATGTGCTTGGGTTTCATTTTGAACAAAATAAACTGTTCTGTTGTGTGTGCTGACACCACAGCCCTGATCTACACATTTTGGATGTGACATTTATTCCGTCAATGGTGGGCTCACATTAGTGATTGCCAATGCAGTTTGTAGATGGGCATACAGGTTTTTCTATTTCCCATGCTAGCATGTTTTTGGAATGGAGTGGTAGGCTTAACTTGTGCAAGGAGGTGATCATGAACTGTGTCATGTGGCAGGCCTGTATTTGCAGTATGGGAATGTAGTAAACTACCACTGCTGTGCCTGCTGCCTGACGGCTTTTTATAGGGAATGCTTAATGGAAATAGCATGTAAACGACAGATGTACACAGCTTTTAAATTATGGACTGCTTTGGGGTTGTTGGGGTTACAGAGACAAGTGTACATTTACTTTACTTCTACTAACTCGGCTCAGAACACCAAAATGAATGGTGTCCCACAATGGGAAAAAAAATGGCGACATGAAACTTTTACAAAGTTCTAATGAGAATGCCACAAATGTGGATCTTTGAGCCACTTGGCTCTGTTGTGAGGCTTTTTACTAGCTCTAGTTATTTGTAGTGCAACATTTTCCCATATTGCACTATAAATAACCAGATTACTGTATGATTGCCAGCTATTTTATAAGTTTGCATGTTTTGAAAAGTCAGTTTAATAATGAGCAGGTGCAGTAGCTTAAATGGGGTTGTGGACAACTGCTCAATGTATGCTTTGGCACGATCGATGATCATCTGCACAGTTCTTTGCAGTTTGTTTTACAAAAGGAGAAGTCTATATTTATATTTAGAGTGAAACACTGAATATGATCATGTGCAGTAGCGCTATGGAATCTGCATGCAAAGATGGGTCTAGTGCGCATGTCATTATTCAATGTCCCAGTTTCTAAATAATTCAAAAAATAGACTTAAAACTACTAATTTTGTAAATCTAACTACACAGAGTTGTACAGATGATTAAGTACTTTGTTGATCCGTGATGAATACAAACTGAGTTATAAAAATGGAATTTGTCAGATTGCATGTTTTGGAGCTGATCGTAGCCACGCTGTCGGCTGGCAGGGAAGGGGAGATTCACTCAATGTGCACATCCGTTTGAACTAATAAACAATCAGTGCGATGGCAGTTCTTGTCATTGTCATCCCCACAGTTAACAAATACCATTACTTATGCTGGTTCACTTATGTGGGCAATTTGTGATTAGTGAGGATGTTGGCTGTTTTCTGAGCTTCGCTTTAGTATGGGGACTAAACGGGCTGCATTCCTGAGGCACGACCACTTTCTGAAGTTTGAAACTGACTCTAGCTGCCATGTATGGTACACATGAATTGATGCCTATCTCAACTTTTTCTTTCTTTTCAGTTTTTTTTTAGTGGTGTGCAGTGTTCACTCTGAACACCACAGTGGTTGAAGGTTTGACTTACATCCTTAGGGGATTGGGGAACACAAAGTTGTCAGATATACCATGGAACAACGTAACGCAGGGAGTTGCAGCCTGTACATGTTATTTTGTTTAATTTTTCTGCAAATGCAATTATTTTCCCTTTGTTTGCTTCTGAAGGCTGAGACTGATATGCTTGGGCAGATTCTGTAGTCGGGAGTGCTGTGATTTGGCTGCTGATGTCGGGGTGAGGTTTTGGGTATTCATAGGCATGCTCAAAATACCTACATTGTCTCCTAACTCTTTCTTTTAAAAATGTTTAAGTACCCACAGTTGTTTTTAATCGCTTTACTGGACTATGTTGTGGGTTTCTCTGCTGCAGTGTTTGAATGGAGACAGCCATGTTTTTTTTTTAGTTTGTCTCCGAGCACTTACTAGCACTTGTTTCTCTCACAGGTAAAATCTAGGGGCACTACTAATTAGGCTACAGATGGTAGGATAATGTGGGTTAATGTAACCCTATTAGAATTGTGCCAGCCAATCAGATTCAGTATACCAGGTTCACCTTATAATAACATTTGTTTGGTGGCTGGCCATGCTGTTGTCAATGTACCTTTTAGTTATTAGGTGTGTGATGTGGCCCGACACTTACAAGTTGGTTTGGACCCCGTGCTCCGACCAACTTGCGTAACTATCTACTTTTCTATTCTTTCTTAAAAAGTAAGGACATTCTACGCAAAAAACTTTGTTAATGTATCAGTTAGGGTTATTCTACAGTGACAAAAGTGAGGAAATTTGATATTAGGGTTGCCACCCCTTGCACCCCACCCCCACCCCACCCCCACCAACAGGCATCGGGGGGTGTGCATTGGTTCATTAGCCCTCCCATCCACAACTGCTACTAGCACCTCAGTTGTAGCTGCCACTGTGGCCCTAGCATATATTTTTGCATTTGTGGTCAAAACAATTCCTGCCACTGTGACTGTGACAACTCCTGCCACTCTAACCCAGATCACACCTGCCACCATGACCCAGGCCATTCCTGCTACTGTGACTGACCACACCTGCCACTCTGACCCTGACAACTCCTGCTACTGTGCCCCAGATCACACTTGGAACTACTCTGGCTACAGATACATCTGCCACTGCCACTCTGGTGGCAGTACTGCTACTGTGACACTGACCACTCCTACCATTGTGGCCTTAGCTGGTACCACAGTGATTGCCACTGTGCCTACCCCACCTGGATCCCTCATGTTTTAAGCCTGTCTGTACTGCAGACCATGATAGTGAGGATGAGGACAAGTAGGACTCTATGGGGTCTGAGTATTTCCCTGCCCCACAGGATTTTCTGAGTGACACAGAGCTCCTACATCTGCACACCCCAGTTTCAACACTATGTTCAGCTGATGAAGGTCTCCTCAGGGTTCCAAGGGCCAGACTGAAGAGTTAAGGAGGCCAGGACTTTGGGATAGTTGGCCCAGTACTGTGGAACTCTTTAACCAGGTTCCTAAGGGAGGCCCCCACAGTCAATGTTTTTAAAAAAGGGTTCAAGTCCTAGCTTTTCCTTCAAGCATTTGGAGAGGCTTCATAATTGTGTAGCTGAAGTATTTTAATCATGTTATATTGTAATGTATTTAGGTTTTAGAGTTTTTATAGTAGTTTTATGAAATGAGGAGTTAAGGATCTATTAAGTTTGTGTTCTATTATTTGATTATATTTCCTTTTATTGTAATGGCACCCTGGACCTCCGGGGAAGTGTGCCAGACATAAATAAACATTTCTACTATTACATCATCTGATGATGCAAACCCAAGCAGCTCTGAAGAGTAAATGTAGAAAGGGGTCTAAAAACCTTGGCTTGCAGATGTTGCACAAATGGCAGCAGAAAGAACTGTAGGGGTCTTCCCCCTAAAATATGTCAACAAACGACCCTGCAGCAATTTGTTTAGCAGGCTCCATCCCAGCCTGAACAGCAGAGTGGGAACAGTGCACCATCAGTGGTGACAGTGGAAAACCCACTGCAGTTCCAAATAACAATGCTTAGTAGGAGGAAAAAGAGTGCTACTTCCAGTATTGTTGCAATCCAAATGAGAGGTGTCTACAGCAGTAAGAGTGTGTGTGTGTGGCTGCATTTTACATTAGTCAAAAATGATACACAAAAGCAGTTTAAACACTGTGCAACAGCAGTTAAAGTAGTGGAAATCTATGTCAAACATAACAACCGCTCCATTAATGAACTACACGAAGCTAAAGCATCCCAGTTTTTTAAATCTTAGTCAGGGTCTGTGCTTGTGGTTCCATCAGATCAATTCCATTCTATGCTGATGATGCAGGCGTTACAGGCTGTGGTGTTGGTGGCAATGCTAGAGATCATTGCCTATGACAGAAATCATGATGGTGGCACTCTTTCCCCCTCAACCCCAATGAGTCATGTTACCCTAAGAAATAGTTAGTCAAGTGAGGCTACCAGGTAGTCCCCTAATGTTTCCACACCATCTGGCAAGCAAGCAGCATCACCCTTCCCCCATCCATGGTCAGTGCCAACAGTGGAAGCCTTCCAAGCAACAACAAAGTACTTTCCATTCAAAAGCTCAGCACATCCCGCAGCTAACTTGTGAAATGAAGATGGATCTTCAACCATTACCAGCGGAGGAAAATACTTGTTCCACAGACTTCTCCAGTATTTGCAGCCATGCTATAAGATCCCATCACTTTCAACATTTTCCAGGGCAGTCATGTCAAAGATCTATTTCAACATTTTCCAGGGCAGTGATGCTGAGGCTCTATAATGATGTGAAAATGGCAATTGTGAAAGCACTTTCAGGCTGTGTATGGGGGGCACTGTGCATCAGACATCTGGATCAGTATGAATGCCCATAATGGCACAGAAGCATTTACAAAGCCTGTTGCTGTTGTTGCTGATTTCTCCTGCTCACCCTGGGGCTCTCCCCTTGTCCCTCCAAAATCTGAAAATCACACCAAGTCTACTTTGCTTACTGTGCATCTGATTTAGAAAGAACACAACTCATCTAACATCCTGGCATTCATTCAAGATATGCTGCATTATTAGACAGTTGGTACCACTTTGAATGTGTTGTGTTTTTTTTTGGTCACCAATATTGGAACAAACATGGTGAAAGCAGTGAGCCATGTGACTTTTGTAAGCATTTGCTGGGTTGTCCCACACAGTAAATTTATTTGTCACATCTGCATTATGTAACCGTGCTGAAGCTAGCAAGACTGTTGGCATCATGTTTTGTCTATGATCATTTTCCCTGTTCCATGAAGATCATTAACCAATCAGAAAAAGTGCAAAAAAACCTTGGTTTGTGCCAAGATGCATTGATACAGGACATCAGTATATGATGCCATCCCTCCTATTTTACATTCTACAGACTCCTAGAGCATAAGTGGTCAATGCATGAATTGGCATGAAGTTAGATACTGGAGGAATCCTAGGCTACCATGAGTGGTCAGTGGTTGATGCCATGGTGGAGGTATTTGCCACCTTTGAGAGGAGTACACATAACCTACATGCTTCCACTGCCTGGATAAGTCAAGTGATCTCAGCAGTACATATCTTAAAAAAGATTCTGTGTTACATTTGTGACTGAACACAGTGAAATTTCAAAAGGGATCAGTGAGTTCATGCATGATCTGCAAGCAAAATTGGATTCAAGGTTTATGAAAGTGATGGATAATAGCAACCACATTTTTGCAACCATGCCGGACCCTCAGTATCAATGTGAGATCCTTCACATGGCCATGGATAGCTACAGGGTGAGTCAGTTTCAGCACCACCTGTATGAAGAACATACAAATGTGTCAGCAGAAACAGACCACCTAGTCTATCTACTGTAAGTCTGCTTGAGTGTGCAGCCAACACCCCTAGTTTGCAGCTGCCCCACCCCTCTCCCCTTTGCCATCCCACTGCCACCCTCACCTCCCCCACTCTCACTCTCCCCTGTTCCCTGTCCCGTGCCCTTTTGAAGCTGTTCACAGATTTACATGATACCACCCATTCTGGTAAGGTGTTCCATTTTGCTACCACCCTCTCTGTGAAATAGTGTCTCCTCATTTCCTTCCTAAATCTCCCCCCCCCTCTATTCTTAGCCTGTGCCCCCTGGTGACCCTACCCCTCCTTAACTTAAAGACCCAATCTGCCCAATCCTTATTGATTCTCCTCAGATACTTAAATGTCTCTATCATATTCCCCCTGTCCCTTCTATCCTCCAGGATGTACATATTCAGGTCTCCCAGCCTGCTGTCATAGTCTCTCCCCTCCATTCCACATATCATCTTTGTTGCCTCCTCTGCACCCCCTCCAGTAGCCTGATATCACGCTTTAGGTATGGCCTCCAAAACTGCACACAGTACTCTAAGTGTGGCCTTACCAGTGACCTGTAGTGGGGCAAGATCACCTCTCTTCACCTGGATGAAAACCCCTCGCTATGCACCCCAGTATTTTCTTCGCTTTTGCAGCTGTTCTCCTGCACTGGGCAGTGTTGTTCATGGTCCCTGCTATGATTACCCCTAGATCCTTCTCCTTCTCAGTGATCCCCAGCTTAACCCCACGCCCCAGCCAGCATTCTATCCTTGGGTTTTTCACCCCAAAGTGCATAACCTTACACTTCTTTTTATTGAAGCCCAGCTGCCACCTCTCTGACCACTCCTCTAGCTTGTGAGGGTCCCCCTGCAACTGCTTCTATCCCTCCTCTCCATCTACCACTGCTCCGATTTTGCTGTTGTCAGTGAACAGGCTTACCTTGTTCACCACCCCATGTGCAATGTCTGATATGAAGAGCCCAAACAATACTTGCCCCAACACAGAGCCCTGTGGCACCCCACTCATCACTAGCCTTGGAATTGAGAGCTCCCCTCTCACCACCAGTCATTGCAATGTGCCACTCAGCCAGCTCGTAATCAAGTTTATCATTTTTGCCCCTACCCCTACACCATTAAGCTTCCCCACAAGCTGCACATGAGGCACCAAATCGAAGGCCTTGCTGAAGTCCAAGTAAAGAACATCCACCGCATGACCCTTATCCAGCTCACCTGTCACTCAGTCATAACATTGTTTGAGGTTGGTTTGACAAGACTTCCCTGAAACAAACCCAGGCTGCCTCACACAAACACACACATGCACACACACACACACACACACACACACACACACACACACACACACACACACACACACACACACACACAGTTGTTGTATGCAGGATCTAGCACAACCATCTGTAGAAGGAGCTGATCAGAGACATGGACTGACATATGGTACTGGCAGCACAGACTGGAGTGAGTAGGCACTGCAAGCACATCTTTACATCAAGATCAATAAAAAAGGACACAGTTGTAGTCTGTTTCTGTGAAAAACATATTGAATGGCTATTTTGGAGAGTCTCTTGAGCCTTTTCAGGTTGATCTGCTTGGCCACAGGGCTCAGAAATACATTTACCCTCTCACCTGGTGCAACTGGCTCTGAGATACATCAGTTGCCTACCTACAAGTTTGGCATCTGAGAGAATGTTTAGAATAGCTGGTGATGGTATTGAGCCTCATCATACGACACTAAGCTGTGAACACATACAACAGCTCATATTCATCAAGTTTAACTTGCCATTGCTTGGGTACAGTTCCACCATGTCAGTTCGACAACAATATTGTCAACCAACATTACATTGACATCAAATTGCCGATGGCAACCATGATGCCTGGCAGTCGTGCCACCAGGCCACAATTGCAGAAAAGCACCAAGGCACATCCTGGTTGTTTGTGGAGGACTTTAACACCCACCCCCCCCCCGGAAAATCATATAATCACCTCCAGATTGGAGGTCTAGGGCGGAACCAGCACAACACCCCTAGGTTGGCAAGATGGTGGGCACTGCAAAATCCCGATCAACAGAATGACTGTCAATCAGGTTGCGGCACCCACTTTGCCATCGCTGTAGGGGTTGTTGCACTGATGGCACACACTTGGGTACAAACATGGTTTATCCCCATGAAAGATGTAGTTTGTTTTAGATGTGTTTTCACTGTAAAGTTCAGCTGCATGTTCCCCCTGAGCTCTGCCTGCACTGCTGCAGCCTTATTATAATACATTAACTTCTTCTGAATCAGATCTCGGGTGCTGCTGTTGTGTTTATTCATGTTATGAGCATGTATTTCAGAAACAACAAAGAGTCTTGAACACTGGTAATTGCTCAAAGTAAAAGTGAAAATCTATTGGTAGCTTCCCCATTACAACATCTCAGCCATCAGATAGCGAATTGGGTGTAGGTCACTCACTCAACTTTTGCATAAAATCAAAAAATAAAATTATTTTTCCTTTTCTTTCTCCCCCCCCAAAGAACCCCATAGCCTTAACATTTCACCCATAGTGTTTCTTCAGTGCAGTTTTCCCTATTTTCATTTCATCATTATCTACCCCTTCCTTGTTGATATTTTTATCACACAAATAAAAATGCAGCCTTTTTTATTGCTCTTTTTGAATCCTTTGATATTATCTTTTTTTTTGTTTATTTATGTTGCCGGCCTTTGCCTCATCTTGCCCTCCCCCCACCCCGGCCCTATCACCAGTCTTTTTCCACCACTTGTGCTGAGCTGTGGCAGTACCAGTTGGCCTGACTGTTGGTCATGTATGCTGGCAGACCAAGGTTTTTTAACCCATTTTCTCCCATTGAGGGACACTGGCATGCAATGACTCACATGTGTATTGAGATGTGACTGCACAGAGTAATGTCTGGCAGTGGGCCCTTTCCCTACATGCAATCCCCCATGCTATCACATCAGCCTATGCTAGGCTGTGGTTCCACAATGTTACTTTGAGTCCCCATTCCTTGAGAAAGTAGATCTGCTTATGGGGTACTCAGTCCTCCTTTCTCCCACTGTCCACATGCAACCAAATGTCTATTCATGAAATCTGTATGCTTGAATATTGCACAGTACTAGTACTGCATTGCTTTGGGGCCAACTCATTCATTTCATTTTCAAAGACCCCAGGGCCTCACAGAACCTTTCAACAGTGCCATATTTGTCTCCTAGCAGGGTGATCCCTGCTAGGAAACTAACACTGCGTTGTAGAGATGTTGTGTAAGGCCTAGCTCATAGATCTCTTAAAAAAAGTGAAAGAATTTGATAAGAGCAATAAAAGCAGGCAAACTTTTCTACTTGTGTAACAAATACTTCACAACAAGAAATGGATACAAACATTATGATATAAAAACAATGGAGACACTCCTCTGGAGAAACCCTTTTAGCAAAATGTTGGGGCTAATGCATACTTTTTTGTTAATAAAAATAAAAAAAAGATATTGGAAATCTTCTCAGGATTTCTTTAACTTGTTGAAAAAGCTGAGTGAAGGGCCTACAACTACACTCAGTTTCACTGGTGATGTAATTTATTTCAAAATACACTGAAGAGGATTTTATAAACCTAGCTTGCCTTATTTTCAAAAGTGTCTTCTTCATGTACAAACAGGTCTTGTAAACTCTCATTAAAGAAGCCTTTTACATATACTTGTGATGTGACTAATTTAATTTACAGCCATGTATTTGTGTCGTATAATCACATACTGTACAAACCACCTTATATACATGCTTGTGAAAGCTGTCATAATTGCCATTTGTGCACATTGTGTATATTATTATACTTTTCTCACATAAATAATGCCTTTTACATTGGTCTGTCATTGACAATTGTGCACATTATTGTACACTATTATACTCTTCTAATGTAACAAAGCCTTTTATGTAAGCTTGTGTGACTGCTGTCATTAATTCATATTGGCCCAGATATTCAAAAGAGTTGCGCCATGCGCAACAGAGATGCACCAGCGCAAGTCCGAAAATGCACCATTGTGCGATATTCAGTGGGAGGCAGCTGTGCCCCCCAAATCACAATACACAAGAATGCAATGGTAATGAATGCATGTGCAACTGAAGGGGGAGGAACCATGAATAAATGGCACAGTGCGATATTCAACAGCATGCGCCATGCGCAATAGGGGAGCAAACGGAAGTTGAGTGATAGCGGAAATAATCCCAAATAAAAAGGAACAAGAGAGAGGTGCAAGAATGCTACAGGGAAGCCAGAGGTGGGAGCCAGGTGACAGCAACTAGGCAGAGGGTAGCAGTGAGCAGGACTGGGCAGGAGCAGGACAGAGCACACCTGGAAACTACCAGGAACAAGACAGGAGTGGGGAACCTCTGCCACTGTGCAGGAGTCAAAGGGAAGTGCCACAGTGGACTGAGGGCAGTGACAATGGGCAGGACAGCCAAATCTTGGAGGTGTTCCCGGTGCAGGGGGAGTAGCATAAAGGTCAGTAGGGGAAACAGGAATACAGCTGCCAGGGGGGAACACAAGCCAGGGACATGGCCAGTGCCACCATTCAGATGGAGGCAGTAATGAGGGGTGTGAGAAGGCAGGCAGCAGGGGGGTGCAACCATGGAAGGGCCCGTCGGTGGTATGCCCCCAACATGCAGTACAGAGCCCACTCCAGCTTTGAGCACTACAGTGACACCAAGATAGTGGGTGGGTACTGCCTGAACCAGGTGATCCTGAGGTTGCTCTGTGAGCTGTGCAGTGATGAGATGCAGGCACCCACACGACGGAGCCATGCTCTGTCAGTGGAGACAAAGGTGACAGCTGTCATGTGCCTGCTTGCCATGGGTACCTTCCAGAGACCAATAGGGGACACAACAGGCATAACCCAGTCAGCTGCGTCATGCCTACTCACACAATTCCTCAGCGCACTGCTGCCACATGCTGTGGAGTACATCCATTTCCCCAGCACACAGGCAGAGCGCACAGCACACATACATGAGTTCCACAGGATAGCACCTATGCCTGGTGTGCTCAGGGCCATTGACTGCACCCATGTGGCCATCCACACACCACCTGGCCTGGAAGGTGCTGCATATATAAAGCAGAAGGGCTATGTAAGCATCAACTGCCAGGTGGTGTGCGATGCTAGGGGGCACATAACCAATGTCTATGCCACGCACCCTGGGGGAGCACATGATGCCTTCATCTGGCACAAGTCTGCACTGTGCCACAGGTTTGAGAGTGGGGACATCCCCACTGGCCACCTAGTTGGTGAGTAAGCAAATCACGCAGAAAGACATGGATCTTGGGAGGGGCATAGTCAGAGGTGACATGGCTACTGACCTAGATGGCCCATGGCAGGGTGACAGTGATCACCAAACTAATGTCCACCCTCTACACACAGGTGACAATGGATATCCACTCTGTCCCTGGCTGCTCACACCATACCGGCAGCCAGCGACCCCATCGCAGCAATGGTACAATGAGGCACATGCCACCACATGCAATGTCATAGAGTGGGTGTTCGGGATGCTGAAGGCACATTTCTGTTGCCTGGACACGTCTGGCGGTGCCTTACCATACAGCCCCTCAACGGACTGTGGACTATTCATGGCCTGTTGCATCCTGCACAACATGGCCAACGACTGTGGGATAGCTGTAGAGGTCGAAGAGGGGGACAGCGATGGGGACCATGAGGACACTGGTACAGATGGTGATTGGCAGCCCCCCCCTTTTCAAAGGTACCACTGACTGATCCAGATGTCACAGCTGCACTGGGGCACCATCACAAAGGAGCACTTCAACCAACTCAGGTAAGTCATGGGGCCATGTGCAACCACCAATGGCAAGTGCACAACCCACAAACACGCATGGACAAACCACAGGGGCGTATGTCGTAAAGGGAATTGGCTGAGCATGGAACTGCACATGCCGTCAGGGATGGGCAAGGCCTAACACGGCATGCGGTCACACACACACACACACACACACACACAACAAAGACATGTACAAAGGGTAGGAGGCACGCTGACCCCAACTGCCACCCCTAGCCACACACACGTCCACAGTCCACCACGCCCAGTGACTGTCATTGTGCATGTCTCAGACACTCGGCACCATTGCACAGTGGCAGACAGTGCAATGCAGGCATCATCATGCACACACCACAGCGGCCAGCAACCAGGAGGGTGTGCACATGGAATGTGTGTGTGTGTGTGCAGGGCGGGGTACCCCACCCGTGCATTGCATGTTGAACAACACACTGCACACAGGGCAGTGTCAGACACTAGCCATGGTGGAAGACAGGTCAGTCACGCGGCACAGTGCCACGGCCTCCACAAATGTGTAGGCAGCCCCGTCGAGACCTGCCAGCTGTGACAGGCTGACCATTGGCCTCATGGGGTGGCACCACGGTCCCCTGGGGTGCCTCTGCTGGAACGCACCATTCTTGGGCAGGGGTCTGCAGCTCATGGAACATGCCTGTGCCAGGCATGCTTGGGATGCCCACAGCTGAACCCGGTGTTGACAAGGAGGGTGTCGCACGACGCTGGGAATGGGGGGTGGACATGGCACTGCGTGGTGTCTGCAATGCATGGGCAAATTACTGTGTGCCCATTGTGGCCATGACAGCTGTGAATGCCTGTGTTTGCCTGTCAATGGCGGTGGTCACATCCTCCCGCAGCCAGTCCATCCCTGCCAGGAGCAGACCGGTGTCCCTGCTGCGCCGCTCATCTGCCTGGTGCAGGACCACACTGAGTGCATCCACTGCCGTCACAATGCACATCTGCTGATCCACTGATTCATGGAGTATGCAGATGTGCTCATCTAAGAGGTCATCCGCCTGATTGGCATGCTGTCCCTCATGGTGTTTGCGGCTGTGCTGGGCAGCACCCCTTGAGGTTGGGCGTTGCACACCAGGACCATGCCTGGGCATGTCCACAGGTGGTGCACTGACACCACCCCCTGACACTATCCCCCCATCGCCATTGGCCGACTGCTGACACTGCCCCTCCAGCCACCGCTCCCCAGGACTCAACGGTGCAACAGCCCCACTGTCCTGGACGCACACCAGTGCTGCCCCACTGGTGTAGACAGGCACAGGCTGGGACTGTGATGTCACACAGGCCTCTACGGTGGCACCACCCATGGCTATGCCCGTGCTGTAACCTGCTGTATGGCCATCCTGTGGCCCACACATATCACTGTCCATGATGTGAGCTCCATCATCATCAGTGACGGATCCGGCACCAGTCTGAGTCTCAGCATGCTGGCATTCATGGACGCTGTCATGCTGGGACATGGGCTGGGCCTCCTCTGCACCTGCTCCACCAAAATCAGTCCAGACAGCCAGGCAGGCCCACTGTTGGCTTGACCCTCAGACACTTGTGGAGGTGGATGGGCCCTCCTCTGTGTCCAGGGTATCGCCCTCAGTGGACGAGCCCACCACCGCTGTCCCATGTAGATGCTCAGGAGCTGTAAGGGAAAATCGTAGCATTAATGTATCTGGCCTACCCTGTGGCACTCCCACACAACAGTGACAGATCAGGACCTACCATGCAGTGATGGGCTACCACCTATCTGGAAGCCACCGCCTGGAACACCCTTGATGGCACAATGCTGCATGCTGTAAGCAACCCGCTCTTCCTGTGGCGTCAAGCATTGCACGGCCGGCTGTCCCCCACCAGTCACAGCCCATGCTGCCCTGATGGCAGCCACCTTATCTGTAATCCTCCTCCTGTCTGTGCCCACCTTCTTCTTGCACTCCTGCATGGACCACTGGTGGCTGCCATGCTGGTTGATGGCATGCGCCACCTCACCCCATGCCACAGCACGGGCCTGTGGTGTTCCCCGCTGTCCGCTGAGCAGTGATTCCTGGTCAAGGTAGGCCTCAAACAGGGTATCTGATTCTACCTTGGTAAAGTTTGGCCTCCTCTGTCTTCCACTTCTCTGTTCCTCCTCCCCCACCTCACTTCGCTCATCATTGATCCTGTGGAAATGACAGGTGTTACCTCTGACTGTGCAGTCCCATGCATCTCCCAGACACCACAGTCCACACTCCCAAACAGCATGCAACTCACCACAATAGACTGCAATACCAGACTGTGGCCTCTGCAGCCCAATGTCACATTTATATAGTGCAATGCATGCAAATGAGGTGAGGCTCAATTTTAAGTGGATGCTAATGCAGTATCTGTGCCATTGAATCGCTGATGAGCTGATTTGCATATGCCAACTGAATATCAAGCTGTTGCGCCTTGCGCAATTGTGCTGAACGTGCTCAGGCAAGGGCGCAGCTCTGTGACGTGCGCAGTAGACACCGAACGGGGCATGCCCGGGGTGCTGACGCCGACACCTGCCATGCTGCTGATGTGCTGTGTGCGGGAGGCAATGCAGGGCACGGCCACCACTGCGCCAGTGGCGCTAGTGCGCTGTTCACATGTATGGTGCTCTTGCACTGGGGCGCCATAGGCACCATGGAGCCACAGCGTGGTAGGCCACTACAGGGCATCTCACACAGGCACTCAACCACGCTACATGCAGGGAGTACCAATCGTGCTGTGGTGGTCCATGCATGAGAGACCCATGACCCTGTGCCCAAACTTTGTCCCCTAGGCACCATGCATCCACATGGGTGTACCCCTATCGTGCTGTTCAGTGACAGCGTGATGGGGAATGGCAGCGCTGTACCATGCAGCATCTGCACGTGGCGGACATGCGCTACCGAGAGCCATTTTGACTCCTACCAGCTTCAGCGATGGCAGGATGGAGGGCTGCTGTTTGGAGCCAGGTGGAGCTTGCCAATTTAGTGGCCATAGTGGAGCCCCATGTTGGGGCCCTGTTTGGCAATGCACCCCTGGCCAGGGCTAGGAGTGCCATATGGGAGGAGGCAGTGGTGGTGCTGGAGGAGGCCACAGGACTCACCCGTACCGTGAAGCAGTGTCAATACTGATATGGGGACCTCCAATGGAGGGACCCAAATAGGCTTGCCTGCATGCAGGCACATGCCAGGTGAGGCGCAGTGCCACGATCAGGTAGGTGCACCATCCATACACTGGTTGCCTCCGTATGGCTATCACTGTGGGCATGTGTCCACCACACGGGGGGGTGGGCCGTCTAGCGTGAGCAGTGGTGTTGGTGGAGGTGGTGGTGGAGGTGGTGTTAAGGGGTTGCAGCATGGGGGGGCTTTTGATACTGGATTATACTGATATTTCCCTCTCCATGTTTGCACCCTAGACCCTGAAGAGTGGTGCAGAGCCCGCAAAGACCGATACTGAGGCATGGGTAGGGGAGCTGGGCAACAACCACAGGTAGCTGGTCCCAACATATTACAGTGCCTGGATCAGGCCGATGAGGGTGAGTGCCTTTCTTCCAGGATATTCTGTGCATGCTGTGTTGCAGGGCAGGTGGTGGGGCATGGCTACCATCCATTGACACCACTGCTGTGCACGCCACATGGTACAGTCAGCACTGTCCAATGGCACTGCATGTGTGGGTATGCATTGCTAGTGGTCCATGTGTGCACCGGGTACATGGCCATGCCACTGCCTTCGCACCACATAGCAGTGTCACTGTACAGCCACGGTGGTGCTGTGCGGGACTTGGGCGGTGGGTGTGTGCAGTGGTCCTCATGGCTGTGTGCACCTGGGTGGGCAGGTCATATGGACATGATCATTGTGGGTGGTCACACACCAGCATAGGGGAGTGTCCCATGGCAGTATGCCATGCACAATAGGTGGGCTGCAGGGGGATGGGCATTCATACCTATTGGCTCTGCTCCCTTGTCCTAGGTGGACGGAGGATGCTGCAGATGGAGAGGGCCATGCAGGAGCTGCTACAGGTTGCACGGGCATCTTTGGAGATCTGCAGTGGTTGGACCAGCACGGTGTCCGGAGGCATCGTGGCAGGAGGCGCCATAGGAGTGGGGAGCAGGGCACCCACTGAGACATCCATGCCCAGAGTTCAACCCTACCCCGGACCCACCCTCACACCTCCTTCCTCTCCCATTTGTTCACCCTGCCCTTACCCTTACCCACCCCACCTGGTTTGTGGCCCTCACCACCAACTGATGTGTATATATTTGTATATAGTTGTATTCTACCTTATAATATACATTTGTTTTGTTATGCCTACTGTGGTGGTCTCTGATTTGTAGTGGGCTACAGGTGCTCAACTGCAGTGGTGTGCATGGTGTCAGGGGTGGTGCAGTCATGGGCATGTGTGTGTGTGTGTCTGTAGGGGATGCGCCTATGGTGTGGGTGTAGCTATCAGTCACTGTCTGTGGTTTGCGTGTTGTTCCCTGTGCACTGGATGACTGTGTGCAGTGGTCCACGATGCATGCACTGTGTCCATGGTGCCCCTGTCATACCGTCCATGGCCTGTTCAGCTGACATCCTTGCATGTCTGTTATCTGCACGGTCCGCTAGCATGTCAGTGGTGGCTGTCCATGCTGGACAGCCACTGTACCTAGCACAATGCAGGGTTGCCTCCTGTCACCAGTGTGGTGCACGTCTGCCTCAGGTGGCACTGTGGCCTCCACTGTTGTTGTTCCACTTCCATGCTGTCGCTTGTGTCTGTTGCAGGGGATGTACTCCACTGTCGGTGTCACTTGTGCTCTGGGTGCATGCTGGTGGCATACAGCTTCATGGTGCCTGTGCAGGGTGGTTTCTGTGGCCACATGCCAGGGGCTTGGTTGACCAGCTACTGTATCTCTGTGTTGGTGTGCCCTTGGGTATGGGTGGGTGTTTGTCCATGCACTGTGTTGCATCCTGTGTGGCGCATGCTTCCATGCACCACTGTGGGTGTCTGCACTGGCTGTTGTAGCCAGTGCTGGGATGGGGTGTGTCCTTGGGAGGGTCTGCAGGGTGCTGTGCCACTGGTGGTGGAGTCCGGGGCATGCCCTGTCATGTGTGGGGTACCTCATGTGCCGACACACGGTTGGTCTCTCAGCTGTACCTCGGGGGGGGACGTGCGTGGTGGCACTGTGTATGCAGTCATTGTATTGCTGTCTGCTGCCACCCACTGAAAGGTGCTCACGGTGGGGCTGCCTTGCATGGTTCTGTGGTGCACAGGGTTGCATTGTCACAGTGGGAGTAGTGGCATGCATGGGGTGTCCTGCAGTGGTGGGCACTGCTCCTGAGCAGGGTGTCTGGGGATCGTGGTGCAGGGTGTGCTCTGCATTGGTGGGATGGTGTGGCACGGGGTGGCCAGACCTCCTTGTGTGCCAGTCACAGCTTGCCAGGGGGTGTGCTGGGGCACCATAACCCGGCTGTGGGTTTTTTGCTGATGTCCATGGGCCAGTGGTTATTCCAGCTCTCCTCCGGTTGTGCAGTGCATGGGGTGTGGGGGCGATGTCTGTTCTGCTGTGTGCTCCTCTGCCCATCTCTGCCATGGGTGGTGGGCCCCTGCATCCTGTCCCTGTGCATCTCTGGTTGTGCTGTTGCGCATCTGACCTGCACCACTGCCCATCCCTGGTTGGGCTATGGTGCAGTTGGTGCGATATTCAGTCGTGTGCCGCAGGTGCATCTTGACCTGCGCAGTGTTTGAATATCTTACGTATTGCGCATGGGCGCAGTGGACTTGTGCTTGCACCTGTTGTTGCACACTTTTATGGCGTAGTTTGAATATTTGGGCCATTGTGCACATTTTGTCCATTATATAGAGAATAATATATGGGGTGGCCTGTGTAACGAGATTTTACACACACCCGACTTGTGGGATGCTACATAAACCCCGAGGGCGAAGCCTGAGGGGTTTGTGAAGAGCATCCCACAATGAGGGTGTGTGTAAATCGAGCTTACACAGTTAATTTCTGCATTTTATTTTTTATAATTGCTGACAGCGCTTTTGCCTCAGCAATTATAGAAAATAAAACAAAGAAAATGCGGAATGCAAATTCAGCAACCATGGAGCAGTTTGGTTTCTGTGCAGTCCCCAAGTTACAGTACATTTATTCAAGGGATAAAGAAATGGACTTTTCATTTAAAATTTTGATTAGATGCATTTTTTATATTAAAATCGAAACTGACTGCCCAGCAGCAGTTGTGGTGAGCTGGCGTATGATTGCTGAGATGGCTCCCCAGCGCGTGCCAAGTTTCTGTTTTTTTTGTTTTGTTTTGTTTCATTGCAGGGTCAGAGGGAGAGGTTTTTTTTTCTTTTCACAAAAAGCAACTTACCACCAAGATCGAGGGGCCAAGTCTGTGGGGACACCCGGAGCTGTGAGAGGTGAGTCACTCAGTTGTTTTATTCACTCTGCGGTTGTTTGTGTCTCGCGCTGTGCTCTAGAGCACAGTGGCACGTGTTTGCCATTATAACTGGCTGAGGTAGTTATAACGGCAAATTATAACTCGATTTTTGTATGAAAAAAAATTGTGG